>OZ022314.1:977784-1577784 GCA_963989215.1 Hedychridium roseum
AGATATCCTCTTTGAAGCGGACGATGCCGAACTTTCTGAGGATTCCGATATGGATTTGATTGTAAGTATCGTGGACAACAAACCAGCTTAAAAACAATGACGATCTATAATAATAAATGAAATTTTTCTTATTTATTCATTGCAGAAAAGTGAGCTTCAAGAAGCAAACTGACGTGTACGACTACGGGAAGATTTTAGAAACTAAGGATGTTGTATATATTTTCTTTTTATTCACATAACTTCATCTACAGCAACAAAGATTACTTTCAACATTAATATTTTTATATCATGACACATAAAGTGCCAAAAAAATATTTGTACATCTGTCTTTAGCCAGCATTTACTAGCCAGCACTAAATATCTCATCTTTCGTAGAAGGTAGAATGCGTTTAAAAAAATGTCATAAAGTAGGAACACAAAATATTACACGTATAAAAGTGTATTTTCATCTATGCGTCGTATGCTGGGAGCCCGAATTTTTCCGGTTGGAATTCCTCGAGACTCGACAACACCAAGGTTGCCTTTTCCGTCAGTACTTTGGGCAATTTCGAATCCGGAACCATGACGACTTGCATGCCAGCGCTAAGAGCTGCTTGTACCCCGTTTGGAGCATCTTCGAAAACTAAACACTACAAAGAAGAAATGTTTGCTAATACATTTCCTGCTAGATGTTTACAAACTTTGGTCTGTGATGGAAAGAAAACATTAGTCATGATATTACCTTGGATGGACATGGATTATCAGGGAATCTTTTTGCTGCAATTAGAAATATATCTGGCTGAGGTTTTCCTTCAACAACTTCTGGATCTGTGCCACCAAGAACTTTATGTTGAAATAAGTTGAATATGTCCTTCCATTTTTTTGTCTTTAACTCAAAGTTATATGCATCTGAACTTGTTGCCAGAGCAATTGGAATGTTATGTTTTTTAAGGTGCCTTAATAACTTCTCAGCCCCTATAGGTGGGAAATGATACATTGTAAAGAACGTGGACATAATATAATATTTTGTAATATTGTAGTTATGGAGTAAGACCTGTCCAATAATTTATGGAAATAAGAGAGCTGTACCAGGCATTATATTAGTGCCTGGAAATAATTCTTCATATATTCCGGTTATCTCATCCTTAAATTCAATCACCGTAAGTGGTAATTCAAATGTTTCCACAATAAACTTTGCAAGGTTGTCTGTCTTGTAACCCATTGTCTTTGCCTTGTGTTCCATTGTGAATGTTTTGCCATATCGTTCCGTTATACGATTAATAGCTATCGTATACAGTGGTTCAGTGTCTGTTAGAAAAAATAACAAGTACATTTCAACCTCCGATGTTCCGACCAAATAGAACATAATCCGAAGATACAAAAAAGATTAAAGATTTGACAAGAATTGAAAGGTCACTCATTCATTCGGCAAAACATTATTCATAGCAATAAATACATTTAATATAACCGTAAGATTATATACGTATTTTTTGTAATAATAAAAATTTGTTTACCCAATAGTAGACCATCCATGTCAAAAATGCAATGAGTTACGTGTTTATAAATGTTATCTGTCATTGTTAATTAAGTTTCGTTTGAAGCAGTAGGCTTTAAAGGGGCTCTTAATGCCGTAGTTACGTTTACGTTGAGGTAGGTTGTAAGTCCTTTCGATGATCGATGTCAATGAAGTACTGAAGTACTGCTTTGCACTTGCACAGGAGGTTCACTGGTTTTCCAAATCACTTTTCACAGAAGATCCGGAAGTTACGTTTTGTTCTGCACACGACTTCCGCCTGATATTAAATTCATAGCGATAGTGAAAGAATGTAAATTATAGTGAAATGGAAATGTCATAAAAGGGAATATCGTTACTTGAATTCTAAATGATAAGGAGATACGAAATTCGTCTGAGCATAAAATAATAAGGCTCGATGTAATCGATGGATAATTGACTATTTTGTAACTGGCATGGATGTGTGGGTGATTATCGTCAACCAATCAGAATACTCCACGAAAAGTCAAAGCCGACCCACGGTGTAGGATTGAAATCATCGTGTGAGAAAGCGCCTGGACCAGTGTGTCTATGCTTTATATGGAGAAATCGAGTCTTTAAGTGACCCTTGTGGATGTTCCCTACAAAATCATGAGTCTTCTTCAAAAATCACACAGAAACATGTTAGCCTTGTTAGGTAAGTTCCCGTTTGTTTATTAGCTTTTCGGCCAAGTCGATTTCGGACTTAACCGGCTAATTCGTCTACGTGTTTGTTTTACTCAATTTTTTGTGCTTGTTTGTATACTTACAACCAATCAATGGACTAAATATTTTTTCCTTTCTAACAGGTCTCGTAGCATTAGTTAGTAGAGTTGATTGTATGTATTCATCAAATTCTGATGTCATTGATCTCAAACCAAGCAACTTTGATAGTTCCGTAATTCAAAGTGATCATGTATGGATTGTGGAATTTTATGCCCCATGGTGTGGCCATTGTCAACAGTTGATGCCTGAGTATGATAAGGCTGCTACTGCTTTGAAGGTACCTTTTTACTTATTTCATATAAATTAGCTTATCACCCTCATGGTATACAAAGTAACAGTAGTATTTGACTTGACCCTAGGGGGTTGTAAAAGTTGGAGCAGTGAATGCGGATGAACACAAGTCCCTTGGGTCAAGATATGGAGTCCGAGGGTTCCCAACCATCAAGATATTTGGCCTAGACAAGAACAAACCAGAGGATTATAATGGTGCCCGTACTGCAGCTGGTATTGTTGATGCTGCCTTGAATGCTGCCAGTCAGAAAGTACGTGGGGCTCTAGGTGGCAAGAAGAGCAGCAGTGACTCTAAGGTATTGTATTATGTTTTCATGTCCATGTTCCACTATGTACATGTACTAATTTGAGAATGATTGTAGAGCAAAGATTCTAAAGATGTGGTTGAACTGACAGATGAAAACTTTGAGAAGACTGTCATGAATTCTGAGGATATGTGGTTAGTGGAATTTTATGCTCCTTGGTGCGGCCACTGTAAGAACTTGGCACCTCACTGGGCATCTGCAGCTACTGATCTTAAAGGAAAAGTCAAATTAGGAGCACTTGATGCCACTGTAAATACAATCAAAGTAAGTTCTCCGCAATTATGCTGTTAAGAAAATTCTACTCCTGTTGACCTTTGTAGTCATGAGTACAACTGATCAAATATTTTTTTAGGCTAGTCAATATGAAATACGCGGTTACCCCACGATCAAATATTTCGCTCCTGGCAAGAAAGATTCTGATTCCGTACAAGATTACGACGGTGGTCGTACCAGCACCGACATCGTTAACTGGGCTTTGGAAAAGCTGGCTGAAAACATACCAGCGCCTGATATCGTGGAGATCGTCAGCGAACAGAGCTTCAAGGATGCCTGCGAAGACAAACCACTCTGCGTTGTTTCGGTCCTGCCGCACATTTTGGACTGTCAGTCAAACTGCAGAAATCAGTACTTAAACACTTTGAAGAGTCTGGGAGAAAAATACAAGAAGAAGATGTGGGGGTTAGTAGGACGACCTTGCTCATAGTTGGCCCATAAAACTGGCAGATAATAGTTATTGATAATATTTCTAATTTTATAGATGGGTTTGGTCAGAAGCTGGAACTCAGCCACACGTTGAAGATGCTCTGGAAATCGGAGGTTTTGGATACCCGGCATTGGCTGTAGTCAACATCAAGAAAATGAAATACTCATTGCTGAAGGGAAGCTTTTCCTACGACGGAATAAACGAATTCCTGAGAGACTTGAGTTATGGTCGGGGTGGCACCGCTCCTCTCAAAGGGGCTCAATTGCCTAAGATACTTAAGGCGGAGCCATGGGACGGTAAAGACGCTGAACCCCCACAGGAAGAAGACATTGACCTTAGTGACGTAGATTTAGATGAGAAGGACGAACTCTAATCATCAGTTACCAGAGAAATTTATTTCTAATGGAAGAACTGGGTCTACCAAGTACTCTATCTGTGTCACAAAGTCAATGAAATATCAGTTTGTTATGAACACATAGTTTCTAAAATGGAATTGTCAACAGTGTAGAGCAAAGGACATTTGAAAAACATGACGCGACTGAAAGTGCGCAAGTATGTACCTACTGAAGGTCATTTCTGCTGTCGGAATGCAGTTATATGGACTGGAACATACGGCATAATATATCTTTCATCACAGAATATAAGTAAACTTTCGTAAAGAAATCTATAAGCATGTTGCCACAAATTCATATGTAATTTACAAAACAGTCTTTTTTGTACATTATGATTATGATAGTAAAAAAACAGTAAGTGAGAAATGTAGAAATATATAACACCTTCTATTGCAAAATATTGTAATTATTTTTTTAAATATTGGCTCATTAATTGGATCTGACGCATTTCGCGATAACAAATTATAATCGTTTGAGTAAGAAAACTTTTATATTACTATGTCAATTTTAACACTATCATGGAAAAGTAAAACTTTACAATTAACCATTCCATGGTTCTCCCGGAAATTGGGACCAAAACTTCCAATAAAAATATGTACTTATTTTGAGCCGTATTTTTTTTTTAATTTAAGAAAAATGTATGTTCTTGTGTACCGTGCAATGTCTTCCATTGCGAGCAAAAATTCCAGGTACTATATACCGCCCATGCAAGGCTATATAGTTATAATTACAATTTGTCATTTTATTAAATCATTTTAAAAATAAAGTCATTACTTTTCTGAATACTTTGCAGAGTGTCTTATTGAGTGAGTTTTATTAACCTCGAGCCGTTTATGTGTTTAGAACATTTGAAGGATGAGATAAGTGGCGAAGGGATCGAATGTGTCGTCCATATTAAGTGTCACGTAAACACTTCAGGCATTCTTAACGTATATATTGCGTGTTTGATATTAGCCAGGCTCATGTTATCATATTACATCCTTAACCCGTATTCCTAAATAGAGTCAACATTTTTTTTCGAAGGTTACGCCTGTAATAGGTTTTTATTACTTTACTGAAAACATAGCGTACCAAAACCATAGCGAAACATAGCAACAAGCGAGACCGTGGCCATAATAAACAATGGCACATTATTACTTTTTTTTACAACGAAATAGAACAGAAGACGGCTATGGTCAGTAAATGAGACTTATTCAAAGTAGATAAGAGAGTTATCAACTTACACGAGATACAAGATGTCTAATTACGTATGCAAACCACCGAATATATTATTTCGCTCTACGTTACGTACATGAGTTTAATGTTAATTAAAAGTGTACGAATAAATTTCTGAGCGCCATGTAAATTTTGAATTTCTGATCACACGATTATACGCGCTAAAAGTTTTGAATGTCACGTGCTCGACGTTAGGTTAGGTGAGAATGCTACACCGCCAAGATCCACTTTTATTGGTCGAAAAGCGCATTCCTTTGTAATTGTGACAGGACGCTTATCCAATCATGTGGCTCAGAGGCCACCAAAGCATTTCAACCACCGAACGGTAAACGAGTGCTTTTCTGACGTTTCCGCAGTACGTGAGTAGCAGGTTGGATTAGGAAGATTGAAGCGGTTGTGTGGATTTTTAAAGTAAGTCAATTTTCGGAAATAATGCAACAGTCTTCTAAGCATTTTTTTTTAATACAATAGTTACATGAACATATCCGACCCACTGACCTCAATTAGGTTTCAATTAAGTTTCAGTACTTAGTTATCCGACGTAAGGTAACAGCTTGTGCGAAATTAGACTCTGTTTTTTTTTGTACACTGCTGATCTTCATTTGCTGTATATTATTTTACATCTGAATTAGAGGAAGGGAATAACACGCACACAAAGGATAATACGCATTTCATTTTATTGCTACCGATGCTGCGTAGGTATTCAAAGGTATTGCGTTGCTTAATGAAAGTTCCGACTTTCGTCTGACAGGTCGCGTATGTTACAGTGTTTTTTCAATATATGCGACGTAAACATTGATCTTTTTGTGGGACAAAATATATATCGATATGCAGCGAGTGTATTATTCTCTGCGGATGAACCTAATTTAATGAAGATACTTAACATTCTGTAAGCGCCTTTCTGCTTATCTGTATTAGGTTTTGTGTATATACTCAAATGTAAACATACATAACCAAATAAAATTGGGGTACCACAAATCTTTGTTGTATCAATGTATACATTATATTATCCCAATATTATATATTTGGATGATGAAAATAAGAACTGACAAAGTCAACTGACACCATTATAATTATACAAAAACTTAATTTAATGTTATTCGTCATTTTGCAATGACTTTTACATTCACAGCATATTAAAAATACTATGTCAAATCTGTCAGTGCTTATTCATATTTTAAAGGTTTGCTGCTGCATTCAGTTTATACCAAAGTATAAAGAAAAATGGATGCTGAGAAGCAGAACATTTTTTCTATCTTACGGCCAGTGCTGTTGTCAGCAAAAGAGGGTGTAAAGATAGAAAATCTGAATTGTAAGTTTTGTAGTAGTTTGTAATATTAAGTTTATTAAATCAACTTGTGCAGAATAATAATCATCGTTATTTTCTAGCTGACTACAAGACAATAATTGGTGAGAATATTCCATTTAAAAAGTTTGGCTTCGTATCACTTCAAGCCTTCCTACAATCATTTCCAAGTATTAAAATTTACTGTCGGGGTAATCAGTATTATGTGGAAGCAGTGCCTAGTGAGGAATCAGTACATATTACAAGGCTGATTGCTTTGCAAAAAAAGTCTTCTAAAAAATCTCAGAGAAAGGTAGCCATTGATAACAGTATAATTTTTTATTAACCGTAATTATGTCAACATTTGCTTTATGAATTAATGCAAATATATTTGTTTAGACTAATCATCCTCAAAGATTACCACCTTCTCGAGTTCCTAACATACCCAGTAATATGGGCAGGTTTAAATTAAATTCTACTGCCAGCAGGCCATATCCTAATCTTCCACAAAATACAAGGAAACCAAGTATTCCTATTAGTGTACCGTAAGTTCTTCAAAGACATTGCTATTTGTATTATGTCTCAGAAGTTATTTAATTCTCTCCTGTATTATTTAGACAAGCTACTCCAGTACCCCTTATGAACATCCGTGTAGAACCTCCTGCACCACTTCTGAATAAAACAGCAGTATCTCCCACAATATGCTTATCAAATACACCAAACAAGGTAAAGAAATTTATGGTTAAATACAGCAACCTTCAGCAAGGTGAAGTTTTGTTGAAAAAATGTAATAAGCATTATAATCATCAGTTTTTACAGAGGGTACAGGAAAAACGTGACATACCTACCACAGTAAATACAAATCAGTTTCCTTCTAAAATTATGCCTAACCAGACTAATAATAATTCAAGTATTAAAATGGAAATTAAGACTATGACAAATCAAATATCACAGGATGTACAAAACAATAAACAACCTCCTACTACACGGAAATATCCAGATCTAAGCTCAAGACTTTGTCTTGGAAATTCAACGACTTATCCTGCCCAATCAGTAACAAGCAGTCAACAGGTAGCGTCGACGTCAAAACAAACTACACCGGTAAATTTGACTTGCTACGCAAGCTTGTCTTCATTACAATACTATGCATACACAAAGATAAGACATTTCGTAAGTCATCGTATCAAAAAAATGTTTATTTTCAGCCGCTACTGGTAAATCCTCCGTTAAAAGTTGTGCCAAAAACGTCTTCCTTGGAGAATCTCGAACAAGAATTAGAAAGTAGGGCGAGAATTTTAAATCTTCCAGAACCAGTTTACAAAATGTGCACTACAAAATCCGATGCATATGCCAAAGTCAAGGTATATAAATATAAAACGTCTAGTGAAATATTGTGTATAAGTGAAACCACAGTTTTACTGCGAACTATGTTCAATTTGTAGATTGGTAAATATGAATTGCGTACTTCGGCTGCGTCGGAGCGAATTGCAAGAAAATTGGTCGTGCAAGAGGCCTTGGCAAAACTTGCAGAAGTGGTTGAACCTGACCTGCCAGTAACCATCAATGCCAACGTAATAAAAACACGTATCAAGGCAATAATTTACGAAAGAACGTCCGGAGTCTTCGAAGACTTGCTCCCATCACTATACACCGAATTGTATCGAGAGAAGTTACCGGACAATTGGTTATCGATAATGAGAGAATGTCCGGGAGTTATATTGGAGACAGGATCTCATAAGTCTGTTTTTGTACGAGCACCTCCTGTTCAAGATTCTGAGGTACAACTGCATTGATTTAGCAGTGAGAAAATATCCTTCCAATGTTTTTCCTACGGCAGTTCCTTAATGAAACGATACTTATCTTGTAGGTGAGTGTACCTTCTCTTAAAAAAGAGAAAATGCAATTCAGCCCAATGGGTCCTAAATATATACCACCTAAGCTTGAAGTTCCACAAGAACCAGCGTGGCTTGTACACGTTGTAAGTGTGTGGAGCACAACGGAGATTTGGGTTCGATTTGTGGGTGATGATTACAGCGTAAGTCTCACTAACAAAGTTGTTCGTAATACCAAAGGTTTGACTATAGACATATATAAATGCTTGGGAATAAATCGACAGGTCCAATATGATGCGCTGGTGGAACAAATGGCTCAATTTTATAAAGTAAAGAGTCAACCTATTAAGGCAGCATCTATAGGAGAATACTATGCTGTCTTGTACAATGATTCGTGGCATCGAGTCCAATGTGTAGACCTTGACAATAATTCTAAAGAAGCAGTAGTAGTATTCATAGACACAGCATATGAAGAACTTTTTAATTTCAGCGACTTGTATGTGTTGGACAAAACTTTTTGCTCGCTTCCTGCTCAAGTTCGTATAAAGTTATTATTTTTTTACAAGATTATCCACGATATCAGTAACAAAGGGATATTCATTGCATGGTAGGCTATGAGACTGGGCCTAGCTGGTTTGGAAGAATTATCTAAATGCAGTGGTGTGGAAAGTTATCTTTGCATGATGCTGCTAGAAGAGACTCTGTTTGTCGTGCCTAAAGAAACAATCGAAGATGTACCTAGCGTCATTTTTTACGACACTCATGGTGAGGATGATATCATTTTGAATGACGAAATTCTGAAGCTGGTATTGCGCGATGCACACCCTTCGAATATCATAAACGTGAGTTTCTAATAAGACACTATCACAAAAGAACACGCTCAGAATTTTGTCTGAAATTTTCAATTTTTGTACAGAAAGACCAATCGGTCCACGAAGCCCACATCTCACATGTTGAGAGATACGGCTATGTTTACGTCCAGATTCAATCAGAATATTTAAAATATCTGACGGTTTTGATGAATCGTTTGATACCTACACTGACCGACGAAAGGTTAAAAAAATACGCAATAACTTCCGTCGAGCAGTCGAAAGTTTATCTCTGCTTGTACGAAAGAAACTGGTTGAGATGCAAAGTGGTAGATCTGTGTCCTAATTCTCAGTTTAAAGTACGATTACTTGATTTCGGTGAAATCATTGATGTCGATCAAAAGAATATGTATCATCTTGAAAAAATGTCTGAGGTTGTTGCCAAGTACCCGCCGCAGGTAAATCACACGATATCCTTATGCATTTGACATGGGTCAAGGTCATTTATTTGCTGGTATGTATCGTAGGCAGTACCCATACAACTTCCAAACATTGGTAAGTCGATTATGGATGACAAAACAGTGGCCAAGTTAGTGGAGATTGCCCCACCGAGTGAGGTTTTACTGCTGAAGGTCATGGCAGGAACTACTAAGCCACTCACAGTTGAACTTTACAAAAGAACTGAGTCTGTGATGGCATCGATTAGTGGCATATTATTGTTAGTTGGGAATAATTTAAAAAGGTATTGACAATCTTCCAAACTCACAAGCGTTTAAAAACGATTCAAGTTTCATCTTAACCAATGATTTTATTATAGCAAAAATGGGGATGGTAATAACAACATCACAAAACTCAAGAGGCGGGAGATAAGAATAGAGTCTAGAGTTTGCCTTAAGCCCCCACAAATACCAACGATTGGAAATTTCTACGATGTGCACGTATTGATGGCGGTGAATCCGTGTAATTTTACTGTGCAACCCTTTAACGACAAAGTCGCATTACGAGTGAGTCATACTAAAATTTAGCTGGACCCTTTAGAATAAAATGTCAAATAAATGCCGTATATTTTGCAGGATCTGAACGATCGTCTTCAGAAAGTATGTAATTCGTACGCTGGTCCGAGAATAAACCCAGATTCTATAAAGGAAGGTAACTTGTACGCAGGAAAAGACGTAGATGACAGGTGGTACAGGTAAGTCTGTTCAATGTATACTAAAAGAAATAATGATGATGTAAACGTCAATTTGTACATAAATGTTTTGTTCCAGAGCTTATGTTCGAAAAATGAACGATCCAAATGACATAGTTGTTTATTTCTGCGATTACGGAAACTTTGCGTCTGTACCATTGGACAGATTGCAACCGTTGGGGGCTGAATTTCTAGAGCTACCATATCAAGCGATCAGGGCTAAATTAGCTGGTATATATCCTTTGACAATCCCTCATAGCTTCTTCCGATAAACAAATAACGTTTGTTTATTACTTACCCAGGCATTAGACCCGTTGATGTGGACTGGACTTTTGAGAATTGTCGTCGGTTCAAGGAGTTGGTAGAGGCTCGGAATTTCGTCTCTCGAATTGAGAGTTTGGATCCGGACGAATTGTCTCCCGTTGATATGATGCTCAGATTGAAGCTGATAGACGTCGAGACTTCCGAAGACATTTACATCGACCAATTACTTATTCAAGAAAGGCATGCTGTGTGCGCTAATGACTGAAATCTCATAGAATTTTCATTATACGACTCCTTAGATATAGATTTCATAATGAACCTAATTATTATTTTTCTGAGATGGGGGTAAGGAAGTGCTATGAGAACACGTTTATACATCGCGTATAACAGCGTGAAAAGTGATAAATACTTGGCTGTATTCTTATAAAAGTTTATATAGAAGCCAGATTAATATTATAATAATATAAGCTGTACGAGAGGACGCATTGAAACGTGTCAATATTTTTCCTACTGTTGTTATACAATGCTGAAATAGCGATCTAATATAATAAAAGTTAAGTATCAGTTGTGTATATACTGATCGTTTAATTTCTGTTATGTATGATATGGTATAAGTGCTGTTTGGTTCTTTAACTACTTGGACATGTGCTGTATCAACAACATTCCATATTGAACTGAAATGGTCGTGTAGCTAAGCCTTGGACTGCGTTTTGTTTTTCTGTTTCTTTTTCAACTTATTTATTTTCGTAACATGTTCCTTTATAATAAACATAAGTATAGACTAGTGTTACTGCTGCGAGAAGCATTATGTACCGAGTATAATGAAATAAATTTCATGTGTACGTACAAAAGTGTTTGACTCAAGGAAATCATAGCACGTAGAAGAAATTTCATGTGTGAAGGGATTGTTGGGGCAAAAGTCGACGGTATGGGGTGATGGTGACGTCAGTATGGAACATGCGTCAAAGCCACGGCTTTGTACGAGTGGTGAGCGCGCCTTTATTTTGTACACCATCAGCACGTGCCGTCCGACGAAGATCAGTTGCCACCGGCTCGTTCATCGGTAAAGCGAGCCGCTTTACTCAGGTGGTATGTATATTCTCGTTACTCGAGGAATCGCACTGCGAAGCACGTAGAATCCGGCGCACAGAATCTCAGCGATTCCTTGGCAATATTTATGAAAACGCACGAGTCCAGTGACCTCGTGAAAGTTGGCGACCAAGAGAAAGCTCGTCGGCTAAGATCTTGGCGATTGTTAGGTCCGCTTTTGTGATTCTTAGGCTCCTTTCATGATAGTAATAGATGATTTGATATAAGCTTTTACGGGGATCACTTTTTATCATCCACCCGCGCGCTTTTCTGTTCACTTCACGCTCCTCCTGCACGCAACACTCTTCTCCCAGTACCCCCGGTTCCAATGACTTCTGCTAATCATCCTCCCTTGCAGCGATTTCCGATCCAGCTTTTCTCATAATGCCGGATTTCAAGGCTATCGCATTATCGAGGGTCGCAACCTGAGAGCGCGGTGTACTCGTATAGCGGATCATCCAGAGATAATGATTACAGAACAGACCTGGAGCATGATGCTGGACAGCGATGTCACTGGCATCAACGAGTGAGTGAAGCAATCGTTTTCCCTCAGTTCAATACCCTGTCGCCTTACTGTAGCCAACTGTTAGCTGTCGTAATTACAACGACCGAGGCCTACCTTAAGAGAAGGATCGTGATGCATGAGCGCAGGTCGTGTATCTCACCGAGGAAGCAGCTATGGATCAAGGCGGTGAAGAAGTTGACCTCCGAGCGTCTTGGACGGGAAGGACTGGCGGCCTGGGAGGACCGGAAATCCACCAACTCGGAAGCTTCGGATCATAAGGAGATGACGAAGGAACCAGCTGACCCTGAGGTTGCGGCTGCAGCAGATACCGAGACAACTGAACGACCCGTCCCTGATGAAGAGGCTCAAACTCCACGAGGTGGATAGACCCAAAACTGATCCACCTGCTCTGACCCACATTTAGCCAGCTCAACCTTGTCTGCTTTCATCAGTTTCAGACATCTTCAAGAAGGGGATACTTTACAAGGGCATTTTTTGCCCGTCCCTGACCAACAGCTTCCAGAGCAAGCAACTCGAGACTTCCTATCTCCACTACTCGAATCGTCAGCGTCAGAAGTCCTTGATAATGCTAAACATCGTGGACCTTGGCCTCAAGGTGACTGAGCTGCTCCCGCCCCGAGGATCTTCCAGTTGGGGAATACAAGGATTCTTGTGCTCCGCAGATCGCCCTGCTTTGCATCTGGCTTTGGCAAAGGGATGAGAAAAGCGGAGGCCTCGTGGAATCTCTCTCGTGGGCGGCGTGTTGCATGGCGGCCAATTTGCTCGTCTGCATCTTCGGCTGGTGGCGTTGCTTCTCCAATAATTATCTCTACTGGGCCTCGATATTCACGTGGTTGCTCATTAATTCTCAAGGTGACTTCAATCTGGAGTTACCAGCTTCAATGGTTCCCATCGTTTTCTACGTTTCAGTGCTTTCGTTGGAGCACCTTTCATTGCCTTGGTCAGCTCGGCCACTGTTTTCTGTTGTGATGGAATCTGTGTGTTTTTGTCCCCCGAGTAGAGTCGTGCTCCAATGGTTCGCACGCTGATGGTCCTACAAATCGAACAAATTCGTTGGACCATGAAGGAGACGAGCTAGAATAAACTGACACAACGCGGCTTATGTCGCGATCGATTCATTAATGTTCAACAGAAATCCATTGGAGCGGTTGATCGTGCCATTCAAACTCTGTCCGAAATCAATATACATAATTCAAGGGAATTAGGATTTTCGTTCTGCTCCTCGAGATGCAGGATTTCTTTTCTTGTGATCCACAGGCTTTATAGGAGCTGGACTGGATTTCTCAACTCAGCAGCGTCTCACGTGGTACATGCTGTTCGTCGTTTACGCTCCTTACGCGATGTTGCCCCTTCCGCTAAGGTGGTGCGTCCTCGCTGGATTTGGAACGGCCCTCACCCACATGGCGATGTCTGGAATAACTCTACTGTGGAATCCTTCATACGTAAGATCAGCCCTAACGCCCAGCATCCGTTGATTCGTATGGCCAAGACCTGATCACTCCTTGCAGTTGGACAATACCGTTTGCATCGTGCGGATGTTATCGACAAACGTCCTTCTGTACCTAGCCGTGAATCTCGCCGGGATGTACACCAAGTACCTGACTGATCGGGGCCAGAGGCAAGCCTTCCTGGAAACGCATCGTTCGATGGAGACGAGACAGAGAACGCAGAATGAAAATAATCGGCAGGAGAAACTTCTCCTTTCCGGTAAAGACATAAAATACCAAGAAAACAGTGACTGATATGGGGGTCACGCTTGGCCGCAATTTATTTATCTTTTTCTTTGGCTATCGTTGTACTATAAGACGTGGTAAAGAGAAGAAGAGGGAGGGAAAGATGTCGACCGCGGAACTCATTGGCCCGTATAACTCGTTCGCTCGGCTGTCAAAGAGGGTCACCAGACATTTCCAGTCGATTGGGTTCGATGTGTTTCCCTGATATAATCCCCTCCGCCCTCTTCTCGCGACATCTTGCTTGTACGTTACATCGATTTATCGGCTAAAATAGATTGCAGGTATAACGTGAACGAGCTCTAACGAGATGGATCCACTTTGCAAAGGCCACCTCAAACGATGACCATCGAACAACAAATGAAGCAATCCCTACAAGCTTTCCTCTCATTCGTCCCTTACTCCAATCATCAAGAGTTGCTCTAAGGATTAAATCTTCTTTTAACGTATATTTGTAGTATTACCGGACTTCGTGGCGAAGGAGATGATACGGGATATCGCGCGTGAAACGGCACGTGGGGGAACCATTTCCTTCACACCCAACCAGTTCCATAGGATCTATATACATCGTTACGAAAACGTCAGCATTTTGTTCGCCGACATCAAAGGCTTTACCGGCAAGTCATCAGCGACCCCTAAATGTTCATCTACCCGTTCATTTTAATTAATACGAATTTAGGTTGCTGCGCTTCCTCTAAACATGGCCCTTTCACCCTCTGAAAATCTTTCTTAAAGGTCAAGGTTGTTTGAAGCTTTGTTTCTTACGTTCTGCCAGCTCTGGCGAGTCATTGCAGTGCGCAGGAACTCGTCAAGGTATTGAACGATCTTTTCGCAAGATTCGACAAGCTTTCTGCGGAGAATCATTGTCTCCGCATTAAGCTTCTTGGTGATTGTTATTACTGCGTCTCGGGTTTGCCTACTGCCAGGAGTGACCACGCACATTGTTGCGTGGAAATGGGTCTGCACATGATCAAAGCCATCCGAGATGTGCGGTACACGACCAAGGTATACCCTAATCCCTTCCAGAAAACCTGTATTGAGGATTGTAATGATTTCTGGAGGGGTATCAAACGAACGGGTGGGTCTTGTAGGTTGACCTCAACATGAGGATTGGTATACACAGTGGTTCCGTACTGTGCGGCGTACTGGGCCTCAGGAAATGGCAGTTCGATGTGTGGTCCTATGACGTGACTTTGGCCAATCACCTCGAGAGTGGTGGGATACCTGGGTACATTTCGAACCCCTCCCTTTTTTCGGACGCAAATCAAATGTCAATGCCCCTGATAGAGTGACTCCTATCTTTCCAGGAGGGTACATATTTCGGAAGATACACTCAAGTGTCTGAACGACGTCTACGAAGTGGAGCCAGGCTACGGCACGGAGAGGGATAATTATTTGAAGGATAGGAACGTAGTGACATATTTGATTAAGCAAGTCGAACCGTTGAGATCGCGACGCAGATACTCGTCGCGGCCAAAGATTTGGTCGGAGGAAGATGCCGCCAATAGGACTAAAAAGAGCTTCAAACTCAACAGTGCCGTTGCTCCGAACAGCAACGCTCCAAATTCGACGATTGACGACGACATCGGCGTTGACTGGACGCCAGAAATTCCTTTTGAAAATGTACAATTTTTCCATCGTTAATGACTGTCATAGTGGACTTGCATTCTTTGACCTTGGCGATAATTACAGTTGAACAACGCGACATCCGTGAGCAATTTGGAGTCGGAGTACCTGGAGGACGAAAATGGATCAGCCAAGAGCACCAAGGCTGCAACCCCAACGGCTGGAGAAAAATTCACCAAGTCTGCCCTTGGCCTTGAAAGTGCAAGCAACAAGCGAATGCGCTCGGCCAACATAAACGCTTGGACCTTACGTTACAATGACGAGAGTCTCGAGTCGAAATTTGGCCAACTACGAGAAGATATGTTCAAGTCCAACATGATATGTTGTTTCTTCATCTGGTTGTTTATCGCTATTTGCCAGGCCGTTATTCTTCCCGAGTGAGTATGGAAGTTGATCAATGATTGATACATCCCTTAGGTCAGACGTTGATGAATTTCAATATTGACACAGTTGCCTTCTTCTGCTGGTCTCGTTGATCGTTACGACGATAATCCTGGTAGCCTCGTCGATCCTGGTGATGGCTGAGGAGTTCAAGGGCCTACCGACCTACCTGCAGCACGCTTCTTCAATGTTGGTTCACAACAAGCAACACCGTACGATCTTCATCTGCAGCGTCATAAGCCTGATGGCCCTGACATCCGCGATAAGCGTGATCGTCTGTCCCGCCGAGGTCGTCAGGTACCGCTCCCCAATGGTTTTGGAACAGAAACAGCCGGCAATGTCCGAGAAAGCCGCGGAGACGGTTCCCACGAAGGAGGGGATCGATCGTCTGATTTTGACCTTCCTCGAAGCGGCACTGAGCGACGAGCCAAATGAAGAAACCACGGGCACTTCTTCCAAGGAAAACAAAACGTTTGGGGAACAACAGGGGGGAGAATCCAGTGACATAGAGCTGAAACTGACGCGCGTGGTGAACGGGAGAAGGACTCGAGGACACGGCAGGAAAGAGTTCTTTCGACTCTACAGATATGAGCAGCGTTATTCGCCGGGCATAAAGAGACATCACCGAAGATTCCTGAGTAGACACGAAAGAGGTGAGCACGGGTTAAGGAGGATCCTGTCGGTTTCGCGGGACGAGGATGAGCCACGAAAAGAGCCTATGACGATGTACCTTGAGGAACCGTCAACCATCAGCTGCCTGCGACCCGAACACGTCGTCTTCACGTGGATCTTGTGCCTGATAGCTTTGGCCTCGGCTCTCAAACTCTATTACCTAGTGAAGACAGCCCTGGCCACGGTAGTCGTCTTAATTTACGCTGTCCTCATCCTAGTAGTCTGCAAGGATTTATTCTCCAGAACCGCCGAAGAAAGGACGTGAGTATCTTTTTAACGTAAGAAATTATTCTGAGGAACTCAAATTTCCTTCCGTAGGATGACGATCCCCTTGTCGGCGCAACTGCTGGTTTTCCTTGTCGTTTTCCTGGTGATGGTAACTTACCACGGTAGACTAGTGGAAGTAACGTCGAGACTGGACTTCCTATGGAAGCAGCAGGCAGAGAGAGAACTCAGCGACATGATCGAATCTCGGCACAATAATATGCAACTACTGAAGAATATTTTACCCGACCACGTGGCCCATCATTTCCTCACGCAAGACAGAGCGCCAGAAGTAAAGACTTCCTGCCGATTAAACCGGCAGACAGCAGTTACTTAAGTTCGCTTAAACCATTGAAAACCTATTAATTTCAGGAACTGTATTCCCAGTCGCGCGATAAGGTCGGCGTGATGTTCGCCAGTGTACCAAATTTCACGGAATTCTATTCTGAGGACGTCAACAAGGGGATGGAATGTATCCGTTTACTAAACGAGATAATTGGTAAGACTCTACGATGATTGCTCTTCATGTATATGAGATTCCATCAATTTTTTTTTCCAGCTGACTTCGATGAACTTCTGGACGAGAACCGCTTCCACTGCATTGAAAAAATCAAGACGGTGGGAGCAACTTACATGGCTGCTTCCGGTCTGAATCCTTGCCAAAATGTAACAGAATGTACTAGTCTTTTGGTGTAGATGGAGATGGAAATGGAAATGTGCACTTAGGAATTGAATTGTTCGTAGGACAAGACAAAGGACGACATGGAGCACTTGTGTCGTTTGGTGGACTACGCAGTGGCGATGAGACTTCGATTGGAGGACGTGAATATTCACTCCTTCAACAACTTTGACCTGCGGGTAGGGATAAGTTGCGGTCCCCTGGTAGGCGGGGTCATTGGGGCGAGGAAGCCAGTCTTCGATATTTGGGGCAACACTGTCAACGAAGCCTCACGAATGGACTCAACTGGGGTGATGGGAAAGATTCAAGTGCCCCAAGACATTGCCAGGGTAAGCCTTACACAAACCACCATTATTTAGTCTCGAATTTAGGTTTGAACCAATCCGATTCTGTCGCAAGTTTCTGGAATCGAGGGGCTATCAGACTCAAAAGAGGGGTTCCATCGAGGTGAAGGGTAAGGGCACGATGGAGACTTACTTCGTTCTGGGGAAGGGCACATTGTCTCAGGAAGCATCGGCCAAGCACCGAGGAACCAAATGCCGCAGTCTCGCAGCCGTCGTTTACGGGGTGGTTCAGGCCCGTCGTAAACAGATGAGGGCCTTGAGAAGAACGTAGGACCCTGCTTAAGCGTGTTATCACGCGACGGGCTCTGTCATTTCATAGAGCCGCATAATTGTTACGAGGAATCTAACGATTCGTTATTTAAATAATTAACTGACGCACATTTCCGCCATGCAGCATCGTTACTTCGTTCGTATAACGTAGGCTTAAGGATGTTCTGTGATGTTCCCCCCCACCCTCCCCCCCACTGTGATGTTTCCGGTATCCCTGATTCCTGTATCGGACGTGAAAATAAATAGTTTTTCGGTATCTGCTGTGTATGTACTGTCACGATCGAAAGCCACGAAAGAAGTTTGAGGTAACGAGCGGCGGAAATAACTGTCGTTCGCCAATAAAGTTTGGGAAAACATTGTTTTAATGACAGCTGCAGGACGGCGTGATTGCTGGTTTTAATCCAAGTACACACGGCACTGTCGATATATCTCCGCTGTAACTGTATATTACATCATTATGGTAAACACAATATTTTCTTGATCAATCAATCGTAAATAATAATCCGTGATAATGATACTCGTAATGATGATGATAATAATAATAATTAATCATTCGTAATAATAATAAAACTACCTACAAACGCGACCTCGCAGCACGGAGATTATCCGATTGGACTGTACACTTTTACAACGCTTGACGCGATAATTAATCTAATTACATTAATGAATAATGTGATTGTTACAACCTAAGCCTAGGTAGAGGGATGTCGCGGGACGTGGACTGGACCGCGCACCTTTCACCCTCCACGTAGGCCGACGAATTTACTAAAATACCCTTAGGTGCATGAAAAAGTGAAATTACGAAATTTCGAGGAAGGCCCGTAGAGGGTAAAGGTGCCCCCTTTTTCGAAAACTTTAAGGTATAAAGGCACTGTACACGTAAACATGTTAATAGACGAGCGCTGAGAGCGGTCCAGGCCAATCCGTTAAACGATAAAACGTGCCCGTTTCTTTGTCCTTGCTTTGAAAAATATCGATTCGATCTTCCGCCGTTAAAACGCTATGTATACTTAAAATAGGGAGCAGTTTCCTTCGATTCTAGCTGCATTGGTCTGGAGTCTATTACCCGTCGCTTTTCGTAATCTTACGTTTAGGGAAAATAGACGACTTTAAACTGCTGGGTTTTTGTCGAGAGATCCACGGTAACTATCTGAAGAGAAAACTAGATTATTTATACAATCATGTCCCTAGATTGGTCAATGCGATCAGAAGTTAAGAAAACGCTCCTGTGCTTAAAGAGGTGGGATCTGCTTATCACAATTTGGCAGTGAACGTTTTCGCCTTTAAAATACGGTTCACAGGTTCGTTTTAAGCTACGATACACGTCGGTTTATGGCGTCGGCTACGTTCCTCATTCTATTACAGATCAAGTTCGAAAATATCCTTTTTCCTATGTCGTCCATTGCTCAGAAAAAAATAAATCTTTGCTCGGTGAACGTAGAACTGAAACTCTCATGGATTTTTACCGAAAAATATCCTCTTTTCATGTTTCTATCTTCAGCTGTTTTTTTACAACGTCCCTCGTCGATATCCTGCGGGGATAATACTCGTGAAACCAATTTGCGCAAGAGTTAATTGTATGAAAATACCGATTTTTGCACGGTTCTTGTATGTGTATTACCGGCCGATCATGCAATTTCCCTGCAAAGCCAAACTCGTTTCAGTCTACCTGTTCAACTTCTCGCCGGCATTTCGCTTCGCTAGACGTTCATCTAATCCTTATCGTTTATATTAAATATATATTTACTCATAATTTATTAATCGTTAATTGATGTCGTTCGAGTCAGTTTGAAGAAATATTGGCAAGGCTCTGAATCACACTCTGGACTGCCAATATGGTGCATTGAGATCAATTGCGTGCTTCGATTGAGAAAAAGGTGCCGTTTCCGGTGCTGTGTAGCTTTCTCGCCGGAAACTCATATCCCGTTAATAGTCGTCGTTACGTGCTACGTAGAAATATATAACGCGATTTGAACGGCACTGAGATAAAGAGTACGAATACTCTCGGGGCCGATACTCTCGTTTTTGCATAAATTCCAGCCACGAATGTCGATACCCGCGAAACTAGACAAGTTTACTGAGCCTTTAGTATCGTTCGCGACAGTTATTACAATATCTAAATTTATTCAAACACGAGGCAACCGGCCCTTAAACTCGTATAAAATGCGGAATGCGATGACTCTTGTCGAAAGTTCGTCGGTGGAAACTAGCATTTCTAGGTTTTCAAAAATACACCGCCTCTGTGAGAGTGATCCTCCGGGCCGCCTATACTTTTTTCTTTCACAGTCATTCATCGTATTGCGAAAAAATACATCTGTTTAGTCGATCGAAAAGTGCGTGAGACAGGCGCGGGATTGCTATAGTGTTAAGGTTTCCTGGAACGTGCATGTTCGGCGCCCTTTTTACGCCGAGAAGAATTGACGAGAGACCGACAGAAGGTACGTTTCGCGTTTTTCCGTTACCTTTTTCATTTTTCACCCAGAGAAAAAGTTGGCCATATCGCTGAATTAACGCCTTTCAAGCTTACTCTTTACACTAGTGGATTTCCTAAATATCTTTGGGACTTTTGCTACTCGGCACGCCGAATTATACGAATGGCATATAGTTTCTTCTTCAAGCCATGCGGCTTATTGTTGGCAGTGCTGTGTATCTTCACGACCTCTTGCTATCCTCGCGAAAGATCGATTACTTAAACATTATCAAAACGTCCCATCGTTCAGCGTGGTCTTTCGCAAAAGTCCACGACCCTTTCGATTAGCCTGTCGTATAAAACATTTACAAGTACTTTGAGCAGTTTCACATCTCACGTTCGTACGTATCCTAATCGATTAACAACGGTAAACACTCTGCGATTCGAACTAAACGTAATTCTTTAACGTATCCGTAAATTGGCAGTGACTAATGTTAACGCGCATTCGTTTAAACTGCTCATTCTTGCTATGCTTCGAGAGAAAGAGACGTAGAGTCCATTGGAAAAGGAGCAGATCCGAGAAAACAGGCGATTCTGTAGGGCTCGACTGTTAAAAACCATTATATGTACAATATCGTGCTCGTTACTAAAAATTCTGACTTCATAAGATCTAAATTTTTAAGCAGCATCATCGAGAAAAATTCATTAATGCCGCGCGATATTTTAACGTTCCTTTTCGTCCCGCAAAATAGTGCAAGCGAATGCCATGAAAAGAGAATTTCCATCGTTCGTTAAATTTCGTAAAATTACAGGGAATCATCACATCGGAATACAGTCTTCTCTCGGTTTGAACGTCGGGCCAACAGCCAAGGGCCGTCTTGATCGCACGTCGCGCGGCTAAATCGAAACGTACCGACCGGCATACGGCTCTTAATAGTTAATAGACTAATCGTTTGTACAAATAGAGCTAACTAACGCTTCGCGACTTGGGTAACTCGCTATTTCTCACTCTCACTGCCTTCTTGTGCGTGCCTAAAGAGTCAGTATGCGAACACATCGTCGCCATGCACAGATTTGGACTTCCGGGAACGCTTGCGCGGTATTTACCGTCCTTTTTCGTTCCTCCGCGGCGTTTCCTCGGGTACGTGAATCACCGTACCTAAGGAATTACTGCAGAGTTCCCAGGAAGTCCAAGTATCTGTGCTGCATGTAACCTCAGGAAGCCTGGCTTGCCTGAGACAACGAGGGCGTCGCGTGAAGGGTGAAATTGTCATAGACGTCCATTAGATCCCGCATTCTGTACTCCTCCAGGCAGACGAAACCCTCCAGAGAAGGAGCCTGCTTACGAGCGCAGTCCATGCAGTGTACCACGTGTCGTTTCTCTTGCTCGCGAATAAACAGCACGTTGAAGACCTCGATCTGCAATGAGCAGCGGGGATTAGCAAAAGAAAATTAAAGGGCCTAGTACAATTGACCAACTGAGTAAAAAAGGAGAAATTACCTCGCACTGTCCGCAATAGTGTGACGCCTCATTCTTCCCTCGTCCATGAAATCGAACTTCGACGCCTTTACTTTTAACGAACTCTAAAATTAAGCAGCACTGTCTCATTGTCCTAAGAAGACAATTCTTTATTAACTCGAATAACCTCGGGTCGGATACTTTGATGTTCCTAGCGAGGTTCCAGGATAGGTGGACCATCGGTACGATGGATTTGAAAGACTGCAGCTTATTCCATTCGTATCTCTCGATGGCGAGTTGATACTGCCGAGCGGTTAGAGGGCCGACGTTCCAGGCAATGTTGTTACACCAACCAACCGCTTGTACCCAGTGCACACAACCTGAAATAGGGATACAGTTATTGACCTACCAGAGCTCACCATTTCGTCTATTATTATAATGTAAATATTTCCCACTTACCGGCGTTGACCCACACCAGATCTCCGGGTCTTTGCAGGAACCTATACACCGGAATGTTTTCCTCATACAAGTCCTCGAGTGATGGCCACCAACTTCCGTGCAAGTAATTGATATTATTTCGTTCACAGAGAGCACAAATGACGCCCCAGTACGCATCAGGCACCGCGAACCACTCGCAGTCTCCTGGTCCGATATTAATGTTTATCGAACAGAAGTTATTATTTTCTTGATGCCCAGGTGTTCTGCTACCGGGAACCTAAACAAAATCCCACAAAATTCGGTCACGATCATCACAGAACAGAGGTCGAATTCGTAAGGACCAAGGTTAAATTTTTAGCGAACCTTCATGTAAAGTTGGACAGTGTTCATTCCAAGAATAACATGGCCAACATGACTGAGCATATTCCCAGCGGAAACAACCCTGGCGAAAGCTGGTAGCTTGACCAATTCCTGCAGCTGGGCTTTCCATTTCCTTTCGTCAGAGAGGTCTACGTTGGTCCCGAAACGCAGCATCTTCGTGCCCGGACGACCAGTAAGGCCATAGGCATTCTTCTTCCTTCTTACGGCTCCGGTACTGTCCTTGGAGTCCGAATCGGAGAGATTAGACGCGTGAATGCCCTGCGCCTTTTCCTTTTCCTCTTTGAGGCTTTCTTGGAAGCTAGAGGCTTGGTACTGAGCGTATTTGGCTATTGTCGTGTGGCTCCTATGACTGATACAGCCCCAGACCTTTCTACCCATCACAGGGTCCCAGTTTTCGTCGCTGGTTTGCTGCATCTGCGTTCTAACCTCGATACCGTGGTCAGGATTTGCCTCTACCAGGGTCTTCGTGGAGAACAGACCCAGATCGAGCTTCAGAGCGGACGCCAACCCTCGGATCACCGCGATTGGATGCTTGAGGCAGAACTCTTGGAGCTGAGGACTGAAAGCGTCCTTCTTGTTTTCCAAGTAGACGCTGGGAGTGGGTGGAAGAAGCTGTTCCTTGGACAGCCTCTGGGTAGGAGGATCCGGTGGGGCTGGTGGTGGGGAACGATCGCTGAGTATCGAGCAATTGGGTACGCCCTTTAATCCTTGACCCTTGCAGGCTTCGATAATCGACTTGGCGTCCATCTCTATGCTCAACTCCTGCTCCGCCTGGGATTCGCAAAGACTCTCTAGCTTCAAGACTGGCTCAGGGCGATGAGCGTGTTCGGGTTTATTTGTGCTCGACGTCGCCTCGCATTTTATCGTTTCCACGTGTGGCGAGGCGGACGAATTGCCGTCAGTCTTTTCAAACCCCTCGGCGGTCTTGGACGTGGACGACGGTTGGCTATCCTCGATCTTCTCCAACTTCACCTCCTTCATCTTCTCAGTACTGTCCTCCAGGTTGGAAGGCGAGAAGGGTCCTGAGCTGAGAGTTCCGTTGTTCATGATACTCGGCGTCTCTTCCTTCACCTCCAAGTCCTCCGACCCGAAGTGTTTGAGCAAATCCTCCGCCAGGGATGTCGCAATGTCCTTCTGCGACAATAAAGCCTGCAACTCCTGATCCGTAACACCCAAATCCTTGTTCCCTGCTGACCCCTCGGGGTAATTGCTGGTTGTCGATGAGATCTGCGTGTATCCCTGAGCTCCGTACTGATTCGACTGGTACTGGTTGAACTGTCCGGGTTGGCGCTGTGGGTAATTCGGGTCCGCGGCGGATTTGTAAGGCATTCCCGGAGTCTGCGTGTTACCTGTCGCAGCGGTATTATAACCGACATTCGAGTCCGAGAATCCAGTCTGAAGGGCAACTGTTCCACCTTGCTGTAACTGTCATGGAAATGGGAAATGATTCAGATGAACTCTCATGGATTAGAATTTATTTGTAGGAGTGAACTGTACCGGTTGCTCGGGAATCCCGTAATTTTTAATGACCCCTGGTTGTCCGGGTTGACCGTGAGCATAACTGGTGGGGTAGCCAGGTTGGCCTGGCCTGAGGCCCCTTTGCGCCGCCTGCTGTTGTTGCAGTCGAATTTGCTGTTGATGTTGCTGCATGGACCTATACTGATGCTGTAGCTGCGCCAGCAATCCCTGCTGCTGAGGCGTCAGACTACCATGATTCTGTTGAAGGAACTGAAGCATCTGGAGTTGCTGAGTCGAAAGATAAAATGGGGGCGGCCTCTGTGGAGCACCTGGCGACACTGGTTCATCTCCTGGCTGTTAATTGAATCTCCCGTTATATAAGCCCCAATGAAAAGACAATCCCGAAATATGAAAGGCCGATCGATATACCTTGAATCTCTTGGTGTTGAGAGTCTGGCCTTGACCCTGAGGATACGGAGGCGGTGGACCTGACGGGGCGTTACCGTATTTATACCCAGGCCCCCCTGGCGTCTGCTGTTGTTGCTGCTGCTGCCTGCTGGACATCTCCGCACTGATGGGAAGATTCCAGGCCTCCTCTATCGACGGCAACTGCCGTCTTCTACAACAAATCACAATCGTGATACAACCGTGCTAGGCGAGAAAGGGAGGGGACGGTGAGGCTAAGAGGATTGTTCAAGTGACTTACTTTGCCGCGACGGAAGGCATCGGTGCTTGACTTAGGTGACTTTGCAGGAAGTTAATGCGCTGCTGAAGAGATGGGTTCATCGGAGCGTTGCCACCGGACTTGGCACCACCCAGGCCGGCCAGCGGACTCGTGCAATTCGGTGTGTTGTTGTTACCCCTAAAGCCAGCCCGCGATGGAAAATAGAAAGAAAGCCTTATTAGCCATCGTCGCAGCGAAATCGCACTGACCAGGTGAGCCTTTGCAAACATCAAACGAAGACCTGGTCTACGACTTACTCGTCTTCTGGGTAAGTCAGCCATCCACACGTACAACGTGTATTGGCGCAAGAAGAGTGTTTCTTACTATGAAATTACAAAAGTACATTCGAAATAAGTAATTGTACGTAGAGCGAGTAAAAGCTGGGCTTCTGCGAGTAGAGTACTCGTACGACAAGTTTCTCACTCGGAGGAAGATAGACGTTTTGGTAGAGGGGTTTATTCAATAGAGTTTTGTATAGCACTGTGTACAAATACATTGTTCTGTTGCATCGATGGGTCAATTTCATGTCACTCACGTAAATAATTGATTAAGAACAATAGGGTGAATAAGAAGAAAAGACCGCTATTCTTAGACTATATCGGCCTTCCTTTCTTCTCGCATATTTCTATAGACTGTGAAATATGTCCTTGCGATTGTGCGTCGGAGCGAAGGGGGGGGGGGGGGGGTGGTGGGCACTTAATTTACCTGGATGCGTTGACGTAACAAGCTAATGCGTCTTTCGGCTGGCTAACGCTTTCGTACAGAATGCCCAAATTAGTCCATGCGGCGGAATGAGACTTGTCGAGCTGTACGGCGCATATATATGCCTGCAAGGCGTCCATAGGCTGATTCTGTTGCTGATAGAGTACACCTATGCTGCACCATGTGTCCGCGTTGCCTTCCGATTTTTCAACGGAATTTCTGCAAAGATCCTTTTTGTCAGATGACGAGTGAGGATTCGGAGCAGGAGAATTGGCTCGTGATCTTTAGAAAAGATGTGGAAATCTTAACTCCCTGTTTCTGAAGACTTTATAATTACCTGTAGGCGATGAAAGCATCGTGGACTTTTCCCGAAGCTGCGAGACAGCGACCTAACAAGTAAAGACTCTGACCGCTTTTTGGCTCTGCTTCGATGGACTTTTGCAAACAATGAATGGCGATGGCCTGCTTCTGCTGTCTTGTCACGCCAAGCACGGCACAATCAACAACGTGGTACATCCATCCTGCAACGATTCACCGTACAATTGCAACTAAGTCTCTACACTGGTCGAATCAGCTGGTGAGGAACTTTAGTCTCCAACATTTGTGAGACGTGTCGAGGCACGTAGTCGAGACCCGACTGACCCGACCGCGTGGTCTTCATCACCGGAAGAAGGTCGGACGTACGTGAAAATTCGGGAAGCTGGAATGGTGGAGCGTAGCCGGCTTGCACGTTACGTCTACGAGGAAATCTTAAATGGGGAGCCCTCGGAGCCCTCTGTCCCGTGGTTCTGGATGGAAGAGAAAAGAAGCGGAGAGGAATAGAGTGAGAGGAGCTCTCGCCCTGATGCTAGACCAGAGCCCAACTGAATAGATTTTCGCAGGTATAGGCCTAGGGTAGCCACTTTTGCCCCTCTCTCCGATCCCGAAGCTCCTGGCTCGAATTACAACCCTCTATAAACATAGGCGTAGGGAAGCTGCTTCGAAAATTTTACAGCGTTTCCAACGATTTTTCCTCTCCGCAGGAGAGGCCAGGAAATCCTCTACCGGCCGGGGGAATTGCTATTCTCGGATCCTCGTGACACGGCAATTACCGCACTTACGCAACGGTCTTATGACTTAGAAAATACCGTAACGTTGTACCGGTGCAAGAACACGATTCCGAGCATGCCGTCGTCACGATTCCGCGTCAATAAAAAAAGCTTGCCGATCGATCAAGAATAATTACGCGATAATTTGACATTTCGAAGAGCCGTCGAACGAGTATGGCAGACGTGCAAGGAAATGGACGAGCGAGAAGGAACCGTTTGCACTTGATTCGCGAATACCTGCGTTGAGCCGTAACACCTGGCCGGTTTATTGGACGGTACATGGGACGGTACACGTCCGGGATAAGCCCTAAGAGTTCCCACTCGGGTCGTCGGTTCTCCCTGCGAATCCCGCTTACCCTGTGGATACGTGAAAACGATTTCCTGGCCATTGTCCTGTTCCGGCTGGACCGCGAAGGATTGGACAATTTCGTCGGCGTGGTAATAGCCCGGTCTTCGAGATGCAGCCAGCCGATCCAAATGAAAGGGACAAAAGGAAGAGCGGAGCAAAAAGGCAGCAGAGGATATAAACTGGTAAATGCAGGGGAAGGTTCAAGGGTCCTGCGGGAGGATCCTTGGATGACTTCATTGGGAAGGTAGGGGGGAAGTGATCCGTCGAAAAGAGAAGATGGAAGGATCGATGAGACGCAAAGCTGAGGTACGTGATTTATAATGATTCGGGGTATGCGAAGGATGAAGATGAGTGCGGATGCAGAGTCGAGTCTATTGGCGTGGCGGTAGGTGAGAGAGAAGGTGAAAAATGCCATTCGCCGAGGACGCGAAGAAGAGGAGACGTGAAGAGAGAGTGGGACCGGTCGCTGTACCGACACGCGAGTCACTGTAAACAGGTTGTAAAGCAGTCCCGTACCGTTTCGGTACCGTAAAGGGGAGAAGCCTCTGGTTTGGCGCAACGACTGGTCGCGCGGAAAAATCGACCACGTCGTAAACTCCATCCCTTATTCCTACTACCCTTCGCGTCTCTCCGATCAACTCGATAAAGAATTCACCCGCGGTTTAAATCTATTTTTTCCGTCCGAGAAAGAATAATCGGCTGTCGGATGGACATCGGGACTGTTTGGTCTCTTCCTCACAATTTTTATCGGTCCGTTTAAACGACTTCGCGTAGAGGGCTTTTTCACCTCGACCAACCGGCCCCGTCCCCCATGCTTCCCGCCATCGCGTCCGGCCTTTTCCTCGCGCGTTTATTTTCACAGTCGTGTTTATCGCGACGTAAGTGGGTCACGGATGAAAAGAAAAAAAACGGATCGTTTAGCGGCCTCAAACAAACACACCAATGAGTAACTGCAGCGGCTAATTCGTGGCTGTATTTTATTCCTCTAAGCCGGAGGTATGACATTTTCAATGATTCGCGCTGACGGCTGACTAAAGCGACCATTGAATTCCTTTTAATTGCAATTCAATGAGGCGGATCGTCGTAACTTTGACAAGCGACAGACGTCGTGGAACGCTGTGCCGCGTCCTCAGGAGCTTTATAAAAAGTCATCCAATGTAAGACGAGCAATTATCCTCGCGCTAAACAATTTATCATCGTTCACGAGTCGCCCGTCCGACCTTGCACGCTTCGATTATCTCCATCGAGCCTCGTTATCGGCCCAGCCACCCAACATTTTCACCGTGCACGTACTTGAATTGTGCAACTCTATTCAATAGAAAGATTATCGTAAAAACGACGGGAGGTTGCCGTTGAAAATAAATCGTCCGAGTCTTCGGGTGAGGAGAATTTTTCGACTCACGATTGGAGCGTTTAAGTTGGGAAAATTATTTGAGATAGGTGTGGGACGATTCGTGGACGTGTGTTTGACGGTGCGGGTGGATGGGTGAAGGAGGGTTTCAGGAAACGAAGGGCGGAGAGACGGGGGAGGGGGAGGGGGAGGGGGAGTAGGGAGGTGCAGGCGGTGTCCGGCGTGCGTGCCATCTGCCAGGCACGGGCTGCCGAAAAGCCAGTAGAACCGGCAAGAGAGGAGAGCAACGAGGAGGAGACGCTCGAAAGACGAAGAGGGAACCAACCCCCTCGACCCCCGTCCCTTACCGAGAGCCGGAATAAATCAATACACGTGTCTGCTACTTGCTTGTACATTCTCCCTCCGTCTCTCTTCCGCTTTCCCTTCCCCGTCACATCTCTCTCTTTGTATCCCTTTCCGTTCCGTGGCGAGCCTCGTGGCCAAACGAGGGAAGGGGACAAAGAAACGAGACTCGCGAGTGCCTCGATTACGCGACTCCTCGTCATTCGAATCGTTACCAATTCTTCGCTTATCTGTTTCATCAATTTTTCGGAAGACTCACCTAACTGTCGGCATATGTCGGCTTTCAGGTGAGAAGGCAGGGCTTTTTCCTTCAACAACGCCTCGTAGTTCTCCTTCGCCAGCCGGTACTTCCCTTGAACCTCGTACAGATGAGCGATATGGAACTTTACTGAAACACGCGTGACAAAAGGACACTTTTAAATCCTGCTACAAAGGGTGAAACCGAGAAGACGCGCTATGTAATACCTCTTGAACAGGTACTTCCTAAATCTGAGTTAAACTCGCGGATCTGAGACACGGGAAGCAGGGGATCACGGCACTTATCCGAGCACAACTGACCTGGAATCGAGTGAATCGCGGGCTCCTCGTCGTCATCGAATCGAATCGAACTTCCGCACAGCTGCATGACGTGTCGTCATCATCATTCAACCGCCTTTCTCGGTAGAGAGAAAATCACCGACGGCTAACTACGGGTCCGTACGAGGAAAAAACGTAATTCGGCGCGTCGTGATTCACTGGACCAGCAGGGGAGGAGATGATTCAGAAAGGAAATCGTCGAGCAAGAAAACCGTGGGAAATCATCGTCTTACGTTCCTGCTCGTTGGAAAATTAATCCTTAAGCCGGCTGAGTTTGTTGGAATGGACATTTTCTCCTAGCGGAATGGTGCGTAGGCGAATAGTTTGTGTTTCCTAAAGTCCGGGGGATTTAGTTTGGCGAACGAACTGAGTCGTGGGAGCTGCAACAACGAGCGGCAACGAGCGCGGTGAATTCTCTCCCTCTCTCTTCGGTCAATTTAAATCGCATCGGCCTTGACACTCGCTGGGGGCGTCACACGCGTTTCCTAGAAACTCTCGTGCACCGTTCTCGTCAACGCGATTGATGGCACGTGTGTCGCCGAGGTTCATCGACCCGAGACAATGGAAATATATACGACCATCATCTTCTACGTCATCAATCGCTCGGAAAAAGTCGGCAAAAGCTTGTCAAATCTAATGGAAAAATGGTATGGAATTTCGGGGGAAGAATTCTTGAATGCCATTGGTTGGGCTTTTCTGGGATTTGTGGTTGGATTAGCCGGTCGACCGGAAGCAATCTGATGGCGGATACTTACTTTCGAGCTTGGAGAAGGAAGCAGGTGTGGTGGCATCGATCAAAGCGAGCGTCAGGTGCTTCAAAGCGGCATCGAAGTCAGCGTGGACCTTCAGCATCAAGCCTAGCCGTAGGTGAACCTCGCAGGCCCGTGGAAATCCTGGTTCCACCCATAGCACCTGCTGGAATGCTTTGACGGCCCTGAAAAACGAAAGGACCGCTCGTGAGGATTCTTCCACGTACGTTCCATTTCCCCGACGTTACGAAAGGCTACACAACCTGGCCGTGTCTTTCCACTCGAGTACTTACGTTCTACCGGAGTAGTAATTGAGCCCGGTTTACCGCGAGGATCTCTCGAGTTTAGCCGAGATTTCCCGGGCTTTCAGGCAGATGAATACCGCGAGGTCGCGAGGAAAAATAAGCTCGAAGGAAAAGTCGGCGAGAGTGGAGGAGGGCATACCGGTTGTAAATTCATTCACAAGAAAGTCCATTCATTCATTCATACGCTCGGTCGCGTTTCCCTTTCGGAGAGTTCGTTGTCTTCATCGGCCGAATGAGTCACTGTTACGAGGCGGAGTCCTCTCTGCCCCCGGGGAGAAAGAGAAATGTCAGTGACTCGTTAGCCGTTGCGAAATAAGCGCGAGGAGAGTGTACAATGCAATCCCGTGGCACAAAGCCTATCCGCGTACTCGAAAGCCTTCTCCTCCTTCTTCCAAGAAACCGCATACAATTCCGTTTCTCCTCCAAGATGGGCAAACCGTGCGTCCCTCTCGCGAAGGCCCAACTTAATGCCGGATGAATTCATTCATCGGGGTGTCGACTTTGTTCCGTTCGGGAGGCATTCGGGGGATGATTGGCTTTGGAGCGTAGGAAATTCACGGAAGCGCTGAAATTTCATTGACCCGTCGAGTCGCGATTCTCCGATATGCCTGACCTATCGCAACGATGACGAAACGAACACGAAAACCGAGGCTCCGGCTTCCAGGCCGGAGTGTCTCTCTCTCTCTCTCTCTCTCTCTCTCTCTCTCTCTCTCCCCCCTCGGTACCGTCGCTCTGTCGTTGACCCGGTATTTATAGAGCAGCGTGACGTTTTGCCGACCAATCAATCGGGAGATACGAAACAACTTGGCTGACGGGCCGTCCGCCTGCGATAGCAATTTCCGGTCTGGCCTGCGGCGAGAAAATAGCCAGCTGATTATCCGCGAACCGAGGCAAAAACCGGGCAAAATTGCCGATAATCGCGGGCTTTCGATCATCCGAGATAAAAAAGAGATAACATTAATAGTAATGAGGCTAGAAACGTCAGACGAGTGTAATTAAAATCATGAGGCTATTATCCCGTGGATTCCCCCGATGATCGTCACGATCAATGATCATGTTTTCTGCGACTATACTGACGAATGAACGGGAATTCCGAGATAGCCTGGAAGAATTCAATGAAGGTGCGGGCTATATCTTCCGGTTAACGTGGTGCGCGTGGCTTTCGTTATCGGCCGTCACGCGTGTTTTCCGCGGCATGTGGAGGGTGCATTTTAATATCCTTTCGGGTGCCTTGGGCTCCGCATCGGAGCTTTTAGCACCTCGTAAATTAATTAGCAACCGTGCGAACCTGCGGTCAATTCAATGGACGCTTTGCGTTGGATCGCGTTCGATCGTCGACACGAAAGGTCTCTCGAATTTCCAGGGAAATGCGATACAGGATTTTATATAACAAGAATTATCGATGAGGATTATGAGGAGAGGAATGTTAACGCGAGCGAGCGGTTGGTCGGCATAAGTGCCTATTATTTCGAGCGGTGTGCTTTTGAAACGAGCGACATTTCCTAACGACGCGAGGCGAATCTGTCGCAACATCCTCCTCTGAAATGCCATCGAAGATAGAAGCCGATAAAAATACCATCGGCTAGTAAGAGTGTCGAGGAGACAGGGGAGACGGAGACGACGCGTTCGCCGAGAGCGAAGACCTTTCCGCGCCTCGTCGATACGTAATCTGGGCCGACCATTCATAAACCGAGACGATTGTTTACGTGCTTGCGCACTCTCGTTTCTCCATAGGCTTCTTGCGCAATAATAGCGCCCTACTATCCTGTCGGACTGGCGCCCACGCGTCCATTGTGAAAACGATCCAACGCGCCGGTATGGCCGGCTTCGCGGGAAAAAGCCAATTATCAAGAGTAACAGTACATACGCGCAACGGTACTCTCTTACGCGCCGCATTCTATTTATCTCTGTGACTTCCGCATTAGTGCCAGGAAAATCGTCTTAAGAATAAAACAGAATTTCGTCAAGTTATTTTTGGGGGAAAACCGTAGTTCGGGCCGAGTGAGGTGAATTTCTTTAGCGGTAATTCCGAAAAGTGCAACGAGGCTCATTGGATTTCTGCAATGACCTCTCTCGAGTGGTGTTAAGAGGCGGAAACGCTCGGACCCTCGGCGACCCTTCTTTGCATGTGACTCCCACTCGCGGGCAATGGCGCCCACGACGACGTACTCTACGCAGGAAGGCTCTTGCTACGACAGACGACTAACAATTTCCTAGTGACCCACATCGCGCCTCTGGCGGGGGTAAAACCTTCTCCGCGTCTATCCGTTCTCCCTTCCTCTGGCACTCCCACGCGATCGTCGACGTGTCATCGAGCCACAGCTGCATCTGCATCTGTAACTGCATCTCTCCGCAGCGAGCGGGCGATGCAGATGCCGAGGGACGAAAGTCGAAAGAGGAGAAACGTTCGACGAAATTACGTCGATTGATTCGATGAATTTTCGAGTCGTTAATTAATCGAGGGACCCTCTTCGATTCCGTCCTACCGGCCGATACTTGTTTCCCCGCACGTGCGCCGCCAGCATATGCACCGAGCCTATGCACCTGCACTTGCACCGCGGCCATCCAGCTGCGACGCTCCTTGTAGCATCATTTTTTCTCCTCGTCCTGCACCCAAGGAAATACGTTCGATTTTGCGAAATGCCGACGTTAAGGAAATTTATTCCCAACGTGCTGCCATTAATCTACCTTTGCGTGGAACATAAGACATGGATTTAAAGTAGCAACGTTGGATTTTAGCACGTGCTTGTCGATCCTTTAATCATCGTTATTCCACGGGACAACGTGGACTCGGTCGTTGCCGGTTGTCGTTAAATAAACGACTGTGCGGTAATAGGCGCGCTTGCGAGTGTCGCGTGACGGCCGCTGATATCCCGTACTTTATCGCGGTGCATTTGCTAAACGGAACCTCGGCGGAAAAATCGCAAGCGTCCTTGGATATTAATAGCCATCAACGAGAGAGTCCGCGTGGCTATCGTGCTACGTGCTCACCAGGTCGACTCCTCTAAACTGCGGGATCGGTGCTCCAATCTTAATTACTCGCCAATTCCCAGGGCCCTCCGAAAAACCTCGACACTTGTCCTTCGACCCTCAGCCAACAAAATTCTTGCAACAACGGAACGACTGACGCGCGTTTCGAAAACTTTTCATTGGACTTCGTTAGGATTACGCAACGCGGAAACGTTGCTTTGTGTTCGCATTAGAAACCGAAGCGCGGGATTCGGGGATCTCTGGGCGAGGGGTGAGGGACGAGAGACAAGAGGCGAGAGGCGAGAGGCGAGAGGCGAGGAGAGAGAAGGACAAGCATAGACAGGCGGTTTCGTAATGCCGCGTAATGCTGCATTGTGGAAGTTGCCGGTCTTGCAGCGCGCGTGCAACGGTACTCCTACCAGCACGCCGTGCATACCGGGTGTTCGTTGAGAATCGGACAATTCCTCGATCGATGGGAGTATCCGCATTGTCCGGCGTTCTAGTCGAAAATCCGGCCAAAAGCAGAGGCTTCGGCCAATCGTTCGACGCTATACATAGACAGACACTCTCTCCCCTTTTAGATAATCCCCGTTTGTGTACATGGCCTAGTTCACTGGAAGAATTATCTCTTCCGGCCGATACGTCAGCCTCGAAGATTACGGTTTCGCGTAATGCCTCTTACGATTCTCCAGATCGGTTGTCTTCCAACTCTTTGTCTTCTCGTTGCGCCTTAAATACTTTCACGATAAGATCGGCTCTTTCGAGGACTTCCGAGTCGACGAATTGTCCCGAAAGCTCGTTGATAAGGACCTTACGAGGGCCAAGAAAAATGGATCTGGGAGGAGACGATGGTCGTTTGCGGGGTCGTGGCAAGACTCGAACGCGACAGATGCACTCGGGAATTATCTGGGTAGCACGCGCCGCGTGCAGGTGCAACGGGTGCGCCACGAAGGTACTTCTGAGAAAGAATTTTTCGCTCAAAGTCAACAGAGCCGCCGACAAAGTGGAAACCCTTCAAAATTCACTCCTACTGTCTGCAATTTTCTCAAAAATTCGTGACATTCGCCAAGCTTCTTAACATCGTGAGAAATACAGGTCTGGACATTTCGAGAAATGCAAATCCCGAGATAAATGCGATGCGTTTTACGGCCAAGTTTTTCCGGGTAGACACGATGTCGTAATTTTCCGACAGTGGCTTGTTGAAATTCAAAGGCGACGTAGGTCGTAATTCCCCGACGTTATCGGCGATGCATCGTGATGCATCGTGCCGGCCCGCATATTGGCGGCTTAATAAACAGGTGATCCCGGCGTAGCCGTATTCGCGCGGCTGTCGGTTCGTTAATCAGATAAACCTACGAATATGTGCATATCGAAAGCGATACCCGCCGCTCTTTCGCGGCGATCATCCGTGAATGCAGGTTGCACGTTGCCCGATGCCGTTGGTGCATCCAACAGAGGGAAATGCATGTTCGATTCCGAACACCTGTTGGTGCGTCGCGAGAAACGGTTAAGAAAGCCTTGAAACTTTGCCCACACAGCACCTTTATTTTCCACCAGCGTCATCCTCTTCTCTGCCAATCAAGACTCATCGGGATACCGGGCTCTTCGAGCTATCGTCCTGTCAATGTCCAATCGAACGAAATTTCGGCATAATCAGGTGCGGTGTTGGTACGGGGTGGGGAGAGGGCGGTCCGAATCACTGTCTCGGCGATTTCGTAGCTAATTAACGACTGGCCTACCTTCCTCGGCCTCGATGCTATCTCGACGGTTAACGTTTAAGCGTTTTGGCGGCTCTATCTTCCGGCGGATCTCCACGGAAACACAGAGCACCTCGCGGGTGCTCGCACGTGCATGAACCCGCGTCGATTACCTTGCTCATGCTGCACTAACGTATGCGGGAAAACCCAACAGCAGAGCCACGTGTGCCGACCGTTGGTTTAACGATTCACCCGACGCTAACGGTATTGAATCCAAATCCCTTTGACCGACCTTAAGCAACTTTTCAGGAAAAATGTCCACACTAAGACGAGCACTCATGTCCTGCGTATAAGGTAATTTCAAATAATTCCAATGGAGATGGGCAGATTTGTGTTACGTGCGGTATTTCTTCCAACTCTCGTTTCTCCGGTAACGAAAAACAAGTTTGCACGGAGCGTGTGGTCGGTGGTAGAGCGTGCGCGTGTGCGTAAAGACGGCAGCGTCGATTTTAATGCACACGCGAGAGGAGTGCAGTCGCGTGCCGAGCTGCACCTGTCCACCATCTTGGTGCCACTTTTCGACCTCCGAGGGAATCGAGCCGACGAGCAAAAAAGGGACACTTGTAAAAACGCGCTTCTAAAAATAAAGCTTCTCACGTCTCGACAAACATTGTGCATCATGTAAAGCGCACGGTCCTCGTTAAAGTGAAGTTGCCGCTGAACTTTGGCCGCAGGTGGAAGGAACAAAGAAGTAGGCTTTTTAGATGCTTCTACGAGAATGCTGAGGAACGACGGAGGACGGGGGGGGGGGTGGAGGTATGAGCAGGAGGCAGGACGTGGGCAGCTGTTTACCAGCTGGGGAATGATACCTCGCGTCCTGTAGACACCGGAGCAAGGAGGTCAGTCGACTCTCGGGCCCGGCACGTCGGGGACCTACTTCATCGTCCTTTCGAATTTTAAAAAGCCATTTCAGTCCCGTGATGAAATTCTTTGGCGGCACAGTCGAGTCCCCATGGACGTGGGTTTTTGTTGGATAGAGAAGAAGGATCCAGGGACGATCGGGGAATCGGCTAGATGGATTCTGATCGAGGAGAAGCCAAGACCGCGAGCGGGGGGGAGGGGGTGGAGGAGGGGGTTGATGGTAAGAAGGCGACGGAGGTAGGGCCAGCGAGACGGAAGCCAACAAAAACCGAACTGGAGCTCCCCGTGAAAGGGGGACCTTCTCTCTCTGAAACCCCATGGCATATCCCATGGCCGAGCAATGGGCATCAAGGACGATGTCCCATTGTCGAGGTTTACCCTCCGCGGAAAATACAGACGTGGGTGGATCAAGCCGTGAGGTTCATCGAAGAGAAAAGGAAATCCGTACTGGCCCTTTACCGCGATCCACCCGAGATTGATCCATGAAAAGGGATCCACCTTTGAAATCCTCCGAGAAGCTTGAGACGCGTAGAAAATCGTTATCAAAGACCCACGTGGATTTCCTGTGGAGGTGCCGACTTGGCAACGAATTTTCTGCGCTCGTAGAAAAATTCTGACGACGTTGGAAGGTCATTAAAAAAGCAGGGAGACGACCTAGGCAGGCCATCGTGGGCGAGTTTCGTGCCGAGGGACAGGCCCGGAATATTTAACCAGGAGGATAGCCGGGGAAAAAGGAGCATCGAGACGCTGAATAAAAAAAATAAGTCGGGAGCGGGTCGAGCCGAATGAAATCGGCGCAGCGAGGTCGGTGGGGGCCCTTTCATCGGGACCCACGACACCGTAAGACAAAGGATGGCAGATCGGCTAATGTCCGAACAACTCAGGGCCGGGGCGTCTTGTCCTGCCATCGAAAGCGCCAACTCACGCCCATCTCGTCTTCGGCATTTCCATTGAAAGCTAATAATCAAGTCGAACCCCTTCTCCTCCGTGGAGAGGGAGCGAGAGGGAAAGGAGAGAATCGTTGGACTTCCTTGATTTTTTCGCTGGGCGAAATCTTGGAACAGCGAGGCCGGTTGGCTTGGGTTTCCCGGAGGGGAAAAGCTTCTTGAGGTACGCATGCCTCGGCATCGCGAGGCGCGAAGACAACCTAACCTAGCCCAACCCAGCGGAAAGGGCGAGGAGGGCGAGGAGGGCAAGGAGGGCGAGGAGGGCCAGTTCTGGTTGGGCAGGACACTGGCGGAAGGGGTGCCGAGGAACGAGCACCGTGGAAGGGGAGATTCATCGATTTTCGCGCGTCGCTAGAGGCCGGAAAAGCAGCGCGGATCTGCGCCGAAGACACGGCCATCGTTGTCCCCGAATTTACCCAATACCACCGAGAACAGAGCGAACCATCTCCTTCCACTCATTTTACTCAGCAATCACTTTCAAGATGAACAAAATTCCACGCTCATTTCCCTTGCGAGTCATCGGGGGGGATAAATCGGTCTGCTTCGACCTTTTGCTGAGACATTTCTTTTTTTCAAACGCCCTTACGTTGCCCGGAAGATAGGAGGAAAGACTTGGAAGCCGCGGGAGGAAGTTGGCCGCAAAGAAAGGCGTGAGAAAAACGGGTCAATACTCGGCATGTCCCATCTGCTTTAAGAGATGGTGCGTTAAGGGCCGGCTCGTAATCGAGGGTCCTGCGGAAGACTGCATCATGGGACGTCGGGTGCAAGGGAAACTGCAATCGCTGTATCATCCAACGAGAAAATCTCCACCCCCAATCTTCTTGAAACTCTTTGACCTGAGACGAAATTTCCAGGTTCGCCTTTTCCTGGCACGTTTGCCAAATAACGCTGGAATTTGAGGACGGGGGAAGGGCATTAGGTATTCGATCGGATTTGTCCGAAGCCAAGGAACAACCAGCGGGAACACGGGAGGAGGAGAAGACCGTGCGTGGCGAAGCTTTTGTCACCGTCTCCCGATGCCATCTGACACCGTGTGCATTGTTTGCCGGCGGGGAAGACCGGGGGGCCAACTCCATGCGCTTCTCTGCTCGACATGCAAAATGGGTGGCGAAAAAGTAGATCGTCGTGCGTTCATAAAATTCAGTAAAATGCGGTATCTGTAGATAAGATTAGTCAGCGGACGCTGTACGAATATCACGGATGCTGGAAGAAATATTTCATACCACTGGTTCTCTATTTTCCTTGCCCCATTATAACTGACGAATGGCAGACACGTCGATTTCGACAGCTTGCCCCTCTGAATACTTTCACGAGGCGCAATAATGCACCGAGCGAGATACGTGCACTTGGAGTGCCGGTTGCTCGGCCTATCGCGCTATCATCTCTCCTATTGCGCCTCGGTGCCCGTGTACCGTTGTTCGCCAACGTCCGGCGAGGGAAAGGAAGCTAGAAACACCGACGGAGGGGGAGGAAACAGTTTCAACGACTGCTAGCAGGGAACTCAATGGAAGAAGCGAACCACTCGTTTCCCATTCGCATCTTCAAAAGGACATAGCAAAGACTTTCCTTTCCGTGCCCCGATAGATTCGTGTTTGGAGCCAATGAAAAATGCCTTACGCAGCAAAAGGGTACATTAAAATTTCTCTGCGTGCGACGGACTTATGGGGCTTTGAATGACGTTAGTCCTGTCGTGGGAAACGCAAGGTGCGGGGACGGGGTGGTCGGTTTTCTATTTGCTCGTTAGATCGTTGGCATTAAAGAGACCGGCTCGACATGGCAGAGTTGTCATTACCGGAGCCTCGAGTGCCATTACCCCGCGTAATATTTGCCCGTGGTCGGGTGCAGGCTCGTCCTCCGAAAGGATTCCATCCGTTTAAGTTGTGCTTTTGTTCCGTTTGGCCTGGAATAACTCTCGGAGGCCGCTAATGGACGAAATACGCCTCGAGTATTTGCCTTTATGCCCGGCCGCACGAGCACGGAGAGAGTTTTCGCGTGGGCAAATAACGACGACAAGTCCTTGCGACATTCCTCGCCGGGGAACAACGCTAAGAATCGGTAAATCGAATTACCTTCGGTTTGCCGCCAACGTAATTGACTATCGGTTGGTCGGGTGCAGCGTGAAAGGGAGGATCGATAATTCGCAAGGACACGGGGTGGCCCGTGCACACGTGCACAGGAACGGAGGGCAGGGAGGGGCTTAGAGGGGGAGAAGGGAGGGGTGGAAGGGTCTTGTTAATCGGCCGACGGGTTCGATCGAACGCCGCATCTGCCAGCTAGGAAATCCACCGACGGACCCTTCCGTACTTTTCAGAGCGCGTGTATCGGCAAAGAAGGGGTTGCTACGCGGAGTTTTGAGCACGATGACGAAGGCGACGAGTACGAGGACGACTCCCTCCCCTCGCGTTAAAACGGCTCTTTCTTCCCCTGCGGGCCACGCTCCGTGCGAACGCTCCACACACACTCACACACACTCACGCTCGTCTTTTCTTTTTCAACATCGCTACGCACACGATCCTATCTGAAATCTCCCCGCAGAGACGAGCCGTCTATTCGTCCATAGTTCCTCCTCGAACGAAACGCGCCCAAGACGACCCTTCGATCCGCCCGAGCATCGTGGGAAATCCAGCCATTTCCCTCGGTTCCAATCGATGAAATAAATTCGCAAAGAAGTGCACAAAAAATGAGTCTCTATGAGATCTCTCTGTTACTTGGACGAATTTCTCGAGGAGCCGGGGGATCTTATGGAATATTGATTGGGGCCAGATTGGCCGCGAGTTATCGCGGCACGTGCGGGCTGTATGCATTATTTTTAACGTCGACGACCGATCGATCGACTTCTGCCGTTGCTCGCGACGGCAGCTCGATTCCACTTTGCCGCGGGTATTTTCGCGTGCATAATGCAACGGAGACTCCGACGGACCATCCCGGAAGAGAGGGGGTGGGCGGAGGGGAAAAGGCGAATAGGCGGCACGAACGCGTTTTGCGTGGCTCGAGGAAGAGAGGAGGAAGGAAAGGGTGGAAGGGACGAGGACGAGGACGAGGATGAGGATGAGGTCGAGGGCGAGGGTTCGACGACAGAGAGAGGAAGGAGGGGCGTTTGGCTGGACCCCCGTTACAAGTCCCGCGATGCTCGTCGACCCTCGTTATTCAATCGAAACGGGGCATTACTCATTTATTGTTCCCACCCTTCCCTGTAGTCGGCGGTCGGCCGTCGGCCGTCGGCCGGCTGGCGGGGAGAATCGTGGAATCGCGAGGGGCCGGGGTATTTCTCGCTCTCTCGATATTCGCAATAGCCACGTAACCCCTTCGCCTCGTGCCTCGAGTGCGCTCGAAACAGTGACGAACGAAGGACGAGGAGCACTTCTAAACGTCTTGTACGTTTAACCGATCGGCAAGGACGTCTCGATTACACAATTGAACAATTAAGCCTCGAGGACTCGAGAGTCTGCGAATTTCTTTTCCCACTTCGCCACTCGGCGAAAATTCAGTCTTCTTTCTCATGGAAATTATTTTTCACCGGGAAGGGGAAGTACCTGGGAAAGCACTTCCCCGAGGAAAAAGCTTGTCGGTTGTACGGTCCGTCTGAAATCCGAATGGGCGTGGATAAGACGATCGCGACGAGCGAGGACCTCCGGGCACAACAAAACGCAACAATAAATCGACTTCCGGTGGTACGCGTGCGCCGTCGGAAGTGCGTTTAACTGTCGGTCGCACGCACGCACCGCTACGAGCTTATTATGCGAGCCTTGCATACTGGGTGAGCCGGAAACGTAGCTTTCTTCGCTCGGCAAAGGTTCAACACGCGAGAAGGTTCGTGGAAGCGAACACAATCGTTCTGGCCAACTCCTTCGAAGTAAATCATTAAGTCCCGTGAATTACGTTTAAACCGAGAATGGCGTTAGCCGAGTTGCCGAGCGGCCAGAAATTTCGCATTCTTGGCCCTGAAAAGGTCAAAGCGTTGGCGGGGTCAACGTCCTCGGCCGAAAGGCTGAAAGCGCGAAAAAACGAAAGACGGAGAAACGCGATTATCGCGAGTCAACGTTTACGGAACGATCCATTACCGCGTGGCAACTGTAAAGTTACGTGTTTTTTGCCCGAAACGGACACGAGGAACTCACTCGTTGTGGCATTACGCAACCGGTCGAGCATTATTAATAGCCTGAAAGGAGAGGCGAGTTTAATGTCGTCGGCACGTGCTGCGCGCCGTTGAGTTTTATGCGCTCGCATGCGAGGATGCAATCTCGTTCCGGCCTTAACGAACGCCGATACTTTTGTCCCCGGTGAGAAAGCCCCGAGTGAGAAGTTCCCCGCGAGGCAAAGCGGACGGTTAATGCCCCTTCGGTTTTGCCATTATCGCGAGATTTCGCTGGATTCGTGGGGCCGTGAGGGGGCGGGCAATCGTGTAACGCCGGGGACAGGTGGCAATCTCCGGCCTTGATTGCCAATTAACGTTTAACGGCCTTAATCAGCCGTGCAGCGACGCGTTCGCACTGGCCCGTGTCCATTTTGTTGTCCGGACAACGCCGACGGCTCTTTGTCGGACCATCAAAGCGTTCCTCCCCATGCACCATCGACAATGCATCCAAGAAAACAATCCAACGTCACACAGAAGGCTTCGTGTCTATCCAATATTCCCCGTTGATCCAGCAAAACGTCTCCAGAATCTCTGTAACCCTTGAGATCTTGACGAAAGAAGCGTTGCTCGCAACTTGTCCGTCTGTTTCAGTGGCCGTTTGATTCTCCGGAGCGGTCGGGACAAGGCGGAAATACAGAGTATTAAGTCGGGATGAGGGACGAGGGGAATGGTCGGTCGGAGTCAGTCAGTCAGTGAGACGGGCCGGGAAAGAATGCACTAAAGCCGCACTTATCATGCGTTGCGAGTTAGCCTGGTGCATCGTGCATACTATCGCAGGTTTATCGTTGACATGCCGCGACTGGTCTCGTTCTGTGTGGACGAGGAACGCCCGTTGACTGTCAACGAGTATCCACGATGACCCGGGGACTGAAGCGGGGGGATAACGAGTCGAGGGAGAGGAGCAATTCGCGTATCATCCTTCCTCCGCGACGGTCGAGTCTGATTCGAGAAGAAAATCGTAGAGACTGAAGCCGTGTTTCGCCTCGGAGGACAGATTTAACCCCGTTTCATTTTCCTTGGCCGGTTTCCAGGTGTTTTCTTAGGCGCAGTTGCTTTCCCACGATCGACAGAGGTGGACCGTCGTCGCTTCCTGCGTTCCTCGACTTGGACCGCTTACGCGCAGGAAAAAGCATTTTGCAACGGGCACGGGGATCGTGATGTAACGCAGCTGTCTCGCCTTGACCTTACACAACGCGCTTGCCTTTCTTCGCGGCGTCAAGTACAACGCTGCTGCGACGTTCTCCCATTCGGTTCAGTCTCGTCTCGTTGACATCGCTCCATCCCCGAGCTCCTTCCTCCCTCTACGTATTCAGTAATCCTTTGACGGGACTCCATCCCGTTTACCTGTCTTATCGAACGACACCATCTTCAAACCCCTTGGTTCTCAGTTACAATTTTGTCATCGACTTTCATTGATCACCCCCAGTTAGCCCTGCATTTAATTGTCATTCCACGTGTCTGCGAGGGTCGAGTCTACGCTTTCCGCAACGGCGAGCATGTGTATCGCCCCTTCGGTTATCGGTTTTGCCGTAGGAGAAAGCCTCGGGTGGTCGTTTGCTTGTCCTTCGCACGAAGGGCATCGATCCTTGGCGCGGGAAAATAGACCGACGAGGACACATGACGTACGGTGTCGTCGACTCGTCAACTATTCATCATCGCGTCGACTGCAGCAACAGGTTACGATTTCCAAGGATACCAGGCTCATCAAGTCGGCCAAGAATTTATCAACAATAACCATGGATAACGGTGTCAGGCAAGGGGTGGATCGTCGGACCGTTATCTTCACTCTTGACCTTCCATAGAATTCTCCGTGTCGACTGGTGGAAGACTTCCGTTCCCTCCGTGAGAATTTCCCTGGGGTTGGTCACCTCCGGCGAAGACTCGGCCCGGTAAGGGGTGGTACGAGGATGGCGACTACACCACGAGCACACGGGAGGCGAGGTCCTTAGCCCGAGAATGCGGTCGGCACGACCGGTCGTGCGCCGTCGTCCTCGTCGTAGATGTATCCGCTCTATCCCTCTCGTTCTCGCAGGGACGAGGGGACGAACGGTGGTGGACGGTGGTGATGGTGATGGTGATGGTGATGGTGGTGTGGTGGTGGCAGCCGGCGTCGGCCGCCTAAGCGAAGTTAGGTTTCACCGTACAACACAAAGGGAAGGGACAGGGGGCGCCGTGTTCCGAGGGGGCTGTTGAACTTTCAGGGTCACTCGCGTGGGCCCCGCGAGGAAGAGAAGGACGGGCCCAACCGTCGACCCTCCGATAGACAGAGAGGGGGGTAGACACGAACTCTTCTACCTCGAAAACACTCTTCTAAGCTCCTCGCGTCACTGCGGAGCGAGCTAAACGCACCCGCCGGCACGATAATTCGGTCCAATGTCCCGGAGGGTTGGGCCTACTAGTCCTCCCCCCACTCGACAGTTCGGGGAGAATAAACAAGAAAGTCGTAGGATCTTCTCCTCCTCAAAAATTGTCTTCCTGTCTTACACTGTCCTGGCAACCGTTTAAGGCCTATTAATTATCCTGAGACCACTTGTCCCCGGTTGGCCCTTCTCTCAGTCCCCGGCTGGTCATAATTCGATGCTTGGGCAGTCGTGTCCGTTGCTATCGATTAAGAAGGGAATGAAATACGCGCGGGGACGTGAGCAATTCGTCTCCGTGGCTACTTGAAGGAGGGACAGGGCCCCCGCGCCTTGGATATGTAGTGCACGAAGGCGCGTACCTACGGAACCAGTTTTCGGCTTCGAGGGAGGACCGTTGTCTCTTCTCCTTCTCTATGGGGCCCACTCGGGCCCGATGCACTGGCACGAACCCTGACGCGTGCTTCTTTGTCGGATATATCGTTTCGTCTTCTGGACCGGATGAGAAGCCCGTCCACGTCCTACACGCCCCAATATACTCCGAGGACCGACCAAAGAGTTATCGTTTCTCGCTGGCAAATTGAAAAATATTCAAAAATAGAATACTCTAGGAGGAAGAACAACACTTTGAGGTTTACCAACTGTGAGAGCAGACACATCATTTCTTAATTTTGTCGATTTCCTTTCTTTATCGTTTGCGCTCTTGCGATGGGAAGAAAATTTTCATTGAGATTCTGAATGGTGCGGCGATTCGGGGAGTTCCTTCCGGAAGGTAGGATCGATGTCGACTCTCCGAGCGACCTTTCCTCGCTTCTCTGTTGCCGACGGCGTTAAAGCATGGCTAGATGAAGGACTCGATTAGGCGGCGGTTTCCGCCAACGGGCAAAAAACGAACCGTGCTGAGAGCGGAAAAGGGGTTCGCCGCGGAGAGATGCGTCGACTTGGTCGGGCTAACTGTAACCCGCGAGGAGCTACTTCGAAACTGTATTTTCCGCGGGGCTGTCAGGGAAATCGTTGACTCTTGGCAACGTAGTGTCACGGGGAACGCCTTGTTGGGCCGTGCGTAAAGTCCACCGAAAACTGTCGTAAATTTCTCCCCGAAAATACCTTTCGAAACGAGTAGAAAGTCGGGCGAGTGCGTGCCAGCTGGAAATCAGAACCAGACACCGCTTATCGACCTTCGGTTTATTTCGGGAAAAATAACGAATACTCGAGGAAATTGATTCCTCAGTGAATTCCACGACGCGAGATAAGACCATTTATTGACGCTCCGATAAGTCTGCGTGGAAGATGCTCGTCACGAAATAAAAGCAACGTCGCGAAATACATAATATTCCTCGAGCCGGAGCTCAGCCATTTGCTTAATCTTTCTTACGTGTTTCTCGGCGGAAACGGAAGTGTCGGTTCCCAGTAAATATCTGCCGGGAAACGGAGCATCGCGCAGGAATTTTCTTCAGCAATCCCCACGGCTGTCTCGAGGCATCCTGGCTAGGGAAAAGGAATGGGATACCAAGGAAGGTCGGAGAGGTCATTAATTTGTTTTTCGGTGGTCGTTGAGTCGGATAAAAGCTGAGAGTCATGTGGAGAAGGCCGACGACGTTCTCGTCGGCTAGAAATGTCGGGATTTCTCGAAACCTTGGAGTGGCCACGAATCATCGGGGATCTCCGCTGAGGTTAGCCGTGGTGGGGTGAGGGGGGAGGGGGGGGGCAAGGCAGGACGAGAAGAGGGACAAGGAGGAAAAGAGCGTTCGGGGAGATAAGAAACTCGAACGAAAAGGATCGTCGGCGAACGTGAGGAGCGTGTGTATACAGAGAGAAGAGAGAAGAGAGAAGAGAGGAGAAGTCGGTGGGGTTCAACGACCTGGCTCTCTAGTACCTGTATCATCATCTGGCTCCTCTTGGACGGAAGAGCCGCCGGTACTCGTGGCTAACTGTTCGCGCATATACACGCGGCCAGACGTGTCTCTCTTTCCCTCTTTCCTCGCTCAAACTAGTTTCACGTGGAAATTACTGCCCCGGGCGAGGAAGTCTGTGCGAACGGCGCACGCGTCTCGGGGGGATGCTAAATTACGCGGGCCCGAGACGTCCTTGCGGGGCCCGAAAGAACGATTCCCCGGGACGACCGCGAGTAAACGCAGAAACTAGATACGCGAGGGTCAATCGCGACGAGCGGCCTCACCGCCGGTGTAATCCGATTTCTCAGCCACGCGATCCACCTTTAAACGCGCATTCCAACTATTCCGCGGGGCATCGACGCGACCACAGTCGCGCAATAATCCAGCCGTTACGATAATTCACATTCTTCTGCTTCTCACGCGTCTCACCAACGCCAATGAAATTTTATCCTATCGATTCGTGGACTCAAGTCTATTGTTAATACGATATCATCATTATTGGGATGATAATGCCAAGCGATTTACTGTCTGCCACGCGCGAGGACCTAACACAACGGGGATAATTAGCTTCCCTTCTCCCTTTGGAAGAAGTTATCGAGCCTGGAAAGAGCGCGATTGAACGACACGATTAATTTAACCGCGACGGTTTGGCGGTGGGAGCACTCGGGTAAACAATTTTCACGAGGACTAAATGAAAAGCCTTTTCCCCTGGGCGCGAGCGATATCGGATTATCGGGCTTTTCGCGGGAAAAATGACGGGGAATGCGACGAATTATCGAGCTTTCGGGCTGTTCGATAACGGCGCTACGGCATCGCTCGGATTCCGTGGTCAGTGACCGTGAGATGGAGAATTTAAATTCTCCGTTTCGCCTTCCGTCCATTTTGCCAGGGAATTTCCCTTTATTCGCGCACATCGACGAACAAAGGAAGAAGACGGCCAGTCGTCTTCTTTCATCGCGCCGGTAAATCATCGATGATTAATCCCCCCCGGCGAAATGACGTGTCCGTGAGTCGCATGAAAATGATTCTTCCGGTGTACGTGTCCTTTTTTCGCCTACACTACGGGTCTCTTGGTACGTGCATACTCGGTGAAACGCGACGGCGTCTGCAGACATTTACTTATCGAGGACTACCGTCCAGAGATAACCCACTGATAACGTAATCTCGTCGAGATAATTTCACGGCTCTCGTTTTGAGTGCAACGAGTCGAGCGTGGCGTAAAAGTCTGGCTCTTCTGCCGTCGTCGGCCGAACAAATGAGGACAAAATATAAATGAGGGCGATATCGATGGGCCGGGAATTCATTGCGAAGGGCAAACGTTCGAAAAAATGCCGCGTCAAGTGCGTTAGAAATGTGGAACGAGTGATTCTCCGGGTAAATACTCGGTGAAATTCGCGGGCCGTAAACGGCGGATCAATCGCAATTCATTTGGCCGAAATACATGAATAATAAAGGCCGGGCGACTAACACGTGTTACCACCGCGCGGTAAAAGTGCTGCTTGCGACACCGCTGAGGCTGTTTCGTTTTGACACGTTGCATTAAAGCTTTCATCGCGTACGAACCGCCGCTGGCAAAGATAAGAACGTTCGGTTCTCGCGTTGGCGCGGATGTTTGCGGCCTTGCGTTGGCGCGTGTGTGCAGTTGCAAGCGAGTTGCTCGGCTTTGAAACCCGAGAGGTCTTTCACTAAACACCAGGGACGTCGATACGCTCGCTAAATAAACGTCCGTCCGGTTACAGCAGCGAAATCGCATAATTCCCGGCAAGAGACGGTCGACCCTTCTAAAAAGGCCATACTCGCGCGTTCGCCGATACTGCCTGTCATTTCCGGCAACTCCAGCAATGCATTTCGAGACGCGGGGATTGACCCGACCGTTAATTGGGAAGGCCGATAAGGTATGCATTAATGGGATATCTCGTTGGAGAGAAATGTGAATGCCTCGAGCGAGCAGCGTGATATTATTTTCGTCCTGACGATTTCGCGATGCTCTTGGTTGCGTAAACCATGAGAATTCCGTGCGGTGAAACGGACAGAATTAAACGGCCGTAATGACACAGTGGGAAAAGTTGTGAGAGCCGCTCGGAGCTCGGGGTCGAAGCTGCACGCGTAATTCCAACGCCTCGCGAGGAATTCCACCTCGGCCTTCCACCTCGGGCTTCGTCGCGTTCTCTTTCTTCCGCGAATTACGCGCCACTGAGCCGCCGGGATTAGAGATAACCGAGGGTGGAGAATGCAGAGCCACGGAGACGGGAGAAGGAGAAAATTACCCAGCAGAAAATTCCCTACCTTCACCGTTTTCCCCCTTCACCATCCGAAATTCGATTTTTCAACGTCATTAAGAAAAGGATATAAGGACGCGCACGGGGGAGAGGGTGTAGCGGGTATAGGGACGAGTGAAGGGAGTGAGGGAAGTGGAAAAAAAGGAGGACAATTAAATTCTATTTTTGCCGTGAGGTAATTAGAACTCGTAATGAGTTGCCGAGGGCGGGCAGGTCGCGAGCCGTTCCGAACGCATTCCTCGCACAGGTCTTGGACGTAAACGTGACCCAGTTTTTCAGCTGTTCTCAGCGGCAAATCCTCAACCTTTCACGCGTTGCAACGTCCTCGTCATCGCAATGAACGACGCGGCATTTCGCGCGAGGCACCTCGTCGCATTGACCCACTCTACGGGGGAGAGTGACGTCCCTCGAGAACCCCGCTGTTTCCATGTCAAGATTCATCGACGATGGCCGAGAATACCTCAACGGCTAGGATTAATCTTTATCCAATCGCACGGGAATCCATTTCTTTGGATCAACAAATAACCCGTCTAACCTTTCCCTATCCTTTGCGCAGAGGGTAAGGAAAGTCCTTTCGATCGTCCACTTGTCCACTATGTATGTCTCCACCTGTGTTTGCGATGAGAATGTAACTGCATATCGCGGTTCCCGTGGACGTGCAATTAACGGCAGTTGAGCGGGATCCGGATTTTCACGTCACACGAGGATCAAGGTCCGGCCAAGGTCTTGGATAAAATGTTCGCCGCGCGGACGGTGACCTGCCTTCGAAGCCTTACGGTTTAACGAATCCCATTAAAAGTCTCGGAAGGACGTGGAAAGCTCGATATCCCGTCGACACACGCGCACTTTCCTCGAAAAATCAAGCGAGCGATCAACCGTCACGAGGAACAAATAATTTAATAAATATCGGGAAGAAGTGAATTTTCGAGCAAGGCAGTAGTAGTATTGGTCGACGAAGAAAATGATCGGGGAAAATCGCGGAGTAGGTTTTCACGGCGCAGGGCGCTTGCCCGTTTTAAGGGTCAAAGGACGAGCCGAGGGCGTAGACGAGGAGAGAAACCCGGGGGCATCGATCGAGAGCACCGCCAAAAATTTACCCAATCCCCTCGTCGTCGTTTCGCCGATATCCTCTCATTCGGTCGACGATTAAACCTCCCCGAATACCAGCCCCACTCGATCGACCATTACCCCTCGACAAATCGATCTTAATTACTCGGGAAACCAACGAACGAATAGCCAACTTTTCCGGAGCCTCTCACGTGACACGAACCGTTCAGAAAACCCGGCAAATTCCCAGAGGAATGTAATTAAGGATGAATAAGACGGTGACGAATTAAAATACGGCTGTTCCGAGATTTTCGATATTATTCGCAAATAAGAGTTGATAACGCGCCGTGGCGTTCGGTGTTTGGAAATAATGGTTCGTCGATAACTGTACTGGTTACAGTAGGTGCGCCAGAACGGCACATGGCGGAGAGGGGCGATAGGGGAGGTGAAGTGAGGGAGGTGGAGGGTAAAGGAAGGGGGAGTACGCAGTCCGCGACGCGTTTACTCACCATTTAAATCGCCCAAGGTCCGATGGAATTTAAATCTCTGGCTGCTCCGACGACGTCGTCGTCGTCGTCGTCGTTGCGCTCTCTCTCTCTCTCTCCAGCGCGAGGAGAATCTCGCGGAAGAACGTACAAAGAGAGAGAGAGGACGTCCACGAAGACGATAAGACGCGACTTATTCCGTGAGGGAGACTCCCTTCCGGTTCTTCGCTTCCTTAAGATTTCCGTGAGACCGGTGGTAGGGCACGGGAAACTCTCACTTGATCGTCCAAATTCCTTAAGCACTGCGCGGACACGTTGGTGGGTTTCACAAACTGAAGGTTCAACACTCACTGCGTGGTTTTCGAGGGCCCCGGAACGTGTCCCGGTAGGAGTCGAACCTGTCGGAGACGTGCCGTATCCGGCCGGGCCGTTCCGACCGAGTGCACCGATTGTCGTAGGAGAAACGAGGGCGCGGGTAAATAGGAGAGCCTCGTCCGGTAGGTCTCGGGAACAAAAGCGACGAGAGGAGGATATTTAGATGCGGGTACGAGCGATCCAGGGCTGCAGGGCTGGAGGAGACGCGCGCGCGGCTCTTCGCCTCGAGGACGGAGCAACGGCACTTTAACTGCTCGGCTGGTCCCTCCTCTCCCCCTTGGACCGTCCTCACCGGCTCTCTTCTTCCCGTTTTCCCGAGGGTAATGCTGATCGCGCGATCGGCCCCCGCAGGAGATTGGCAGTGCTGCCGAGGGATACGCGAACCACGGCTCTGTTTACTTTGTTCCTGCTTCGGCCTCGCACTCACTATTGCTGGATTAGCAGTGACGGGGGTGCGCGAAAGACGGACAAACATAGAGGAAGAGAGGGGGGGTGGGGGAGAGAGCGCGATATACACACGGGGATTGAGAGACAGACAGAGAGAGAGTGCAGAGAGATGCCTCCTCCGTTGGAAGGCTCTCGCGCGACTGACGCGAGCGACTGGCGCGAAGGCCGAGCGCGAGGATTAGGAACAACGCCAGAGGGGCGGTCGAGGGGAAGGAGAAACCAGAGGGGTGGGAAGCGGCGGAAGTTCCGCAGAGGAGAGGCTTCGCGAGTGACCCAACGAGAGAAACAGCGACGGAACGAACCAACGACAGAGTCGAGGGTAGAGAAGAATAGAGGGTGGGGGAGAGAAGAGAGCGCGAGAGAGAGGGAGGACAACACATGACTGGAGGGATACGCGCATGCGTAGTGGCCCTGTTTTAGAGCAACGCCGTGACACTCACGGCCGAGCCACCGCCCGATGCACCCATCTTATGTCACGTCCTCATCGCCCTGCACGCGCAACAGTCGACACACCAGGAAATACGTTTCAAGAATCTCACGTGCACCCGCTCGAGCTCAATGATTACCCCTTAAACCTTAAGATTGATCACTCGGGCCTTTGGCAAAAGAAAGTACAGCTACAAGACGAGAATAGTCGAGGTTTCACCGGCTCGCAAAAGACGTTTGTAGAGGACGATAAAATCGGGGGGACTGGCCCGCTTCTCGTTTGGCACATGGCTCGCGAGAATGGTACGGACGTTGCAACGCTCGTTGTTGCGATAGTTTCTCCGACTTGGTTTAGCAGCGAGCCGGGGTGATGTAAGCCCTTTGCTCGAAAGCAGTCCGACCGGAACAACCGGGTCAAACGATCACACTGGAAGTTGTAAATTCGCGGGAGAAAATTACGGCCAGGTCGGGCCGATTACGAGAAAAGTCGGTAGGCGGGGAGATTGAGTCGTCGTCGGTATTTCGATGTTGCCTCGACGAGACAGAAATCGTAGAAAACGGGAGTGTAGAAAGCCTTCCTCAGGTCACGAGGTACTTTTCAAAGGATCGTCAGATTCTCCTCTGAAATACCGTTTCCATGAAAGCTCGTAGCCCGCGGCTAAGGACGGCAGAGTTCTCCTTTTCATTAAACCCTTTTAACATCACGAAAAGGGTAATTTCTCGCCAAGGTCCCCGAGCGATCGATCCTCGCTGCTCGAAAATCATCGGACTTTGTCGAAATTCTTTCAGGAACATCACAAACAGATCCTCCTTGTCGTTTCAATGCTTTTCGTTGTTGACCATGCATGGAAGATGCGTGGAGTAAATCGAATGCAAATTCCGTGAAAACGATTTAGCTGATAGGTGAGGGACTCGGGGGACGGGGGCCGCATAACCGCATAACCAGGGGTCGGTCTTAGCGAAATTGCTCAGAGGATTTTGCGGCTAGAAGCGCACCTACAGTCAGGAACTTTCCCATAAGACACGTAGACGCGTATAGGACGGTCGGTCTCTTAGGATCACTGGTACTGAGAATCCGAAGCTATTATTACGAGTATAATTGTCTGATTATACGTCTGTGACCTGACACGATGCTGCTGCCTAAGGTTTGCCACGTCTTTCCTCTGTTTCTCCGTGATTTAGGGATGATTGCACGAGAATTGTCGTCACGTGCACGATGGTCCGCGTGTCAATTTATACGATTACGAGTACTGCGCCTGTGCGCGAGGATTTTTCTTCCTTTTTCCGGCTTCCACTGGGAAGCGTTTCCAAGGTGACGTTCGGCAAGTCGTTAAGCCTCAATCGACGAGCGTAACCTTGGGATTCCTGACGTTTGAATAGCAGTACCACGGCTGATCTAATCTTTCGTCACAAGCTTATTCCGCCTGATAACGAAGCACTTCCATTTTCGCCAAGGAGAATCCGCCACGTCCATTTCAATCGGAATCATTCTTTCCCTTTCGCTTTTCACGCCGCTCGACACCTTTCATACGCCGACCAAGGTTCCTTGCATTCTCCTTGGAAAACTCTTCGACTTTTCTATTGGCATAATGTATTTATCGGCTCGGCGAAGGACTCGTGAAGAAAAGAGAAATGGATTTCCGACCGAAGAAACGTCATCCCTCGGACAATTGCGCTCGCTTTTAATGCACATTCGATGACATTAATATTAATGGCACGCGTAGGCATACATTTTCGGTGAATCTTCAACGAGTACTTACATACCGGAAACGGATGTAATCCGTTATACGGGCGAATCCGAAACCCCGCCGGGGTGTGTGAGTAAATATAAGACTCTGAGGTAGACTGTCCCGCCTGTCGGCAGTTTAATTTCGTCGACACACAAAACGGGGAAAATGAGGAGACTTTCTCCAAAAAGATAGAAGCCGGTTTGTAGGATAATTTTCCGTTATTTTACGTTCCTATTTAAACCTTGGCGAGGTATTAAAATTTTGTTTGAAAGAGAAAAGCGCGTAAAAGCCACAATATCGCGCCATGTTTTCCTAATAAAAGTCATATAATGTCAACGGGGGGAAAATTGAGGGCGCGAGCGGCGCGATGAATAAACGGAGAAAACGCGAAATAAAACGAGCGTCAGACTGCATAAGCGAGATGCACCTTGCAGTTTCTATCAATGAAGGTTGGTTGCATAAAAACCGGTTGCGCTGTAAGTGCAGTTACTCAATGTTAAAATTACGTCGGGTGTAGTAAGACGGTTCCGTTAGCACGGATCTGCGGTAATCGTGCTGCTACGCGCATGAAAAATATTGCCAGCTGATTCGTACGAGCGATTCGCCCTGCAGAACATCGCAGTCCCCCCAAATCGTCGGACTCAGCGAGAATTCCGAGCGCGGTGCGGGTTACCGAAATACTCGTCCACGAGTTGCCCAATTTTATTTTCTCCATTTTTTCTCTTCCCCCCGTAAAAAGGTATCACACCGAAAATAGCCAACTCGTTGCATCGTCCTCGGGGAAACCGACGACGAGCTTTCCGTGGGTAGAATTGCCTTAAGATTCGGATGAAAAAGTTTTCTAGCGAGTATCGGGGTCAGAGCGGGGTGTGTGGAAAAATGGTCGGCGAAAAGAATGGGCTGTTACTTAACCCTAAACGGTTAGTTCCTTCGTGTGAGCCCCGTCTTATCAGATTCCGAAGCACGTGGCCGTGGCACGCACGTTGTTTCGAGCACGTGCTGCTCCTGCCGACCACGTATGAGTTTCTCCCGGCTCTCGTAGCCGACCTCCCCCACGTCTACCGTTATAAATTAACGCAGGTAAATTCCCAAGCGTTATTGCCATTTTCTTGGCCGAGCAAGAGAGGCTCGCGGTGATTTCGCAAGACCGTTGAAACAAGCGCGCTTTCGCCACACTCTCATTTCTCCTGTCGTTCGTGAGCTCTGCGTAGGAAAAATATATTTGGGGATTCACAGCGATGGCAGCGATGGCGAGAGAGGGAATTCTCGAGGACCGGTCGCTATCGATTTCTCGTGAATTCAAGTGCAGGAGTCAGTGACACCGAGATGCAACTGCATCGGCCCCGCCGACTAAATTTAACTTCCCCGCCGGCGAGATGAGGATGAAAACAATGCGATTAAAATGTATTCGAGGCGGAATGCAACGAAATAAGAGGACCGGATCGAGGCGTTGCCGGACCACGTGAATATGCATTTCAGACGTCAGACTTGACTTTTCGCGAGTGAACGTTGAACGATGGAGGGTCAGGGGACGACTTGCTCTCAATTCGCGGCGATTCGATAGTCCTACTTTAAATCAATCGAGAAGTCCCGTCTTCTCTTTCGTCGCGCATTCCGCTCTTCCTTCACCGTAACGCATCTTTCATTTTCATCCATTGAAATCGAAAGATCTTTCCAATCGACTTCGTTCGATCTATTTTAGGGAATGGCAAAACCGTCGTCTTTACGATGTTTGTAACGGACTGTAAATATTCCATGGGAAATTTAAATGTGCCCGTGGGTCTTGGGAGGACCGGCTGGCCGTGCGCAGGGCAAATTTAGGAATTCTCGACGGGATTTCGTGCGGAGAGCGATTGCCGCGATGGAAGAAGTCTCGGTTGATCGCGGCAGAAAACCGAGGGTAGCCGAGACGAGCCGGTTTCCGTCGAACCACGAGCAAACGGAGGGAGGAAACGCCAGAACTCAGATTGCCCGAATCCGTAAAAATAGCTCCGCGGTACGTCGAAACAGCCAAGTGACAGCGCCGTCGTAATTACTCTTAATTATTCATTTCCCCACGTCCGCTTAGTGGAGCGACTCGTTCAAGATATTTCTCCCGTTTTCCGGGTCCTCATAATTTTGTCTGCCGCAATTAAAAGTCACCCCCGAAAATCGAAAGACATTCTCCGGGCCATTTGCCGGGCTTGTTAATGGAGGAAGTAGCGGTTTCCCATCAACGTGGAAGAGTGTCACTGCTGAGAGCAACATTTTGAAACGGCGACCGACAGAGGTGGAGGGCTTTTAAAATTAGACCTGCTACAATGCTGTCTTTTTTTCATTTTTAGGGGAACAGAGCGGTAGAGGAGATTCGGTTAGTCCTCTCCGTTCGTCGTAGCCCTTGTCTTCGTCCTTGTAGCCGTGGTCGTCATCGTCGTTGCGTCGTCGCCGTAGTCGTAGTCGTCGTCGTCGGCGTCGTCGTCGTCTACGCCGTTGGACGGTGTATTGAACTCGGCAGGAGGGGTCGTTAAACTCGGCGAGCGAGCAGAGCGGCGTTTGTCTGTCCGTCTCTCTCGGTTTTCCGTGCGTCTTGCATTGTCGTTTCTCTCTGGTGTGACGTCACGTGACTCGCGACTCGCTAGTCCCCCGCTGCTGCCGTGACGGACAGGGGAAGAGGGGGGGTGATGGAAAGGCGTTGCGTGACGCGGCAATCGTGCATTGGCCGGATTGTCGCCCCGCTACCCAATTACGTCACAGCCCGAACCGCCCTCTGCACGCCGAGTCACGACGTCATCGGTACACGCGACACACACAGAGTCAACTGCGCGAGATGCACACCGACAGGACGCAAGTGTCGATAAACCCACGGTACCTTCCCCTTCTCCCTTGAGCACCCTACCGCGGCCCTTTCTCCATCGGCTCCGCAAGCACGGATGTACGCGTGGCATGCGGCCGTTGAGCTCACAATGGACACGGCCGATGCACCACCGACGGCAAGGTGCGTACCAGATAAACGTGGACGTCGGCAAAGGAGAGCCGATGAATGATTAAAGCATCATCAAAGAACCGATGCCGCCATCAACCATCCTCCTCGGCCTTCCTCAATTTCCCTAGGAATTCCTTGAAATTTTCCACACGAATTTCTAATTCCTAGGGAAGGTGGCTTTAGGTCGTCGAGTCGAGGGGGTGAAAAAATGTGGAGCTGAGGACCAGCCGTGATATAAATAAACATTGCGAATTACTGGGAGGCAGGGTGGGGCGGAGGGAGTGACCGGCGAGCAGGTTGAACGGTCGAGGAACTCCGGAGGATCGGGAGGAGATCGAGCGGTGTCGGGACGTTTACATTGGGCTGGCAGTCCTTGGTTAACTGTCCAGTTCGGATGGCTGGTTCTTGGGGCGGTCGAGAGGGAGACAGTTGAGCCGGTTGGCCGGTCGGTCGACTCGCTTACCGGCTCTCCCAGAGTTTGTTGACTCTCGGTTTCAGCACGCCGGCTGACCATGACCTCGCCGAACGATCCGCCAAGTAATACCGAGAGACGTCGATTCTCCACCCTCTCTCCACCCCCCCCCTCTCTCTCTCTCACACACAGACACGCCATTCTTCTCTCCTTTTCCCTGGTCTCTTGAATTTTACACGACCGTTTCGTGACAAACGCACGGCCTTTCTCTAACTCAAATTTAAATCACACAATCACCTGACGCGATCCCCCGTAAACCTTCTCGATCGAACTTTGGTTTCATTCAAGATCCGGCTCGTCCTCCCAAGGATTGAAGAATTCGCGTGACGTTAAGGGGCGAATGATTTGACAGATGGACCGTTCGATGTCGTGGGGAGAGTGGCCCGGGTATTGTAGGGGTGGTTTGTAGTAAAGAGGCTAGCGTTTGAAGGGTCTACGGGGCCAAGGCGGCAGGTCGTAGGCGAGTGACGAGCTTCTCAAGGGGTCAGCCGTTCGTGCGGGCTCGCGTGGAAAAATATTAATTTGAGGAAGCGTATCTGGGCCAGGGCGTATCGATCTGCCGTGGGAGATCTGGGTCAGAGCTTGCACGGCATGCACCTTGCACGCTGCACTTCGCGCCGTTTCACATGTGTTTCCCGCCGCGACGCTGTTCCATCGTTCCGTCGTTCCGTCGTTCCGTCGTTCAGCTCGAGGGAACGTTTTCCCCGAGACATTTGTCCCCTCGGCGACTCGGCTAATCGGCCAAACTGCGCGCTGTTCTTATCTCTTCCGATAGCCGAAAATAGCGACGACCACGGGAGCCGATTATTTCGAGGGTTTCGATTGATAATTTAATTGCAACTCGACCATCTCGAGTGGAGGAAGAACACTCGAAGGATAAAGCCGAGAGATCGCGTGACTCCTTCTTCGTAGGCAACTGATAATGACATTTAAAATTCAAATGACCGACCGACAGAAGTGGCGACTGTCCGAAAGCCCGAAAATCTGCATGTATCTCGACCCAAGTCTCCGTATCTCCGTATACGGCAAATATAAAATATCACAAGCGCTAACGCAACATTTTCACAGACTACGAATAGAACATTCATGATTCTCCTCGTTGCTATTTTCAATTTAAAACGGTTTATTTGACTTGGAAACGAGAAGTTTGTTCTCCAAGGCCAGCCATTCCGTAGACATAAATAGGCTGATATTGTTAGGAACCTGCGACTAATATTCAACGTGGGAATCACCGAATTAATCGTCGAAACGTGCGAGAGAATCGCCGTAAGAGTAGTAATTGTCGGAAGAGTAGGAAGTGCGTGTGCGTGTGAGTGTGCGTGCAAAGGACGCGGAAGGGCCTAAAATCGATCGTGCCGCCAACGCATCTCTATGCGTTGAACGTGACCCTTCGTCGGCCGACTATGGCCGACTGCCTGTCGACTAGACGACTGCCAGGAGTGTCAAGCAGGGCCAGGACTCACAAACAAACCTCGACAAAACCTCGATAAAACCCAAACAAATTTTCATCTCCGAATTTCAGTCTGATAATCCTTGCCAACTTTTTTTTTATAAATTTAGTCAGGTCCCAAGAGACGAAGTCCAATTTACGTTGCAAATGAAGGACGTAAAAATCGATAATGACTGGAGCACGTGCAGTGGACGATTGCACGTAGAGTGCAAGGGGTTTTGTAAACATGAACGTCGCAGTAGCCAGGATGGACGCTTAGGGGCAACGAAAACCATTGTAAAACTTCATCGCCACGCGCCACGTGAATCACCCTCGGGGAGATTCGTCTCCTATTCACCGTTCCGCCGATGAGAGGGTAACGGGGAGTGGAAGGTGCACTGACCAAAAGAAAGGGGAGAGTCTGGGCTGCATTATGCATCGATAAATGCCCTCCGTGGCGAATACGTTGCCCGAGTTGTTTCTAACTTTTCTTCAACTACCAAGTGGATGCTTTGAAAATTTCACGAATACAACGTGGACGGTGGACATTGCTGAAGAATTTTTTATTTGACCATGAATCCTTGCCCGATTTTGCTGCATGGTTTGCTCGTCAAGAATTTCGTCGAAATCTTGCTCGAAGAAAATGTCTCGGATGTTTACCGTGCAGTCGAACTCGTTTACCGCGATAGGACGATTTATGGGGACCATTTCTATCTGCGATATCGATGACCGTGCTTGCGGAGGACGATATTCCCTACGCGTTTGGAAACGATTTCACCGTGAATGGATTTTCGCGTTGCTGTGCGTCGGAACGGACCGCGCGGCCTGCGATATCGAGCGACCCGTTCCAGTTTCTTTGGACTACAGCACGACTACTTCACGGTTCTATTTGCCGGCCTGCTTCCACCGAAAAGAGGGTGTCGAATGCAAAAAGAAACAAGACCCTTCGTGGAATTCGCGATTCTGGTCGCTGAGAAGAAAGAGATTTTACCCGCAACTGGGTCTGACTAAATAATTAGTCCTCTAACCCGAAGAATGCTGGGTCATCGCGGTCGGCTACCGAATGATTCTATTCTATATCCAGTAACATTCCCATCTCCCGGTATTTAAAAATTCTATCAACATTATTCACCGGGCTGGCTTTAATTTGGACGTAAGAATTACGTGTAGATAATGGAGAGCGGAAGAGTATAGATGCGTTTGCTACTTCTTCCTGTAGAACGGAAATAATTGGTTTTATTTGTTTCCTGTAAGACGGCGGTTCACGCAGGCGGACAGCCAGGCATTTCAAGGAATCCGCCTCCCGCATCCGCTTTCGAGGATTTTCCATTCAATTTCAGCCCGTGAATGCCCTCCTCTTCTCTTTATGCGGCTTATCGAACAACGCAAGGTGGCAGAAGACGTTCTACAGTCCTCCACTCGCACCCCCGATACCATGATTGTCTTTTCTGTAAAGCCTTGCGTAAGTGCAACCGCACAATGGATCGGCAGGCACATAATGGGCATCGATCATGTATCTCCATCGATGTCTGACGATCACGTTATTGCACACCAGCTCTGGTCGATATAATGTGTAACGACGGACTATTCCTGGGGTTGTAATGGGAACCTACCGATCCATTGCGCTCAGTGTGCAGTTGAAGAAATTTTCCGACCGAACTATGAAATGAATCGTATGATAATTGAATCGCGACAAGTCCCATTTTTTTGCAAAAACAACAGAGCTTTAGATTTAAATTGTGGAGTTTTGCGCTATAATTACGCTGACAGCTGACGAACAGGAACAAGAGACACATCCGACGTGTTACAACCCGATATTTTCGACGGTTTCGGATGAGCGGTTAATGAAGACGACCCAGTTTGCAAATTTCTGATATCCCCAATATATCAGACGGGGTCTTATTATTCTCATGGCTGTTTGAAACGCGTCATTCAGATTCAAATTTAACGCGGTACTTGTAGAGGTCTCATTACGTATATTAGCATACAATAGGCGAATGTTTATTTATCCCCCAATAGTATTTAATATATATAGATTGCAAAAAACGACGCAAAATCATCTGTCGGTATATTTATTAGAGCGATAGATGATCAGTTCTTTTGTTCTTATGTAAATTTGCCATGTAAGCTACCATTTTGATCGCTGCACGGGAAGGTGCATATTTGGCCTATTATGTGCTCCCCACGCCATTTCCTAGTCGCCATGTCGTCCAACTTTCTCGGCACGTAGCCTCAGTTCGTCGATTAGACCTACTCGAAAGTGTCGACATCTGACGGTAAGTTCGTTATACAGTTCCCGCTTAGTCGATAAAATCAACAGAATTCGAGCAGCAGCTACCTTCTTTACCGACCATACTACCTACTTTGCCGGTCGAGCCGTTTACAATACTACCTTACCGACCAAGCAACGCGCGAATTAAGAAAAAATAAAATAAGATTAAATAAGGGTAGAGAACGATGAACCCAATGTGTACATCGTCCAAGGGCCGACGTCCCCTTTTCAAGGCGAACGACTCTCCCTAGAGATTACAGCATTTTTCCCTGGCGCCATTTTTGTCTGCATGCCTGTTGCTTTTTTGCATGCTCTTTTTGTAGGGCTTGAGCCCTACAGTGCGATTTTATTTACATTAAACTATACCTACACTGTCCCCAAACAAAGCTATTTCTAATTTTAATGATTCGCTGTGTCAGTTAACATTTAGTGACTTACCATTGGAAGGCATTGAAGTGGAAATACACCAGCCCTTGGCCATAGAGAAACGATGCATCTTTCCAATAATCTCCTTTTAAAGCATAAAACTTCTGATATGCTGACATTGCTATCATGAAACATAAAATAAATACCTTTGTTACCAAAAGTCAGGAGTAAAAAAAAGTTGCTTTTCTGTAATCATTCTTACCTTTACCATAGTCCTCCAGGAGCAAATGAAAATGTCCCAGCTTACAGTATGTTTTAGGATCAATACTTATGCCTTTATCCTCATCATCTTCTTTAGTTTCCTCAGGACTTGTTTTAGTGCTATCAGCTTTTCTGCCTTGTTTTTCGGATTGTGCCTGCACCAACATCCTCTCTAGATACTTTATTGCCCGCACTACCAGGGCTTTCTTCTTTGACTGCTCCGATGAATTCAGTTTAAGGAAACCAAACTGTTTACTGCATACACAACAGAAAATTAGTATTCCACTGAATATGTAACATATTTCAAACATATTATTTTTAAGGTTGATAAACGAACAGTCTTTCACACTGTATTAAACAGAGGAAAAAATGATTTACACAGAGCCGGGCATTTCATAAGTTTATACATGTTTTCCATAGATGAGGGAAATGCAGAACATTCGAATATACGGGAAAGATGTCAGTAGGTTGCACGCAAGTCAAACGAAGCCGATCGAATTGCCCGCCCATTCTGTCAAACGTTCGTTAGGTTATATTTCTGAAGAAACACGGAAGAAGACCTTTCAGTTTGACAGAATTGCCGGGCAAGGTATGACGTACAGCACACACAACGCACGATTTGTTTACATTCGAATCACCTGTCTAGTTCGGACAGTATCTGTAATTCCTGGGGAGTCAAGTTGATGTCGTCAGTCTCCTGGGCCATTTTCGTATTTGATAAAAATGCACGTTAGAAAAGAGGATAGCGCATTTTCACGTGTTCCGAGCCGCGAATCCCTCGAGAACCGGCAAGTTTTTCACGAGACGCGCTATCGACAGCTTGTCATCTCATCGGTTCGGTCACTTTTACGAAGCGGTAGGAAGGTTAAACCAGGATGGCGAAACACGCGACGGAAGACCATCTTCCACGGGCTCAAACTACTTGCGCTTTCCGGTGGCGCAGAATATCGATCGATCTCACGTCTTACCGATGGTACTTCCATTATTTCGGCTAACTTCACGTCTCGTGTTCTGTCTCGAATCCAAAACGAACGGCGCATTCTTACCTGCACCGATCATTTCGATCTGTTAGATTCGCGCCTATTATTATTGACGTGCTTCCCTGTTCCGAACGATTAGGTGAGATATAAACCAACATTTGACCTTGCGAACATGAAGATTATCGTAGAATTTCAAAGAACCTTCACCTGTCATGTCTAAAATCCACAAGATTAACATTAAATCGAAGGCAAAGAAGTTATTTAAACGGTAGTCCTTTGTTTCCCATTTACCAGCTATTTCTAACATTATTGTCTATATCTTCAATTTTGTGACGACGTTCGTTCGGGTTATTACCGGTCGTGTCGGTAATCTGTGTTGCTCGGCGAAGACCGCGAAGAACTCGTGACAAACATGGGATCATCGTTATATTTTAAGGCTGACTAACTCCCGTTGTCTCTTTGTATGTTCAATTTGACTTATTTGCAGCATCAGAAAAATGAGTCTTCCCGCGAGTAAGAAAGCAAAGGACGAAATTAATAATGCTACGGACAAGGACATTTCTGAGGAAGCCAAAAGTATAATAGACAAACTGTTAGGGGATGTGAGTAAAAAGTCAGCAACAAAGCAGATCATCATTGGAACTACATCAGGATGGTATGTTGATATTTGACTGCTATATTTAGCCATATTCACAACATTGTTTCACATTATATTACATATGTGTATAGGATGACTGGCTTCTTGACTATGAAAGTTGGGAAAGCTGCAGCTTTTGCACTTGGTGGGGGAATTATTATCCTCCAAGTTGCAGTCCATCAGGGTTACATCAAGATAAACTGGGATAAGGTTCAGAAAAAAGCTGAGAAGCTCACAGATAAGGTGGAGGAAAAGATCACTGGTGAAGGGCCCAAATTTTTGGACAAGGTAACACTGAAAGTTATATAAAAAATGTAAAAGTATGTTTATTGTTTTTTTATTTAACTTTGTACAATCATTGTCATTTACAGGTAGGATCTTGGTGGACACAGAATCCATATGTGGCAACAAGTTTTTTGGGTGGTTTTGTAATAGGCCTAGCTTCATGAATTCAAACAGAATAGTTTATTGTCTAAACTATAGGAATGTATGCATTATTGAAGATAGTTTTCGATACTAACATATTGACAGTCACTGTTGAATTCAATTTGCCATTGTATTATACATAAGCCTAATGTTGAACATAACAAAAACCACAGTTACCTTCTACAAATAATATACTTTTTTTACACTCACCAAACTTAAGGATATGTCATACTTATGATAAGTTTTATTTTTTGTTGTACCTGAGATGTCAGCAGAAATTAGTGATAAGATCTGAAATTACTTGTACAGTGACATACGGCTTATCATTTTTGCATAAGTGTAATAAACTAACTTAAAATTTATTCCATTGCTTTTCTGTTTGGTCGTAAGATAAAGTACGCGCATGTTTGGGGAACAATTTGCGTTAATTGTCAGTGTGAAAATCACTTCAACAATGTTTTGTTTCAGGTTGAACGATACGTTGATAAGAAATTCGATAAAGCCGAGCAGCTACTGAAAAATGGACAATCACGCACACGACGCTGGTATCATTCAGTGACCGGCGAAAAGTCTTTCCAACTCACGGAAATCCATTTCTTCCTTGCCTCTTTCGCAGCGGGCGTGGCTATCGGCATCGCCACTGCTTAGGTAATGTATTGCTGCAGTCTGAATGTGTGTAAAAAACCTATTGTTTGCACAGCGGACAAACCGATCCCCAGCGATATCAACAGTGACGAATATAAAAAGATGACGCAGGGAGTCAAAAACGAAAACGATCTGTTAAAAAAAATGGGTAATGGGATGTACACAGTAATGTTTGTAAACTGACGAGAAATATTCGGCAGTACACATCCCTTCTACCCATGTAGGACGTAGTAATTTATTTATTATCAAACACGTACTTTCGTAGCTTTTCGCAAAGTGTATTTATAGAATATAACTGTGTACTGGCCGAGCACTTCTGAACGATATGAAAATACTGTTTTTACCACAGCTGTTCTAACATTTATATCTTTATTAATGATTTTTATAAACGGAGGAAAGTTGAAAACGTTGAAAGTCGTAGTCATTCAGAATGCAGCAGTCTTACACGTAATACAGATTTGTATTACATACCATCTTTTTGATCACAGTTTTGTAATTTTGTTAGTTTTCAAACCATTTTGTATTACTTCCATGTGATACACGCAGTTTGTACTTTATACTTCCTAGTCACGGACAGCTTGAAACGGACAATATGTGTTCGAAAATACTCGTAATGTCAGAAATGCGAAATATTAACATACAAGATGATAATACTGAAATTTTGTCAAAATTCTATTCACTAATGTACACATTAGTTTTCAAAAGTAATATCGCCGACACTTCATTGACAACAGGACAAGTTCGCATATAACTATTAGTGTTCACACTAAACACAGTCATTAGAACATAATATTGTCATTTCCAGAATGTCAAAAATTGGCAATGAGTGGAAGAGTTTCTGAGAAACACATGTTTAAGGTGGCAGATTGGTAACTGCCCTGTATTAACTGTTAAAAAGTGTTATAATGTGTAGACATACGAAGTCTACAATTATGTATCAGTCAAATGAACTTAGCATGTATAAAAACAATGATCTGTGCTTTAATAAATTATAATGACACTAATGTCAATGTCTATAAAATGGAGTGTCCCGACTATCCAACATTACATATATCCGTAGCATTAAAACCGTTTAAGGCACTGCATTATAATATTCCTCAACCTTCGACGAATTTTCTGATCACCGTTACAGAAAATATGGGTCGAATTATCTCCGATCTGGATGAGAGTGTCCTCGTCTTGCTATAGAATCAACAGATTTTTCTTTTAATATTACTTCTGAAAAATGGTTTTGGGCCAAAGGATATGGGATACCTACCAAATGTATACTGGTAGTAGTTGGTCCATTTTGTAACTTAGCACCTTGAATTCCTTCTTGATTAAGTTTCTGCAATAATTCTTGAGGATCTATCGTACCGTAGTCATATTTCCGTTCCTTAAGTACATCTTCCTTAACAGGTGCAGGTGTTCCAGATGGAGCTTTCCTTTTAAGACTAGATCTGTCTTCTATGTGCTGAAAAAGAAACTAAGGTCGTAACCTTGCACAAATAGTAATAATATAATCAAGAAATACCTTGATAGTATAGACATTGTCCTTGACATCTAGTTCTCCTGTAACTGATGCGAGACTTAGTCCGGGTCGTATCTCACTAGGAATTATGTTTCCTGCTAGTTCAGGCTCAATAAACACTCGACCCTTCTTCCGCTTCAATGGTAATTTCACTACTTCCCCACGTTTGAAGGTGATCAAAGGTTTCTCCTTCAAATAATGAAACATTAATTTCGTACAAAAACTAAATGACTTCATAACCACCGAGAACTTACTCCAACAGGGTCAATAACCAAGTCTGTCCTATGTGGTACGGTTATGGGCGGCTGTGTATAACATTCTGGTACTACCAAATGTTCTGGCTTTAGATCTCTGATCAATTTATTGGCCTGTGTGAAATTGAGGGACGTGTCTATGGGACAGTGCACTGCTTTCATCGCCAAGGGCTGGAAAGGTGCAAGGGCGTCCAAATACGGGAAGTCCGGTTCTGCCATGTAAGAATATTACTTTATAACTGATCAGGTTTTAGTTTTCACGAAGTAATAATAGCTACCTGTAAAGATTATCGTATGCTGAGGACTGTTGCCCCACATTTGGACGAAATGAACAGCATCTCCAAATCTGAGACTCGGATGTCCACAAAACACGACACAGGGTTGTCTGTAGTCAGTGCTGAAACCTTCGGCGTAGGTAGAGGTGAAGTGCTTTAATCGAGCATTCTTCACGAGAAAAGCGTGTGGAAAAGGTTCCTCCGGGAGATATACTTTATTTTGTTTATTTGTCGAGAGCCTAGAATGTAAAAGAACGATGAGCCGAAGTATTCACTAACTGGTAGTGAAAGACAACTATTCGTAAACTCACCATTCGGCTAATATGTTAGAGTACGCTAAGGATGTCTCTGCGACGGGTGATATGAAAAATAGAGGTACTTGTGAAAATCCTGATTTATCTAAGTGAGTGCTAAGGCATTCAAATAAATCGTAAACTACACCAGACGGGTAACAAGGTATCAGAACACAACCACCTGTCCTAAGAGTCATTGCTGCAATAAACAAACCTTTAGATACAGATATATTTCTATTATTGTTAATTGAACAGTTAGCACACATACCGACAGTCATACACAGCTCTCCCAACATTGTATCCGGATTTGCTGTGGGCGTTTGAGTTAGGCCAGTCAAAATAAGCATATTAGCGTGTTTTAACGTAGCTTGTTCCATTGGTCTCGGATGAGTAGTTAACGTTGATGATCCACTTACGAATGCGATCTTCTCGTGATCGCAGGATATCAGCCAGTTACTACTTCCTAAACAGTATCCGGAACTTATAGGAGTAACGGTCAAAGCACCGTATATGTCCTGAAATTAGATGACATAGAGATACCTGGTATGAAATTTCGAACGGTCTATCTTACCAATTTCTGGTCATATCCAACTATTTGGATATTTGATAAGGCGGAATTTATTGCTGACGTCGAGTAAATGTGTTTCCAAGATTTTGGCTTGACAGCATCAGCCAATGGCGGAGGTAAAACATGAAGCATTTCTTTCCATTGTTTAGCAAAGACAGCTCTTGGTGTTTGTTCTATATATTCTACAAGCTCTTCCATAAAAAATCGTCCTATTTGCAGGGTAGGTTCTGTGGCATATATAACACCTTTAAAGCCAGTACCTTCTGTTATAAAGGGTAATGCAAGCATACAAGTATAGTTTGATATTAATATTGCATCAATCTCAGAAAAATCTATTATTTTTTCTAAGGGTGGTGAGAATTCTGGAGTTGAATCTACAAATACCCTGCCACAACATTCCTTCAGTTCCTGGAATTTATTAATGAAATATTAGATATCACATGGACAACAGAAATCAGAAAGTGTAAAGTGTGGTTGACATTTACTCCTTCAATCTGCCAATCTTGATTGTTGTCCCGTGGTAACCACATTGGTAGAGAATTGAATTTTGCACTAGGAACCATTGGCATTGGCATAAAATGTAAAACAGATTGCATGTTTAAACCACAATCCAACATTAATGTAATGCCTTTGAAACTTAGTATGAGACATGGTTTTGTTGGTTCACTGGATAAACAATACTGCAATTGTCATAAATAATATGTTAATAAACAAACATTTATAACCTATTTAAAAGTAAAATAATTAAAAGGAATATCATATATCAACAGCAACAATAATTATTAATAAATATTATAGTATAAGATGAATAAAAGTACAGTTTTTTTATGAGAAATGAAGATATGGGTTGATTGTTTACATAAAAAAAGAGGTTAGAAAAGACAAAGTGAGGTTTCCTCATAAAATTCTTTTCGTAAGGTCATAAAACACAAATTTTACTTACCAACTTCATATTTGCAGTTTCTCTTTCGTATGGATTGTTGACAAAATTTTGTTCTATTGTCGGCCAATTTGTTTTCATACATTAGAGGGAGAGTTAACCTCTGTGTTCATCTCCGGAGTATTTCAGAAGAGTGAATAATGTGGGAAGTAATTGTATTGTTTGAAGGATATTCCAGAAATTTGGATCCCACCACTATCGAAGCAAATTGTACTTGTACACTTCTAAAAGGTCCTAAATTAATAATCGTCGATACAATGACCGCTTGGGACAAAGACAGACTTATTGAAGGTATGGAAATGTTCATTTAATCTGTACCCTGTATTAAAAGCCCATTTCTTTACAGCCCTTGATCATCACAATATTAAACCATTGGATATTGACTATGTTATATGCACACATGGTCATGCAGATCATATAGGCAATAATAATTTGTTTACTAATGCTGAACACATAGTGGGTTTTTGTGTTCATCGTGGTAACATATTTTATGAAAAGCATCTTAAAAATGGTGAGAGTCCTACAGATTGAAAAAATTTGTTCATTGTGTTTTAGTAGGAAATTTGTAATTTATTAGCATTTATTGTAATTGCAGGTGATTATTTTCTCCATGAAGGTATTAGAATTGTTTCTACACCAGGTCATACACTGGAGGATGTTACAGTTTTTGTTGATACTAAAATTGAGGGAAAGCCAGTATGCGTTGCTATTGCAGGTTAATAACAGCTTCTTCATTAGCCTTGGGACTTTGATAACCATTATTATTTCGTTTATTATTTTAGGTGATTTATTTGAAAGGGAAGAGGATATCACAAACCCATCTATCTGGAGAGAAGTGGGAACCCGCGAGATACAAAAAGTGCAAGCCCGTATGAGATTTTTTGTTATAAACATAGCAGACTATATAGTACCTGGACATGGTAAAATGTTTGCTGTTGATGATAATAAGAGGCAGCTCGTGAAAAATGAAAGTCTATAGTCATACATTAAAAGAGCTTTTATAAATACTTTATTAAACACTGTTTCTTGTATTACATGGTATCACAACATTATAATTCCACATGTGTATACATTACTATAATCATTGTTACAAATTAATATGTCGGATATACAAAGAAATATATAGTGAAGAGCCTCTAATCATTACTGGAATTTTGCTCTTCTTTGAGATGTATATTGATAACTGATTAAATAAATACTTTTCCCCAAAAACATGAAAATAATCCGGTGTACACGTCATTAAGAAATTCTACTTGAACTCTATTTAAATTCTAGCTGCCTTAAGACTGGTACATATGTAAATTATTTTATTTAGTGTTTCACAGCCAACATCTAAATCAAGATTCTAATGTATCTGTACTTATCCTTTTTATATGTAAGAGATTTCAGTTTTATGAGTGGCGAATGATCATAATATAAAAATGTCTCTACTATACTTGCTGAGAAAAAGTCCTTATCTGTAGAGGACAAAACCGCAAATCATTAGAACGAATTTTATGAAAAAAATACTTCCCCAAAGTATATTATAGAGTACGCTATTTCTCACTGCATGAACGATTCCTTCGAACAATTACTTTATGCATTTCTTCAGCAAAGCTCATTCTTGTTTCAAGTATTACCCGGTAATTCTGCATTGTGCAAAACATGCTTACTTTGGCACCAGACACATCTGGCATATATTTTAATATTTTTATTAAGCTCCGAATATTTTCATAGTTTTTAAAACATATTGTACAATGCAAAACGTAATATACAATTTGTAAACGGTACAGTATTTTCGAGTGCCCCGCACTCTTCGTGGAAAGCGAAAGATGCACATCAGGATACACGAAAGCAAACTCAATTTGCTTAAGTCGTAATTGTCTTACAAGATTAAATTTCAGTGAGAGCAGTTTGATTATTTGTGCAGGCACGTCCATGTAGAACCAATGTACAAAATTCTCCGGTTTATGGCATTTAATGGAAAAAATAACATACTCTCAATGAACTTCAATGCAGTACATTGATTCGACCTGGACTGGCCTTTTCAGTTGCATCTTTAGCTGGACTGTTTCCACAATTATCACTGTGTTCCAGGACCTCCACTGAATACTATTTTTTGTCATTACAAATCATGAGACTTTGGATCCTGATTGTAAGAAACCTCGAGAGGCTCTCGTCGCTTCCATATTGGCTAAGCCCTTAGCAAGTTGAACTTAATAAACTGGTATTGATTTTCTGCTGTATGCATTATTTTTATAAATGTCTACCGATCAAACCTGGCAGGGTGACGCGTGTGTGCAGTGGTAGTGGTCCCGGACTAACTTCTCCCATCATTGTTCCCAGCTGCCCCACAAAGTACCATTAAATGTATGAGAATTTTGGCTCAACATCCATACGAATTATTTGAATTCACGTACGTTGCTCAACACTCAATATTAAAACAGATCTAATCGGTGTCAAGTAATTCATTACAAAATACGGTTGAAACCGCATATGAACGAATAATCAGAAAGAGACTTTCTGATTACAAAAAAAGGAAGAGGATGTGTGGTTTGCCATGGCCTCATATCAAACTTTGCCTTTTTCGGCCCAACAACTTATCACCCTACATTATCCTTTTAAATGGAGTCGCTGTAATGAATATTTCAAAGAGGCTCTAGGCGAACTACAGCTTCCTATTCCTGATTATCACTTCTTATGTTACTATAACCATACTCAAGCTCCACCCCAAATTTATTTCCCTGTCCATAATATAATACTGATTAACATTGCCAGGTGAAAAGAAAATTTTTCATGCCAAACAATACACAAATAATTTACCGTATAAATAAAATGTTATCTCCGCCGATCGAACATTCCACGATCCGACGATAGCAATTTACCGGGATGCACATCGCTTATCGCTTACTAATCCGGTAACAGAATCTTAAAGACTTTAAATTAAATAAACGTAACAAATACATCAGTACAAAACGGCATTGTTAGTGTCGAAATAAATCAAACGTTATTAGTGTGGTATCCTAATACTTAAACGTAGCTGCGGAAAGACCCCCGAAAACAAAACTGGTGTAATTCAATTAATGAGAGAATTATTCATTTTGAACGACGTTCGTTAGAGTGTTCTGTCTGTGGGACTCCTTACATGCGTCTGCGGAGAAATCAAACGACAAAATATTACATAATAAAAGAGAACGGGATCGAACGGAGATGTTAGTATCGTAGGTCCAAGTGACACGTTTTTAGTAGCACGTGTGCAATCAGCTGCTTGTGTACTGAAAGGAAATTATTTGGAGACAAGAGCAGAGATCAGAGGTATAAGTACACATTTCTCAGATCACATGCAAAGAAGAGAAAAACTCGCTCAAAATTAGGAACGTTCTGATACGTAAATACTAAAGAAATAATCGATAATTAATGTACGTCAACATCACAGGAAGAACGATATACTACAGAAATCTTGCAGATATATTTTCGTAACCTGGTCTACCTAGCAAAAATAACCAGCCTATGAATTTCCGGAACGTCGAAAATTATGTTTAATGCTTAAAATTCGAGGTCCGCTACAGCGTAAAAATCGGGGACCCGAATGAAAAAAAGGAAACATAAAGTACAACTGTAGATGATACCAAAACGAGTTAGCCCCGTCTGATAACAATTTTGATTTCTCTTCGAATATAGAGAATATGACTCGCGCGTCGAGTACGCTATATTTTCGAAATATAGCTATGCTAAAATTATCTATTTTACTAATACTTTCCCAAGATCACGATCAGTCGTAGGCGTCTTTAATGAATAATGTAGGAATCATCGTGTCCTAAAAGCTAAAGATCAATAAAGTCCCAGTATCCACGTGCACTAATGAAAATCATTCATTAGCTGGAGATCCATTAGATTTAAAATTGTCGTTGCAGCGAATAATTTGTTCCATTTTTATGCTCCATGCGATAGATGAAATTAAACTTTCCGTCGAACACGTTCCTGTCTAGAAGATAATCTTAAGAGTCAATGATTGATGCGATACTAATGACAATGTGCTTCTGATTAAAGTTCCAAAAATGAATGTCTACGATTTGAGCGCACGGCGAAAACATTGCTTCGTGTTAAGAAGTAAATAGAGTAAGATATGAAGAGACCAAGGACATGAAAGAGTACGCAAGGTGAAACCAATACGTCTTGATGTCACGTTGATGACGATGCAAATGAGTCAGATTATCTTCTGAGTACAGATTAGAAGGCGCACTTTGCCAACGGAAGTGGTAATCTAATCGCGAAGAAATAAGCGTAATAATCAGTTTCTAGCGCCGGGCACGATCGGGAACCAGCGGAAATCTTATGATATACAATTCTCACGTTACAACGTTCGTAACGGAATAAATCCATCCATTCCGATGATCGTCAGGTCTTCGTCATCGTCAAGATCATCGTGTCTTTTCCTCTAAAAAAAACCGCAACAAAGAAACGCAATCAAGTGTGAATGAACAATTCGTAATGGCCAATAGAAGACTGGACAGAAGCACAAACAAATTTGAAAGCAGTGATCTGTGTACTAAGGCAGCGAGGTGGCTCCTGATGTTCGGTATTTCGGCTAGGTTTCCGCCGCTAGCAGACATTAAACATAATTTTCCAAGTGTATACACATGAAACGCATAAGCGACGAAACAAGATACGCGCCCTTGATTTTTCCCAATTTCTTTTGCACTCATCTTTTGTCTAACACAAGTATTTAGTAATAAGCAGAGTTGCACGCACATCGTGCCGTTGTCTTGGCCGTTATATTCGTTTTCCTACTGTTCGGCGCTGTTAGTATAGTCAGTATCCCAGGAAGTGCAATCATGCAGCTTGAATTACAACGTTTTTTACTCGGATCTGTATAAATTTTGTCATAATATGTACATGCGTGAATACTGATTCTGCGCAGATTTTACGTAAGTCTGCGTACCCCTTGCTTTCCTTCCACCAGAAGGGATTGTTATACATGCATACAGATTCGTCTCTGCATTTTATATGAACGTATGTAGCGTTAGTGGGTTTAGTTCCCTCGGGGGGACATGGAAGAAGTTACGGAAGGTCTAACGACTTTCACAGAAAATGCAGAGAATATCATGGACTTAAAAATATGGAAATCAGAAAGAAGTTAATGATCATTAGTATTGTCCGAAGTGTAGTTACATTAGTACACAAAGTAGATTGCTGAGAAAACAAACAATGCTCGCACACAATGGTTAGTTTTACTCGCGATTACCAATGTAGAAAATTAAGCTAGGTCTTCTGTGGACCGTAATCCTCTATCTTCGTTGTAAGTTGAGGATTACATAAGGTTCGTCTGGGTTAGTAATCTCTGTACCGTTAGGCTGATAGCACGGATTTACAGTGTAATTGAGACTAGGCTGATGAAAACTCACCGGCTGAACGCTCGTCCTCCGCCGATCCATTTCGCGTTCTTCAAGACACAAGTCGGAGTCCGAATCGATTTTCCTTACAGGATCATCCTAAGAGCATAAAAAATAATTCAATCTACTCCAACCCACCCACCCGAACATGAAAAATTTCTTGCTATCAGGGCACTAATTCTCCATACCTGTGTCATTTGTTGCGTCGTAGTGAGGATCCTGGCCAGAGGACTACAACAAACTGGCAAGGTCTCTAGAAGGGTAGGTCGGGAGTGAGTCAATAGCGGCTTCATATATCGGGTGTCAAAGTCACCCCATATTCTGGCGAGTAGCGCTTTTTCGTTGGTTTTGGCGCCGGCTCCTGGTAAGCTTCCATCCTGCATAGAATTATACTGTGAACCGTGAACAACACTTGAGTTATCCATCCTGTATGATCAATTTCCTTATCTCTCGGTCTCGACGTTTAACAGCGAACATCTCAATTACTCTAACAATTATTCCACTACTCCCAAAATCCCCACAACGATCTGTACGATCTTAAGTGGATAAATTACGCACTAAGTTATTCAGAACGAAAATAACAATGCCTTGTTGTGTTCGTTACTTTGAAAAATATTCGTACCATTTGAATCGTCGAGTGCGAACCAAACAATTAATATTCTTAGCATTAAAAAAACATGCTATGTATGTTTGCCTTCCGCATTAGCATTCTATGTTAATGTCAATGAGTATTGTTAATTATTAAAAGTACTCGTTTTTACTACCAGTGAATTATTAACATACAGAATGGATAACAAAAAGAATACCTTAATTAAGGAAAAAGCACATGCAGTAAGCAACTTAATTGACCTGAAACTAAAGGTATTACCGCAAGAAATAAATAGATATTTGTATTAAAAGCGTCACGAAAGTGTTCAATTGTTTTCCGCTTGTGTATGATTTTAATCACTTTCCGCGAATGACCTTCGGTGAAATGTAAAAGACGATTAGGTGTCGTGCGTCACTCAAACCGGTCTCATGCAAACATTATCAGCAAGGCTTAATCAGCGCTTCACGGTAATCACATGCGTTTCATTATTTGCAGACAGTTCGTATCTTTCACAAGAGATTTCGCTATTACGTTCCCCCGTAAGCGCATTTCTTTGCACAATGTTTAAATGCATCGACATAAGTTTTTTAGGTACAAGAAAACTATGAACCAATCTTCTAATTACTGTAAACATACCGGTGGGCTTCTCTCCCTACGCATGTCCAGTTCGCCAAAGCCACCTTCGCCACCGGACTATCAAAACAACCAAGTTAAATTCCAGTATCATCTGTATCGTTTGCAAGGTGCAAGAACCCATCACTAGGAAGACATTCCACTCTAGTCTTACTAAATAATCTCTCGTTAATGTAAGAAACATGCCCGAAGTGACTCTCGACTTATAAGCAAGTAATAGTTCGTCAATGCACGATCTTTCAGACCAGTTTTACACTACTTATTCATAAGACGAATAACAATTGGTACGCACCCCGACGGTGTCCAGTGAATTGTACACCTGGGTGAAAGCAATGGAATAAAAGGACATAATAGGTATGATCAAAGTTAAAGCCTACATGCGCAGGTTTTTTTTCTTCCTCCTTCTGAAGAAGATCTTCTACATTCTATTTCACTGAAGTTTCAACATTAATTGTTTCAATGGTGAACATAATGGCAGCCATCATCTTTAAGAGAGTTTTGATACCAAGCAAAATAAATGGATACACTTCTACGAGCGTACATGTATGGGATTATGATTACAGCGACAAACTCTACGGAACAGTATTGTAGTAACTACACACGAGCTCGAAATCGTAAAAAAAACATCTTTTTCTCGATTACTCGAAGATTGATGAAGCTCAAAAGAAGACGATATTAAGAAAACAATATTATTTACTATCCCATTAGCAACATCTAACTCTCCTGAACACATTACAAACATCATACTACGAAATATATTTACTAAGGTACTTTGAACAAAATCGGATAGAATTGTATATATTTACTTACACTTCGCACACCATTGTGAGATAATCCTTCTATTTCGTCATCGACCCCAACGCTGTTGACAAACACAAATGTTTGTACGCGCTCAAAGAAGATGAATCGAAGGGGAGGTGGGAACTTACGGTATGTTGAACCAACTGAGAAATTGAGTGGTCGCTCCTCCCTGAAGTATGACCGTCAAAATGACAATGAGACTGGTTGTAGTGAGCATGGCTTGTCTAGCGTCTGACACGGTGTTTCTAATGGCAAGTGCGAAGCTCATGGCACCGCGCAGACCAGCAAAGAAGAGCATATGCTGGTAGTTCAAGGGTATTTTAGGTTTACGGGCTATATTTAATAAAAATGACAAGGGGTAGACGTTCGCTGCCCGACCCAACATTGCGCAGAGCTAACGTAATAAGGTTAAGGTCCACCTAAACTGGACATGACAAACGGTTTCTCCGCATATTCATAATAAAAGGATACGAATCCTGAAAATATAAAGGCTACGTCGAAGTGATGTTTAGGGAAGGTAAACATCGACACACCTATGTAGCAGAATATGAAGTTTTCTGCTAGGAAGTTAAGCAGCTCAAACAACTGCTTCGTCCGTTGCCGAGATTCCGGACTTAGATTGTTATATGTATAATGGGCCTGACATATCCCACAGAATAATACGGCAACCACACCTATAATATTATTCGTTTTAGGTTGACAGGAAAATGCGGTTTATGGAGTATCCGGTTTATCCTGAGATGTAATTTACCGGTTAAATCGGAAGCCTCGGCAATCAGGAAAGTACTGTAGGACATTAAAACAAATAACGCTGATTCTAAGAGAGGGAAGTCTCTGACTCTCGTGAACTTGGTGAGCAATGCAGTGATGCATCCCATCGTAGCACCGATGAATAGTGATAAGCTAAATATCCCGAAAAAGTCACCGAGGGCCTGGAAAAACGCCACGGTCTCGAAACCTCCTGAGCCCGATTGATAACGCTCGCCATAATTCTGTATGGCCCTGTTGTTGACCCAAAAATACAATGTTATAAAAAATTCCTCCATTATTATATCCTCTATTTTGAGTCTTGAGGACCGGACTTACCCGCTAAGTACAATGGCAATCGCGTCGTTCAAGACACTTTCTCCGAATACCAAAGCGTATAAATTAACATCCACGTGTAAGTCGTTAAAAATTGAAATTATTGTCAGTGGATCGGTGGGAGATATAAGTGCTCCAAAATATAATACATCCAAGAATGTAAATGACATTGCAAGGTGAGGTACTAGCTGTATGAAGGCATACATCAAAGCTCTGAAAAAAATATACAATTTTAGAAATAGACCACCTGATTGTACATATGTAAATATTGTGTACATTGAAAGAGAGAGAAATCTTTTGATTAAGTCAATCAGTGACCCAGAGCCAATGTGGTTATCACACTTGGTAGACATTACAGTCATGTTGGTACACAATACAGTCTGCATAAACTTCATTGGAATTGAGGAAGTATTATCATCAACCTACATACCCAATAACAAATGATGAAATTGTTGTACCAAGCAGAGCAAACGTTAAAATTGCTCCTAAGTTTCTAAAGAAATATTTCTGAAACAAGATGGAAATATGAAATTCTGGTTCATGCCTTGGGAAGCATGAAATTTAGGATAGTTACACTTACACGCTTCAAACTGTAACCAGCATGAAAGATGATTGGTGGTAATATTATGTTAAAAAATATTTCAGGATCAAAAGTTGCCTATAATTTAAAGTACAATTATGTACAATACAATTATCATTGGTTCAAAATAATGTACACTATAATATTACTTTTAAGTCAATTTCATTTTCTTTGTAAATTTCTCCTCTAAATGTATAAGCAAACGTTTTGTTTTTTTGAATGCCACCCCCTTTATCTTCTGGGAAACGTAGCCATAACGTATCAGGGGGAACCGATAGATTGTATTTACTGCTATTATCTGGTATGACTCGCATATGGAGAATGGCATTACTTGTTGTGAATCCATAACGGATAATTGCACCAATGACAAGACCTAAAAGAAATACATAAACTTCAATTTCATAGCTCTTCACAATGCCACAAATAATTACCTTAACTCTTATGACCTGCATTGAGATTTTAAATGCAACCGTTTACAATCACGTACATTACAAAGAAAAGTACTACTAATAATATTTAAATGTCATAAACACTTGGTATATATGTATGAGGCTTTTGTCATTGAAAACTACGCAAAAGTGGGTAGTATTTATTTGCGGCCAATCGTAGAAAAAAGGGCCGTGAAGCATAGAAACAATTATGTAATACCGATTGTAAATTCCGAAAGTGAGAACACGTAGTAAATAGTGCACAACTGACAACTGCGTTGCATCGTGAAAGGAATTGTATTTATACCATAAATGTCATGAGCTATGATCGGATTTGGACTCAGTGGAGTGGAGAACAATAGACATTCCTTAAAGACCTGAGACAAGATTAAATACCGTGGGATATTTAATATAGCAGACGACTCACCGTAAATGACAGCTAAACCAGTTTCATGGAGGAACCGCAGGCGACGATGCTTAAAAGTCCATATTGTTAAAACAGTTAATATTAACAAAAACGTGTAGAGTAGAAGGTTCAAACTATCGAGTCTGTGCAACAATTGTGCCTTCGCGTCCAACTCGATATCTGTCGCTGCTCCGTTGCATGTTCTTGTGAGAAAAATACACAAGATTCCGAGAAGCACAAACCGTGCACCACCGACCACTGCCATCTTTACTTCTGCTAGATCAACCCGAATGTACGTGCGTAGAAATGCGTATTTCTCAGTCAGTCTGACCAACAAACTCAAGCCGGGGATAGAGATGAAGGCCTGATTGTTTCATTCAGATGACAGTTCGGTCAAACTTCAGATAATTACTCAAATGAAATTTGGTCGGACTATCTTGAACAAGATATCAATTATTAACAGACACGTCATACTTGCACAGATATTGACTCGCTGTACTTTTTATAGTCTATCATTTCTAGGAAACAGTTGTGGGAAGTTTCCTAGTGCTTAATAATTAATAATCTAGATAACACGCCAATACCACGTGCTCAGCAATTTTGTCTGTTCCTCGTGTCCTTCAATGTTAAGTGACACTGATCGTAGGATCTTATAAAGATGCCAGAATTTCGCGATTCAAAAGAGTTAACAGCAGACCGTCGTGCTTAATAATTTATTTTTTTCATTCATTCACAACAGTGTTTCTACTGGCAATTTTAATTTTCTGTGACAAGGATGTTTTAAAAGTGTTTAACATTACCTGAGTGTTTAACCTATCAAGTCGATGTATGTGATGTAAATATATAAACTTTAATTCCTTTTCAACATGACGAGTTTATTCAAAGTTTACCAAAGACTGTTACATAAATATCCATTGAAAGTTCAAGCAGTGCAGGCTGGTATTGTAATCGTTCAACTTTTATTTTTCATGTTTCATGTTATGATATTTTAAAAACAATATACTTACACATACACAGGTACCTTAATGGCACTCGGTGATCAAATTGCACAAAATGTAATCGAACAAAGAGAATTTAAAAACTTGGACTTTAAACGAACAATGCAATTTGGTAGTATTGGACTTTTCATAGGTGTTAGTATACATGGAAATATAAATCAATTCTATTTAGTTTTTTTGAAGTACTTTGAAAGACATGTTTGATTGAAACATTTTGCAGGGGCCTGCCACTAGAACGTGGTATGGCATATTAGATAAATACATTGGTTCCAAGGGGAAGATAGTAGTATTAAAGAAAGTAGCCTGTGACCAGCTACTTTTTGCACCTATGTTTATTGCTGTCTTATTGACTGCAATCAACATGTTTCAAGAGAATAATTTTAAAAGATTGAAATTGAAAATGGAAACGGAATATTTTGATATACTAAAAAATAATTACAAGGTATAAACTCTAAAGATATTCTAGATTAGAAGAATAACTGAATAATACTTTGTCTTTCCTTTTAGGTTTGGCCAATGGTACAGCTGGTTAACTTTTATTTTGTCCCTTTACATTACCAAGTTTTGGTAGTACAATCCATTGCTTTACTTTGGAATACCTATATTTCATATAGGACAAGTTTAGATAGACAAGTGGATAAACAATAAATGTAATAAACATTATTTTTTACTCTACTTTTGATACAATGATTTAGATAATAAATTCAACAGTGAATTAGACAAAGGGTCAACAAATACTCAATGCCTTTGCACATAATTTATTTTGACATGTTTGACATTTTTTTCTTCTTTTTCCACAGTATATAAACTAGTTATGCTTATGTTATAATTGTATAAAAATAATTAAGGTACTCAGAAATATTACACTGTACAAATTTGTACATGCAAACAAACTTACTTTCCTAATACTCTAAACAAAAATAGTGAAATAAAGTAAACCATAAACACGTCCTGTATCTTCTAAACATTCAGATTGTTTGTTAAAAATGATGTGGCAATTATTTCAACATAGTGAACATGTAAGCGGACAAAGATCTGGTATTTATAATTTACCTATCTTTATTCTCACAATTAAGAACTCAAGTGTGTCAATGGTCTACAAACATTTCTCTTTTTTTAATTTCATAAATTCTTATGACATACACAAACTATTCTTTCCAAAACATTGTTCAAAAATTGTGGAATGTAGCCTATCATTAAGGTATAACTTAAATGTGCAAGCATAAGGTGTTACAACACGTTTGTAATGATTCAGCATTAAACTTGGTATAAGTACATTTGCGACATATACGGCACGCGTATAATACAGTTAATAATTTAAAAAATTGCTTTAGAAAGGCACTTATGGGAATACTGTTGTCAACAATTGGATGTAAGGCACTTTTCTGCTTTTGCTACGGCTGGTGGTATTGTCTCAGTAGTTTTCGAGGATGTACAAGGCCCGAGCAATTCAGGGCACGCTATTTCGCTTGTTTGGATGCCATGTATTTTCTTCAGCAAGTCGTAGTTAATGCGTTGGGATATTACTGCGTCATGTCTACGATAAGTTAATATTTTAATTATTTTCTGTTAATTATCGTATGACGTATACCTCGATAGACAGTCTCACGACTTACTTATAGTCAGTATGTGACGTTACTTCCTTGCGAAGCCAAGCAGCGGTGGTAAGAAGTTCTCCAGAAGCTCGTTTCTGAATGAGTTTCATATATCTTTGTATCGTGCAATGAGTGTCAGCGTCAACATCCATACTGGCAAGATAAGAGTTAACTAATGGGATTAGTCCGGGGAATTCGTTTTCCTAAATGAGAGAAGATGACAGTTACACGAATTCTGAATGTCAACATACGAAAGGACCGAAATGAAAACAGTACCTTTCCATTTATAATTTCGTTGATGGTAAATTCGGTGTACTCTGATTGAATGTCATCTTTTTTTGTGTCTGAAGTAACGTCGCATCGGAACCAAAACTTTTCCGATTTAACAGCGTCTCTTCTCTGTGCTTTAGCCATGTTTTCGTCGACCTTACTGATCGGTATAAGTAGGTTCAGCTTGTAACTCAGTATAACTCTAGTTAGTAGAACAATAAAACAAACAATCGCTGCGTTCTCGAAGTCCGTAATTTGTACCTCACACGGTCGAAACTCAACTCGCCAACCTATGGAAGAATTTGGCGGTGGTGGCTTAAATCGCATTGTCTGCCAATTAGTCGACTGAATATTCTGCAAGTCATAGACATCATTAGCATATTAAACTATTGATAAATCCTCTGAATAATGTCACGTAGTTACCTCGAAGTGGTCTGTATCTTCAAGGTCATTTTGATGAACTTTTTCAGAGAACAAAGACACACTGTCTCTGATGAACAAGTGAGCTATGTGTTGAGCAAGCAACCTGTCTATGCCATTGTCCAACAGTTGATTGTATATTTCGTCGTCATACGTTAAAGGAACATCGTTATATTTGTCTCCTTCCTCACTCAAATATGAGTCAATGGAATCATAGCGCGATTTGTGGATGCGGAACTTATTCTCCTTGAGTGGTTTCAACCCACGTTCTTCTTGCGTTCTGCAGTCTACGGAGCAAGAAATAACATTCCATCGGCAATCCACATCGGTTACGTATCCTCGATAGAACGGGCCGGCAGCAGTGAGGGCTAACTGTTGGATACATGGTTTGAAAAATATGTGTAAATGACGGCCTTAACTTCACGTATTAAGTCACTCGAACCGACCATAATTGGGCAAAGGGGGGTCAACTGATCGTACAACGTTCGCGCTTCGTCGATGTTGCAGGCCTGGAAAGTGAGCTGCAAGCAACAGCAACCCATTCCAAAACCCATGGCGTCCATATAAACATGATCCTCTTTAGCCGCTGTGCAACTGGAACCATCGTCACCGAAGCTCATCAAATCCTCCTTAAACGGTCGTGGAACATTCGTATCCTTGTAAACTATAAGAAATATTTTGTCCTTCTTAGCATCTTCAAGGAATAACTAGGCGACTAGAATAAGATTTCTATTAAAACACAGCAATCAATTTCGTACTAGGAATATTTATAGCGACTTTTTCTTTGCGACGTTCTCGTATATTTTTGGTCAACGTTTTGAATCGTGGATGACCCGGAAATATAGCTTCATCCGGAAAGAACAAGCTTCTTGAGGCTCCGGCACTTGGTGTTGGTTTTGCCGGTGGATCCGTAAAATCGTATGCTCCTATCCTGAAATAGAATGATCGGTTTAAATATCGCTTCTTTTGCACAGACTGTTACGTTGATCAGATACCTTGGAAACGTCGTTAAGGATATTAAAACTTCTCCTTGCTGAAGCAATTTTGTTGCTTCCTGTCGGCGGTATCTCATATTTGCTTCTACAACATTGAAATGTGCTAATAAACCTCCATATGGCGTTCCAGGCGTGCCTTCGATCATGTAAGCTCCATACTCTGGTCTCCACAATGATTTCACGTTGCTATTAAAAGTAGTTTACATTACAGAATGTTTATGTTCTTTCGAAATATTTCTCAAGGTAGGAATAAGAACTGCTCACTTTGGATTTTTCTGTTCCTCCTCATTCAGAATCTTTAGGATTTCCGGAGCTCTTAAACTTAATTTTGCTGTTTTATTGACGTCGTCGAATTTAACCAACATGTATTCGACCTGTATAAAAGAATTTTGAAAGTTGTCAAAAAAATCATTCCCGCGAATTTTTTGAAATTTTGAAATGCCTTTTCCACTAGGGAAGTTTTTAGCGCGATATTATGGGGCATACAAATGTTGCACAGTTTTTTCATGGAATGTCGTAATCCTTTCAAAACTTTTACTTTCCTTTCCGTTCAACCTTCCTGTTTTTGTGAACATTACGTAATAATATCGAGCTCCGAATAGTCAGCATCAAGAACTATTAAAGCATGTGAATGATGATCTTTCACGGGCCTTTTCAAGACCTGTTCATTGATAATGTTGACATTATTGGCATACAAAATCACGTCCAGTACAAATTTTGAGTATCAATTTATATGTAATTTAATCGGTATTCTGTTACTATACTATATGTAGACTTATCTGACAATTTTATGACAGACATATTGCATAATGCGCAGACATGAACATGCTAAATCATATTTAAACTAGGAAGAATTCCAAGGTCGCACCGTGAATGAAATAACGCATAATTATGAGCGTGTACACGTCCTAATGGGCGGAACAACAAACTTATCGTTTAATACAACCAACAAGCCGTACTGATATTGGCCTGCTTAATTGGCAAATATTATTGTTTGCAGCTGTCAATACTTCTACAAGTAAATAGTTTGGGAAGAATTGTGAATAAAGAGTCGGAGCTGGATACGGTAACCGCCTTAGATAGCTTAGTATAGAGAAATCAATTACGACATGTTACGGCACGGTAAGGTACACTGGAATGCTTGGTGAGTCGGTAAAATAATGGTAAAAAATATTCGGTGTACCTCGTCGCCCCATTTGAGCACATCACCTTGCCTATCCCGTAGTCGTTTGTACAGGTTAATGAATTGAATGACGCCATGCTTTCGCACGTGGTCGGCGAGCTTTTTCGTCTCGTCCCAGCTGAGCGGACTTCCCTCGGAGAGCAGACCCATTTTACCAGGTCAAATCGATCTTTGAAATTCCACGAAAGCACAGAGATTTCGCGCAAAACCGATTTTATCCGATGGCCGCCGAGTAGAACCGAAGCACACGACGATAATGTATCCTTTTACTCGCGAAATACTCTGACCGACTAATCGGACTAACTGCGAGTCATGACTATTCGCCAGTGAATTATCGACCGACAGGTTCCCGGACACGGCTTGTCATTCGTCATCGTCTAAATAATCCTACTAAGATGACGTTTGCATTCGTGTCTCCTCGCCAATCTTATCTTTATCAGTTATTTTTTCGCAAAACCATGACTATCGCGATTCACGCAGGAGAAACTTCTTTTTCGATCGTAAACTCTTTGCTACTCCCTCTGCGGTTGCCACTCGAATACTAACGCCTATCGCGATCTCTCGTGTTCTAAGCATTATCTGATATTGCACAAGGATATTGGCTATCAGATAAGACAATTTTATCGCGGATCTCCTAATCTAGATAAAAATAGCTAATCGCTGGTACTGTCATTCTGTTAAAAAAGGAAAAAAATGGAGTATAATGAATAGTGTCTCCTTTGGGACAGCCTGTATACTTGGTAGTTCGATTTAACGTGATTAATGAACATATTTTCTAACCATGAATCATTCCCCCATATTGAGGAATAAATTAGGTTTGTAAACAAAGTACGGTTTGCGACGTGTAGGATTGTGTATTGGAGTAGGTTGTACGTAATGAATAAATTGTTTATTTTTATATTTCTTCCTTGTTGTACTTTATTTGAACGTCAGTATAAAAACATCTGCAACAAGATCCGTAGCCCCGCGGTATGTCTTTGAACTTTCGTAGCGTACAACATTAAATGTGTGCCGTATGAAAATGTACTTAGTCAAAAAGACCGAAGCCCATATCGTCGTCTTCTGATTCGGATTCCTCCTTCTTCTCCTCCTTCTTTTCCTCCGCGGGTTTCTCAGCTGCAGCTGCAACTGGTGCAGCAGCGGCGGCAGCGAACTTGCTTGGATCCTAAAATAATAGATAAACATACAATATTTGTAAACACACGATATGATGATATTTCGTTGGATAAGTAACATTCAGACAACGTTTTCACGTAGCTTTCAACTGCACTTTCGATATGCCAGTGGGTTCTGCTATTTCTAGCGCTGGCATATGAGCCGAAAGTTTCAGACGTGTAGTTTTATCATCATAGCTTGGTTTTTATGAAGCCACTAAAAATGGCACAGTGAAGGTGAGCCACACACCTTAATGTACTCCTTGATGGTAGTAGCTTCCTTGAATTCGACGTCGGTAACGGCAGCAAGGGCCAGGAGGTTCTTGAAACCATTGGCAATGCTGTGCGGTACGCTGGCAACCGTCGGGTAGCCAATGACCAAACAAACAGAAGCCAGATTGGCTACACCAGCCAAGAACTTCTCACGAAGATCTTCCGGCTTGATGTCTAGAATCTCAGGGGCAAAGATAGTGCCAGAGTCGTACACCTGTTCGACGAGCAGACCGTACGAGAATGGAGAAATGTTTAACATGTTCAGAAGGGTAGCTTCTGAGGCTCCTACTTTGTCACCGGGCTTAAGGATGTGTACATCGTTCTAGAATAAAATCATAAACAATTTTTTTTAGTAGAAACGAGGGCAAGTACTAGGAACGAACGGACTCTAGTATACTTACGATGATTTCAATAGTACCCTTTGAGATCTTGGTCGGAATACTCAGGGCTTGGAAGAAGGAAGTTTTTTCAGGTCCAAGACCAGTATTCTGAGCAGGGATGACTACGCTCAGGGGTGCAATAGCACCGGCTCTAGCTGGGGCACGGACCTTGTTTTCCAGAAGCTTGTCCCTAACTTCGATCAGATCGCCGCGAGTGAACACAAAACCTACATTGCCACGGATGTGTGGTAAGAGCTTCTCCAAGGCAGCGTTACGTTCGATATGACCGCGGATTGCTTTTCGCATCATGGTGTTCTTTCCCATGAGTACGACGGCATTCCCACGGAGGGACATACGGATCTGTTGCATTTGTTTTGAGCCGACATTGTCCGCACCCACAATAAAGCATTTTGGATAGTCATCCAAAAGTTGCTACAAAAATACATACATAGGGATATTAATTGCATCATCTGATAATTTAAAACTGGTTGTACTATTGTGTATACATACAACAAGTTTGGTGAAGTAATTAGACTTCCAGGATGCCTTGTCCTCCCTACCCATCTTGATGTGTGCGTAGGGACTTCTTGTGGAAATTTAAGGACTGTAAAATGAACATATATTTCTTAATAAATTACCGAATGACTCGAGGAAATGGATGTTTACAGAAAAGGTGATTCAGACTACGTAACACGTATTTATCAAACCTAGGAACCAATACACAGTTGGGTTCTGCTATTTCTAGCGACTGTGCGTTACTTGGACCTGCAGACGCAAACATTTTTCATCATATTTACATACAGATTGAACTACGGGACCTTGATTACTCTATTTCAATATTTTCAATAAGATGTGTATATAGTTGTAAGTAAACGAGTTAGATTGTACCGAGTACAATGTACCGCATGGTAAGCTAACCTAAACGATTTTGCAATTCCAAAAATAATTATTTTTTAATAAAATATACGGCACTATTTATTAATCGGAATAGAATTGAAAGTAAGAGCCATAATTTATTGCTATCATGCAGTTATATTTACAGATAATTTACGAAATAAGGAGCTCACGTCCAACACACGTACCTTGGCAACATAAACGGGTGCAATGGAAGAGAACCCGGAAACGTTCTACCGGCCATTCTACCGGTGGGTATGCTTAGCGCTTTAATCGACGCGGGAAATATTTAAAAGGTGTTTCATTCATCTATAGCTTTAGATCTGTTACACAATGAAGTTGCTTAAGCATTGAATTGGAATCAATGTTTATTTCTTTATTCGTTTATCACATTACAGACATATATATTTATATAACATACTTCTTGAAATAACATGTTTAGTTAACCTTTCATATTTCTTAACTTTATGTAAAAAGCTATAAAAATGACATAGATCTAGGCTACAGAACGTAGGTAAATTTTAGGCGTAAAACATTAAGTAATAGGGAAGTCTGTTCCTTACTGTGGTAATTTCGATACGCTCTAGTTAAATTGTTAATCGATTCGGTGAATTGTTGGTGTGTTTTACAGGCAGTATTAAATTGGAATGTGATATCCGAGCATTTTCATAAGCACTACATAAAGTACGACCCACGTGTTTGTAGAGTCTAGTTGGAGCGATCTGCTAATGCTTCATTAGCACATTCCTCTAGTGTATTCAAAGTGAATTTGATGTCACTTTCGTTGAGAAGAGTGGAAATACAGAGGCGAATGCTGGGTCTAGGCATATCTCTCTCTGTTTCTAAATATGGAGGTGTTACAACGGCTAAATTTTTTTTCAAGCACTTTTCAACGATCGAATTCAAACATTGTTGCTCTTCATTGCGATCTAATTTTGTTTTCAGATATAAATGCTTTACCGGTGACTCGGGAAAACTTGAAGTTTCCAGGAATTTCATTCCTTTAATACCATTATCTACTGCCTTACATTTGTCTTTCAAAGTACTCAATATCTGGGTATCACTTTCGAGAATGTCCAAGGAGCAAATAGCTGCAGCTGTTAGCAATGGTGGTGTGGATGCAGAGAAACAGTAGCCAAGTCCAGAAAGTCTTTGGTGTTCTATGATAAATGATGCACCAACACAAAAACTACCAACAGATTCTACAGCACACTCCAAAGATGCTGTAATTAATACAATAAGTTATGTAGGTCATATCAATAGGAATTGGAAATATGCTTATTATAAATATACTCACCCATTATCATGTCTACCTCATGTCTGGGGATATTGTAGTATTCAGTAATACCTTTGCCCTTGGCACCAAGGGTGCCAAAGGATATTGACTCGTCAACAAACACTCTCAATTTATATTGTCTACAAAGGGCAATCATCTGTGGTAATGGACAAATACTTCCTGTGTTCATATAAATCCCTTCAACAATCAAGAAACGTCTGGTCTTAGCAGCTTTTTTTAAATTTTTCTGATCAATTTTGTCCTGTTCCACTAGCAGTCGATGTAAATCATTGACATCATTGTGCTTAAAGTACTTAATATTTGATCTTGATGCATCTAATCCTTTCTGTATGGCAAAATGTACTTTTTCATCTACAAATACAAGATCTCTCCGTTTGCAATAAGCAGAGATTGCAGAGGATATGCCAGAGAATCCATATGAATACACAATGGCTTCCTCTAAGCCCATGAATTTAGCCAAGCGGTCTTCCAGTTCTAGATGTATATCAATGGTTCCATAAAATCCTCGTGGACCACAAGCACCCACTCCATACTTTTTAATTGCTGCAATGGCCCTTTTTCCTATTTCCTTGTTATCACCCATTCCTAGGTACCTGTGTGTCCCTAGATTCAAACAATCTATGCCTTCAACTGTTATCCTCTTGCCAATTTTAGTGTCAACATATTTGGGATTCAATGATGGGTGATCTGCTGGTACTTTAGGAACCAAAGGTTCTGGTTGCCATTCAGCAAGCTTTCTTTCCACTTCTTCATCTGTAGGTACTCTTCTACGTGTGTTGTTACGTCTTCTGGACATGCACCATACTATCCAAAGAACAACAAAGGCCCCCAGCAACTTATGATACTGTGGGATAGTACTTAGAATCTCCATAGATTCAATAAATAAAAATTTCGTGCTCATTTTTTCGGTTGCGATATCGGTAGTACTTGTCAGAAGAATTCGGTGTGATCTGTATGATGAAAAATTATAGATAGAACTGAACTACTAAGACGTATGACCGTACTACTTACCACAGAATCGTTTGTAATGTGCGATAAGATGTTAAAGCCTTATCACTGCGAACATACTGTACAAGAAATAGGTTTGGTAATTTTTATGATATAGTAATGCTGGTCGTAACCTTCAATTCGTCCTTGCTCCACAAGCCGTCTGAGTTATAAAGCTTATTTCAGCTATTTAAATTGTGCACACTTTTTAGATATTTAGTAAAACAACGTCTAAGTAAATTGGAGAATCTGGCAGAACCGTATGAGGTTAGTACAAAGTCTTTGTTATTGTAACTGTCATTGTTTATACAGCTTAATTTCCTGCCACGTACAACGTATTTCGCAGTGTACTTTTATCCAATTATATTTGTAAATAGTATGCAAATGAAGCCTTAGTGTTCGAACAGGATAGTCGGCAATATGTAAATATATTTATTTATCAGAGTGATGTGGGGAAAAGGATTATCGAAGTTGGGTAGGCACATGCGCGGTTGATATTTCAAACTGTCGCAGAAGGGGACTTAGATTTCCGGTATCCGGCAGACGCCCCAGTCCGGTTTAGTGTGTGCCGCGTAGTGTTGTCAAATTAACTGTGTTTCCTGTCACTCCTCTGTGATTATCATCGAGCTGATTATCTCGAGAAGGCAGAGAACACCTTGCCGATTTGCTGAGGAACTTCCTCGTGAGTAGAGATACTTTAAATATCGTGTAAAACCATTATCGAGGAGCATCACAGCCGCTAGGTTACTATAAACTATTCCGAAAACATTGCTCGTTTCGTGCATTGGGTTTCTGCAAATTTAGTTATATGTGCCGCAAAGTAGTGAGGCTTCGCACGAACCGCTCGATGCGTCATGACATTCGAATGCTACCGAAAAGGATAAAATTACGAGATTATCCATGACGTAAAAGGAAGAGCAATTGACGCTTGGTTATACCGTCTATGGCAATCGTATCTCCCACTGCGTTCTATTCGTGACTCACGCACGTAACATGTGATTGTTGACATCTGCCTGTGTTTTTCAGCTTATAGCCTCAATTTACCCTATTCGAAGCCAATATCGCGTTTTACCTTCGGAACGAAATAGTACTTGAAACTGTAACAACCATCCGTGAGGAACTGTCATCGTATACACACTTTACTCTATAGTTTAATTCATTTTTCTGAACAGTGCACATCTTTTTACGTGATTCTATTATCAATTTTGGGTATATAATACCATCGGTAATTTAGATAAAAAATTGGTAATTATTTACAGTGAATGAGAAAGAATGCATGTACGTATATTTTTAGTTAATTCCCTTATCATTATCTTTCGTCCAGTAATTTTGACGTCGGGGTGACTTTGTCTGTGATACGCGCCTGAGATTCGGCATAGAGATTAGAATTCCATCGTGAAAGCTGATGAAGTCACCTGGTTCATCATTTATTAGTCACACCTGGGATCTGCAATTCCTCCGGTCTGTAAGGTCTATCGTCGTTGATCCTTTTTGTCATTAAACTATACGTACGTTAAAGTGTACATTTGTTACGTTTGAAAACATGCCGCACGCAGAACAGACGAAACAAGAGGAATTGGAGAACCAGCCCAAAACTTATAAGAACGTTTTAAATTTCTGGAAAAATCGTAAGTCTTTGGATTCCGCTTTATCGAGCTTTATCCTCATGTCTCCTAATCACAACTTTAATTTACAAAAACTGCGCTGTCATTGACGCTTTTTTACATCCTCCAAGTATACCTATTGCCAATTACTTTTGCGGTATCTGGGCCCCGATTGATAACTGTTTCCTGTATTATTCAGCAACGATTCTCGATAAGTTTGTTTTCGATGTCGTTAGCGACGAAACAGCTGCGGTAGCAACTTACGACAGCATTACAAATATTTCTCGTGAAACTCTCAATGCGAGCACCGTTCACCGTCTTACAAATTCGTTAGGAGATGTGTCCTTGCTTATCAGGAATCTGAGGGTCGTAGGTGGCATTGAAATTTTTTATTCGCATTCTGCACCTAGGAAGAATGACCGAATTTTTGTGGCAATTTTCTTCTATCCTTTGACGTGTCAGATCTTCTCTATTGAGTGTGAGGGAAAGGGGTGCAGGACGAGGTGTGCACGTGGCCGGCTGCTGTCGAAAATTTTGAGGACCCGTTCTGGAGAAATTCGGGTCTCGTCCGCACGGCGGCAGCACGGTTCACGTTTGCCGGTCGAAACTACAAAATTGGCACAGTGTTGCGCGGACCAGCAGCGAAGTGCATCGGTTTACGAGGGTCGACAACTCCACCCCGGGGTCAAAGGGTATCTTCCTCGGCTAAGCGAATTTCTAATCGGTCTCCTTCTGTCTTTCTCCACCGTTTTTGGCCCCCGCATTTTCAGCGCACCTCGTCGCGATTCCCCCGGGGGGTTTCCTGTATTTATCGTGCGAGGGGTGCGAGAGAAATAGGGGTGCAAACGGAAGGGTAGGATGGGCCTTGCTCGCGCGGGAAATAATGTCCTTCCACACCTTTTCCGTAAAATCATTGTGATTTTTCAGGATCGTGGAGATTCTTGTAAAAACCACCCCCTGTGCTGAGCGATCGATTTCCTGCAACTGGTCCAGTGCCAGAATGGTAATTCTCGATTCACGAGGGAATCGCTAACGTGATAATCAAGGCGCTGATAACACTTAAAGCTTAACGCATTGGTGTCAATACATCACTTAAAAGTAGGGTAAACTCAATCCTGGTTGAGCAACGGGGTGTCCTTAGAAAATGATATATCTGTGTAAAAATTGAAAAGGGGGAAAAAGGGGCGTGTCGGCTGATAAGGCTCTCCTCGTAATTCACGTTTACCTTCTGATTAATGAATAATTATATCTGACACCCACTAATTATATCGGCCATCCTAGCGTTGCTAATCAAGTTTAAGAGTCAAGTTTGATCGCTTTCCTCGCCCGTACTTCACCCTCAGGACTTTCGTCGTCTCCGAGGGAACAAAGTGGGGCGTGTTGATGACGTAAAAACCTGAGTTTTCTGGGTGTATCTCCTTTCGTGACGATTGAACGTGTCCACGGACGCAGACGCAATGTCCCCCGTGTTAAAACCACCGGCAGAAGACTCGCGTTATCGCCGACGAAATTCTCGGGCGACTTAATAAGACACGTACAAAGTCTCTCGTGTAATCCATTTGGGAACAAAACAATGATGAGAGAATTCGTAAACTGTTGACATTCCTAGTCGTGGTTGTCAAAGAAATTCGTCAATTTTTTTCCATCAATTTCATGACCTATGTAATCGAATTTCTCTCCATCTGTAGAGTTTAAAGTCGCTGTTGATTATTTAATGGAGGGTCAAAGCGAAGTATCTTGGGGTTTGTATGTAAATAAACTGCGGAGATGGGGCGTACTAGCGCGCGTTGAATTAAATATCCGAGGACCGCGCAGACTTTATTTCTCGCCGGAAATCGTGGGAAAGCGTGTTGGGAAGTGATCGTCAAATATTTAAGTCTTGGGAGTGGCAAAGATATTCCCGAATGTTTTATCTTATCGACGAATTAATCTTTCCAGAGTAATCGACTTAAGTTCCTGCGTTAACTCTATCGAGACTTTAACAAGATCGTACAAAGCAGTTGGCCGTTGCAAGTATGAGCTATCGTTGAATTCGCTATTGTTGCTTGTGACATAAAAGTTTAACGAGCCCCTTGGAACCTGGAGCGAAAGAATCTCAAGTACATTTCTATGATTGAGGGTCCGACACGAAAATTCAATGCATCGGAAATTACCCCCGCGGTTTTGCCTGCAACGAAGACTTCCACACGGCCTATTGTCGAATGTAGAGCGATGCGATAGGCGATAGAACATCGACTAGATCGAAAACGTCGAAGGGGAGAGTTGGAGAAGCCGCTTGCATTGAGTACCGTGCTTCATCAGCCATCGAGAGCTTTCGCTCGTTCGTTCGTGAGGGAAAAATCGACGAGGGCTTGAATATCCAACGGTTAATACGCGATGTTTAAGTGCTGCGTTTGCCGTAAAAGCTCGAAGAAGGAAAAATCCGGGAGTGGGAAGACCCCTCAGCAGGATGGAAAGGGAGACGAATCCGTACTGCCGGAGGAACAGATTGATGGCCAGCAGCAAATGGTAGATGGGAAGGACCCGAAGCAGGACTGCAGGAAGCACAATGGGAGTGTCATCGAATCGCCGAAATCGCTTGGAAAAATTCTTCGGCCCGACGAGAATCACGAGGGTGCTGAGGAGAAAAAGGACAAACCAAATGGGGACGTGCAGATGCGGCAAGAAATCCTGACGAACGTTACACAGAAAGATGAGATTTCGACGACGCTGAGGGGTGATGAGATTGTAACAAACGAGACGAAGAATGACGAGGAAATGCTGACGAATTCGAGCCTGAAACCTGAAAAGCAGAATAATAGCTTCTTCGATGAAGGCTTCACTTCCGGTTGGAATGATCCACCGAAAGATCCCATTTTCAACGGTCCACTACCGACCCTGAAGAATAATCTCTACGACGCATCGGCCTACATTGTAAGAACAATCGACGATGGCCCGGATGATGAAGGGGACGATTCTGTTTTCGAGTCTTGTCCCGCCGAGCTGGAAGTTGACAAAAAGAAACCCCCCACAGGTACACATTCCACCCTCGTCGACCGTCTTCGACTGTCCCATTGCTGTCGTCCATGCTTCTCCTCGTAGATTTCGTATTCAGCACACTTTTCCCCAGCCCGAAAGGCGCTCACATATTACTCTTCAACGGAAGGACGAGGACAGGAATGGACGAAAATGGGATGAGTCGGGGGAACTCGCTGGAACGTACAAAAGACGTAGGTCCGAAGTCAATGGTTTCTTGAGGAAGAGATGATTCTTTAACGCACGGGCGATTGTTTTTGAACCGTAAAGAATTTTCTTCTCGAGAATCCGTCGACTTGGATGCTGTTGTACTCGGTGAAATTTTGCAACGTGGTGGACGATGCTCCACAGTTTCGGGGATGCCACGATGGCTATCACAGGAGGATGACGACGATGCGACCGTCGCTGAGGACGGCGATAATGCCTCGGAGATTCACGGGGGAATGCAAGAACCGCCGGCGACGCCGGTCGCTCGTGACGAGCTCGCCCTCCGACGCCACAGATTCTTCTCCGATCTGTTGTCCGCCACGCAGAACTCCAACGAGCACAGAGTGAGGTTCGACCCCCTTGGACCGCTGGTGCACGCCGGTTAGGGTTCCGGAAATATCATTAATTCTCGTCTGGTCGTGCATGATTCCCTGGCTGATCCGTTCGCTTATGTTCTAACACTTGTTCTTCCTCATACAGGGAAGGTTTCCCCTTCCTTCGTGTGTTTTGTCGGAGATTGGGCGGGCCATTGATCGACTCGAGTCGATAAACTGTTTCTCGGACGATCATCCGCGTGGCTTCCGGCCAAATTCTCGCCACCCACGAATTCTTCTGAGCGAGCGATTTTCGCAGCTTTTCTAATAATAGTCCGACGCGCTCTCCCATCGGATAGAACTCGTTGGTTTCTCCCGAGATTTCCGAAAGTCCAGTCGGCACTTCGAACTAAGCCCAGGGCGTTGCGCTTCGGCAAGATAAAAATCTACTCAAGGGAGCAGGTGGTTGATTGATCCAATCGTGTAACGTACATAGTGGTCCATGTGCTTCTGTGTTGGACTAACTTTACGCCCTGTTGACGGCGGTTTAGTTCCTTCGTTCTTCACAGTTCCAGAACGTTGATTTTCCTCAGAATCCTCTCAGCGCAAGGATAATCGTATAACACTTGTGTTTATAAATTATTTAACAACCAACGTCTGATCCGTCTGTTGCTTTGATTTATCCGTCCTTCTGTCCGCTACACGTATCTCTTCGTCTTTGTTATTCGCATGGAAGGCACCGGTAGATCTTTGCACCGATTTTAGTTAATCCTGTAAGACTCTAAAGGTACGTGGATGAGTCTTAATGGAAGGTCGATAAATCCAACGAAGTTCCTCGAGAGTAATTGCCAGTTTTGCACAGAACTTTCTCCGCCAACTCCACCCATTGCACCGTTTAAATTCGTCACCCGCTTCTTACGCCTTTTCTTCCATTTCCTACATTTTCTACGCATAATCGTATTTAAACGCAACGCTTCTACTTGCAACATAATGTGACCTAGTGGCTGTGGATGTTGACACGACTATTAATACGCGGATTGTATTTTTAGCAGCGTAAATCCCTGTATTCCGCGGTGTGTTTTCCTCACCGGCGCTCTCTTCCGAGCTTCGTTTGAAATTCGTCGCTCGATTTCTCCCCTGGGATTTCATTGAGCCGCCCGGATTCGCGCTTATTAGAGCGAGTTTAAAATATTGTTCTCGAGTTCGGTTAATCCGCACGCGTGAAACTCGAGATCCGGGCACGCAGCGTGGCTCTAATCCAAAGGAAATTTCAGTCATCCACGTGTTATTTATAACGCACGTTGAGAGTTTCACGTGAACTGCATGCGGACGTTATTGTCCCTCGTAAGAATGTTACTCAAGTTGATAGGTTCAATGACTAACACGGAGTGTACTAATATCATTGAATGTCGAATTCTATGACGTAAATTGTTGCGTGTATGTTGAGTCATTAGTATTCTGGTTTTTTCGCACGATAGGCTGCGAGGTGAGCGACAGAGAGGATCACTTGGAAGAGCTGGTAACCCGTTTAGAAAACGTGACAAAGCGGTTAGAGAAAGTCCCGGGCCAGGCGATCGTGCAGACCCAAGAAATTGCTGTGCAGACGAGCACACCGTCCCCGAAGAGGTCCGGCCAGTCATTAGAAAAGAACGTGACAGCGCAGCAAGCAGTTGCCCCCTCATCGTCTCAAGGAGAAGTCGCGAGGGAAACTTGTACAAGCATGTCGGTCGCTGGCTACGAAGATATCCTCGCTGGATCCTTCAAGGACTACCTGCACCTCAGCGAGAAAATCGGCGGAGATGTAGCAGCTCACAGCAAACTCGTCGAACTGGCTTTTCAGTAAGCATTTCTCTATATCCTCTTTCCGTAGGTCTAGAAAAGTTTGCGCTGTACGATCGATTCTTTTTTTTCGCAGGAATCAGCTGCAATTTCTAAAAATCGCGGCTAGCAGTCCTGCCCCGGCGAATCAGTCGATGCAGATGTCCCTACTGGCGCCAACCTCTGCTCAGATCGAGAAGATCCAGGAATTCCGTGAGCAGCACCGTGGGTCAGCCTTCTTCAACCACTTGTCAGCGATCAGCGAGAGTATCCCGGCATTGGGTTGGGTAGCCATCGCCCCAACCCCGGCTCCTTACGTCAAGGAGATGAACGACGCCGGACAGTTCTACACGAACCGCGTGCTCAAAGAGTGGAAAGAGAAGTAAGAATTTCAGCCGAGGATTTCCCCCAACAAGTACCTCAACCCTCTTCCCAATTTTCCAGTTGAACCGCTCAACGGTAGGACAGGACCTGTAGAGTGCGTTGTATTTTCAGAGACAAAACGCACGTGGAATGGTGTAAAGCCTGGGTGCAGACGCTGTCTGATCTTCAGCAGTACGTTCGTCAGCATCACACGACGGGTTTGGTGTGGGCGAAAACCGGATCGGTTCCACCTCCACCGCCGCCTTGCGGTGTACCTCCTCCTCCGCCGTCGATGCCCCTCGCTGACATGGCACCGAATGTTAACGACGACAGGAGTGCTCTTTTCGCGCAGATCAACCAAGGGGAGGGTATCACGAAGAGTGAGTACTGCCTAGACTTCCTTCCTTCTTTTCTTAACGGTCAGTTACAAGCATTGTCACGAACGCACTTGGCTCTTATTTTCAGGCTTGAAGAAAGTCACATCGGAAATGCAGACGCATAAGAATCCTTCGCTGAGAACAGGACCGGCCCCATTCAAGGCCCAAACTTCTAATTCTGTGCTGCATAAGACTGTCCCTCCCGCAAACGCCCCTATCGACAAACCACCAGTCTTCGCCAAGGACGGAAAGAAATGGTTGGTGGTAAGTACCACCCCTCCAGGTATCCGTAATAACGGTTCTGTTTCTTCGGTAGTGCTAATTTAGTCTTCGTTTGTCCTCTGACCAGGAATACCAGCAGGGGAAGAAGGATCTGGTGATTGACGACGTTGAGATGAACAACGTTGTGTACATGTTCCGGTGTCAGGACAGCACGTTAACTGTCAAGGGAAAGTTGAACTCTATTGTCATGGACTCCTGTCGCAAATCGTCAATAGTATTTGACTCGCTGGTCTCAAGCATCTCCTTCGTCAACTGTCAAAGTGTACAGATGCAGGTAAGTCAAGATTATCATTCCCAAAGCTCTAAGGGAATAAAAACTGATTTCTCTTGCTGATAAACAACGCCTAAAAGCAGTGCGTTTATTCTCAAAAATATATACAATATGATATACAGAAAGGTAAAATGTTGAGGTACAAAATAAGTTCTTGTTACTGTAAAAAGCCCAGGAATCGTCACAACTATAATTAATGAATACTGATAATTTTGTTCTTCGTGACGATACATCGACAGTGCACAAGTTGTTCATAAACGAACTCTACCTTACAGTAACGAAGTTTACAGGCTGAACATAGCACGATAGTAGAAAATTGTACATAATTCAGGACTGAATTACGGAGATTTCCTACTATATTGTGTGCTATTCAGTCTCCAGGGAACTCGCTTCGAGTCGATTACAGAGTTTAGCAATTTCGTGCAGATGTACAACGTTCGAATCTTGGTTGAGTGTCTCGAGTAAGACGACATATTCTTCGTTAGTGAGTTCCTTAGGCACGCCGAACACCTGGAATTTCTCGGCGCTCTTGAACAATTCCGTGCCAGGCTGAAGGTCTGAGATGGACGTGCTGATATCAGTGACAGATGGTTTGGCAGTGACGTCAGTTTCCCTTTTTTCAATCCTTCCTGTCCAAGAACTTTTAACGATCACCCTCGACAGATTCTCAGGTCCCAGGAAATTGTTTGTCCTCGACGTTCCGCTTCTTTCGTTTTCCCTCATTGCCAAAGAAACCATGGGTTGATCATTGGACGAAGAATTTTCTGCTTGGATTTCTCTGTTCCTTGCGTAAGCCATGAATTTCTTGGGATCCACGATTCGCGTGACATTACTATCGTGTTTCGTCAGGATGTTTATGTAGATCACCATCCTCTCTCGCGATCTCAAGTCCATTCGATCTTCGAAAACCGCGATAGGTTGTAGGACTTCTCCTTCCTTTTTCTTCTCCACATTTTGCTCGCTGATCTTCGTGTCTTCTGATTTTTCATTGAAAACCTGATGTCCTGGAGTAGGAATTATAATTCCCTTGGTATTTTCTTTACTCCGAGGCGAGTCATCGTTCCACATCATTGGCAAGAGACCTTTGAGTGGACTCTTCGAGCGATTTTCCCGTTCAGTTCTTCTAGCGGAGTCCAGTCGACTCTTCAGGACTGGAATGCTAGACCTGGATGTGGCCTTCAGCAAAGGAATTTGCGATTTCGAGCTTGTTCTTCCCTTGCCTCTTCCCTCAGCGGTATTCCCTTTACTTTCCCCGAAATATCCTCTGACTCCTTCGATTTCTGTCCCCACCTGTCGCGGGGAAGATTCGCTTTTCCGAGGACTCAAGTGGTTTGTCTTCAACATGGAATACCTCGGCGAAGATTCAGTTTTCCGGGGTGTCACGTAAGATCGTGATCTTCTTTGTGCTGCATCTTCATTTCTGGACCGATTATTTGACTCCGCGGACAAGTCCCTTCTTCTGCCGACAAGAAGATTTAAATTGATCGCGTTCGACAGACTCGAGTTACTCCTGGCTTTTAGCTGACAGGGATTCATTTCTTGTCTTCTCGACTTGACACACTTGTTAGAAGGCAAATTTAATTTACGACTCCACGGGACGGCATTCCTTTTTTGCAGCAATGAAGCACTGAAGTTTTCAGTCGATCTCTTCATCATCGAAGTTTCTGCTATGCTCGTTCTTAGTTTGTTGTCAGATAAATTTAGAATGCTCGACGTTATGAATTCGCGACTGCTAGCATCCGTGTAGGAAGCTGAAGTGCTGCTGCTTAAATTCATGTTGCTCGGAAGGAAACTCGTTTTTACTTGGCTCTTCTCTTCGTTTCGATAATTAGTGTCTTTTATTTGTTTATTGTCTTCGTTAATTGGCAATTCTGACGTTTGTACCTTCCTTGTTGATTCCTCCACAGTGTCATCTAATCTTGAATCTTTTAGCTTACATTCCTCAACAACTGGAGACGTAAATTCTTGATTCAATTTTACATTTTCCTCTCCTTGAATCTTGACAGGTGCTTCTACGATTTGTTGTGATTTTTTGGACAAAATTATAGTGTCTTTACTAGCGTGTCCGTCCTCGAGTTGTCTTTCTTGACTTTCCACGACCTCTTCTTCGCCACGCCCGTACGTATCACGTAAGCAATTCGTAGAATCGTGATTGAAAATATTCAGACTTTCATCGGTGATGCACAGACTACTGCAGTGAGAAGAGAACGTAGAAAGAAAATTCATTAATAACTTTTCGTGGTTTAATCTATCATTTTCTTCGGTTTTTCCATTGCCCAGTAAACTCGTACTTTCAGTAACTTCATTCACTTCGTCAAAATTTTCTTGTATTTCAGTTTCTTTCTCTTGTTCCACTTGATTTTGATTTTCAGGAATATCGACCACGATTTCATTATTGTTCTCATTCACCATCGACACCTTTGAATTTTCGGGTAGAATAACTGTGTCCACATTATCGAACTCATTCAATTTCTTATTTTCGTTTAACAAGGATTTTCTTGTGGAGCAACAAAATTCCTCGTTTAATCTATCATGATCACTTTCTGTGATTGTCAGAGACTCGTGAATGATGTTGACGTCATTGGAATTTTCTTCTGCCATCGTCTTTGACAAAATTTCTTCAGCAATTGAAAACATTCCTCGGTGTCGTTTCAAGGTCAAATTTGGGTTACCACTCGAACCTTCGTCAATTTCTTCGATTTCTTTGTCAAGGTTTCTCTCACTTTGGAGGTCGTGACTGTTGTTCTGGTTTTGATTTTTTATAGCCGTTCGTGTCTCCAGGATCGCCCTGTTTTGATTCTGCGAGAACATCTCCGTGAAGTCTTTGATTTTCCTGGCACTCTGCAGTACCAATTCGTTGATGTTTTTCACCCTAGGGAGATTTTCCGGGAGAGCCAGATTACTGAGACTAAAATATTCCGAAGGAACCGCTCGAAGATCTTCGTTCTCAAAAATCTGCAAAGCTTGATCTTCCTTTTCTTTCTCAGTGGAGGAAAATTGTTCGTTCCATTGTTCGACGTCAGTTCCGTCGCAGGTTCTGACTGACCTTTCCGTAGACGCATTCTCCTCGCTTATAATTTCCAGTAATTTTCCCTGATCGTAATCACCGAGGACCATTTTGCTCGTTTCATCCGTCTCACCGTCACTGATAATTTGTTCTCGATTTTCTCGCGTTGATTGAGATTTTTCCCGTTGCACCTGCGACAAGAGGGCCTTCTTGAACTCCAGGGCCTGTTGAAGCAGCAACCCAGTAGATTTATCTACCGATTCGCTGTCCCTTGACATTTCACTTTGGCTGGAAACTCTCGACAAGATTATCGTATCGTCGTCGGTTTCCATGGGTATTGGGTAATTCTCTGAATTCTTAGAAAATCGATTCTTTTTCTGTTGGTTCTCGCCGTTTTCCGATGACCTCGATCGTTTGAAACTCCTTGGGGAACCAGCCAGATATTGTTCCTCCGATTCTTCCGTTTGTCGTTTCGATTTTCCTACCAGATTTCCGGACTCGTAGGATTCCGAATCCGTAACTTCGTTATTCACTACCTTCCGGAATTGTGGATAATTCGATGCAACTTTGTCTGTCTGAACAGCCGATTCCAAAAGATCGTCTTTCGTCCTATCAAAACTCACAGCCCTAGAAACCTTGTTGACATAATTTTCGTAACACGTCTGCGACTGTTTATCGTAATTCTCGGCAAAGTCGCTATCAAGGTCATCATGCTCGTCGTTGAAGCACATTTGAAGGTACTTGGTGCCAGTATCATAATTCCTGGAGGGTGGGGTAGGTAAATCCTCGAACAGAGTTTGTTGATCTTGTTGCAGATTCGCGGAGACAGTTTGTCTACCGATCTCGAAGACCTTGGAACTTTGTAGTGAAACTGTGGATCGATGTTGACTGAGTTTCTCGAGTTCGCTGCTTTGCTCATCGAAGTTGAAGGTCACCCTGCTGTTCTTCCTCTCGTACATGCGTTCGATTTCCTCCTTGATGGAATTCAAGGTCGCCGCTACGCTGTGACAAATGGTCCGAAGCTTGTCCTCGTTCCTGTCGATTCTCCGAATGGCTTTGACCTTGGAATCCCTTGTCTCGTAGACCTTGAGGACATTCTGGAGACTCTCCAGTCGTTTCCTCACCTGCTCCAGTGTCTCGCGAGAAGTTTTCGTCGGCTTATCCTGCCGCGGAGTTCCGGAAACGAGGATGCTCGCCAGTTCCTCTATCGATGGGTCCCTCGGGAACATCTTCGCGTGGAAGGTGATGTTCAAAGTCGGCGGTAGGAGTTTCTTGCTCCCCACTTTCTTCACCGGCGACATCCCGTTCAAGGCCTTCAAATCGTTTTCGTGAAACTCCCCAGGCACTTCCTCCGACAGTTTCCCCTTCTGTCTCTTGCTCAGCCTGTCGAGCTTCATCGCGTTCTTACCCCACCGTTTCTCCGCTTCGTTTATCATGTCCGTGATTTCTCTCGAGGATCGAGGCACCGCCTACCATAATCCAGTATCAGTCGCTAACCCTCTCCAGATTTATTTCATAGATCCTAAAGGAGGGATAATTTACTTGAGGACTGTTCCACTCAGCTTTGATCGATGACCCATCGCTGACTTCCGAAGCGCTGCTGGCCTGTCCGAAATTTCTGTTGCTGCTCTTGAGTTGTTTCAAGTACCTTTTACACTCGTCCATCGTCCTGCCGATTCCTTCACAGGGTGGATTTCGTCCTCGCGCTTGTCTTCGAGTCCGTCTCTGACTCTGCGGTCTTCCCGCTTGTTCTTCGTTCTCTCTCCTCGAGGCTGACTTGTCCGTTCGTCGTCGTAGCATCGAATTCTCGCTGGTCGAGACTCGTCGTTGTCTCGGATCTATGTTCTCCGAGGACCTACTGTTCTGACGAGAACATTTCATGCTCGATCGGGCCATGCAGTTGCTTCAGGAAAAGGAAATCGTTCGTTGCAAGGTTATCATCCAGAGCTCACTGTGAGAGATCATTTGATTTTTACTTTTCTGTGCTGGTCTTTGACGACTTTGAAACGCTACAATCTATCGTCGAAACTTCCGCTGGTACTTCCTTTGATTCTTCTTTCCTTTCCGCGTTGAAAAATTCGGTGAGATGCCTCGTCGAGTACGGCTCAAACTTGGGGTACGAGAGACACGGATTCTTTCGCAGAGGACTGATAAAAGCAATGAGAAAAATGTTCCCTTGACTTATGAGCATAGAGGACAACACCGGTAGTGGTTACCAGAGCAAAAGGTGTTTGATCCACGCGTTATAATCATCGGGGCTGGAGAGGGTGAGTTTCAAGTTTCTAAGTTGCTTCCTGAAGGCAGACCCGTGGATCTGGTGAGGCAATGGCCACGTACCGTACTGCATCTTGTACGTCAATATGTTAACCTTGAGTTCAAGGTCCTGGACCCTGTAGCCGACCCTATTGAGATTTCTCCTATTGACCGTTGTGTCCTCGCACGACTTGACCCTCGAATAGAGCGTGCGAACCAGCAACGTGCAGACGATAAGCATGGCTAAGACCTCCGGAATAATAAATAATAACAACGGATCGTTTAAAAAAAAATCCCAAGTCTTCGTACCCGCCAGACGAGACCGTCGCTAGTGAGGCATTCGATGACGTCTGTCACGACTTCTGTCCAGATATAATTGGCCAGGGCATAGGGGCATTCCTTCCAGTCCAACTCGCAAACCATTCGAACCGGTTCGAGGTTTCCACCTGCGGATTTGCCAATAGAAACCCTCTTGACGATGATTGACGGGCCAACTACAGGCTACAAATCGAGTCGCGGGTCTCACCGAATTGCCAGTGCATTTTGTCGTCCTCAAGGTGCATCGCAACGATATCGACATCGGGACAACGTTATCACGTGTATCAGGGAACCGGAAATGGGAGAGTTTGTTCTTCGTCACAGTGTTGTTATTCCTGCGTGTCCATCTTGCTCGAGAACCGAGCGACAGCAGCTGCTTTTGGCGTTTGTTTCACTCCTCTCAGAAAGCACTGAACTTCAAGCTGAATTTGAAATTTGATCCTTTAGCCGAGACGCTGCTAAGTAATTATTTCGACTGTTTGTAGGTTCTTGGACACGTGCCGACCATTTCCATCGACAAGACGGATGGCTGCCAAATGTACATGAGCAAAGAGTCTCTCAACGCTGAGATCATTTCGAGCAAATCCAGCGAAATGAACGCCATGTTGCCGAAAGGGGATGGTGATTACGTAAGTTCTTCCACAAGATCGGATCTTAATCGATTTACTATCAATCTCAGAGTTTTATGTTGATGTGGATTTTTTTTTTAAATTCTTCCACAGGCGGAATACGCCATTCCGGAGCAATTCAAAACAACAATCACCGGGAAGGGCCTGAACACGGTTGCTGTCGATGTAATGGGTTAATCATCGGTCGACCTAAATATTTCTTCGACATTGTCACTACATAGATCATCACCAAGGAAATTGTAATTTTATTCTATTATCATTTTGTTCCATTTCACGAACAACGCGCGGAAAGGACTGCGAAGCTCGCAGGGATTCCAGCTGGATCTCATGCCGAACAAAATACTTAATTTAAGAAGGTATTGCTACTATTGGCATCGATTCTGATCGGTTACGTCACTTGTAAAGTTCGCCCGCCATTTACGCATGAAAATCATTTGAGGTGTAGGGTTTTAATGACATACTCTTGAAGTATATCGCACGCGGGCTTCGTATTTCTTCTTTCTGCATCGCGTGAGTTAGATTAGGCTAGAAAAATTAATGGCAAACGATTTGTGTTCGCGGTTTCAAGGCCATTGCGTACGCCGATAGATTTATCAGTGGCAATTGGCTAAGAAACAATTATTTCCGTTCATCGCATGTTCGAGGCTTTTTCCGACGGTCATGGAATTTGTAAGATATCATTAATCGAACAAAAAACCATCATCCATAATCCAAAATCACGAAGTACGTCTTTCGCGAATTATTCTAGTCGAATGCTCACGAAAGGACGTAAAAATAAATACAAAGACGGTTTGGGCAAAAGTTTCCTTGTCTTCGAATTGCACTTTTATACATTTACACAGTTTTCGTAATCGTGAATGAACTTTTGTCCGGATCGTGAAAATTCAAGATTCCTTACTCGACGGAAAATTGTCATGCTTCTTTCTGAATCGAGTACGATAGTACTAACTGGAGAAATTTTACAATGACTCAATGACTTCCAGGTTAAGGTATCAATAGTTCGATATACTTCTTCATGGACTTTTGTAGCAAGCGTATAATCAACTTCAGCGACTGATTCATCTAAAAATTTATCATTTCCGCTCGCCCGAAATTTCAATGCCCTGAGAATTTCACGCGTCTTCCGACATTGTATTGTTTGTACGAAGCGTTTACGAATCACGTTCGTAGATGATTGCTCAAAAGTCTGGACGGTTCGATCTTTGCAGCATATTTGTACCTCGAACAATAATGGATCGCGATGGCGAGAATCGGAAATTCAAGTGGGCCGTGTGCTGTTTTATCGTGACATTAATTGCATTGTGATTTTACCACTTGGTACATGCTAATCATAGAACGTAAGCTAGGATTAAAGTTACTAAACGAAACGTTATTTTCGAGTAACATGGTCGAACAACTCAGTTTCCGACGAGCCCGTCGTTTCGTTTTATCGGTAATTTATGCGAAACGGTCAGATTATACAACTAAGTATTATTCGATTATTAAGGATAGATCTCGATAATGGAGTGACGTCTGATAGCTTTCTTTATAACCCTGACGGTGCAAAGGCAATTAACCTTCGATTCTGTATGCAAGTTTCAGTGATGTCTGTTTGATTCAGTCTCTCAATAAAAAAAAACGTCTACGGTGTCTAATTAGTCGTTATTATCGTTTGCCGAGAAGGACAGGAATTCAGTATTTTCTTCCAAGAAGAATAAGGCAACAAAAACAAGCCTTGTTCGTAGAAAACATTTATTTAATAGTGCAATTACATCGCATCGCGATACGTTTACATTTTCTACATGATCATTAGCTACGATATATGTACAAAAATTACGTAGAAAATTGTAAGAAACTGTAGAGACCGGAGTAATTGCGTTTGTCAGCTGCGACGTAACTCGACGGTCTCTACGATAGTATCACAAACGATTTGCTACCGTCCTTTGATTCGTTGTCATTCATGTGTAGTGTGTAATCATGTACAGACAAGGAAGACTGGCCGACCTTCTACATTCTTTGAATGATTAATTCTTAAAGACTTGTATAGATTTCCAAATTCGTTGGTCGATCGGCAAGCCTTCCTTTTGTTCGATTAGTCGTTCTTAAATCTACGAACGCCTAAGACGTTTCTATCTACATATTGCACGGTCGCGTTGGTATTTTCGCACTTGTACGAGAACACCTTTGAGCATTAATATGCGGAAGTTAAATTTCTAGCCGCGAAGCACCATAGACGAGGCACGTCGAAGGAATTTTTAGTCAATTAAGGGAGAAGAGGTAATCGGAAAATTGAGTAGATTGGCCTACGTCCACCGTTAGATTTTCAGTCTTGTTCAAGGAGAACCGTCGACGCAGTCGCGCTCGTCGCTGCCGTCGGAACACTCGAGGAATCCGTTGCAGACACGTGATTTGGGCAGACACTCGCCGAGGGGACACCTGTGACCTTTGCAGGAGGAAGCAGAGGGTTTTAGATCCATACTGGAGGTGATTTTCTCGATCCAGGGCAAATAATGATGGACCTTGGTGTATACTCCAGGTCTGCCTGGCCTGGCGCAGCCGTAGCCGTTAGACGTAATGCCTAGGAATACAAAGATTTGGAATATGAATGTTAGGGAACCGTTGTGGAAGTCCTGAGGGATGAAGGAATCCTTTTTTACCATGCAAGGTGTATCTATTGTCTGATTCTGAGCAGACAAGAGGTCCACCACTGTCACCAAGACACGCGTCTCTGCCACCATCTTTTAGGCCAGCGCAGAGCATTCCTGAAGTGATCCTGTACAGTGGCAGGAACAGGGTCTTCCTTCGACATTCTTCCGTTGAGATCACCGGAAGCTGCACTTCTTGTAAAGTGTCCGCTGTTGACGTACGTGGATAGTCAATTCCAACTCTTGTAGGCATTTACAGATGGTTGAGGAACTATTTTATGGGTGTCTGCTACTTACGGAATATTCGTCCGACCTCGAAGAGTTGGCCCCAGCCTGTGACGGTGCAGCTGGTTCCACTTTTTGGCTCGTTCTGAGGCAGACAGATAGGTCTGACGTAGTCGCTGAAGGTCACAGGATTTTCCAACCTTAGCAGGGCTATGTCGTTGATGAACCCGTTGTCGATGTAGTCCGGATGGAGGGAGATATGATCCAACCTGAGGAGCTGTTCGTGAGGGCTTGGGAAACTCCCTCGACGAGTGGCACCAATCCTCGCCACCCAGTATTCGTCCTGAGCGCTGAGCACCAATAATATTTGCTTACAGATCAGCGCTTGCGATACTGATAGGTAACTGTTAGAGCTTGACTTACTGATAAAAGCAGTGGGCAGCTGAGATGATCCACCTATCGCTGACCAGTGCCCCTCCACATTGGTAATCACCTTCTTTGTACAAGGCGACTTGCCAAGGCCAACTTCCTGCCGTGGAACTGCCACCCCCGACGATTCTGGAATGCCGTGAAAAATGCGATCTGCCTGAGTGTTTGCGAATTGCCAAGAGCTCCTTGAAATTCCCTAACTCTCCTACTTTCCCCGAGTTGTCTAAAGGTGGGGTTGGAAATTCGCATACCTTGCTTGAGAAGGAGCCTGAGTCCTGATCCCGCATTCGAGGTTCTTGCACTTCACCCTGAGGACCTCCCTGCTGGGACAGTCGCCGGTTCGGAAGGATAGACTGGCCTTGTCGGAGGATTTCTCATTGTAGGACAACCTGTAGTAAGGCCGACCGGGGACTGGATTTTCCTCAACGACCTTCTCCACTCTTTCGTAGTCCCTGAACATCAAATAGAACTCTTAGATTCCCCTTTCCAGGGATTAATACAACGGAGAATTCAGGAGAGGAAGCTCACAGGTAGGTAATTGCCTTGCAGACGGCTCTGCCAAGGTCTTCGATTGTCCAGGCAGCCTGTCGTTCCTGAAGAAGGTCATCCATTCCGCTCAGACAAAGTTTACCCCACTTCCCATTCTTCCGTACACTCAGATATCCCCTGTCGCTGTAATTGTTGACTTCGTTACGAACGTCAACGGACCCTGAAACAGGGCCCAAACCTTTCCTCGTGTTCCCATGAAAGGGTCCATTCGGGACCAGACTGTTCTTCGAGTTCTTGGATATTTCTCGACCCGAGACGAAAGTTGTCGACATTTTCGGGACTTCCGACTCGACTCTCGTCTTCTCCCTTTCCTCGGTAACCACTCGCAGTTGCCCACGTGGGTCCTTCAGTTCTCTCAGTGGTAACTGCCCGACGGGGATTCGCTGCGTTGCCTCTGGGACGAAGGCCCCTACCCTCTCACCAGTCTTATCCATCGGAAGGGACTTGTGCGACGTGTCGTCGTTCAGTGGATGAAGAGTGGGAGTCGGAGGGGTTGTCCCATCATCCTCGACCAACTTTTCATCGTCCTCTATCAATGCCGCGCATTTCTTCTCATCCTCGTTTCCCGGACAATCCTTGAAACCGTCACAGACTTTGTCCTGGTCCACGCAGAATCGGCTGTTGCCGCAAACGAATTGACCTTCGCTGCACCAGTCTGTAAAATTCAAGGACACGATGTACTCAAACCCTGAGGAGTTACGTTAATAAGAATCAAGATCACTCGCTCACCGCAATCATTTTCATCCGAATAATCCCAACAATCGGCGATCCCGTCGCAGATTTTTTGATGCAAAAGTTGGGTCTTCAGGAAATCGGCGCAGGTGCAGTTAGCTTCGTCTTCGGAATTGGAACATTCGCCGAGCATGTTGCACCTGGCGCTCGAAGGTAGACATTTGCCATCCTTGCACCGAAATCCCAGACAATCATCTGTAAGAAAATGAGATTCTTAATCCTTTGTTCAGCTTTGAATAGAACTGAATATTTATTCTTCTAAATTACCAGGCGGTAAGTTCAAGGTCGGACTAGTAGTGGAGATCATTTTGTCGACTCTTTCTTCCACTTTGTTCAAGATTTTCGTGAAAATTTCGACACCGTCGCGAACAGTCGTATACCCGGCAGAAGCGTTCTTCAGGGTTTCATTACCCGTTGCGATTTCTGCAATTTTTTTCAGCTCCTCGAAATTCGGTACTCGAACTTTCGTATTTGTGGAATGACTCAGTGGATTGGCAAAGGTAGTAGGTCTTGATGGAAACTTCGTCGTCTTCAGAGTCGTTTCTGTGTCAGTTCTGATCTCAGCGATTTGCTTCAGCTTCTCCAGGAGGAAGAGGTTCTCCTCTAGCGTAGAGATTCTTCTGTCCGACGTTTGCATGGTTTTCTGGACGGCAGATTGCAAGGAAGGCTCTTCATTTGTCCAGGAAAATGTCCTTTCAGTCGTTTCTGTGTCGATTTTCGTGTTTTCGCGAAAGGAACGATTTTCTTCTTGAAGCATTAACGCCAGCTCGGGTTTGGCAGTTGTTGACTGCTCAGAGTGTATCGTGGGAGCGGAGGTTGTGTTGGTAATGACGACCTTCAGCACCACTGGATCCCCACTGAAGCTGGAAGACACTTTAGTACTGACTGACGTGACAACTTCAACAATCTGCTCGACTTTTGCGTGTTCAGGAGTATCTTCCTGTTCACCCTGGTGAAGCTGAGGGTTCATATTATCCATTGCCAAAGTTCGCAGACCAAACAATTGTTCCAGGAGGGAAGTCTCGTCCGAGTTCTCAGGATTTTCGTCCAAGGACGATTTTTCCAAGATCCTCGTCATTTTTGCCGGTTCAATTTTTGGTCTTGGCCTTAGAGGTCGTCCTACACCGACGTTGCTCTTAGCTGGCGCCAAAGTCACGAGGTTTTCCACTACGTAAGCCTTGAGAGTGTCGTTGTACACCTTCTTTCGAGTTTCCTGGCCATTGGTAACCGGAGTGGGGGATCCTGTCACCGGTGCCCAATTGAAATCCCCTTCTTCATCATTCGTCTCTTCATCACTTTCCTTGGGTGGGTCATTGGTCGGTCTCAGTGTGTCAATTTTCACAAACGTCGAATTCCTGGAGATGTTAAGCCTCTGAATCATAGAATTTTCTGTCAATTCGTCCTTGACGACAAGCTTTTGTCCATTGTTGAAGGGTGGATGAATGATTTCCGAGTAAACTTCGGTCGTTGTGAGCTTCAACACTTTCTCATCGTCTATGGGTTCCTCTTGGCTAGGTTTTTGCGTACTACCATGATCAGATAGCTCGATCTTCGCATTCTTTGTGGGAAGATTCACCCTGAACGCACTATCCTGGTCGGCAACAAAGGTTTCCACCTGCACAATTTTCTCCGGAGGTGTTTGACCCAGATCTACCATCGTTGTATTCGATTCCTCGATTTCCTGAGCATCAGCCAGACCGACAGGCCTACTCTCTTCCATTTTCTGATCATTTTCCTCTGACGACTGACTATGTTCAAGAGTCTCTTCTTGCTCAACTGTTTCCATTTTACTGGCATCAATTTCCATGGCCGAGGCGATCTTGTCTACTGGTATTGTGTGTCTAAAAGGCTTCAGGGTCCCAGGATTTTCGACTAGGCTTGGCCTCATTGCAGCACCATTTAAATCTGGGGTTTTGTAGCTCGTATAGATCGGTTGACGAAGACCGTGTTCGACTCTCCTGTCCCTCAAGGCCTCCTCATGGCTCTTCTCCAAGGCTTCTACGTTCGAATACCGGTTTCTGGGTTCCAATTCCACGTCAGTGTCCAGCACTGGCTCAGCGACACCAATTCCGGAGATTCCTATGACTGGTTCATCATCCAATCCAAAGAGACTGGGTCTGCCAGTCTGATAATTCCAGTCCGACCCTCCTGGCTTTGCTGTATTCTCATCTTTGTTGTCCTTTGGCCCAGGGGGAGTGGTCTGATTATCCTGTTGGTTCTTCAATGACGAATCAAGTGAATCCGCGGGTTCAACCTTCTCGTCCAACCTGATGATAGGTTTCCTAGGTCCACCAACATTTTCTGAACCCACGGTGGACACTTCAGACGATGGAATCGTTCGGTCTTCGGGTGATTCTTGCTTTTGAGGCCTCGTAAAGCTGACTTCCGTTTTCCCAGGCACCGCTGAGGTACTTAATCGAACGTCAAAGGTTTCCTGAGGCAGTTGTCCCGACACTTCAATGCCCAAATCACCTAAATCTGCCATTGTTAATTGTCCCCCTCCAGGCGAACTTGGCAGCTTATTCTTGAATTTACCGTTGACTCGGAAATTCACGGTCTCCTGCAAAGCCAGCCTGTCGTGCGGGAAATTTGTGCCTCCGTTGTCAAAACTGCTCATGCCAAGTACGTCTGGCCGTTGATTGATGATTTCCGGCAAGTCGGCCGACCACAGCGAGATTTTTGAATCTTCGACGTCAGTGATCTCACCATCGTTCTTCGCTGGCTGCCCAAAGACATTCGTCCCTGTGTTACTAAAGCTGCCCGAGTCTGCCTTGTAACCCGGCTTCGTCGTTGCGTCTGGTCTTTCAGGAAGAAGCTTGAGTTCCGTGTTGGCGTAGCCTGGAATCGTCAGAGATCAACTGTCAGTTCAACCAATTAAGGAAAGTTAGGATAGGAATTGCGTCGAGAGTGAAACTGATAAGGTAGCTCTGTAAATTACCCGGAATAATGGGTTTCCAGGGAGACGTTTCGAAATCCGGTTCGCGGAAATCCTTGAAGGGATCATCGACCTTGACGTTAACCGTCGACGTAGTCGTAGAAGTCCCAAGGGGGGGCTTACTGATTTCCGGGATGGTTTTCATTAACTGTTCATTGCTTGAACTTTGACCTGTGTTTTCGACAGGTTCCTTGTCGGTCGTAGTACTTTTTGGTGTTGTCGTGGAGGTCGTGATGGCCATTTTCTTCAATTTTTCTGGCTCCTCTAGTTTCTTGGTTGGTTCGGTCGTCGTTGCCGCCTGATTTGTTACGTGTATCCCACTTGTGAGATTGACCTTACTGGCGGTATAAGTGCCCTGAATCGTGGGTATGCTGCTGAGGTCAATGTCCGGTTCGCCCAATGTCTCTGGCGGTTTGCTAGGCTTTGGTTTACCCTTTGAACTCGTGATAAGCGTGCTGTTTCTTGTGTTCGGCCTCAACAGGCCGTTCTTCGTGATCATCGCGTGTCTCTGTTGATATTGTTTCTGGTTCGTCGTTGATTCTTGATTTATTCCTACACCCAACGAACATAACCGTCCATGGAATCTCAGAGAAATCAGAAATATTGACAATTTTTTGAAAAATGCTTACGCTTGACTGACACACTAGTAAGGTCCAGTTCCATGTCCTTGAAGAGCGAGGACGCTGAGTATGTTTCCTTGGCGATGATGTCCTGGATAGTGTCCTCGACGTTTGTTATCGATCGTGGAACCTTTCGTCTGTCGAGGTAGACCCTGAAGAACACTTTGAGCGTTCCATTCTCGAACCTGTCGATCGTCGACTGCTTGTATGCAGGGCCTAAAATGCTTCTCCTAAACAGCAGCTCAAACTGTAACGAAGAAGAAGACTCGGCTTGTACAAATTGTCTTGGAGATTTTTGGATTCGGTCTTGCCAGAGTCACTCACAATATTTTTGTACTTTCGTTCCTTCTCTCGAAAGACCATGCTTGTGTTGAGTTTCAGCATAGGGTTGAACTTTTCACCCTTCGTCACTCTAAAGCTGCCAGCATAGCCTACGATTGCTGAAATTATGCACAAGGAAATATTTCTAAAAATGTCTAGTACAGTATTTCGCTTCACACTTCGTGTAAAATAACTCACCATTTTTTGTGTCTGTCCTGAGAGCTGAAACAAAAATTCGACAGTCACATATCACGTAGTGGTGAGCGAGCGTGAGCAGTGAGCGAGAGTGGAATTTTTGGAAAAAACAAACCTCCCATCCATAGAGCGAGACCAGCAACTGCGAGGACAGCTAAAAGGACGAGCATGGCAGAAACGATGAGCATCGCACTGCCTATTTTCCACGTGGCATTGGCCGTCTTCTTCCTGGCTTGATGCGGAGGTACTCGGCCCCATGCTGACCTCGAGTGAAGATAATAATCGCTCTGCAAACGAAGGAATCCATGAGGTTCAGCGATTCCCATGAACGATGATTTCACGTAGTATTAGGGAGCTATTCGCGCTTGGTAGGATAGGAATCGCGATCGCGCGATAAATGTATTCACGATAACGGTACACAGGAGTGTCTTGGAACGCGCGAAAAGGATGCTCAGATCCGAAAAGTCCGATTACGTTGGGTTGTCGTCGACGTGTCGCAGAAAAATGTATAATGCGTCGGTTAGCGGTACGCGAAACCGGCCGATTCACATGTAAATCGGTTGCTAGTGAGCGCGTAAGTGCACATAAATCCCGGAGAAACGAGTTCCCTGCTCCATCCACCCTATTTGTCACATTTTTCGATAACGGCGGTGCTTATTTCCGTGGATTCCGGTTGGCTGAGGTTCGCCGTGAAAAATCGATCGAGATTCATCGTCCTTTCCAGTCCCACTGTTTTCCGTGAGTCAGCGGAATGTGAGTCCTGCGGTTGACCCGCGAAAGGAAGAAACGGGGCCCGAGGCTGCTGATCGACATGAGTCGTAGTCCTTGCCGTGACATCTGTTAAGGCTTGGAAAAAAATTCTCCCTGCATCTCCGGCCAAATGGTAGGAAAAACGGCGACGATTTCGCAAAGCAGAAGTCATGGAAAATGGAAGGCCGATGAATCGGGGCTAAGTTCTGCGGTGTTATTGACTTTTTCCCGCGGAGTCGTTGATCGTACGTGGAGTTGAGTAAAAAAAAGGAAGGATTACGCAACGTTAGATGACGTTAGAAGGCCACTGAGGCGCTGACAAGGACGACCCTCGAAGATCAACAAGGCCACTCGATGGTCCGTGTAATAATCGCTTCTATTGACAATGCCCCACCGTAAAAAGATGATCGACGTATTGTAAAGCGTGCAAACCAAACCAACCGGCACTAATTTGAGTACCTTTCGACGGTTCTCCAAACACTCAAAGTTTCTAGACATTCGAGAAGAACCGTTGGAGCCAGCATCAAAACGCGTTTTCTTCGTCGACTGATGTCGCGCTTCTTTGATTTCGAATAAGATTCGTCGCGGCGCTGAGATAAAGCGCGTCCCGTTAGAATTTTATCGGTCGTCGTTAGCCGACGAAAAATATTGTCACGGCCCAAGTGAAAGAAAACTCGATCCCCCTGGTGAAACCTTTAGCCGAATTCCTCGGACGGTAATCCCTGCATGGTTAATTCGTTTCATTGGTTTATCGTTCTCGCTGGCCGCGGGCTTTCGTGGGATTCTTATGCTGGCGTTTCCCGGCCTCGGCGTGTCCCGTTAGAATTTTATCGGCTGTCGTGATTCGATGAAAAGTACCGTGGCGAGGCAGCGCGTGCACCTCTCGGTTCCTCATTTTTTCCCTTCTTTCTGCGCAGCAGCACGTGCTGCAGCCGAGCCATCAAGATGGTCACGGATAACGCGGAAGAACCGTTGTCGCGAGCTCGTAAGCGAACTTTGCCGATCGCGCCAACACAGAACGCCTTCTCGTCCCACTTTTGTCGGCTCCTTCTACCCCGTTCAATTCCAATCCACCGATAGGCCTAATCGATTCATTTATTTCATTTCCTTTCCCCTCGTTCCCTCGTTCCCTCGTTCCCTCGTGCACCTTCCCCCCCTCGGGAATTCCTGTCGATTTGTTTGCTTTAGTGGCGGTGGCAATTAATTGCTCTTTGGATGTAGAATCCTCTGCCTGTGGTCCAACAACTCTTACAAACTCCTCGACGGAGATTCCACATGTGGAAAAAAAGTGACAAAAGCACTTACGCCGCGGACTCCTGCGTACCGCTTGTTTCCAGCGATCGTAATTACTCGCCTGCTCGCCAGTAGTTTGCGTGTGTAATGACGGTAATACCGCGCGGTGCATATGTAAAGCCGACAGGGAATGCAAAGAAAATGCTAAACCCGTCCACGCATTTGTCTATTATTATGCGCATTTATAACGACGAGATGCGGTCTAGCCGAAGGATCGTTTTCCCAAAAAGAATGACGCTCATTAGGGCTCGTTAGAATCGGTAGATTAATTCTAAACGGTCCTTTTCCGCTTAAATTTTTGTTAGTTTTCCAAACCTCGAGGTGTCTTCCTACGGTCGATTCTTTGAAGTTTCGGAGCCGGTCTTCCCTTTGTTGCGTAATTACCATTCATACCTACGATGATGTTAATGAACGTCGATGGACAGGAGACGATAAATCATGAGAAGCCGTGTACTTTACGACTCTTCGGGAACACGGATGGCCCACGATCTTTTGTCTTGCAAATCAGACGAGACTTTCATTCACGAGTAAGAGGAACAGAAAACTATCAAAGCGAAGAACCGAACAACTACGCACGAATTTTGTCCGAGAACAAACTGCCTCGATTTCCATGAAGTAATTCCAAGTGATTACGACGATTGGATTTCTTGCTTGGGACGGGCCAAGATTTCGGGTCTCCCGTCTCGTTTTTCGCCTAATTAGCGAAACGGAACCGATGGCACGCGCTAAGCGCGAGGTCAATCGGTCGCAACTTTAATTCCTGCGCGGCTTTACGACGATTTTATCGTTGGCCCGTGACCCTCTTGGCGCTCTTTCGAGCTTTTTCTCTTCCATTTGCATCGAGCAGCCGTGCAAAACAAATCGCCGACAATCGCCGACCGCCCGTCCAAGTATTGTCCCCTCACGGCTTTAACGAGAGAACAATGAAGCATCTTGTAATTGATTTTTCTGCGAGCCGAGAGGATTGATCGAATTCCGACCGATGATGTTCGGTTTCTTGGCGAAGATCGTTTCGTGGAAATTCTTTGCCGCGTGAAATCCGGTCATGGCGTTTCTTCGCGGACGACTCATTAGCCCGGCGAAGAGAGGCAAATACGTGATTCCACGTCGAAGGACGGGGACCGTCGGGGAAAACGTCCTCGGTTCTCTACGGCGTTTCTCAAAAGTGTCTCGGCGATCTGGCCGGCCTATTGCCTCGCCCTGCTCTCCTTCTTAACGCTCGCTAAATACAGCTCCGTCGTGGATGCGCTTTACGCATGGAAATGGGATTCATCGTCGCCTTGGACCTTCGTTCTTTCGCTTCTTTGTTCGAGCGATGATGTCTTCCGAAGGGAATCATTCGTTCCCGGAGAATCGTGAGTCGACCGTACCTTCTCTTCTCCCTTCTCCTGTTTCCATTTTTCTTTGTATTCGTCATTGGCCATGTGTTGCCGTGTTCCGCGCCCTTTTTCTCTTGATTACCGTCCTGTCTTAGCGCGGCCAGTTAACTGACGTTGCCGAGCATATCCAACTATGTGGATCGCAAAGCGTGGTAACAGCTATGCGATTCCTCCGAAAGGCCATTAGCTTTTCTACCTCCTCTTCTTCGTCGCCCTGCCACTCGCTCTGCCGTCCTTTATAATAAGCGTCGATGCCGATTCTTCCGGAAGCGGCAACCCCCACGCGGGAATGAATGGGCGCGGTTAACAGTCCATCCAATTAACGATCGAGAGCCGATACTTTTCCTACCTTCTACGTGTGGTTTATTCGGTTTGAACGGACTTTATTTAGGACGGTGAAGATTGACGCGAACGTCGATGGATCGAGGTGAAACAGGTGATGGTTGCACGACCTGGGCGGAGTCGTTTCGCGGCCTTCGCGGGGAACTCGAAGATGCGACTCGGGTGCAAAGATCCTTCAAGGACACCTCTGCCGCCGTCCTTGTCTGGCTTAATGAGATCCGCGGAGCAAGTGCGCCGCAACCGCGCGTTTTTGCGCCGATCGACAGAAGTGGTTGGACGATGAGACTTCTCCCGCATCGTCCGCACACGAGTCCTTAGTTTTCCTCGTCTAGCCACTTTTACCGCTGGTCGAGGCAACATTTACTCAGGTGCCGAGTATCCATTTCGCGGGTAAATCGGTGACACTCGATCCGAGAGCTCTGAGGATCGTCGAAATTACCGTCTAGGTGTCTGTTCGATCGCATTCGAATAAAAATAAAAATACCGCATTCGATAGACGCTACTACGATCAATGGCAATTGGCGACAGACAAATTGTACGTGTTAATCAGATGGTTGGGATAACGAAGAGGACCGGGCAAGATGGACGACGAAGGTGAGTTCTGCCGGGCGACGGCCTTCCTTTTTGTCTATCCCTGCCCGCCACGCACTACAATGCCCGACAGTTAGGTTCAACGGACCCGGATTATGACTACACGTATACGTGTCCATCGGGCCCCTTGGCACACAGGCACACTGAGCCGTGGCTCGCAGTGACGTCCTCTTACCTCGCCACGGCGATATCTCGCGACGAATAACAAATGACCGGGCGAATTTTCAACGTCGACGAAGCACCAGAAGCTCGGCGATCCGATTCAATGAGATTCTAACGAATGTTAAATATTTCATCGCCGGGGAAACTCTACTCTCGTTCTTCCCTGTTCTCCCTCTTGCCTTTTCCCTGCCATTTTTATTGCGAGCCAATGAAATTTTCATTCAACGTTGAGTGGGAATCCATTGGACGAGCCGCTAATTGTGAACCGAGTGCCAGGCGAGCGAGTCGATTTTTTATGTGAGAAAAGGGACTTCCGCGAGTGTTTACCGAGTGGTAGGAATCTCGGGGGTCCCAGCGGGGTCAACCCGGAGTACATCAGCTTACGGTCCCCGCTGGCTTCCGCCTCGTTGTAAATCACGGAAGAGGCGGACACGGCGTGCCGCCTCTCCGCTCTGCTCGGGGAGACCTTTAACTCCGACTCAAAGTGCTCGACTGAACTCACGGGCCGAGAAAGAAATTCTTCCGAGTTCCCCGAGAGCCGAGGAAAACTCTCAATTCCCTCGGGTAATCCTTTCGACCCTTTCCCACTTCTCCGCCTTTTCTCCCTCGGTTCTGGGGATTCTGTGCTTCGCAATGTCACTTGCCGCTAACTCCTGTAATTTATTTTGGTTGAGGCTCGAGCAGCAATGACGAGCAGAGGAAACACGTACATGCAAATCACGAATCGTGCCGAGGTGTTAGACTTCCTCGGCACTTCCGGTCCTGCTGTTTCGGAATTTTACATCCGGTCAACGGTTCAGGACTCATTCAGGCTTGTCCGTTATAAATCCATTTTGTATACGAATTTTATTTCGCTCGTAAAATCGGCCGAAGGCGATGGAAAATTACAGCTGGCAGGTGTTTGTGGTTTGGCATTAGCGGTGCTCATAATTTCTTCACGGTCACGTAGCATCGCTGATGGACATGTGATCGATGATCGATCGATCGTCAATGAAAATGCCGGCGCGTGCGAAACTGCCGATCGGATACACGCCATGACGATCAATGCCAATTCCATCTGAGTTCTCAGTCTCTCGTCTCTGTCTCTCATTGCCGAGGTCAGCTCAGCCATTTCGAGAGCCGAGCTTCGGAAAATTGGCGAACACCTCGCGTACGCGTCGTGTGCATTCCCGAGTCGATCGACATTGCCTCGGAACTCGCGTCATCCACTTCGAACGATCACGATCAAATTTTCTCTCCGTCAAATGGCTACGGAACTTTGGACAAAGCTTCGTACTCCTATTGGTTGGATGTAAGTGTTGAGAAGATACTTTTCATCGATTCTCGGGCGTTAATGGACCGGTGAAACGAACGGTGACGATCGATCCGTTGCATAAATCAGCGGTCGATTTGAAAGGCGGGACCGTTGGGCCTTGGTTGTTGAGGCGCGTTTCTAGCTCACATCGAGAGCCAACGATGCACCGACCGTTTATCCTTATCCGCGCCTCGGTTCCACGGAATTCATTCATTTGGTATTCAGAGGCAAGTATGCCGTTGAAATAACAGTATCGAAATAGTCGTCGAGGGCGGGGACCGGGTTTGGGCCCGGTGGTCCAGCTTGGCAGCTAGGTCAGTGCTCGCAAGATTGGACGAAGATGGAGGTAAGATCAAGGTAAGATCGCAGTAAGGTCGGAGTAAGATCAGAAGAAGATCAAAGGACGAGGAGCAGAGAAGAAGAAGCCTCGAGAAAGAGTCGTGGACGTTTGGCGTACTTTGATGCACCGAATTACAAGGCATAAAAAGCCAAGGGGAGGAAGCCGACGAAGAGGAATCTTATAAGAGTCGGCGCGGCTACAATGACGAGCCATCTTGCGGGCCGAGGAGTCCTCGGACAAAGGCCGTTACAGGCCGCTCGGATAATCGAGCGCTCGACGTGGGCACTCTTACAAAAAGTACACTGCGCTAATCGTCCGGCCGTTCAGCGCTAATTCTCCCTTCGCACGAACTCCGCGCGAAATCCACCGAACTGTCAGGAGCGAACCGCCCCGACGAGTCCGTGAATTCCTCTTGATCGTACGAAGGGGAAAGGGTCTGCGGGGTGGAAGAAAATACCGAAGAAAAGTGAAAAGTCGTGGCGTTGGGTTTTTGCGCGATTCCCGCCGCTCCCACGGACGATTGTGAGAAGGTGGTGGAGGGGGAGGGGGGAAAAGGACGAACGTGCGGCGACGTAGAGACGGTGACAGCATCCCAAGGATCGTTGGTTTCCTTCCATGAATCACGTTTCGTTCGACGGCTCTCGAGTGGTCGTTTAATATTCACGATGCCGCGTGTATGCCGTTCCGTCCTCAGATCTCACGGTTCTTTTCACGGTTCTCTATTTCTAGATCGCCAGCACGGTCGCTCGTCCACTTTTTTCCCCGCTCACATTCCGTGCTCGATACTCTCGATAAAGCTTCTTCCCGAGATTGTTTCTTCAAAGTCCGTTTCAGCGCGGACGGCTCTGATTAGCCTGGGTATTTTTTTACTTAGGGTCCAGTTTCCTGTTCTTGTCGGGCCCGTTCTTCGGCTTATCGTCGCCTCATTCCCGATCCGTCTCACAGCTTCTCCGTTTCTACTTTAATCCCGCGGCAGGTAGGTTCTTCCCGGGGAAAAAGGAAGGACTCGATAGAGCTCGGGGATAGGAGTAATGGGCCGAGGAAGAGCACGCGGGAGAAAGACCGAGAGAAAGGAAGAAACCCTCGGAGAAAGCGAGAGGGAGAGAGCAGAGAAAGACCGTAGAGTAGTGCTGGTGGGGGGGGGGGGGGGGGGGGTGAAGTGGTAGGACGAGGCGAAGGAAGGAACGATCATCATCTTCACGCGATGCCGAGCGAGGCGAACTTATGTAATGCTTTCATGCGAGACAAGGCCAAGGTTCTCCACGATTCCCGAGCCGTCCCCCACGTGTGGTCCGTGCATTTTAAGTGGTTTTATGCGACGCGGCTCGTCCTCGTGGAATGCATTGGGCAATTTCGCAGAAAATCCCGCTGAATCTCCGAAATCCCGGGGAAAGATGGGATAGGTCCCCCCCGGAGAATCTTATCGGGCGAAGAAACGGGGCCCGGGGACCAGTCCGAAGAATACCAGCGACTCCTCCTCGTTCCCGTTATCTGTCACTCTCGTTTCCAACCGGTCTCAGGCTCGTTCTTATTACGCACCAATGTGTATCGAGGTTACTCAGCGCCAGGAAACCGGCGAACCAACCGACGAATCTGTCCACCGTTTCATAATGGCCCGCCGCGAGAATTACGTCAGGGGCCTTAGGTCCCCAAGACAAAATTTCGCGGGACCCTCGTGATTCCCGTTTCCCGGATTGTCCGTTTCTTGCCGTCTTTCGCGGGGACTTACGTAACGAGATTTGCTCTGTCGATTATGCGTCTCTCCACTGTCGCGGATTACAATAATTTTCAATGTCGACGAATGGGTGGGTCTTGCGTAAATATCGTCGTGTAATGCGCGTAGTCTTGTGCAAGGATTAATTTCGACGACTCGATTGTTGGATCATTGAATATTGAGCTTTGTGATGAGGACTTACTTGATAAGGATAACCCCCGGGCCTGTAGTAGCTGCTGACGCTCATCGCCGGGTGGCTTTTACCGCTGCCGCACATGGAAGCCATTATTGATATTTTCCCGAAGCTCTTTGTCGTCAGAATTGACTCATTTTAAATCCACCAAGAGGGTTGGGCCTATCGCACCAACTCCAAATCCAGGGGGATCATTTCCCGCGGAAATTTTTCTTCGATTCTTAAGGTCCTCAGCTAGATTCCCGGCACGTGTCACTTGGCTTCCGGAGGGTCAAGGTTCTCGGAGGATTTTTCCGGCCCGGGTACCGTTAAACACTGGCCGAGGAACGTAAGTCCGTTCGATCTTTCCAACTCGCAGTCACTGAATTTCATCCCCAAGTGCGATTCAAAGACCCGGTTTATCCCCTTGGCCCGGAATTCCTGACCTTGGGAATCGCTGGCACATGATTTCCTTGCAGTCCTTGGGCTTCCCTGGGACGAAGATTTCCTCGGGAGAATTCGTGGAGCCGCGGATGAAGAGAAACCAGGTAGAACGACACGACACGTCCTTCCAGCGGTACGGCTGACCACCGACTGACAGGATCTTCACGCGCGGCCGTTCCTCATCTTCGTTCCTTCCGTACGGCTATCCACCTCCCCTCAGCGACTGCTTCTTCGTTCCCGCGCGCCTTCCTTCCACTCAGCACCGACCGAACATGGAATAATTTCATTCACTAGCTGATCCAGTGCTAGGACCACCAGGAACTTGATCGGTTAATTATTCAAAAATTCAGGCAATCCAAAACAATACCTGTCTCCTTCTTGATCTGTTTCCTTCTGTTTTACCTGAATAAGTAAGTTTAGGACTTTTCATTGTATGTCCAAGTTACGATAGGCCAGAGGGTCGAAGAGCCGTTGAAAACTCCCAAAGGCACTGTTAGTCCTTATTCCGCGATGATGCTCGTTAGGGATTGGTTGTGCACAGCCTCCCGCACTCGCCGTTCTTCGGGAAGACCGTCTATTGTTAGGCTTCTCGCTAACGGTAGAAAATTCAACGCCTCGCCCGGTTGGTGAGCTTCTCACGGTGGACAGGGCATCATCACGACGACCCAATTCTTTAATAGCTGGAATTCACGTGATCGCGTCTAACGGTGGACCAGGAAGATTGCCACTTCCGGTTTAGTCTCCGTCAAGCGCAGAAAATCTTGTATGACATGAATTTTGTCGAAATTTCTTGACCGTGCTTCCTTGGGGAACTGTGCTACCCATCGGGAACTCTATGGTTTCGCGGGTAATTAGGAAATACGCGATGACCGGTCGAAGAAGATTCCTCGAAAGATTCGGCCGTCGGGGAGACGAGGATCGAACGTGTCCGGTGGGCAAAAAAGTAAAAGGTAGTGCGGGCAAGTTGGGCGAGCCTTCCTCGGCTAATTGGTGCGATTAAAACATAAAGAGTTCGTCGAATGGTCCGTGGCGATAAATCGAGACGTAATTATGTCGTCGAATCGGTCTTCCGTGCAATCGTCCTTCCCGATCGGTCGATATTTATAGGCCTTTTTTCCCGACGAGCCGATAGGACATTCGATCGTCCTTAATTGCCAGCCGAGAATGGAGATCCAAAGGACTAATTACTTCGAGATTCCCCAAGGTTCTGCCTTGGTCGTACAAATAAATCGCGATCGTCATCATGAATGTCACCCTTGAAAAGTTCATCAGAGTCTAGCCAAGGGGAAACTGGTACGAGGAATTTTTCCCCCGAGTCTTTCTGCCATGGGGAAAGGAAAGTGTTGGTTTCCAGCCAATCGGGAATATTAATAATTCAATTATGTTTTGCCGTGGCGCCTTTTGGAATAATGGACCGCGGGGAATGGTCGATCGCGAGTCCCTCGAGCCGGTAAAAACGACCCTCGATGGCCGCTCGTACGGGGATTTATTATTCCGCGAGGGCTACGTGAGCCTCATTTATAGGGGGAAGAGAAGTGGGAGGGGGTAGTATGATAAATCGGCCGATTTCGTTGGGTTTTCATTGACCGAACGACTTTTTGGCCAAACCTCTGTGTGGCCGTTTCGTGCATGCGACATGCAGTTTCTTATGAATTCCTTTTTTCCCGCCACTCCATTTCCATCCTCCGTAAAGGTTCATTGACCCCGCGGTCGGTAAAACCTCTACCGATTTTTCAGCGACCACGAGAATCATTCTACGTTTGCGAATCTAGTTTTATCAGCCAACTTGCTGATTCCACGCTTCGAAAATTTGATAAATTCCAGGTTCCCCACGGTTCTCTTCTCCTCTTTGCGAATTTCTTGGCCAAAACTTGCGCCGCCGGTGAGGGTGATGCAGTTTCGCCGCACGAAAAGCCTCCCAGCGATCTACGTGGCGGAATGCAACGACGAGACTCGTCGACGATTTTCGCAGGGTCGTACAGGAAGCAACATTAATTATCCGAAAAATTCCCTTATTTCTCAGCAAACAATATTATACCTGACCTGACTATACAATCTGCGAGCTATTCTACACGATAAATTTTTTTTTCTTAATTAAAGGTTCAAATGAATTGTCTTAGACGTTTTCTACGAAGACAATTCAGAAAAGAGTGAAAAAGATATGGTTGATTGTTACTGAGCGAGTAATTTAATTGATAAAATTGAACTACAGATGGGTCCTGATTTTTGAAAGACTGTATCGATGGCTGTTCACCGCGGTTGGTACGGCCCTGGGCCCGTGGACTCCGCTCGAGGGACCCTCGTTACGTAGCGTCGTTCGACAAGAAAATTTGCCTCTGTGCTTCGCGGTGCTCGCCGGCGCGGCTTGATTTATCGGTCGACATTTTTTTCAGGGAAGAAGGGGGGGCACGGGGAAGGAGGGGATTTTTATTACGTTTTGATCCGGCCCTCCGCGGGACTACTACCGTCTGCCGAGGAACGAACGGGTGGGCTCAGCCTGCACGACATCCGCCGCGTTTTTCATCTCGAAATCGCGGTCTCCTTGAACCCCATGAAACATCATTTTATTACAACAAACAGCATTGCGTAGGACAAGATGGATACGGATATCTCTGTTACTCGGAGAAAAATATCATTCTTGTTTCTCCTAAATCAATATCAAAAAGCAATTCTTCCATTTCGTGGGATTTGGATCAGGTAAAATGTTTGATCAATTTATTGGGTGATGTGATTTCCTTAAGATAAAGTATCGTTAGTGTAGGTCCCTTTCAATGGCGTCGAGTATCCTTTGAAAGGTGACACTGCCGAGTCCAGAATATGGTCTGTCCGTGGCTGACGGTGCGATGGATCTTCGTCTTCGTCGTCGAAAGATGTCGTCGAATTCGTCCTCGGATGTCGGTGGATTGATCTTGGCGTAATAAAGCGCCGCAAAGCCGCTGTAGATTAGCAGAGCCGCGGTGGCAAGCTGACAACAAAACGGACGGTATAACACGATACCCATCTACCTCTGTGATGATTAGCAACGAAAATCCTCCTAATTAATCATCCTCTTTTCGTCCGCGTAATTACACGACGCGCGAACGACGCTTCCATTTCCCCGGGGGGAAGACGAGACGAGCGATAATCTCCCATGTTAATTGCCTTTTTTGCCCCCACCGTTTGCTCTTATCTCGCATCTGTCTAATTACAGGTGTACGTTTTACCGGAGGAAAGTTGACTGCCACGAAGGCCGATCATATCTGTAGCAGAATGCGCGGTAAAAGGGTGCTTCGGGTATCGTGTCGATGGACTTTTGTCGTAGAAAGAAGAAAGACTTGCCTGGAAGACGGCCCAGAATTTGTAGCTACCCTCGTTGATGAGGAAATCGTAATAACCGGCCCAGTAGTCAACTTTCGGTTGACCGATGGCCTTCATGTCTCCGTTTTCCGCGTCATGATCATCGTGATCGTCGTCATCATCCTCCTGATATTTCCCGTGCTCGTCCCTCCTGTCATTGGCGGGTCGATATCTTCGCGGCTGCCGGAAGGAAGTCGTGGTGATTGGCTGACCCGTGTCTGAGGGCGAACCGATTTCCCTGAAATCTGAATCCTCCGTTGATCCGTAACGAAGGCAAACCACGAGTATTGCCAAGTGACAGAGCAATCTCGTTTCTTTGCTGCCTAAAAATTTGCCAAACAATTAAATACGCCAGACATTCCCATCCTCAAGGATAGTAAAAACCAAGTGAGTACATCATGAACAGGAAAATATTTGAATACTGACCCATCCTTCCTTGGTTATAAAAAATGTTCTCGAATCTTGGCAAACTTGGCATCAACAATTCTGACGATTACGCCATTCATGTGGCATCGTCAAAGGTTTTCAGGATTGTCCTCTGGCGTGGATATATCCGGATGTTTCGTTGTTAAAACGTAAGGCGGAACTGAAGGACCATATCGGATTGGGTTTAAAGGCACGGTACGTGCGGTGGCCGGTAACTGTATCAGCCGGAACGTTAAGCAAATCTCGCGCAGAGCGCTAAGTGCGTTAATCGTTACAGATCTCTACGCACCGTCGCGACGTCTAGGCAAATTTCCATTCCGAGGGCCCGTAGTATCCCTGCGGGAATTCCCATTCACCGTTATCATCGTCGACGTCCCGCAGAAAAATCTGAGCAGGAGGATACGGATCGATGGAGCATCAACTAGCAGAGCAAACATGCTGCTCTGAGGATTTATTTGTTAGGCTCGCTGGAATGGAAACGTTGAGGAGGAGTCCGTCTAATTCCCCGTGGAATTTCGCTAATTTCCCGTCATCAGTCGGGGAGTTTCCTAGGGTGTTCCCAGTGGCGAGTGTTAGAGCGGACGATTAGCGAGCAAGAGGCGCTGGTCCCGTTGAGAGTGTACTCTCTAATCGCCGGTCGATAATTGCCAGCGATACCAGCGTGAAAACCCCGAGGTTTTGCCTCGATCGTTGGGAGGTTGCACGAGGAATTAGTCTAACGAGCGCAATAAACCGTCTGGAAGTGCGTTATCTCGTTTACCTGGCTTTTCTTCGTCTCGATCTTTCTCCCACCGTACGGCCTTCCCGGTTTCACCGTGCGAACATGCTTCTATCATCCAGGGGAATCTCAGGGAATCCCCTTTGCGCTTCCTCGGTCCCGCGTTATTCCGCATAATCGACTTTTAAAGGACCGCTGGCATTGAAAGCCTGGAGATTCTCTCGCTCGATTTTCCGAGAGATTAAAACTCCGGGAAAATCGGCTTGATCTTCAACGACTCTGCGTTCGGTTTAGCTCCGAACTAAGGGTGATTCTGCGTGCAGACCAGTGCGGCCCGTCGGCCAATTCGACAATCGCCATTATGGTAATTTCCGTGAAAAACGAGGGATCCATGGCGGTTCGTCCGTTCGGTAGGAATTTCGCGTCGTTATGCATCGTGAAAAACTGGTCCGTGCGCTCGGGAGAACCGCATCGATCGCTCGGATAAGAAGCCAATGCGCCCTGTAGTTAAGGTTCCGACGATTCCTGCCTGCATATCGACGCTGATAATCCGATCGCTCTACGGATCGCCCCGAGGGTTCGGCAGGAGAGCAAAAATCAACCCCCAAGGCCATTCTTGTCCTCCTTTTTTTTTCATTTATTTACACACACCCCGTATATATACACGTCAAATGCATTCTCGTGCTTGTGATTACAAAAGATTACAATGTTTAATATTTACAGCGATGGTACAGTCGTCGTATATTGCTAAAATTAGACAAAGAAATCAATACGCAGTTTGTGAGCGTCAAGATTTTCGTTGGACAGAGGGAAAATGTTGTTGCTATGTTTAAGATTCCTTGCCGAATCTTTGGGCAAAACTTTCGATGCCCTCGAGGACTCGACCGGTGAGATTCCACCAGCCATATTCTTCGTCGTTGATTCGTCTGGCATGGGCAGCCGCCTCGGCGAGGTGCGCCGGGAAGTTAATTTTGTGCCTGGCCACGCTCTTGAGGACGAGGGCGGCCACGTAGATGATGAAGTAGATGCTGAAGTAAAGGGGAATGTACCAGAGTTTCTTCCCGATGAAGTAATACGAGTAGGGCCGTTTGTCCAGTCGTTGGTCGTTCATCTCCGGCTCCATCGTGCTGTGTTCCTCGTAATGATGATGCGGATGATCGTGGTATTCGGGTATGTGGTCGTAAATCACGTCGTGGTAGCCCTGGTCCCCGGGAAAGTGGTGGTGGTCGTCGTCATCGTCATCGTATGGGGGACGATCCAACTGATCCGAGTGATCCCCGGGAAAATCGGGCTTAGGCGGGCCCTCCGGGGGGAAGGAGGGGAAATTGATTGGAGGGGGTCCACCGTAAGGCCCCCTCTCGGGCTTGTAAACATCCGAACCCTAGAACCCACGAATTTTGGTAGAAAAATAAATCAGTAAACGTTCCCTTGTCTTCCTTTTGAACCTACCTTCATCGTCGGATTTACCGAGGGGTAGCTATCAATGGTGATTGGTTTGGAAATAGGCTTGTCGCCGAGGAACTCCGGCTGGTAATCGTAACTCGCGGAAAATTCGGCCGGATCCGGACGTGGTCTAACTTCGGAAATGGCTGGTTTCTGTCTCATAGCGTTCGAGTGGGCAACGACGTGTTCAAAACTGGCCGGTGGATGAAATCTCGCAGAGATTTCTTTCTTCGCGTCGTCAAGCTGAGCGATCATCTCATGATCCAGTGTGGAATATCTAACAATCGCGTCTGATTAGTAACTAACATTCTCCGAGCAAAGCACACGTAAAACAATGATAAATTCTTGATACTTTGGGGTGGACGGATGATCAATTGCTTCTCCGTTCTTCAATTTTGGAATTTTAGGCGCGATGTAGACCGGCGACACAGTGATAACGACGTCCTTGATATTTCTCTCCTGAGGCACAGTTTCCAAGGTCAAATTCTGCCTGGTCCGCGGTCTAAAACCAAAGGGAACACAATCAGCAAAAATTGTTTGATAAGAGAGACTTAGTTGAATGAATTTGTAAACCTGGTGAACCAGGAAATCGGCTCGCTCCCCATACTCCTCGACTCCTGGCCGTACTTGGAGACTTTGGCGTATGACATCACTTCCGGGAAGGTCGAGTACGCGGAGGTAATTGCGAGGAGGACAGTGAGAATTGATAACCACGCTATCATCGTCTCTGATGACCGAAGATGAATGGCGGGTCAGTCCTCCACGTCTTCCCTATATAGATTCATAACTGTATCTTACTATGTGGAGCGGCAAAACTGTTGGCAGGCTCTCTCACGTTATTCCGCATTGCTGGCAAAAGCAACATTTTTACCTGTCCATAGAAAATCAATTTAACGTATTGGCCCGGGGAAATATTTATCAATGGGTTCCTGGAATGAACATTCTTTTGCTAGAAAAACGATTGATTTGAAAAGAGTGCAGTCGGACAAAACATAATCCGCTGTCTGAGCGGGTGTTAACGACACGAAACGATCCTTGACAAAATCGCTCTAATTCCCTTTGCAAACTATGACGCACCGTTACGACAGTTTCGACGCGACAGTCAGCGAAATAACGAGAACAACTGACTCCGCGGAACATGGCAGACTCGTCCTTGACCAGGAAAATTCCCCATTCGTCGACAAAAAAAAGAATCAACCAGTCGATGAATTATTAACTGCGAGTTCAACAAACAAAAAAAAGAACCCGTAACTCGTGAAAAACACTTTATTTTCTTTTTACAACGAGGTACTTTGTTTACGATCTATTTACCTGCAGCATTATATCACAATTATTGTAATCGCGTGTCCCCAACGAGCTAACGATAACGACTTAATTCTATGCTAACGTAAACTCCTGTTGGGAAGGGGGAGGGGAACGCTTGGTAATTTCAGATAAAGAGTATAAAAGTCGGGTAAAAAACATGCTCGTGGAAATACGTTTACGTGTTTTTCAAAGTGCCAGTTTACCTTCGATACAGATTATCAATTTGTTTGTTGCACGTAATCCGTGATTTTTTATGTAGGAAAGGAAGGACTTTTCTTCGCAATGAATAAAAATCTCATTAATCCATTGTCGCATTGTACGAGTTCTAAACGATAGTCGTTTATTTCTCGCAAAAAAAATACCGTCCAGGTATTCGTTTAAGGGGATTTTATTTGTCATAAGTCAACCTTTCCAGATTCACGTAGCAATCCTCGACAATCGCGTCAACGATTGCTGCGAAAGGGAAATTTTTATTTCAATTCATCTACTAAATCGCTATTTCTTCTCTTCTGGCCGTCTCTCGACGGTGACGTCACAGTGGTTTTCGTTATTCTTGTCATCCTCGAACGCAGGATTATTCTTAGCTGTCGTGAGGTCCTGCTGATTAGATTGGTGTTTAATTTCCTTGGAAAGCGATCTCAACGACGTTTTGCTGTTTTTCCTTCTTCTCCTTTCGTCCTTGGCAAGGGTATCGATGTTGTCGAGATTTTTCGCGTTGTTCAGAGCCTCTAAATCCTTGGTCCTGAGTTTCCCGTCGTTCCTCATGTCCTCGCGATCGTTCATGAAGCCATCATTGTCGATTCCCGTGTCTTTCTTCGGTGGTTTCTTCTCGTCCAATGGAAGCTCGATGACGCCGTTCTCCAAGCCGCTTTCGTTCTGCGCCATTTTTGGTTTCTTCTTCACGATGTCGTTGTGCCCTTCCTGCGGCTGTTTCCTCAGGTACAGCATGTTGAAGAAGAAGTAGATAAGTCCGGTTACGAGGGTGAGGACTGCGAAGATTTGATAGGTCGGTCTGGTCCCGAAGGATTTCATCAGGTACCCGCCAATAAGACTGCCCGATCCTCTTCCTGGAAGATAAAAAAAGGTTCCAACTTAAAAACAAGAACCCCCTTCTTCAGGAAATTTACGTAATTCTTCGTTAGAATTTTGTTTCCTTACCAACTCCGTAATAAAGACCACCGAGAAGTCCTTGTATCGAGCTGTCAGTGGTGATAGTTGAGAGTTTCGCGGCATAAGTGACTGCGGCGGTGAAGCTCAGAGACGAAGTCACTGATTCAAGGGCCTCGAAGATCAGAACGTGCCATGGATTGTAGATTAACGAGTACCCTAAAAACGATCATTAAGCGTCAACATACGGTTCTCCAAGAGAACCTAAAAACAAGAGCCACTCCCTGAAAGCCCTGAAAAAAAGTTTACAACTGCGTCTCAGGGACGGAGCTCGTAATTAGCATTTCCCGAGGATTAACCGAGGTAAAGGCTCCAATTATGGACCTATTCTTGGCGTGAGCCAATTACTAGACACTTCGAGCTATTTTATTGGGCTTGGATGTCGCGAAATCCGGTGAGGTTGGTGAGTGGATTTTCTCACCTAGAAGTCGCACGGCGTAGAAGATGAAGCCAATGAAGAGAACGTTGGCGTGGCCGATCTTGTCGATGATTGGTCCCGAGAGAACTAGCAATGGAATCCCAGCAATTCCACCAACAGTGATAGTAATTCCCATGAGGGATCTTGACCCGCCCAAATCCTGGATCAGCCAATAGAGGAAGGACTCGATGTAACCCCAAGCAGTGCCTAAATATACATTTTCCCGTCGAAATAGCGGTCTTAAGAGAGTTCTATGATTGTTAATTCATTGAGCGTGGGGTTGGCCGGGGAAAGTTACCCAAAATAAAGCAGGCGATGAAGAGCGCGACCATTTCCACCTTTTTGAGGACAGTGACGACGTCGCTGACGACATTATTGGCCGGTGCCTTGAATTCCAGGTTGATCCACAGCATGAGGAGACCAGAAACAATTTTCAGGGCGGCGTACAAGTAAAACGCAGGCCTGGAAATCGGCTGACAGTGTTAGTTTACTAATAAAATCGTCTTGGAGGGCTCGGGATCGTGAGGTTACCTGAAATCCGTGTACCCCTTCCCTCTGCTGGCGTAGTCGATGAGAAGTCCAGAGAGGGGGGAAGAAATCATACCCCCTATGCTGCCATAAATTCGCTGAAGTCCATAATCAGCCTTCTGTTCTCGCAGAATGGCGATCACCGCGCCTTCCAACATTGCAAAGGCCGTTCCGCTGATAATTCCTGAAAGTCGGTTCATCATTTCCGAGAAACCGAGGGTTAAAATGACTTTCAATTACGAGGACAACAATCAGTCTTACCGATGAAGACCCTTATGGCGAGGTACAGCCAGAAGGTCAACCGGACGTTGAATTCAATTTCTATGTCCTGATTGGAGCACATGTCCTTTCTGGATGCAGTGACGAGGCAGCTTTTCGTGCATCCGTCGACTTGGAAGAAATCCTCTGGGTCCTCGGAGCGCGGGACTTTGAAGACGATCATCTCCGGTTGGTTGTCCGGGTTCTCGCAGAAGACGTCCTGGAAGTTCTTGGCTGTCCAGGCGGCCTTCTCCACGGAGAATCGTCGTCGATTCTCATGGATATCGATTTCCGTTGTCGGCAGGATCTTCAGCTTGGATCTGTACGCGTGGTAATTGATCGTCCTGCCTTTCTCCTACGATCCGTCACCGGCCGGTCAGCATTCTCTTTTAATCTCAATACCATCGATGTCTCGAAGGTTTTACGTAATTTTATTGCATTAACGTTCACCTTGGAGGAAGCTACGAGCGGCCCGAAGGTGCAGGAAGTTTTATTGGCCATGCTAGAATTTTCGCCGGACTCGCAGAGGAACTCGTAGATCTGATTGGTCGGGAAGAAGTAGGAGTTGTTCGAGATCCGTCTAATGGATGTCTTGAAGAATTCATTGTTCGTCAACTGCCGGTTCTCCCTCAAATCTACCTCCCCTATGTCCTACGCGAACGGGGCAAATAACAAAGACGGAAACTTTGAGAAAAAAGTGCAGAGAAGCATATTTTTAAGGGTAGAAAATAATTACCTTGGGCAAGTCGTTCTTCGTGAGAACATACTTGAACGACGAGTTCCGTCCAGTGAGGAGATCAAAATGGTTGACCGTATACTTCCTCGAGGACAGTAAAACATGCATATCCATGGGATTTTCTAAATTTGCCCGACAGACGTACCTAAAAACAACATTACAACCTAAGAACACTTAAAAATATTCTCACTGTAAAACTTGGGAAACTCGTCCATTGTTTTGGACAATAAACAAGATATACCGATTAGCAGGAACATTCCGATCTTATCTCCTAGATAATACTAGCCTTCTAAGTGTCCCTTGGCTTTTTGCGAAAATTCACTCGCGATTTCCCGCAAGTCATTATGTAATATCAACTGCCGTTGCAATTACTCAAGTTGCAAGGAAATAACAAAATTGGCCAACATTTACCGGCTAGGTGGTAAGAAATTTAGGTGGAAGAATTCTCAAGTCTTATTTACCCGCAGCTTTCTATTCTTGTGGGTATTTCCGGTCGAAGGTTGGCCTCACAGGGATGCGCCTGGTGCATCGCGTAAACCATTTGTCCGCTGGTCCCGGGGCAACGAACGTTCATGACCACCCTGTCAGGAAATTTCACGGTAACCCGGCCAACCGGGACGAGGAGCAACAGCAACGCTGCAGCCCCGCCAAGTGACGAGAAAACCGATAACAAAACCTATGGAACAGAGAATGACTGATAGGAAAAATTGTGAAGGTCATTAGATCGTCGTCAGTTGGCATCCCATTGAGTTTACCTTAAAATTACCGATACGATCGGCGACCATTCCTGCCATGGGCGGCATTATAATGGCCACGAGCGGAGTCACGGCGCTCATTATGGCAGTTTCTTCGACGTTTATTCCCAGTTCACGCATGTGAATCGTGAGGTAGGGGTAGAGGACGAACAGGGCTGAAGAATAAAAATTCTGCTTGTAGCGGTAAGGCGGTTAGGATTTTAATCGATACATCGTCCAGGGAAGTTGCTATTACTCGAGGCTTGAACGAAGAAGACCAATTTCAGGGGCAGGAGTTCCTTGTGCCGGAAGTCCTTGATGATCCGCCGGAAGAAGCTCTTGAGCAGCAACATTATCTTCCTCTTCGACGGGAACAGGCACTTGCGAAAAAAAATGCCGGCGAAGGCCGAAAGAACGTTGATCAGAGTGATTTCCTTCCAGTATCCATTTTTCCGATCCTAGAATACAGATCCTTCCATTGCAACGACCATCAAAATCGTAACCTCATTCAAAAAAAAGGTAATCTAGTAGTTTTTTAAGACGAGGCAAACGACTTTTGTAATCCTCGGATGGTTATTAAGCGAGGTAATTTTCCGCTGGTAAAATCGGGCCACCGGAGAACGTGGGTACCGTTGATCCTGGCAATGTCAACACCTGTACACAGCCAATTCGAGGACAGAATTCCGAGAGAGAGGGGGGTAAAGGACTGACGACAACTCGTTAGCAAATGTACGCTACTCGTTCGAGTAAACGCGAAACTTGTGCGAGAACGCAGTGGACTTTTTCTGGCCAAAATTGCAGCTTGACTCCTGAAGGTTACGCTCGATGGCGATTGTTCATACTCGCACTTTACGGCTAATACTCTCCGCTGCGTTCTTCACGAAGGACATTTTTGGGTAACTCGGTAGAACTTCCTGCGTCGTGGAAATTGTTTTTTAATGAGCCAAAATGCAGGCCCTTTGTTCCAGGAGGACGAGCACGAAGGCTTCTACGGATTTATTGGACGTCGCATTAACGCTCGACCCTGGCTACACCGAAACCAAACGCCATGGGTTTTACATAACGGTTAGAGCGATACTCTTTGTACTGCATATCCGCTCGGTAGGACGAGCTTCCGAAACGTCGTTCCCTTTGGCGGCTCGAAAAGAGACGTTAATATTCTCCGCTGTTAAACTCGCGGAGTACCATGTGCGAGATTCGAAGAAACGATGCGCCTTTTTCAGCGGATGTTCTCCGTTCATTACGAACGTATGGAATTACGTAAGAACGATGACCGATAAATCGTGACAAAAGACGAGGCGCTCGGGAAACCGAGAAAAAATCGGCTCATTTTAATCCCACAAAATGCGACAAAAATACGTAGGTGTCGATGATAGGTAATTAAATTGTGCGTGATGGAGGAAGTTGAACGATTGGAAATTGCATCTTCACTCGGAACCTTCGTTTCACGGACGGAAATTGTATCTACCCGACGGAGAAATACGTAACGCGTTCTCATCTTTAATGCATAATTCCCCGAGATTCGACCGTTAAACGTTGAGCCGTCTGAGAGGCTGGAGACGGTATCTCCAATCGAATTTCTGCGCTATTTTTTTCCATTCAACGGTTCATTGATTAATTACCTTGATTGATCGATATTGCTTTGCCTTGGACGCGTCAACGGCGACCCGCCTGTGTGAAATTGTCGAAGAAAAAGGCCTCATCTCGGCGTGCGAGGCGTTGTGCAATGCGAGCACGTGACAGATCGGGGCGATAGGTAAAAGGCTGTAATTTCTGTGTCGAGACTACGGGGCTCTTCCTGTTTTGCACGTTCTCACTGACGTTCAACGGAGTACGCGATCCTTCCACCGAACGATATCGATCCGAAACTCTGCCGATTGTTTCCACAATGCCGTAAATTGCCGCTACTTAGACGCCCCGCCCCCGTCCCTCTGCCCGCCCATCCGATAGTCTTGATTTTCGTAACGAGGTTCATTACCTGTAACTGCCTTATTATCTGCCGCTATTACTGTTACCTTGCGATATTGCTATCCCTATTAGTTGGGTTTTAACTTTGCCAACATTTTGCTAGGAGGCTCGGGGAATTCATTTAATCGCGTGGAAGAGCTCGTTGGTTCAGTGCGAAAATAATACGTCGGTAAGGTTGCCGTTTTCGTTGTCCTCGCTGTAAATCCAATTGCATAACTCGGCGGAGTCGAGCGTTAAGTATCCTCTTCCTGAAAGATTTTCTCGTCATCCAAGGGTGATCGCTGCGGCTCGAGTTTTTCGCGAGAATCGACGCCGAAATTCAAGGCCCAAGGGTTCTATCCCGACACCTACGGGGTCCCGTTATGACACACATTCGACGACCTCGTACGTGCCGAGGAAAAATAATAGACGAGTTGGCAGCGCTGTCCCGAGGAAGCGATAAGATCTTTGCTATAGACGAAAGCGAATTTCTGCGGGCTTCGCGGATGCATATTAACGGTAGAAAGTGCATCGCGGAGAACCGCAAGGACAGCCACGATCGTCTTTTTCTTCCCCGACAAATTACTAGCCGTTCTCCGTAGACACTCTTCTCCTTCACGTCAATCATCCGACTTGATCCAACCAATTTCCTGTTCCACTACATTCCTTCGGTTTTTCATTTCTGCCTCTTTTCTATTCGACATTTTCTTCTCTCCGCTTTCGTTGAGGCCTTTTTTCTGCAACGATCTTCGAGGTCCCGTGACTTTCGGCAAGGTCCTTTAAACAGCGACGGGCAGCATTGACAATGACTGCCAAGCGGAATTGCTAACTCTCATTGTCGGTAACTCAAGGCAAAGCACGTGCGTCTCGCACACGGACCGTCATATTTAAGTCCCATTATCGGACAACAACTCTTTACCCGCGTCGGACGAAAAATAATAGGCAAATCGTTGGCTTCAATTAATTTCATCTCCCTCGTTGAAATTCTTTTGCTTCTCTCGTGCTGTGATTTTCGAAATTTTGGCAAATACAAATTTTTCGGCGTAGTTAGCATGGAATTAGCGAAATGACGTCTCGGCGCAAAAGACTGTTATTTATAGCCGTAGTAGAAACGATTGCGTCGCCACGTGGGCCAGTCGGAACGAACCACTACGATTATCTACTTTATTCGATTACGTTTAGCTCTGACGATGGTCAGTGGCGCGGGGACCAGCAGGAACTTGTCATTTCAAAAACTCCGACAGAAGATACAATCGAAAAAGTACCGACAGATTCAATGATTTTCCGAATTTTCTTTCCTCGGTTGTTTCTGTCTCATTTGTCTCGGAATTTTGTCCACTGACAATGAGACCGATTAATTTTCTTGTTAGCAGAGCGACTCGTAGGAGTGGGTCGTTGCTGAGCCGATTGGATTACCTGATTACGTAATTTGTATCGAGTTCCGATTGGCCGTTTTACACAGTTGTTTAGCGCGTTGCACAGCATTGAACTTATCGGTGGTACGCCGAAGAATGACATTCCGAGCGATTGTTTCGTTCGTTCGATAAATCCGCCGACTCTTCTCCTTCGCTTCTTCTGTCCCGCAGGGCGATAATATAGCTAAATAGCTTTATTTAAAACGAACACACCAGTCAGCGGTTTATCGTCTACTTTCGGCAGTAATTATCCCTTTGAACTCGTCGTGTTTGCTGGCTCAACGCTTTTAATTTTCCTTCAAAATTGCCCCGGTCAACGGAGTTGTTGCAATTTAACGAAAATTTCAACTGGCCGTGACATCGGCATATCTCGGTGAATTTTTATCTCCGATTCATTTCATTGGCCGGGTTTTCACTTTGCCGATTTTGCTTTTGCTGTTCACCGGTTAGCGAGAGAGCGGCTTTCTCGAATCTCGTCCTTTAATCCCCCCCGCGATCCAATTAGTGCTCCGATAAGGACTATCGGACGGTTAATTCACGGGCGATCTAATGATGGAATTGACGGTATTGGATTTTCGAGCGAGTCGCGGACGTTTGTTCGAGGCGCGAAAGACGAAACCACGCGGTTTCCGTTTCGAAATCGAGACGGAAAAACGGATTCGGTGTTCGATTTCGCTTTCACCGGCGACCATCGCGAACAATTAGGTCAAGTGCAATCGGCCCGTTGCCGATTAGCTTCCATCCGAGATTGTCCTGTTCAAAAGGACTACCGGAATTCCCTTGAAAAGAATGCATGATGTGGATTCCTCGTTCGCCACTTACCTTCGATCGTCATCCACCGTTTATCAGTTTCCACCAATCACTGTGCTCTAATTTCCCCGAAATTTAGGACATCAGACACTAACAACGAGAAACTTTGTGCAAAATCGTAGACACTCGGCGAAAGGTCCTTGACAGTTTAAAAAATTGTTTCTGACACGTTCGACCAGTATGAGGAGAAAATAATTAAAAATTCGGGGAAGATACCATTGGAAACTGCAGGGAATTATTGATAAATATTCGGAGGAAAGTTCCTGAGGAATGAAGTTTTTGAAATTTGTTCGATGATCTTCGAATTGTCGAAGAACAGGTTTTGCACTCGCGTTGGATTTTGGCGAGGAGAATCGTTTGTTCCGTTCGGCTCGATGCCGAGTGCACTACTGACGGTTCCCGGCAACGTCGGCGAGTAGCTGCCACGGGGAAGAGCTGGTCATATTATTCTAATAGGCCGATAGGACTAGCCGCGCGGTGAGAGGAGAACTGGCGAACCGTCCTCTAACGCCACTCGTCCGAGCAGCAATTCTTCGACTTATCTTACTTATACTTCCGGAACCGCCTGAGGAAGGCTCATCAGCGAGTCGAACGCGCGCCGATCGGCCAATAATATTCCTCCTCGCACAGACGAGTTTTGCTTAATCGGCGATTTCACCACCGAACGTGACGAACGGTAAAAATTTCTTCGGTCAATATTTACGGAATTCTTAACAACAATCAGCATTCACGTCATACATCATACAAGTTCGATAAAAGTCGCGGCGAAAGAATTGAACGGACGACGGTGAGTCGGTTGAGGTGAGAAAAAGGATGGGAAAGACGATACGCATGTTGGGAATCGAGGAGAATCCTTGACCCGCATGAATCCGACGTTATTAAGGTAAGACCGTCGTGTTTCTCGCGACTCTACGGACGGATCGTCATTATCGAAAACATGTAAATGAAATCGTGAAGAAATCATAAGTCACCTTTGAGGAGCGTCTTCGTGAAAATATTTCGCGTTAAAAGTCACTGATTCGTTTGACATTTTGTTGTCGGCGTGTGAATTTCGCGTTGTATTACGAAGGAAAGTGCGGGGTGAATGTTGACAGCGTGCGTCATGCGGGAGATGGAAAGCGAGCAGAAAGGCAGCTCGGAAAGATCGACAAATTTTATCTGGAGGGTCAACGATCGAGGTACAAACAACCGACGAGGGAGAAAAAACTGCGACTGGACCAACGGCTCATTCCTTTGACCTCTAAAACACAATATTCCTCGGCTCCGAGCGATAGCTCCCGGCAAAAAAGTAAAATCGATTGCTATAAAAAAAGATGGTAAACAAGTCTTGTCCCTGGGGGCTTTTATATTTAGCGGGTCGTTAAGATGAATTTCTACGCGTGCCGAGTGATTTGATAAACGTACAACTTTATTTACATCATACAAAATTATTCATATTTCTTATCTAATTAAGACCGCTGGACGGGAAAATCAGCTCTCAGAGTCAAGGATCTTGAAGAAATACTCCACCTGTAAAGGGCAAAGAAGGTTTCAGAATGAAATAAATACGTTTGAATAAGTCGAAATTACCTCCAAAAGTCCATCCTCGGGCAGGTCGGAGCAATGAATAGCGTTTTGGACTTTACTCTTTCCATACTTTGCCCTCAGGGTATCAGGCCTTATTTTCTTCGCTATGTCCTGCGCATAGGAAAATGCCACTTAGCAGCAGTTGAGATATCGTATCGGAAAAATATTTGTATAGAACCTACGGGATCTATCGGCCCGCAAAATTTACGGAATTCTGCATGTACGTCGACGGTTTCGTCCTTATGAATGATTTCCATGACGATGCACGGCCCGGAATGCAATTCGGATACCATTGCCTGTTAAAAAATCGACAACTGAAACATTCTGTTATATTTTTCTCAACAGTCTGACTTTATATGATTTATTGTATACACTGTATTCAGGAAGAACGCCCTTATAGACTTCCAGGAACTCCTCCGCGTTGATGGAATTCACGTAGAACATTTGTATGGCCGAAATCGTGAAGCCAGCTTTCTGAATGTCATTCACAATGTCCCCTGCGCCATTGGAAGGCGTACAAAAACATTAATTTCTCGGAAGATTAATGCGAAATTTAAGGACAATATTTTATTCACCAACGAGTCTCGCTTGAACCGCGTGAGGTTTGATGATGCAACAGGTACAATTCTTCAACGTTGCTGTATTTTTTAACCATCTTCTTGCACCTTTCGCTTTCGGAAAGAACAGTTCTAATTCCTTCGAAATTGAAGTTCGAGAAACGTGAGATATCGGTCTCAAAATTTCATATCAGATGGTGGAATGATTAAGAAAATTACTTTCTCAGCTGCTTCTAAAGTTGTCGGTCCGTGCACCGCGTTGTGTATTTCATCTTTACCGTAAGAAGCTCTGAGCGAATTTAGAGCCTTTTCTGGAGGGTTAGAGCCATCAGAAATTCCTACTAATTCTCGCCACTTTGATATTGCTTTTTCCCCTAATAGCTCCACAGCAACAACCGGTCCAGAAGTTAAATAATTTGTTATGTTCCTGGATGTTACAAAAGCTTGTGTTAAGGACATTTCTTTCACGCTTCAATATAATATTTAATACTTACAAGAGTTCCAAACTGTCCTTGGACTTATACATTTCACTTACAATGTCCTTGGTCAAGGTGACCATGTTTATATTTGTTATTTGAAGATTATGGTTTATGATTTGTTTCAAAATTTCTCCCATTTTATCCACAACATCTGGTTTTAATAATGCAAATGTCCTGCAAATAAAAAATCCATTTTTATACTGATGTAATATTATTCCCATTATTGCTTAAATTTTCATGTTCACCTCTGCACTTTGTTCTCCAATTTATTCCTTGTTGCAATATCAGCATAATCCGTAATCTTGATCCTTCTTGAGAATATTGTCACTATTGCTCCTACATAAATATCATGTTCCTGGATCCCCTCACAATTTGTTCTTCGCAGATATGTTTTTCTGGTTTTAATATCAAACTGAAATAAATTAATGATAACACAAATTTCTACTACCTTCAATAGCGTAATTGTAATTTACGTACTATATAATCATAAAATCTTGAAATTAATTACTACGTACCAATTCGATGGTATTATCCCCTGGATAATAATATAAATAAAACTTCTTTAACGTGCAGGCGACTTTGTCGTACCATTCTGCCTCGAAGTTATATCGTTCACTGTAATTCGTGGCCATCATTCACCTAACCGTTTACTATGTGTTATAGACAATCGAATGAATGAGTATATGAATGAAATTTTATTAATGGTAACGTACGCCACACGCGTTTGACAATTACTATTTCATCGTCATGGAAACAGCGTGAACGATCAGCTGATTGATTCGCCCGTGCTGCCATCTGTGAAAGGTCCGTTGAACTTGATCGCAAATTTCTTCCGTCGGTAAAACAGAAATCCGTAATTTTATTTGGAATAAAAAAATTATTTTGATAAAATTTTGCAAATGGTAAGTTTTTAAGAGATCTGAAGTATATTTGACCTTGATGTGGATTATACAATTAAATGATAATTGACTTTGAATTGATTTAATATTTCGTGCATGAACTAATTATCGTCCTCGCGCACGCAAATTTTGAAGTACGACCTTAAAACTTAGATAACTGTGGTAGCGTGCACGAGAACAATCTACGATCCTAGAAATACTTTTGGAGATCGACCAAGCAAGCCTTAGTTACACTCCAACCCGGAACTTCAGTCATTTCGAAGATCTCAGGGGACCAAGATTCACGTGATAGTCCACCGTCTTATTTTTATTAAAATTCATTATTAAATAATCCACATGAAACTCCGGAAATTTTTGCTACGTTACTTCCCACCAGGTAAAATGAAGGCTATATAAAAATTCCAATAATTCATTTCCGTGTTTTTATGGAATAAAACGAGTTGATATAGCTATAAATATGTTCACAGGTTTGGCTCTGGAGTACACTCAAAGTGGAGAGACCAAAACGAAGATGATCGACTTGCTGGACTTGTCAAACGAGTACAGATTTATGTGCCATTATTGGCCGACCTTGTCGGAACTAGATCGCATGTAAAAATTGCTCTAACGCTTTCAGCACTGACATAAGAGCCTTGGCGGAGAGTATCCGAGCATCCGAGCCGGTGATAACCGACGGTGTGATGGACCAATTGATCGAAACCCTGCAGAAATTGCGGAGCAAAGTTTGCGAGACGAGGGACAAGCATTACTATAAATGTAAAACGCTGCAGACCCATTTGCTGCCTTTGACGAGCGTGGCCTTCGATAAACTAGGTAAAAGGTACACGAGATTAAAGCAAGCGAAGCGTAGTTTCCGGTCGAGTAATCAGACAGAGATCAGACAGGGATGCGGAGGAAAATCGTTTATGAAGACTGATGGATCTTTTCTTTTTCAACAGATGCCTGACGGGCAGCTATGACCGAACTTGTAAAGTTTGGGACACAGACACTGGAGCGGAGCTTTTTACTCTCGAAGGCCATACGAATGTAGTGTACACGGTATCCTTCAACAACCCACAGGCGTAAGTTTGCCATCATGAAATCCCGGAGGGCCAGGAAAAATGGCAGGTTTTTGGATTTGACAGGGACAAGATTGCGACCGGATCTTTCGACAAAACGGCGAGCGTTTGGTGCGCGAGGACCGGAACTTGTCTGGCGACCATGTTGGGCCATAATGCCGAAGTTGTCGTCGTCAAATTTTCACCGAGCCAGGATACAATCGCCACAGGATCCATGGATGCCACAGCCAAGATTTTCCACATTGAAACAGGTCCTTCCCCCTCTCCCCCCTTCCCCACCATCTATCTCATACTTTCCTGAATTAAATTCCACCACCGCTAGGAATTTCGGAGTGTAAATTCAAACGATTCTCGTTCGTTACAGCAATGCTTCAGTAAATTCCATGTACTTTCCGCGAAGAGAATTCGATACATTTGGGTATTCTGTTCGCATTCCGTAAATGTACGCGTTTAACGTCCATCACTATGGTCATTATCGTACCGCTTGGAAACGATTTGAAACGACGGTCACTCCGGCAGGTCAAGAATTGGCGACGCTCAAGGGTCACACGGCGGAAGTAATTGCGTTGCATTACAACGACAACGGCAATGAGATTATCACCGGCTCCTTCGACGGCACCGTTAGCATCTGGGACACGAGAACCTTTTGGTAAATCTTTTCCAAAGTTCATTAGCCTTGCCGAATTCATCGACCGTACGAAGATTAATGGTCTTCCCGAAGCGTCGCGATTCATGCCGTTGATAATTAATTATCCCGATTTACCTCCGTGCGGCTTTGTGGGGCAAATTTATTTCCGGCCGAGAGAATTTGCTTTATCGATCAGTCCAAATGTGTTTACAGGCGGACGAGCGTATTGATCGGCCATGAGATGGAATTGTCTAATTGTCTGTACAATTTTGACTGTTCGTTGATCGGTTCTTCGTCGATCGACCGAACGGCCAGGCTCTGGGATCATCGGACAAATGTTCCCTTACAGACCTTCGTGGGTCATGAGGACGAGGTCCTTGATTTAGTGTTCGACAACAAAGGCAGGAAGTTAGCGACCGCGAGCAGCGATACCACTGCTCGCGTATGGGACGTTCAGAGCGACTTCCGGCAACTCGCAATACTCCAGGGACACAGAGAGGAAGTTTCCAAAGGTGCAGGAGAGCATGGCGGAAAAAATACGCAACGTGTGAAAAAAGAAATAATGATTTTTTCGTTGTTAGTTCGTTTCAGTCCGATTGGCCAACGAGTCCTCACGTCCTCCTCGGACAGGACCTGTCGTCTCTGGTCTTTCGAATCGGGAGATTGTGTCCAGACTCTCAGCGGTCACGGGGACGACGTCTTCGACTGTTCCTTCTCCTACTCCGGGGATACGATCCTCACAGCCAGCAAGGACAATACCTGCGTCATCTGGAGATGACTCGACTGGTTCCGCGTTTGCCCGTAGCTCACGCTCCTCATACTCTTCATCGTCTACATTTCCTACTTCTACGTCCTTTGACAAGCATTTCCGCGGAACCAGAAGAGACCTTCCATTGCACAGGACTAAAGTTTTATATTTCTAGCTTTTCCACGTTGCAAATAAAAATTGTAAATATAGACAACTGTAGCTAAGACGAGTGTACATAAGGTCAATTAAAATAGACACACCTCTATCGCTTTAAAATACTGTAATAAATGTTCTCGACAGAGTACGTAGTTTGTGGATATATTTTCTTTGCGGGGTGTCTTCGATCGATTGCCATGGCGACAGGCTCCGTGGATTTCGAGATTGAAATTCCCGTGGAGCGCGAGAATGATGGGAGAGAATGTCGAAGCCCCACTCTCCGGCTGGGCAGGCAGTTCTCGACTGAGGAGGAACTACTGTCGGTCGAGGCAGTCGCGCACGCATATCGAGTGCTCGTCGGTGCATCTGGCCTGCATCGGGCATGCATCGGGCATGCATCGGGCATGCATCGCACTGCTCGACGAATCACCGCCGCGGCCTGTTTCACCGAGAGGGAAACTCTCGGCGGGAAAAGTGCACGTTGCCCGAAAAAACTGCTCTACGTGGACCGTGACGTCGCAGCATCGTTTCCGACCTGCCCACTCCGGCAACGTGGACTTTACTCGACTGCCGCGTGAAAGGATGTCGACAGAACCGCCCGTCCGAGTCGTGATTTCCTCTCAATTTTTACGGCCGTTCGACGGTAATTAAAAGACAATTTTCGACAGGCTCGAGAAGCCTCCGGCATAACGGTCAAAGCGAGAATGACTCTGTGGAAAAACATGTAATTAACGATGCACCGTCGATCCTGGCTTCGATGAATTCCTCCGAGGAATTCGTACACCTTACGGAGCCATTTGCCGTGGAACGATAGGACGTTCTTTCTCGACTTTCTTCACGGTCCAGCGGCGTTCTGCGATCTTGGATTTTCAGACATTCCCTCGTCGACGGCTATGAATCGTCGTCAGTCGACCGACTAACTTTTGCGGAGTCCTTATCTGTGTAAGTATGCGCCGTGGTGATACCGTTACCGTAATAACTCGCCAGGTATTTACTAATGAGTCTCGAGCCGTTGAGAAATTTCTCTGCCAACAACGGATTTAGTTTTCACGAAGCTGGTGAGCCGTCGTAACGTCGATTTTCCAGCGTCTTCTTTCCGGCTTCCTTGGCGGCTCGGATATTACGCATTCGCGTTAATAAGCATTCTGTTCGATCGAAGGTGGAATTATGGTTGGAAGGAAATTACCGGTGGTGGGCTTTGCGGAAGGAAATTTGTGGTTTACCATCGTGCAGTTTCCAGTGGTTTGCCGTGAGGAAGGCAGAGAAGAGCTTCCTAATTCCTCTTCATCGACGTAGAAAGCGCGGGACTTTCGCGTTTCCCCCTCCTCGTGGAACGATCGATCAATCGATATCCAAAGTTCTACCAGCACGCCAGCGACACTCTGTCCGGCAATTTTTTTTCAAAGTCTATCGGAAATTCAGCGTTTCATTTATCTGCGACACATGTGATTTTTTGCATAAGCTCAGTGCCAAGGTCGAGCCGATAAGATTGCAAATTTATCTACGGATAAGAAATTTGCATCGCAAAGTAAGCCCTCGTATACCAGAACGACTATCATTAATCAATGAAACTAAAGAAAACACCACGCAAAGAGGCGTGCATGAATTCGAATTTTCTTAAAAAATTTTTTCTGCGGGGGGAGGGTTTTCAATAAGGTGGGCAAAGTATGGCCGTTAAACTGTACGCACGGAGTCGTGCATAAACGTCGTGGAACGGTCGCTAATGGGGGAATCGTGTCGTTCTGGAGGATGGTCAAGGACCCTTTCCTCGAGTCGTGGTTTGCTGAAAAACCGATCGACCATCTCTATTCTTGTTGCCCCTTGCTGAATTCCCACAAAGGGTTGGTTATTTAATTTTCCATCGATGACGTACGTCGAAGCAATCGTTAAAGTCGAGTCTCGCGGAGAAAAGTGTAAAGCACATACGGCCTTGAAGGAGTACAAGTTTTTCCATCGACTGTGATTGGCCTTGTTCGTGTGAAATCATTAATAAGGTGTGACGTTTGGGGGTGGAAATGATGTCGGTGAGAAACCAGTGGAACTTGTAGTTGAATCTTAAAGTTTCTCGTGTCTTCTGAATTGCCAGGTGAAAGAACGTATAGACAATGAGAAGTGCAGGGTAAAAGCATGCTTTCGTCGTGGCTTAACGTCGGTGCTTATTATCCTGTTGCTTCGACGCTATCGAGCCCATTAAAGTTCATTCGCACCTATCAACCATTGTCTTACGGTTCGAGGGTTAGAGTCTCAACAGGAAACTTCGCCTTCGTCCGAGCATTCTCTGCACTCTCTCTCTCTCTCTCTCTCTCTCTCTCTCTCACGGAAAATTCCCCCCGAAGAATCTTTACCCTATTCGAAAAAAAAGCCACCCCTTTGCACCGGTGATTGAACCCCTATCGGTGATTCAATTTCCGCCGCTCGTAAATCACCGCTGAATAATATTTACGATTGTTTGCATTCCAGGATCATGACGGGCATAGATAATCCTGGATACGATGCGCCCGATAGTACGGTGAGTCTACGTTCCAAGGATAAATATTTGTCACTCTTGAGATCTGTTTACCGAAGACACGATTCTTTTTCCACCAATGCGAACCTCTCCAAAGAACGTGAAATTCCACACGAAATTCTTCTCGGCACGGACAATGAAATTTGATGAACCGAAAAATCGCATTGTCAATGCGTGGAATATCGTTTTTCCGGCGATGAAAAATGCTGCCGAGGTCAGCCGGGGGAGGACACTGGAGATTTCCGCGAGTCAGTGGCGTCGTAAATACTTGCGTATCGTGGAAAAGACGGGTCGGGGTAGCTTTTGGGGGTCCCCGGGATCACCTACACTTATGCAAATTTCCGCTGGCGAATGCAAATTCGCGGCAAGGCAAACACGCACCGCCCGGGGGTAGGGAGGGAAAATCGCCGGAGGATATTGCAGATGTTTATTCCCACAGGAGCCGAAGCTCCGTTGGCTTATCGCGCCAGGGAGATTAGAAACGAGAGCGAAGGTCGAAAAAAAAAGCTGCGGAAAAGGTCGAACCGTGAGGTGACGAAAAGACCGACCTCTCTTCATTATTTCGCTGAGTAGTAAATTTCCTTTCGAAGTGCTCCAATCCGGCAAATTATCATTCTCGTGCCTGAGAAAACGTAGTTTCGCGGGGACACGCGCCAAGATAATGCGGAAGTGGATAATTGTCGATGGAACGTCTTCGCGGCGAGTAAATGGTACGTCATCGGGATGTTGCTCGGTGGAAAGATTTTTTTGTCGAGACGAAAAGAACGCTAGGGCCGTAATTACAATGCAATAATGAAAAACGTGGAATGATGAGACGGCAGGAAACGCGTGTCATCATTTTTTGTCCATTGACTTTGTACAAGTCCTGACCTCCCGGCAGCTTCCGTGCGAATAATTATCGACTCCTTGGCCGGTCTTCATTAATTGCCGATCTTCTTGCGCGCCTCCGCGTGTCAGCGAGCAATTAAGAATCTTGCGTAAGTCCCGTCAGCCTGTATTTTCCGATCGGTTTCACTCTCGGTCGATTTCTTTCCCGGCGAAACGGGTCTTTAAGTCGTGGCGTAACGAAGGAATACCGGGAAGCTTGTGCGCCACGGAGCTTGAAGAACATCGCCGCAGGTGGAATCCTCCGGCGATCGTTGGGCCTTGTAGATTTTAATTAACAAGACCGTTCCGACGGGATTACCGTGTTTTCCAGGGACGAGGAAAATCCTCCCGGCAAACAGCGCGGGAACGCGAGGCCTGCGTCCTTTTCCCTCGCAAGGAGGACCATGCGGAAAAACGTGACGGCATAAAGGTACGCGGGAATACGTCGAACGTGCCGGAAACGCGTACAAAGGTCTTTTGAGACTCGCTTTCATTCGGAACGTGATGCTCGGCGAGGGTGAGGGCCAGGGGAAGGAGGGGTCCGCTTGTAAAAGAAGCGCCGAGGAAGAACCTGCCGATGTCCCTTGAAAATCCCCGCCCGAGAATCGTAGCCACGTCGAAACCGTAAAGGGATTATTTTTATGTCCATGAAATTCCCGGCGATCCCCGGAATCACGTCCAAAGGACCAACATTCTCGCGAGAAATACGTTCATCCCCCGTTGCTTCGGTAAATCGTTTACTAATTCCTTGAGGATCCTTCACTGCCCTTGGAAAATCTTACAATTTTTTGCGAGGGAAGACTGGAAGTTGAAGCGTGCCGGAGGGGGGGATGGAATTTGTTTTATATCTCGGAGGAAACGTTGGGTATAATTGCTTCCTGCCGGATGGGCCACCCACGTATGAGGATGTCGACAAACTCGATTGTCTTAGGTCGTTTTCGTAGGACGTGTTCGTTGCGCGCCACTTCTTTCGTTCCTTTTTTTACGACGGAAGCCATGAATCTTTGTTAAATCGACGAAATTTATGAGGCACGGAGTGTCGCGTGGCTGGGCCCGTAGGGCCCCATCCGAGGGGTCTTTCTGCCCCTTTTATTTAGAGAACTCTCTTCTCCGGTTCGCCAGATTCTCTCCTCTCTCTCTCTCTCTCTCTCTGCTGATATACGCCTATCCATTGTTCGCGGCTGCCCCGTGCGTGTCGTTTGAAAGGGAATAAAAGTAAATAAAGGTCCATTAATCTCCGACGTTTCTTTTGCGTCTCTAAAGACCGTTTACCGCTCGACCGAGCCTATAACGGTTGATAAAAAAGAACCAGCAGACTTGCACTGACTTCTTTGAACTTACATGTCTTATCGCCGGTCATTGGACAATTTTCTCCGGCGATAAGAGATTGCTCGTGAATGCGCGTACGTTCCTTCGGTAGGAAAATCCGACGCGTTTTGATCGGATAGATTTTTCCTGGCCGAGTGAGGGAGGAATCGGGGAACGGCAGGTGCGAAAGAGGGGCGGAACGGAGGGAAAATGTAGCGAGAGAGCCGGGCAGGGTAGCGTTCTCGACGTCCACGGGAGCAAGAGAGATCAAACGGGACGGGTAGGTAGGGATAAGAGGGGCGAGAGGGGTAGTGCTAGTAGCTGTGGCAGAAGCCAGAGCGGACGTGCTGGTGTGTATGCTACACGGCATTTTAACAGGGAAAACTAAGCGAGTCCGAGCCGCGGTCCTCAGTCGCGTGTGACACGCGGGCTCACACGCTTTGCCCGCCGTTAGGAGCCTCGATTTCCAGGCCCTTTGACGCCCTCAAAACGCTTCGCAGACCTACGACAAAAACCTCTGCCAAGGGGAAACCTTTGCGGAGCAAACGAATAAAACGACCCCACACGGAGAAATACGTATTTGTGATAGTGACTTCAAACCGTTCCTAGTGTAGTGGATGAAGAAATAACTTAAATCGGGATTATAGGACGTTTGGACAGGGTGAAAAAGTGGTCCGGTGCTTGAGACGTGATTTTTTGTAACGCCAGGGAAAAGCGCGGAAAGATCGTTGAACATCAAAGGGCGATTCAACGTTATCCCTGGGGGAATAGAAGAACAGTTTTTTGCGTTAATGAGCCTCGCGAGAGAAGCTGCCTCGTTACGCGAATTTCGGTGCATTGACCCGCGAGGGGTTTATTTTCGAACGGGGACGAGGACAAACCTGGCCAAGGCCGGAAGAAAGAGACCGTCAGGGGAATTCCCGAGGACAGGTTTGAATGTCGCTCCGCGAGGAATCTTCGCCAGAGAAGAATCGCCAAGGGGAATAAATAGGATAGTCACGTGGAGGACTGGAAACGTATTGTCAACGGGAGATGAAAAACAGGGAGAGATCCTTCCGCGCGGGCCATGAGATTCCTTATCGATCGGGAAGAATCTACCCCCGATGTTTCAACGGCGATCTGTCGCCCAAGTGTCACTCTCCGTTCTAACTGACGCGAGAAGGGAAATTCCCTGACATTGGCCGAAATTCTTCTTAGCCTTTCCTACTCGTTGAATTTCGTTTCTGCTTTCGTCAAGAGTACCATCGACCATGCGGGATAAATTTGCATTTGGCGTGAGTCTCGTTGGTCTCTTCTTCAATCTTTTCACCATTTCCTTGTACGAATTGCGAGAGGTTCCTCGAGAGTACGAAAGAATTGTGATACGACGGGTAAAGCGGTTGTACGGTGTTTCTTTCATTGACGGGGAATCTCTGTGGCTTTCAGTCGGGCGTGTCAGACATGCATGAGACCCTGTCGAGTTTCCCGGAGCAGTTCGCCGACGGGAGAAAGCCGGAAATCAAGGCGGACCCGTCCAAGGAGTCGACGGAGAGGACCGCGGACAACCAATGCGGCTGGTTCTGGTTCAGGCCGGTTTGTCTGCAAAGATTCCGTACCGCCAAGTGGGCGCTATTCTGGCTCTGCTGGGCAGGTGCTATGCAAGGTAATTTCATTCGTCAAATCTACACACCTCAAAACGTTCCACCTCCTTGGCCTTTTACCTAGTCCCCCTTTATTCTACTCCTCCTTAGACGTAAAAAATAGTTGAGAAAGCGTCAGGAAGACCAAAGAAAAATTGCTTGAGAAATGCGATTCTCCTTTGAGACTTTTTACGCGCTATCTTTTTCACCCGACACATCGTGAAGGCTTATGAGATTTCCTCGTTGGCGCGATAAACGAGAAGATAGCAATTCCCGCGGATATGACTGTAGGTATATACAGTTTCGATCGGACGGCGTGGAAACCCTTTAGCACCTGATGATGAGAATCGTTTCCCCATAAATCGACGTTTCCCCTCGGCGAGGGGGGGACGGCTTCCTCGGCATAATTTTCCTCGACGCACCGTTAATAGTCGGGCGCCGTGCATTCGAATGCAATTTCGAGGCTTTCAGCGGGACGGGGACGGGGGGGGGGGAGGGGCTGGGGAACCATGACTGACGATAACCGGAAATCGAGTTTTCCTGGAGGATGGCGTGGGCCGAGGGGAGGGTACGTAGGGTCGAAAAGAAAAGCACGTTTATCGGGTTCCCTGATCTTCGATTCTCTCGATCGATCGTACTCACCGTAGCTACAAATCTTTGAGGATCGTAATCTACGAATTAGAGATTGCTTTCGTTGAGAATTTCTATTTATCTCTCGAAGTGTAGACGAACGAAATCCGTGGCTCAGCGGCGAACATGGATGGACAAAAGGAACCGGTCGACAGTCGTCATTCGTCCCGTATCCTCCGCGATGAGATCGAATAAATCGATGGACAATGGGAGTCGCTAATATCTGTCGGTCCGGAGGGACGAGTCATACTGCTTCGAAAGGCTACACGTGTACGTCTATGCATGGGAAAAGTAGGGGAGTCTCGTTCAAAGGGTTTTACAATAATACACAGCGAAACAAAAGCCGGGCTGTACGAACGTTAGAAATATGCAATATCATTGTCATCGTATCGCGTCTTTAAGTCGCTACATTTTACTGGGATATTAATGACAGTGTCGTCGGTACACAGGGTGGACGGTAGTCGAAATTGCTACACGTGTAACAGTTTGTAGGGCTCGTTTTTGCGGGTGCATCTCACTAATTGCAAGGTTGTAGTTATACATCTCTGGCAGTATTCCTTTCTGTGGTGCGTTTGACGCGACAGCATGCGGCCCGGCGTTGCACGTCCTGCCAAGCGAAGAAACAAATTGTCGTCGGTGGGACACCGCTGGGTTTAATTAAAATTCTCTATTAGCGGCACAATGGCCCGCTGAAGGTGGTTAATTTTCCGGGTAGACAAACGCCGGATACACTTGAGCGCCGAGGGACGGGGGATACACTTAATTCCAGCGGTTATTACGGATCGCTGAAACCACGACGATTCCTACATTCTCCGTACTTTTATTAGCCCGTCGGAATATTCAATAAAACCCCTTTGGGGGATGAACTAGAAAGCCTGGAGGTTTCTTCCTGGCCAATTAATTTCTCTTTCCTGCTAGGGATGGTCGTGAATGGATTCATAAACGTCGTAATCACGACGATAGAGAAGAGATTCGGCCTCAAGTCCTCGCAGACGGGGCTGATCGCCGGCGGATACGACATTGCCAGTTTCCTGTTGTTGGTGCCTGTCAGTTACTTGGGCGGTCGTTCGAAAGCCTCAAAGCCCAGGTAAACAGAAAGAACGATTCACCGCGAGGACGTTGTGCAACATTTGAGATTCTGCCGAATCGGCTTGGGAAGTGATTAATCGTTTTTGCCCGCAGGTACATAGGCGTGGGGGTTCTAGTCTTAGGCTTAGGAAGTTTGCTATTCGCCTCGCCCCATTACTTGGCCGGTCCGTACCGGGGTAGTCAACAGAAGGAGAACGTATGCCAGAGGGTGACGAACACCTCGACGACTACGGTGAGGAGTATTACGAAATTAGCCAATTAAATCTTCACCGCTCGACCGACCTCCGAGCTTAAACTTCCTCGTGTCTCGACCTCTCGGGCTAGCGTCAATTAACACCTGCCCTTAATTCCCAAGTAATTAATTTTCTGGTCAACGTCGATTCGTCGTTTTGCCTGGACTTGCCAAAGCGCGGCATTTTAATTGCTCGCTCGGGGGATTAGAAAGCCCTCGTGGAATATTATTTTATTGAAATAAAAATGAAGAGGAAGAAACATGAAGCTGTGGAGGGAGGTTCGTCGGGAAGGAGCGATCGCTTTTCAATGTCCCGCTAATTAAGACGCGGTTATTAATGTGCCGGGCTTGTCGGTCATTCAGACGTTCTGCGAGGGTTCAACGGGCCAGAACGAGTCGGAGCCATACAGCGGTTTGTACTTAACCATCTTCCTCGTGGCACAGCTGCTTCATGGAGCCGGGGCGGCTCCCTTCTACACCCTCGGCGTGACCTACCTCGACGAGAATGTCTCCAAGAAGATGTCCTCGGTTTACCTAGGTGACCGGCAACGTTCCCTTCCAACCATTCCCGCCCACGGACAAAACCCTTCAAGGGCGGGGAATTAAGGGTTCTCGGGCAGGAGCAGTTTTTCACCGCATACCAGGAATGTGTATTTGTGCGTTGAAAAACCGGGCCCCTGCTTGAGAACCTTAATTAGACACGGTGAAAAATATTTTCCCTTTTCCACAGGCATATATTACACGATGGCCATCATTGGACCGGCCTTGGGCTACGTCGTGGGCGGGGAATTGCTGAAGATCTACACGGATTTCGTGAGCGTCGACCCCTCGACGTAAGTAGAAAATCCAAGGATTTCATTGCTATCGAGTTTCGTTGTACTCGCCACGAGAGCCCCGTCCTTTCGCCGATATTCCTTTTTATCCCCCACCCCTGTTCGTCTGTGTGACGGAATTTTTGTATTTTTCGCCAATGTCACGTTTAGCGCGCGAGTGTCTTCCCCTTTCCCCGTGGGGAAAACGTTTGGCCCGTGCGTCGAGCGAACTTTATTAAATTCTACGGAGGATTTATCGGCTGTTTGCTCCGATCTGTCCGGCGACAGAGGCGGATGTAGACACCGTCGAATCGTCCGTTTGCCATCCGTCCGAACCAACGGTTCTCCTCGGTCCAACATATTTAACGCGTCGCTCAAACCCTTTGAAACCCAAACGAATCAGCCGAATGGCACACACGACTCGAGGGGGAAATTTACGTAGAACGACGTCGCGATTAATCTTAAAAATTGATCAGCAGAATTTAACGAAATGACGGAACATCGGCTTCAGTGTCATTGGTTCTGTCGACGAGAAAAATAAGTGGATGGTTAAAAATACTGAGGCTACTGCGTTAAAGCGTATAATGGACAGGAATTAATAGTGCATGTAACTCGGTGCGCGTAAACGTCCCACGTGGAAAATGTCAAGCGGTGAACCGATGTTTGACGATGACGCCGTTGTTACCCTCCAAAACCGTGGGCTCATCCCCCGGCACTTAGGGCACAATCAACTTCCATTTGTCTACGCTGAGTTTCCCCCATGGAACCAGGGGTTCGTTGTCGAGTCATTCGGGGGTCGCTGATGCCGCGTGAGAATCCGATTAACCCCTGGGACGACAGTTTTTCCCGATTTACCTGTCGATGGAAATCGATGGACAATCACGTTGAGACGTGGGGAAAGGGGGCATTTAAATTTGTGAAACAGGGGATAGGGAAATGCATCTTTAAAATGAACTTGGACTGCGATAGGTTGGCGGTTGAGGAGCTGGGAAGGTAGAGGCGGCGATGTGGAAGAAAAGGAGAAGGCTTTTGTCCCCCACTGGGAGCTTGATTTTCGAGGACTTGCACGTGCGCCATTCGTTCTCTCCTTTCCTGCCTACCTCCCCTTCCTATCCGTATTCGCTGCATATACGCTAGCGTTATTACCTCGTTACAGAGTATATATTTATGCAGCGGGGCATTACGCGGCTATCAGAAGGTGATTCATAATGGCCGACCTCCTCGCGGCTTCTTCCTCCCGCTGAAAATTTCGAGTGTTATAAATCTCCTCTGAGTTACGGAGTTCGCCTCTAATATTCCCCCGCCTCTTTCCGCCGCCTCGGCGGAACTGTCCGGGAAAGAAATTATTATGGTAAGAGGATGCATGCCGGCGGACGAGATAAAAAAGCCGTTCGCCAGACTAGGAAAGTGTCTCGAAGGAGGCTGAGATTAAAATCGGGGGAAGCTTCCCTCCTGTCGGCCCGGATTCCCGCTTTAAAGAGAATTCCCAACGTCTCCGTCGATCATCGGAAACGTATCGAATATCTCGTAAAAATGGGCCCCTGCCCCGACGTCGATGCTGGCCAGAAGAAATGAGGGGGAAGGTGAGAAGGAAGCGAAAGTCTGGAAAAAGCGCGTTTAAGTCGGTTAAGGGATGATCGAACAGTTAGTCAGCCGTTTCCGCGTGATCGATCGCTCCTCTGTCGCGGTTTTTTCCAAGCCTTCGGGAAAATTCAGACACGCCCAGGGGAATACGTGGATCCGATAAACGAACGTTCCGTTATTTACTCCCGGGTATGTTTGATATTTTTCGTCTCGGCGGCAGATGAATGTCCGCCGATAAATTTCAACGTTCACCGATGTAAATCGATGTAACGGAAAACGCGAGAGAATCCGTGCGCTTCGTATGTCTTCCTTCGCGAGGAAAGAGTTTTTAAAAAAACCTCGAGTTCCATTTCCGGCTCGTCGGAAGAAAGAATAAAGGAGAAAGTCGGGAACTGCCGGTTGTACCGTCGACTGTCTGCTGCACGTGTGCCGGTTAGTACTACACTTTGCGTTTAATTTCCCAGGCAAATGAAAAGTTCACCGCAGTGGCGAGAAGCAAGGCAGCATCTGCTGCAAGTTTCTCGGGCCAATTGCCCCTATCAACCCTACGGTTTCTCCTTTTGAGGTTTCCCCGTAACGGTTAAAGCTCTCAAACTGCCCCAGCAAGAATCCTTTTAACATTTACGTATGCCCTTAACTGTCCCCCCCTCTACTTTTGTCCCTCCCACAACCTTCTTCGACGAAGGAAACTAACTATATCTAGAGGAATAACTACATCGAATTTTTTTTTTAATAATCTCAGAATGATTAGACGCTTAGGAAGCTGCTTTGATAAGCACTATTTTTGCCGGGTGTACCTTCCAGACGTTTATTTCCTTCCACCACTGTGACAGCCAATTCAGGGACGTTTACGCGGAAAATACGGTGGCTCGTGAAACTCGGGTATTATTTGCTCCGTCTGTACGTGGGAGCGTTTAATCTTCGAAGCAAATGAAAGTTCACGAAAAGTATCACGGAGGGAAACTCATGCTCCAGGGGAGAGCTTTTCTCCTAGCACTTTTCTCGGTCTTTCGTTTTCACGTCTGCCTCTTCCCCTTCGCGCATACTGCACACACACACACAGGGACACACATACACCTACAGACACGTGCATAGCTTTTCTCCCCTCCTTCCCCTCCTTCCCCTCCCCCGTCCACCGTTGCAACTGGTTCGCAGGCGTAGTTGCAGGTGGGTCGTTGCACGCGGGGACTCCGTGAAATTGCCAGAGTTTTATCGAGCTAAATTATCGAAGTTCGGTAGCACCGGCGGTGCGTTTATAGGCGCCTCTATAACCGAGCCTTTCGGTCCCTGCCAATTAGCAGTTTGTTGGGAATTTTCGATTCTCCAGACATTTAAAAAAAGTGCATCGCTTGCACGGCTGTCGCGGAGCTCTACTGCTTGGCTTCCGGCGACGATTTCATTAGGACCGCAGGTTTAAACGAAGGGAATTCAAGGGGATGATGGCATACGAGTAATCCTCCAGTAACATCAGTTTTTCGATGTTTCATTGCAGGATCGGCTTGACTCCGGACAGCAACGTGTGGATTGGTGCTTGGTGGATAGGATTCCTCGCCGCTGCTGTCATCTGTTTCGTCATTGCCATTCCACTCTTAGCGTTTCCCGCAGCTCTGCCTGGTACTAAAACTTTATTGAAACTCAGGAGAAAAAGGAATGACAGATTTATGAAATAATTTGTGTTTGCAGGATCGGAAGAACTGGCCAAAGGAAGAGTCTCCGAGGCGCATGAGAAGCCCAAACCTTCGACCAACTCTGAACCCGGAAAAGCATTTTCCAAGATTCGCGAACTACCACGGGCATTGACGGAACTGCTCGGAAATCCAGCATTTTTCATGCTCAACCTCGCCGGTGCCAGCGAGGGTCTTTTAATCGCTGGTTTTGCCGCGTTCCTTCCGAAACTCATTGAGAATCAGTTCAGCGTTAGTGCCAGTTCCGCGGCGTTGTTGATGGGTAAGAATTTTCTATTCTTGAACTGTCCTAATTTTACGATTCCTGGCATTAAAGCCGTCTTCATTTTTAGGACTCGTGACAGTGCCAGCCGGTGGGGGTGGAACCTTCCTCGGTGGTTACTTAATAAAACGCTGGAGTCTGTCCTGTGCAGGGATCCTAAAATTCTGCTTAATCGCTACAGCCGTCTGCATAGTCTTCACCCTTTGTTTTGCCCTCAATTGTCCAAATTTGGATTTCGCAGGGTTAACGGTGCCCTACACGGCGCTTTCTAAGTACGCATTTCATTCAACAAAATCCTTTACGGATTCTCCTCGTGACCTTTGCATTGAATTTGTATTTTTTCACCTCCAGGAGGTCGGTAAACCTAGACAGCTTTTGCAACGGTGGGTGCGGTTGTTCGAGGTCAGAGTTCAACCCAGTTTGCGGGGTCGATGGGTTGACTTATTATTCCCCTTGTCACGCGGGTTGTTTCCAAGAAACTCAACTGAACGACGTTAAAGTGCGTATCGAACAACTTTTACGATTAAATTTTTACGAAGGTAAGGATAGTCGTCATTCGCAAAGTACTTTTTTAGGTGTATACGGAATGCAGTTGCATCCAAGCTGAGCCGTTGAACTTGACGACAGCTACGACAGGTAAAACCGTGGCTTATGAAGCGATAAACACCACCTGTACGAGCACGTGTTCCCACCTGTGGCTCTTTGTGATTCTTGCCTTCTGCAACATGTTCATCACCTTTCTCTGTACGATGCCTGCCCTATCATCGACCCTCCGAGTCGTCACGAACGACCAAAGGTCCTTCGCCCTGGGCATTCAGTGGCTCAAGGTCAGAGTATTGGGCACCATACCGGCTCCCATGATTTTTGGAACCTTGATAGATGAGACGTGCATCCTCTGGCACGAAACATGCGAGGGCAGAGGAGCCTGCCTGGTCTACGACAATTACTACATGAGCAGGTTTGTTCTGCAACTCTTTTACCTGTACTTTAGGTTCTCAGTTCAAGGTTCTGATGCAGTCTAAGCAAATAGACTTGTGGATTTTGGTGGAGTTATCCTTGACGGTGTCATCAAGTCCTGGCTCTCAAGGTTGTAAGTCGATTACCTTCACAATTTTCAGGTATATGCTCGCCTTAGCGCTCATCGGTAAAGCGGCTTCCCTTCTTTTCTTCTTCCTGGCCTGGTGGATGTACATTCCCCCGGGAGGCAAGAAGTCCGAGAAGAAGTCTCGACATGAACCCACGGCAACTTTGATGCTCAGCGAAACGCCGAATGACACACAAATCTCACCGACGACAATTACTCCGATTTTGGAAGCATAAATGGGAAATTCAAGCATATTCATTCAATTCCTATCGTAATCCAAGTGGACTCAAATCAGACGTTACCTTAGTTCTTGCACCGCTAGCTAGCCGTGCGGTCTTAAATTATAGGACATTTTCATCTAGATAAAATACTTGTATATAATGTAACTTCATCGTTGTCCAAAACAAGATCACCCACTGCCAAAATAATTGTGTAATTGTACAGGAAATAACATATTAGCTTAATTGTCATCTACTACGCATCTTTCCTATTGTACGTTTATACGATTTCAAATATAATACGTCTAGAGAAGGTCTCCCCATTTTGTACTTTTTACAATCGTAAGTGTACATATACCTGTCAATTATAATTCCATGCTGTTATTTAAGACGTTTAACGAAACAATATGTTGTAAATACAAAACTACGGAGCGACGATTTTTAGAGTCACTGTCTAGGTGTATGTATCATATCTGTTGTGACGAAAATTTAATATAAAACTTGAAATAATTTTCAGTATTTTCGTACCTTGTTTTACCTACGTATCATATATATGCAAATAATTAATTTTAACGAAATTGCTATGTAAGAGATTTTTGAAAATAATTAATTTTATAAATGAAGTATCCATATTAAAAATTCTGATGTTAAAGGTGGTTAATGTACTTTAGACATGTCGACTTCAGCATCAGGCCTCTTGGTCTAGGGGTATGATTCCTGCTTTGGGTGCAGGAGGTCCCGGGTTCAAATCCCGGAGGGGCCCGATTTTTTTATATTTTTTTTCTCATTATCACCATCATTTACTTCGTTTCAATAAATTGCGAAGAATGAAATCTTTTATAAACAATAACAATAATCATTAAATTTAACGCATAGCCTTGAAAAAATGACCTTTGATGTATCAGCGTCATGGCAATGTAATACCAACAGATAATGACTGAAAGTAGTTTATCATAATACACCAACCTTAGAACAACTGCGGTGTGTTTATATTTAGCTCACTATAATATTTTTATGGCATTTTATGATACTTTTTTTGTGAGAATTTGTGTAAAATTTGAATTTCGCGCCGCGCACGGTTCTCTTTGTGAAAGTCAACATGGCGCGCTTCGGCGCAGGGCGCATGCGTGAGCTCCCCGAATGGTTCGGGCAAAAACACAGCTGGTCTACGATCCCCGATGCGAGTGACGGTCGAACGCTGTCCATGTGATTGCCGTGAATATTCTTACTGATCTACCGGGCAGGTCGCGAAGTGAGACCGATCGTGCGCGTTTTCAAACGAAGTGGTGCCCATTTTCGCAGTGCACGCCAGTGCTGAGTGCTTTAAATGTGTATCAAGCTCGCTGACCGCCGTGTCAACACAAGGATTTCCCATTGCCCTGGATACAAAGGAGTTTCGTAAGGTGCTTCTAGCGTCCTTTCGGTGAGTCCACGGACTTCTACCTACACACCCCTGCATTCTCCGTTTCCCTACCCAGGGAAACTCCGAAAAACCACTCTAACCTCGACCGAAGATCAATCGATCTTCTCGAATTTTTCTCTCTGCTCTAAGGGTGCTCGTTGCCATATTCGTGTGAGAAAAATCCGATTCCTCAAACCCCCAGTCGTTCCTTAAAGTATTTCTCAAGATCATAGTTGTACCGGTTTAATGTTATAGAGGAATGTCATGAAAATGTCACTGTATCGTCAGCGGAAGTGCTGTAACAATGCAGCGAAAGATTAGGCGTTCAACAAAGGTCCTTCCGTGCACGAGGTCTCGTGTACTTGTTCGTAAAATTTCTGACCTCATTGTAGGACATTGGAGACTGCTGTGCTGCTCGAAAAGATTATTTTCATTGCTCCAGAAAGCGAACGTCGCCTGGTGATAAGGCCGTTGCTCGGCAAGCACATTCCTCGAGCTTGTCGAGTTTCTGTGTTGGAAAAAAAATCCGTCTGATCCTTGAAGTCCTTTTTTAGTTGCCTTCAAAGGGAGTTCTCGAACGATTCGTCCGAGGCTTTTGTGGTCACGAGTCTTCGTCTCGGACTCGTTTTTCCACATTCTTATCGATGTTACGCAGTACGTGTGCTCTGATAGTAAACAATCTCTCGAAACAACGGACCGTCAACTTCCAGGTTTAATCGGAGCCACGTCCAACATTACTGTAGAGCTTTGTTTAAAAGCCATACTATTAAACGCTGACGCACAACTTTGTGCTCGGTATAGTTGATGTAAAGGAATCAACATCGTGAAGAACCTTTGTCATTTAAAATTTCATCGTAGATGAATTCCGAAGTATTGATCACAGCTTCTAATCTCCGGCATTAATCATTTTTTACTAAATATGGGCATCCGAAGGAAAGTGTTCGCACGATCCCGCTGTGACGCGCGTAATTTTTCCACTGAGCAAAAGATTGTGCTCGGCCTTCTATTCTGGCAAGGCGGAGAGTCATTCACCGTTATAGTGTCACGGATCTCGGTGCCTGCGAAACAATTTTTATCTCCACGCGCTGTGTCGTGGCAGCTTAATACATGGGGGTATCGTGGTGTCGGGCCTAACAGTATCTACAAGGACTTTGACCTTGCTGTACAGAAGGTAGTAGTTGCCCGACAATCCGAACCGTTTTAATCGTTGTGTAAATTAAAGAGCTGCCTGTTCTACGCAGTGGATTTTCGTAGACGTTGGACTTGAGCTGGAGGGATATTCCACGAATGACTGATGGACCGGCGCCTGTGATCCGCGCTAATTGTCGTCAGAGCCTCACGCTCGGCTGCCTTTCGAAATTGCTACCTTCCCAGACCCCCCTGCATTCGCTATTGCCGTTTAATCGCTACTTCGTTATCTCCCAGAGCGCCGCTTTCCTGCCATTGCTCCTCTGTTTATTTTCTTAGCCGCGTGTATTCACATATTCGCGCATTGCGGACTCGCTATCGATGAACTTCGGTCGTGTGCTTACGGCCTCCAGGTTTTTCATTATCGACCGACGGGGCTACCTATCACCCAGTGCTGCGGTGGCTCAGCTGTTGTAACTTCGTAACGATCCGCCGGGTCACCGGTGAAAAGCACAACGGGCCAAAACATCCGCAAACCTTCCTTTACCGCATAAACAACCCGCTATCTTTTGTATTTTTCGCGCAACGAGTCTTCCTTGCTACGAAATCGGAAGAGCCCGGCTGGCCAATTCTGTATTACGTGAACTCAAAAGCGAAAGCGGTGAAACTTGCATCGTTCGCCGACAAGAAGAGATGTATACATCATCACCACGTGGTCTAAGGATTCCCATGAATTTTGCCAACCCCAGGTTTCTTCTATTTTTCGCTCCAATTGTCGCCCAGGACTTGATTAAAACTTCTCTAATTAACGTACCTTACGGAAAGGTAGTCCGTGACAGTTTGTTGCACAAAAAGACCAGTTTTGGCATTAGCGACGGTCCGGATTTTGCAACTGACTTTTGAAAGTCTCGTTGGCCCGGCGCGAAGACATTGAAAACGAAAGTCACGCATCGACGAGACGTTTCTCGACTCGAAATAGGCGTTTCGTGATCGGCTCGTGAAATTCGACTGAGTTACGCAATGCAGTCTGAAATGCACAGACACGTGGACGTGATGACGATCGTGCCGATCGATTATACCGGAAGAATATTATAATCGAATTATGGAAGGGGAAATAATGATGAGCGAGAAACCTTAGCAGCGAGACCCCCTCGTGTTGGAAGTCTACAAACGGTTTCATTCGATTACCGGAACAGGGAACTATGTCATTTTTATCGTAGATATTTCTTCGTACGCAGCATTGGCAATTACCAGACGGAACCTTGCCGACGTTCTACTTTCCGCATTAACGAGTCTCAGTGGTATTGAGCAATATCCCCAATAAAGATCGTTTCTCGCGCTCGCGTGTCGACTCTCGCACGATCTCCTGCGGTTTCCCCGTGCAGGACAATAGTTTAGTCGACTGACAAAAGGTCAAAGGGTATCGCAAAATTCGAAGCTTTTGTAAAACCGGTCAAATGACGTCTCGTTTCCTTTCGCGGAAATCTACATCGGCGAAGGATATTCTTTGTCGAATCGTTGCAAATGAATTTCGACGATCGATATCCGTTGTGTATTCGGCCAATGAAATATCCAATGGAACGATCGATCATCGGGTTCGTTAATAGGGGAACTACGCTTTTCTTCGCTCATTGTCAGTGATGCACCTGCGTTCGATGGGTGATGGATTACGAAACGGTCAAGATTCCCTTCTGCCCCGTCAGTTTCGTTCATTCTCCGCATTTAATATCACCTGCATCGATCTTCTGGATTAATCTACGTTCTATTCCTCCACTCTGTGGCATCGGATATTCCGACAATGACCAAGATGAAATTGGCTTGGATTCGACAGACTCGATGCCCGTTTCTTACGTTTCGCGGAAATATTTCTCATTGCGGTCGACATGGACAATCTTGGGGATGGCCCGGAATTCTTTGGAGATCCGTTTCGTCCTGTTTGAGTGAGTCACGACGAACGGACCAACGAACCCAATCGCCTTTTACAAGAGCAACCGTGCCTTCGCGTCTTGTTCCCCTCGACGAGGCACCTATCCGAGGCTACAGAAAATATTTGGCACGTATGTTCAACGCTCTGACTCATAAATAACGGCCGGCCCGGCCGCGTACCTCCGTTTATACGCAGCCTCTTATTTTATTATAGGCCCGCTGTACACCTGTGTACATCGGCAATCCTTCCCCACTGTTCGTCAAACGGAGCTACGAAACTCCTCAAAAGATTCCACCGGGCAACGACAATTCCCTAGCGAGCCGTTCGTTTCTATCCGAAATAACAAAACCGACGTTAAACTTTCCAGCTGGTTCTACGTCTCCAGCATCAAACGATTGTTCCATCTTTGAACGAGTCCGGTAATGTCAGCACTTTCTGTGAGGGGACGAGGCTCGGTTATTTCGAGCACGCATTGTATATCCTGAAATGAATTAGACGCGTGTATTTATAATGGGAATCGTAGTACGCGGGCCACTCGTCTCTGCTTCTCGAGGAGACCAATGCATTAACCCCGTTTCACTTAATTTCTTACTATTAACCTCGGCCCAATCGACAGCGCACCTCCTTTTCCTTCCTCCCCCGTGAGTCACTGAATTAGAGTCTACTAGAAGGTTCTTTGTTAGCCGTACATCGCATAGGACAATCAATAACTTCCATTGAATGTAAAAGAAAGTATTCGACGCTACTCGTCTGTCGAAAATCGACAGATGGGTTTAACACGATGTTTTCGACGAATTCCACACAGGAAACTGAGTAAAGGTTGGGGGAATTTCGGATGTTGGCGATGATTTTCAGCGACAGGTCGACTGATGAGTACAAATTGCTGCGAACGAGGCAGAGCAAAGAGAATTCTGTCAATGGACCAGGTCTCCTGGGTCTTACGTAATCTTTGTTGACGAGACTTTCACGGGAGAGAAGTAAGAAGCGCGCACTGTGGCAGATCCATTGAGATCCGCGTCAGTTCCGTTCGATCCCCGTCGACCGCGAGGAGAAAGTAAAGCGCGTTCGCCATAATCGTCGATTTCCCCATTCCAGGGGGAAACGAGGCTAAGGTCGATCGGTCGTTATCTCATCGCCAACAAGGAACTTCACCATTCGTCACCTCGGTTTCTTACCCCCTCCCCTCCCCCCACCCCTTCTCCTTCCACCACATGAATCAAAATTCAAAGAAGAAAGCTACGAACGAAGTGACCTAACCCTGAACGCAATGAATTCCTTGTAACTAGAATGAAAAATTTCTAAGGCGGACGTGGATGAGTTACCGAAGGAAAGTTTCCTTGGCGTGTCTGAGGGGAGACGTAGGTTTGCGGGAGTGCACTTAGGCGGGCCAAGGTCGGGAAGGATTTAAAGCAAAGGGTCGGAGTGGCGGAGCTCGTGGTGGTGTATCGTTGCTTTTTAAAAATAATCTCGATCGGCTGTGGGGCTTGGATGAGTTCGCTGAGGGCCGGCCTCCCACGTCGACCGAGCGACCCTCTCGATTCCCTTGTCCCTGCGACACGTTTCTTCGTGGCATCCTACGAGCCTTCTTCGTGTCTTTTGCCAGCTACCAACGAGGTCCCATAAATTTCCTGGCCCTCATCTTGGAACGCGCCGCAACACCGGCATAAATTAAAGCGATTTCATTGGAAAGCATTTCTCATGGTCCCCGTTTTGCCTTTTAACGCGACACGGGCAAATATTTGCTGACGAGGCGAATGACGTCGGGAACGTATTCTCCTGTTCCTGCGGACGTTTTCAGCCGAAGCCGGCTGATACGCAGCGACAGCTTGTTTAGGAAAACCGAAAAGTCTCGCGAATGTGGACACAGCTGTACTCTTGAGGTTCGTTTAAGCCGGTTGGCCTCTCTCGCCTTTCGAAACGGCCCGTACAATTTGATAATCGCCGCTTTTGCCCGTGGGCTCCCTCTTTACACGAGTCGCGGGCGGGACGGCATTGAAACGCCTTGTTCTACTCGACAAATAAAATCGCCAGCCAGCACCCAATTTCGGCTGAGTCTTTCCTGAGACGTCATCCAATCAGATCCACCGGCCAGAGATAAATATTATTGACACATACAATTACCCTCTTGCGCAGTAAGACACTGCCGATAAGACCTGCAATTGAGAAAACTTGAGACTCTATGCGTCGATTATCACGGGGAAACGGTGTAAATGAATAGGACGCGGGACCATTCGAAATACGGATCCTTTCGCGGTCCTAATTACACGGTAATTACCTGAAATAGGCTAGGAAGTGATCTCGCTCGTGTAACCGGTGTACCTAATTGATTCTGTGACTCGCTGAGCCGAGAATTTTTTTTCGGACCTCTCAAGCATCGGGGATTAACTTGAAAAGAGAGAGAGAGAGAGAGAGACTGAGTGGAGAACGGGGCGGGAAAATAGCGAGGGCACAGGTATGAAATGGGACAAAAGAAGCTTTTGGCCGGACGTTAAAGCGAGTAGAGGAACGGAGAGTTCCTGCGAAGAGGATCTTGGAGTCAGCGGGGCGGATTAAGTGGCCCCTCGACGGGAAGATACACGTAATGGCTCGGGCGAGTTCATCCGAGCGAACGAATAAGTTCGTTCGATGGCCCTTCGTTGAAGATTCCAGCGACGTTTACGGTGAAATCGGCCGGCGGTTCGGCACGTTTGCCTTGAGGCCCTTTCTTTCGTCCGAAAATATTAATCTACGATATTCCGGTGATGACGTAAGAACCGCTTCGAGCGGGGCGAAAGTGCCATTAAATTATGCCTATGAATGTATTAACATTCGATTCGCGGCCGATTGCGAGATAATCTGTTTATCCATTCCGTTGGTAATTCATGGCCTTGGGGAGGAAGCCGAGTTTCCCATTTCCCGGTCGACGGATTTTCTGGCTTTGAATAAATGATTTTTCGATGACGGCTTATTACCGCCAGTCAGAATGAAGTCAGACCCGTTTCAAGGCCGATGATAGAGCAGGCATAACGTCAGGACTCGGTCTATGCGTCAATTCGCATTTATGATTCATAGAAAACGAGCGACTGTTCCGGCTTCGCCGATGCTTTCTCCGCGTAATGTCCTCCGGGGAAAATCGTACGCATCGGCCCGGAAAGTAAGGTAAAATGTCAGCGAATTATTGTGAAAAATCGTAGGCGATCGGTCAGCTAATTTAGCGCGTAAAATGTCGCTTGACTGTTATTCTTGCATAAAATTCCTCTCCTTCGGAGGGTCTAGGGCAACTGAAGAACGTCGGCCGATACGCAGTACCCTCATCCAATGCATTTGGAATCGTTGGAACGATCGAACTAAGGTCAGGTAGCTCGGTAATTCTCTGATTCTCCTACCTGGCGCATAGATAGTTGCGAGGGTGGGGGGTGCCAGTGCCACGTAGTGTCGCATTATATTTTTCTGCATTGCCGTAGCAATGCGAAGCCGTGTGCCGTTGCCGAAAGTTTCCAGCTGGCCGTGTGTCTATATTATACAGCATGTACCGGTTCCACTTTCTCGTTTCTAGATAACGCAGTCTCCGCAGGGCGCCCGAAACTTCTATCCCGTTTTACGTAATAATCGTGTAAGGCCCCGTGGCAAGTGAATTTTTACTCGAATTAGGAGTAAACCTATTAATATTCATTTTCAAGGCACATGACGTTAAAGCTATTTATACGAGGAACGAGTTAGTTGCTTGGAGTTTTGTCCATGGAAAGTCCTGCTTCGTTATAGCTATTTTTCCCCGGAGATCGCAGGTAGAAACTGAATGGTCGAGTCCTCGTAGGTTTGATAATCGATCAAGCGGCGCCGGTATCCGAGTTTCTCGTGCAAAGTACATTAGAGGGATTGCCTAGCACGACAGGGGTGAAGGGAGGGGATAGCGGGATGCATATGGTTACGGTGCCGGGAAACGAAATGTTCGTTCCCACGTGGTGTGATTGAATGGTCCTTCGCGTGTTGGAAGGTCTTGGGAGTTTGAGCCGGGATGGGCTGGGCACTAGGTCAACCCGCTTTCGACCGCGGCACGTACAGCTCAGGAATTATTTGCCGACTCTTCGCGCTGGAAACGACGTTTATTTTCCCTCGCCCGAAGGATTCCTCCTCGGATTATCATCGTCCGCTCGTTTGTGAATCCTCCGAGCCCGGGGAAATCGGGCAATTCCTCTCGCGTTTGTTCGTTCCTTCATTTCTCTACGAACCATTGAGCGGAACATTCGTCACTTCGATTACGAATGGCAACGGGCCTCGGACACAGCTTTTTCTCTCTCTCTCTCTCCTCTCCTCTCGCTCTGACAAATGACGATGTCGTTGCGATGATGTTCCGTCGAGCGTGAAGATCCTCGCGAGAAACCGCAGACTCGAGCCCCGAGCTCCGAATTATTTCTGGAGATCGTCACTCTTTTTTCTCACGTTACGACGACGAAATTACGCGGGCGAACAAGCTCGAAATGTCTTTCGTTCCCACGGGACGATCGTACTGATCTCCGGACAATTTTTAATGGTAATTCGGACCTTTGGCGATGCAATTTTTTCGCAGCTTCGCGAGACGAACTTTCGGGCACGGTTTCCGAGTGGCTGGAATAATTGATAAGTCGACCTACGACGTGACAGATAACTTTTTTCCAGCGTACGTGTAAAGTTGCGTCACTGAAGGAACGGCTATCTCGGCTATCGTCAATATTTTTCCACGGACTGCGCGATAAGAAATATGTGACACAATGTCGGTTCGTGGAAACTTGACGAACGAATTCTGATTGCCGAGTAACGACGAGCTTCTTCCAGAGGCTATCAATGTTTACATCAACCCTGCACCTTCTTAATCAATCAATACCGTTAATTGAATGAAGTCTTTTTTTATTCATTCGTCGGATCGTTCTGCACTCGAGTCGATATACGGTTGACATTGGAAAACCATTTGGCTGGTATACGGTCCGAGTCTATACACGCGAAACTCGTGCATTTTTCAGGGGATTGAAAATCAAGGGCACGGTTTAATCGATAATCTCCGCGAAACGAAAGATGGAGGAACGTATTTACCGGTTGTCCAAGTCTCGGGATTTTCTGATTCTTGGTAAAAATTAATGAGGATTTGTCTTGTGTGTTTCAGGAGTCTAGGGCACCGGCGGAAAGGATGACTCGGTCGCCGTAATTTTGGACTTGGTAGGCAGGGAAACCTGGCGGTTAGGTCAACGGTATGGCGGAGAAAACGTCGGGCAGCGGGCACAAGAGGAATGGTTCGAGCTCGAGCATGTTCGCCCACCGGCGAACCGAGTCCGGCGGCGGATTCATCGGGCAAAAGAGACCCGAAGGGGCCGGCCATAGACGGGCGGAGAGCATTTCCAGTGCCTTCAGTCAGAAACGCACCGAGAGCGGCCACAAGAGGAACGAGAGCGTAGGAGGATTCGGACACAAGAGGTGACCATTTCACCATTCCCCAGTTTCTCCCCTCCTTCGTCCCCTTTGGACCCCCGGCAGGGGTACGTTTCACCTTCACCGACACTTCCTGTCCTTCCCCCCCTTCGATTGCTAAGAACCCCGGCATGGCCTGATCGATTGTTGTTAAAGAAAAAGTAAGATAAACCCGGAGGAGGAATATATCGTCCCGTCCTTGGGAAGATTTGAGGAAGTCTTCCCAAGTTGGCCGGAGTAATTTGACTCCTCCCGTGGGTCCTGCGTGTAACGCCTAGACGCCCGGGGGAAAATCGAGCCTCTCGGGTCTTTACTGGCTTCCAGAATTTCATCCGATTAAATTTCCCCGCTCTGCTGGTAGCATAACGATGTTCCTCCGAGAAAGGCCCGACGCGACGGGACAATTCACGTCGAATTTCCGTCTCAACTCGACACTCACGACTGCCAGTCTCCTCGTCGAGCTTCTTTATCGAACGAACGATAATCAATTCGCAAGTCCGTCCGTCGGTGTTGCCAGATCGAATCGTCAAAACAATGTTTTTTACCTCCGGCAGAGGAAAGAAATTGTTGAAAATATTTTCCGACTTACGTGGAATCCGAAGGACCGAAGGGTCGTCGATTTTTCGTACTTTACGGCGATTCAACGGGAGAATGGAAAAATAGGCAAAGAATCGGTTTGGCAACAACGTGCGATCTTGACGGTGTAAAAATGTTCGTTTAGGTCCGAATCGGGGAGCAATTACCATGCGGGTCATCGCAGGAACGAAAGCATGTACGCGATGACCGGCCTCTACGCCGAGAGTACCGGAACAGGAACAGTGGAAAACACGGATCCCACGCAGGTTTCCTCCGGAAGGTTGACCCACGACACCATCATTCGCTGCCACAGCAGGAACCCCAGTTCCGGCCTCGTGGACCACAGGTGAGAAGGTCAAATTAAGCTGTGAAAAATTCCTCCTCGTCGGGGAAGGAGGATCCTCCTGGCCTTTGCTCTAAAATGCGTCTTAAGACAAGCTGTATCAGGACTGTTTGCCGGGCATTAAATTTCGTTGGCGTTGGCTGAGGAAGAAAAGACAGGCATGTCGAAACGGTTTCTAAACGGTCGCTCGCGAATCTCTCGCGGGCTAACACGCCGAATCGGTAGAAAGTTGGGGCCGCTGAGCTCGCGATTCGCCGACCCTGACACGTTTTTATCGCGCCGATCCGGCGAGGCCCTTCTGGCTGAGCTAACCGTCGTTGCTCTCGTGTGCCAAGACGTCCACGAGTTTCGCGGGCCTGCGAAGGGCGAGGTCGGCCTCGCCGATTTTAGCCAGCGGTTCCTTCCCAGTCGTTTTTCCCGACACGTTGACACACTCGAGCGAACTTTCTTCGTCTTTCAATTCGTTCCTCTGTCCGGCCGAGAAACGTCGTAAATGTCGCACGAATTTACGACTGGTCCTCGAATGTTTGGAATATTTCTACGTCTTTTTTTAGTCCCACCCCGATGTTCTTGACCCGGGAAAAGGAACGCGAGAATCCCGGCTTGGAGCGAGTACGATTTTACCGGTGCACCAAATGCGTTTAGATTCACGCCGACGCTCGAAAATCATCGCTCACGTATTAATGCGTCTCACGCTTGCACTTGAAACACGAGCTGCGATTTATTCACGCTTCGTTCCTCTCATCTTTGCCATTTTTTCAGAGACTTTATCATCAAATGTCACAGCAGGAATCCTAGTGCTTCCATGGTGGATAGGTAAGGACAAACGCGATCTTTGTATTTCCCTACCGAGACCAAACGAGTCTTAATACTCATATCCACATTTTTGTACGCTTGGCAAAGCTAGTGCTTCCCAAAGAAACATCTTCTACACGATTTATTCCTATCACCGAAGGACGAGGAAATGGCGAATTTTAATATGATTTCTTTGTCGATCGTAGACCCGAGAAGGAAAAGGCGGAAACCCCGCCATTGAATCCAGATTCTCGTGACTGCGGAATTCTCACCTGTAGGCCGGCCTTCATACAAAAATTCGCCGGTATAAAGGTACGTGAATACACAGGGATTTTCATAAAATCTGCTCCTTGAAATGTCAGTCGCGATAATGGCAGTTTTATTGTGTTGTAATTGACACTTGCCAAACGGCATTTAACGTTCATTTCGCCATACGGGAGTGCAGCTGTGTCAGCGTTAATCTCCGTGCACGTAAATCCGTAGACGAGCTAAGGTTGAATTCCGTCTGGCACGATTTTCGTCGAAACGGCCGACAAATCCTGTCTTACGGCTGCGAGGATCGCGAAGGCAGACAGAGCGTGACTCACCGTTTGAAAGGCCACGTTAGCGCTATTAAAAGTTGATGAAAGGAGAAAGACGACTGGAATATTCATTCCTGGCGTCGTTCTTGTTCGATTTCATTGCACCTATCGGCCGTAGGGCGAGCGCTAAAATTTGCCCCAACGTAAATTTCAGTACTCGTCAAGTGAACCAGTCGGTCGGGTTCTCGGCAATTCGTTTTCTTTAACGTCCAACGTGTATTGCCATTATGACGTTTTGAAGGGCAATTTATGATACTCTTACGTGCCTGGGAATGGACTTGTACTCGGAACATTCCTGTTTCCCGTGCATTGCTGCAAATACAGATGTATTTCAGGTGTTCGTGTTCCTCCTGTCGTTCCTGGTGACATTGCAGCAGGCTCTGAGCTCGGGCTACATAAATTCTGTGATAACGACTATCGAGAAACGGTTCGAGATCCCGTCCAGCCTCTCGGGCCTCATCGCTAGCTCCTACGAGATCGGCAATGTCATCACCGTTATCTTCGTCAGCTACCTCGGCAGTCGCCGGCACATACCCGTCTGGATAGCCATTGGTAAGACCGGAGGGATCAACGAGAAGAGCCACAAATCAAGACGCTTCTATATCCTTCATTTTTCCTGAACTTACACTTACAGGTGCCGTGATAATGGGTCTGGGGTCCATGATCTTCATGCTGCCGCATTTCACCGCAGAGCCGAACCTCATGACGACGACAAACCATTCCAACTCGGACAACATATGTCGCGGTGTGTCCTTACGGGAGCAGGACATGGGTTTGGGTAGGTCCAACTACCGTCGAGCGCCCTTTAAATTCCTAACGCCACTGTAAACGTCCTACATGGGCTGATCGATTTTCGTAGGTCGTCTGTCGTCCGGATTGTCGTCGCCGCCATTGGCGCCGCATAATAATTTAAGAGGCGACAACTGCATACAGGGATCTCCATCGACCGCAGGTCCTGTAATGCTTTTTGTACTTGCTCAATTATTGCTAGGCTGCGGTGGTTCGCCGCTATTTACCCTCGGCACTACGTACATAGACGACCACGTCAGACCGGAGAGCGCCTCTCTTTACATCGGTAAGTCTGTATCTTGTCTGTTTGTCGGCCATTTGACCTTCGACGAATCGTTTAAAGTTAATAGCAAACACGTCACCCTCCTCTAGCAGAAAAATATTCTATACGTGATCTTACTTCCTTTATTGACTGACGGTGGCGTGTATCAGACTGACATATCGAATTTTTGAATATTTTATCTTTGCAGGATGCATGTATAGTATGGCAGCTTTTGGACCAGTTTTAGGATTTCTCCTTGGAGCTTATCTTCTCTCCTTCCACATGGACTCCCTTTCCGCAACAATCATAAGCATTGGTAATTAAAATGTCATATATCAGAAACGTGAATAATGATATACATGTTCTTGGGTTTATATTTTAATGGGCTGTTACAGATCCTGGCGACCATCGATGGGTCGGCATGTGGTGGGGCGGGTTCCTTCTTTGCGGATTGCTTCTCATCCTGACGGCTGTCCCGTTCTTCAGTTTCCCGAAGACGCTTTACCGCGAGAAGGAGAAAATTCGGATCATAGAGAAGAACAAGGCCGCAGCGCAGAAGGAGAAAGAAGCAGCTAAGGAATTGAAGAAAGAACAACAGATGGACGATACTGGTTATGGGAAGGACGTTAAAGGTAAATACCGTATTGTCAATAGAAGATAAGCTTTGACTTCAGTCTCTTTCATAATATTATGATTTATTTATTCTCAGACATACCTCGAAGTATGTGGAGGCTGGTATGCAACCCTGTTTACGTTGTAACTTGCCTGGGTGCTTGCATGGAGCTGGTCATTGTTTCCGGGTTCGTCGTTTTCCTGCCGAAATACCTGGAGACCCAGTTCAGCCTGGGTAAGAGCCAGGCTAGCATATTCACAGGTTCCATCGCTATACCAGGCGCCTGCATCGGGATCTTCTTCGGCGGTTGTCTTCTGAAACGTCTGGAATTGCGACCAAAAGGTGCGGTGCAGTTCGTTCTAGTCTCCAACGTCATCTGCTTGCTCTGCTACGGTCTCTTATTCTTCCTCGGCTGCGACAACGTCAAGATGGCCGGGACGACTATTCCGTACTTCAACAACAGCACGAAGGGCCCCGAGCCCTTCCAAGTTAATCTCACTGCCGCGTGCAACTTCGGTTGCGAGTGCCGCATGAACGACGTCGAACCAGTTTGCGGCAACAACGGACTCACGTACTTCAGTCCTTGTCACGCAGGATGCACTGCCTTCAGCTCCAAATCAAACTTCACTAATTGCGCATGTACGTAGGCACATCTTCCACGAACGTTTCTCCAAAAAAAAAATTAACCTACAAACTTTTCATGATTTCCCAAAGTGTATAGAGTTGCTATGACCTCTTAATTGTAGCCAGTTACATGTTTGTTAAGGTATACATGGCAATTTGACGATGATACCACCAGCAGCTCCGGAATTCGCCGAAGTAACCGTAGTGCCAGTGGCAACAGCTGGCCCATGTACCTCGCCGTGTCGAACTATATTCCCCTTCCTTATATTATTATTCTTCATGACCTTCATCGTCGCCGTGACGCAGATGCCTTTGTTAATGATTGTCTTACGGTATGGAAATTCGCAAATGATTGTTCAAGGACAAACGGTCATTTTTTATACAATGCTTTGTTCTCATCCTCAACAGGTCAGTTTCCGAAGAAGAGAGGTCTTTCGCCCTGGGAATGCAGTTCGTGATCTTCAGATTATTTGGATACATACCCGCGCCAATTCTGTTCGGCAACTTGATCGATTCTACTTGTTTGTTGTGGAAGAGTACGTGTGGGGAGAAGGGTGGTCGGTGCTTACTTTATGACATTGAACAATTTCGGTATAAGTACGTATAATTACAGGTCCGAAAAATGTATACAATTTTTTTCACGATTCTTTCTTGAAACATGGTGATATGTCTGTTCGCAGGTACGTTGGGTTGTGCATGAGCATAAAAATTCTGGCACTAGTACTATTTCTGATCGACTGGTGGCTGGTAAGGAGGAGAAAACAGATGGAAGATCGGCTACCCCCGTTGACCGTGAACGAAGTTGTAGGATCCATAATAAGCCTCGACAAACGTATGTTCTTTTAAGCCTTAGATTTCACCTCTAGCTGTTATTCGAATTTGCTCTTTAAATCCCTGCAATTTCACCTCAGTTTTCGAGGAGAAACCGCATCACCAGAACGTGGCAGATGGTGAAGTCACTTCACCGAGTTCGGAAGCTTCCCCTTCTTCCATCTCATCGCCAACAGAACCAACGAAATCCACGAATCTCGAAGAGACGGAGTCGTCGAACCATACTCAAGACTCCATGGGAAGCGCGTGTCGTTTGAAGGACACTATGGAGATCGAAGTTCCGGATACGAGGCAAGAGGGTTTAAGCGTAGAGATAAAGCCACCCCTTAGCAAAGTGGACAATCACGAACGAAACGTTTAATGACCGCTTCGACCTAGGGTCTCGATTGAAAAAGACGGAAACCCGTCGACCTGTCATCTTGGCGATTCGTCGACGTTTCGGTTCGACGATGCGCTTAGTATAAGGAAATATATCACTAGGACATTTTTAAGGCAAACGCGACATAAGGGTCAATAAATGCGGTATGTGATATGCGAATGCAGCTTGTTTCAGGCGTACAAGAAGATAAAAGAGTGAGTATCGTTTGTTACATGGTTGAATATATCTTGTTGGCGTTTTAAGCATTAATCAAAGCGACGATCGAAATCTCATGAAAAAAAATGCGTGCGTTAGAGTCGGGTTAAGGGGCACGTCTGATACAAGCTTTCAAGGATCAGGCCTTTGTTGGACTGACGTGAGAAATGAAACTGTATATATGGAAATTCCTGCCTTAACGAATACAAGACTAGACAAACGTATAATTAAAGATAATATAAGGAGAACGGAAATGACTTTCCGTGCGAATATCATTAACTGCAAATCAATTTTATTAACGATTAATTTTATAATCGGACGTAGGTTTTATCAGAAGAGATTAGTCAATTTAGCGTAGTCGAGTCACCGACGTGGATCATAGAGGAATCAATAATAAATATGTGAATGACGTAGGAGTTAACGTTTGACTTTTTTCGCAGATTATCGCAGATGATCGCAGATCGTTGTATCATATATTATGCTTTAAAAAATCTGCACGTACTTTCTCTAAACTTGCTAGAGTTTTACGTGATTACGCATAATAGCGCTTATGATTTTCCTCGAATTTTTCGTTCTCATTCCGATGGAGAAAAAATTCACCTGCTTCACCGTTCGATGGATTTTTGTGTCGAGAACTTTTTCGCTGAGACGTAAGTCGGTATCCTAATGAAACGAACAATGCTTCCTAAGCAACGAATAAACTATGTTTATCGCGCTTAAACGACGGCTCGGCGGCTTGATGAAGAACTCGGGTTCGATGTACCTAGATGCGTCGTTGGATGAATTTTGGCTCTGAGTATGACGAGAATCAGCGATGGGCAAAGTGAAATTGAACGATACTTTGTTTTCCACACGGCAGCGTATGCGTTTCGTTGTCAATCAATTAATTGAACTTTTCAGAAGTGCTTACAAAGGAGTCAATATGCTTAGGTAATTTCAAAGCAATTCATTGTGCCCATCGCATTGGGAGAAGTTCACTAGTTTAGTACCTGAAAGCACCTCGAATCGATTTCGACGCGAAATGAAACTGTACACTCAGGAATGAAAATTATTTAGGGAATAAGAGCGCTACGGACGAAAACGAGGGGAGGAATGAATAGCGCTTGGAAGGAATGCTGAGCCGCGATTGACATCGCTTATCATTTTTCTTCGAATGTGTTCGATACTTCGAGTACGAAACTGTTGTACAAAGAATGCTTCTAGAGACGTGACCGTACGTTTTATCCGATTCACCGTCGCTATTGGGCCCGTCACTGTCAATTCTCCGAACGGTAGTGAAACGCAATTATATTTTAGAGGCGACTTTCAACGCGTCCTTCTTCAAAGCCGACTGTTCCTATCGTTTCCGAGACCGACGAGGTCTCCGTTATGACATACAAGGATCTTACACATATATTAATATACTTTGTGATAATACGGCGCATCTTTCTCGAACAGTAGGCTTTGCAAAAGGCTCTAGGGGATAACAAAAAAGTGCTGTGAAGTATGTGGGAAATACACGTTGAATTATATGCACCTTCAATTAAAGCGTTTCGAAAGACATATATATATACACACACATGAATATATATATTATACATATATATATATGAATTATCAGCTGATGTACATACGTAGTTCAAATGATTTATATCAAGTTATACGAGGACGTAACGCGCGAACCGCGTTTTTACGTATTATTATAGCCTTACAGCGAGTTCGTGACGATCAGAGAACGTTCCTTCGAATAAATCCGATGCCGAGCGTTCGGCACAAATACAGTCTGCATCCCATTTCATCTATATTTTTGCGAAGCTTGCGGAACATCAGGAGACGAAGATAATCTTCGAGAACGGACTAATAGATTTCCGATGATTTCTCGGTTTTCTGCGGAGCTTCGAGTTTCCACATTCTCGATTACGTTACTTAATTATTTGGCTAAGAATTTCGTTTATACGACTTAACGAAAAACATTGCACTTATGTCGCTACGAAACACCGACTTCGGATTTCCTCGGTATGATTTCGAAATCATATAAATTATACAGCGAGTATCGTGTAATTATTTTTACGAGCGAGGATGATCGCTATTATCATAGTAGTTCCATACGACCCTTAATGGTATGATTTTCGATTTAGCATTATGATCGTGTTAGTGTGGAGCGTCGATGGTACTCGTTTGTGTTTCTACGTGACATTCCTGCGTGGGGGTGGGACGAAGGGATGGGCAAATCTTGGGCAAAACGGGGGCGTAGAGCGTGTGAAGGGGGGCAACGAAGTATTAGATAGGGAATAAAAATAATAAATTGGAATAAAAACACTGTTATGTACATGCATATGATTATTACATTAATACGAAATGGCTTATAGGTGTAATGTATTTTTTGTAGGGACCATAAATATAAGCAGAAGGACGTAGGGAGTCTCGATCGGTACCGAAAAGTCATACAAGCCAATTGTTTCTCGGCGTGAAAGCAATACGTGATTATCGCTCGCGCGCCAACCGGACGGACAGATCATGCGGAACACATTCTCGGGGATTGTTAACGAAAAGACTATCGAAAATAATGGCATAGCGACGATTTTCAAGATGCATCGCCTTTTTCAGGTTGCGCAAATCATCCACCCGTACGCACATACGCTGGCGCACTTTACTTAGGAATTTTCTAAATTCGCTTCGACTCGAGAAGTCATTTTGACGTTTTTAAAGCTTCCCTCAGACAGGGAATTGCGGAGTCGCGTCTCTCATCGAGGCAGGTTCGTCGTAGACCATTTGTAATGATATTCTACGTTTAGACGAGAAACGCGACTTTCGTAACTACTCCTGGCGCTGGGAAATTAACGCGGTTTTTCATGGTGCATGCGAATTGCCAGTCAATATAGAATATTCTTGACTATTTCGTAACGTAAATTAAGACAGACGCCTTATAGGATCGACGACGAGATACGCGCCTATAGAGACCTAAGTACCTAAAATTTTGAAAAAGCGTGTACGCCCTGTTTTGCGAGGCGTTGTGGACAAAAATACAAATTGCGACTTTTATCTTTGTATTACGATACAGTTGCTTTAATGTCGAATAAGCCGCTTTTCCGTGCCATTCTCGTTTCACATCGCAGTTCTGTCATTTCTTCCCGGTAGTCAATACTTCAGAGCTGTTCTCGACCATACGGAAAACTCGACTAAAAATTACACTGAAGATCTAATGAATCGCCAACTATCGGAACCGCCTTCTGTTCGATTCATCCGAACATAGTTTTGCAGAAGTGTAAGGCACAGACGAATAACGTATTTACAATGAATAAATGTTTGGGAAACTGTTAACCCAGTTTGGTCTTCTTCATAGCCCAAATCCACAATAACGACAAAGAGTAATGCATTAATTATAGTTGCGTCAAAGATCCGTTTTAGTTTGGTCGTTTGCGTTGATTGTCGGCGGATTAAACGTCGTCAAACAGAATGTACATATCGGATAGCGACAATGATCATTTCACTTTATCTTGTATGCTTGACTCAGTTGTCCCTCCCACCGCCGTGTTTGTTATGATCGGTAGCCGATAATATTAGTCGTGTATAAATTTGATCGCACACGACATGTTCGTTTAGTACGACATCGTGGAGCGAACAAAGGATTTTGTTTTTCGAAGATTCTTCTTCGTGGCGAGGGCGACAAGGAAGGGCAGACATGAATTCTTTGTGCTCCTGATAGTGGGCAGGTACGTGTTCGCCGTTCCTCGAAGTTTGCCTCGTGGATGCCTCGATCAATATTGTTTCATGTGTAAACGACCCTACACCGGGATTAGCCTGCAGCGTAGATAAAATGTGGAAATTTACCCGTTTCTACTGCACCGGCTTACTAGCAAAGTATCCCCCGATACGCGTTTAAACTCGGAGAGAATACACGTTCGATCGATATCAGACTCGAGTGATTCGTGGAAAAGTTATGAATCATAATTATAATTTGCACAAAGCGGTCTGTAAAATTGAGTGGGCGGACACAATGTCGGAATCGATACGAAATAATTACTGAAATTGAAGTTCGACCAGCCGTATAATATACGATTTCATATTTATGTGGTAGGGTAATAGTCCATGGAAAACGATAGTAGCTATACACGAATAATTTCAATCTACGTTTTTGAATTTTGTAAGCGCTGAAATTGGAAAGTTTGACTATTTGAATCTCGATTATCGGCAAGATATTGTAATTTCTTTGCTGAGATTGGTATCAATGGCTTTAAGTATTTCAGAAAAATAGGCCATTATATCTAATGTGTGACTAACGATGTCTTTCCCGAAGAAAATCTTTCCGAAACATGCAGCCTGGTGAAAACATGGAACCGCTCGGTCGTTTAAATCTTGCGCCACAAAAGCCGGACCAATGGGAAGCTAGTACTGTCGCGCAATCGCAGATGCGCGCAGCGTCGGCCATTTTCCGTGGGTCTTCAGTTGTCTACAGGCTTTTCTGGCGTGTGGACGTACGCGAGTCTGTCCCGCAGTGTTCTGTCATCTACGGAGCCGCGTTTTCGCTGACGAACGCCCCACCGTACCTTCCATATTCAATGTGTATGGCGATTCAGGTGAGTCCGCAGAATCACGATATCCCGCGGAAACTCGAAAGATCGGCCGGAAATAGCGCTCTCGTTTTGACGTTCTCGGGCTCGGTGAATTGGGCGAATATTTTTTCTCCTCGCGGAGCCCGTGTTGCTCCGTCTTTGCGCGTGTTCTTCTTCTCTCCCCGTAGGCTCGCGAGTGGGCTACGTTCTTGGCTGTGAAAGTGTGCGATTCATCGTGCGCGTCCCCCCGCGCCTCTCTTGCTCCGCTCTCGATTCGTCCCCACAGGAAACATCTCGCTGCGAACACGTTTCACCACATGTCCGGCGATTTCTTGGGGAGGGGAAGTCGGGGAGGAGGAGGCACATGCGGATGGCAGTCGATGCGATCGGGGACTTATTTTTATCCTTAGTCAGATCTCTCCTCTGGTCTCGAGGGTTTGTCTTTGCCAGCCTTGGCTCCTGATCCCTCGGCTCGTCTGAGGGGTTTTGTTTTTCCGCGAATTTCAGGCGTCCTTCGTGGGCCTCTAGGAACGTGGCGCGTCTGTATTGCTTGCATGCGTGTGTACGAGAGTGGCTCGCCCTACGCGCACATAGCAGACTTCTGAGCTACGTGTGCTGCGCGGACGACGAACTTTCCTCGTCGTCGTCGTCGTCGTCGTCGTCGTTGTAGTCTTCGTCTTCGTCTTCGTTATCCTAGTCGTTCTGTTCCTCCGGTCGAAGGCTACTCGATCCTCCGAAATATGTGACCTCTGTACTTTCCGCTTATTCCTAAAACGACGCTCCGTAGCAACAGCTTCCTATTCCAAGGTTCATAGGACTTTCGTTTTAACTCTTTTTTCCATTCCTTCGACATGAGTATCCAGAGAGCCACGTCTTTTGATTACACGCTCGCTCAGAACTACCAAATATTTAAACATTTACTCGTACGTGTTGCGCGAAGTATTTCTTCCACAACGATAACGACGTTACCCGGGCGACGGGCTTCCACGGACAATTTTCCTGAGGCTTAAAATAAGCAAACGATTTTCCCGTTGCCTTCGCAGCGGGTCGTCTCTTGTGCCATTTAAAGAAGATGTACCTACCTGACCCCGGGTCTTAACTTTTTTGTGAAAAGATTAGGAGATCTGGCTCGTTTGATTTGCGATTAAAAGCGAGATTTCTCACGGCTCGCTTTACGGTCTTCTTTCGGCCGACTCGAGCGTGTTTTCGGTTCGTTGTTGTTCCTCTTTTTCTCTCTCCTTCAACGTCGAGTCTCCCCTCTTTGCGAACAGAACGAAAAGGAACCACGAGGACGGTTTATTATATATCGGCCGTGTTCAATGCCCTCTCCGTCGGGACATACAAACCGTCTCGCGGAATTTCGCCCTCCCGTGGACTTTCTCCTCAAAATACCTGTAGAATGAAATGGCAAATCGAAGCACAGAAGCACTGCGCCTACCGTGTTAGCTCAATGGTTTACGATGGCTTTACGGCAATCGGGAAATAATTTCCGCAAAGACCTCTATGAAATATGGCACTACCTGCGGGGTGCTCCGAAACCGGAAGTGTCACCGAATGCTTGCTGCACACGATTACTTATCTCTTGGGAGGATGTTTGCACGATCTTAACAAGATCCTCGAGCACTGATTTATAAGCCGCCGTATTTCTTTGTCACTTGAATCGTTTCTCGTAGATCATTTCCCGATGCACTCAATTTTATTAATTCCACCAACCCCCACCCGTAATTTCTGAATTGAATGCTCGACCGATTCGCTTGTGTACGAAACACCATTAACATCGTGTTGCCCATCACGGTCTATTGATTAACGATTTTTTCGCCGGTTCCTGGGCGTCGAAGCGGATCACTTATCCCCGATGGTCGTGTTGAAAAAGAAGCATGACGTCAGTCTGGCCGACGAGGGAGACACGACTCGCCTCGTGTCCGGCCCAGCTATACATACATTTGCGCACGGCCGATATCGCTTTGAACATTGACGCACGCGTGTATATCTAATGCACGTCCATACGTTACGGTCTTCCCCTTCGTCCGTCTTTCCGTTCGTTCGCGCCAAACGGCACTTTGCGTCAAGCTGCTGCTGCTGTTGCGTTGAAACCGTCCTGATAATCGTTGCAAATCGCGTTACTCGGCCCAATTACCGCGCACACAGCTCACCGATTTCTACTCCTATCTCCCATCGAATTGCACCTCACGACTCAACCAAATAATAAGGATCCTCGTCATCAGAGAAATCGAGAAAACTATGAATTAATGGGACACTCGGAGTTCTCTCTTACTTGGCTCGATCTCGTATTGACTTTGATTTTTCCCTGCAGAAATCTCGGTCGAGAGGAACACGTGTCGGTTTACCGAAACCACGCGCGCCTCCGGCTTGTCCGGTACATCGAGTTACGCGTCCTCATATTTCACCTATGCAACATATAATACGTTTAACCTTCCCGCGCCTCGTTACGTATTTTTTGTCGCACGCGAGGTAAATCACGGAGGTCAGATCGGCGTGAAATAGATCAGCCTGGTGCGAAGGCAACTCGGATAGTTTCTCAATATTAAAGTCCATTCGGCAAAAAGAAATCGACTTTATCGGCATTGTAATTTGTCCGATGGCTCGATTTTACGACTTTTTCCGAACGGACGAGAGTTGGTTAATTTCTCTGGCGTGAATCGAAGGATAATACAGCGTAGCCGATGTTCCCCATGTTTATTGTTCATCGTTTAATCGGGCCTGCGTGGAGGAGAATGAAAGGGTGGATATCCACGATCGATCGACGCGGCTCTTGGGTCGATTGTTGGCCAAGTGTTTTCTAAACGGTCCTTTTGTCTCCCCTACCCCCCTCGGCCCATTGTTCTTTGTTGCCGATACATCGAAGAGAGGTTGGGGGAGGGGCGGGGACGCGTGGAACCGCAGGATGATCGAGCGTGTGTGTCGTTTGACTGACGTTTTCGACGCACTCAACGGTAACGTCACTTAAACGGCAGGCAACAGAGCCACCGCAATTCCCCCTCCTCGACTTTCCTCGAAAATTTCCCGTTGAGTAGGCCTCGTGTTTTCGAGGAACACGTCCCCGCAGATGTGCCAAGTCGATTATCCTGCTCCAAATGGCAGACGATTCTTCTGGGCCGATCGATCATAATGAGCGGAAGACTGTCTAATGGAATTGACGAATAGCTATTGAGTGGGGGCATTGATTGGCTGGAGCCACATAATTGACTAAGCACTCCATTCACTTAGCCGAGGACCGATCGGTTACGTTGACGAGTACACGATGCTACAATAACAAATAATACCAGTAGATCGGTTCCGTCGTTTCCTGTTATGTAAATCCCCGTGGATTGTGTAACACGAGACTCGTGCTGATCAGGAAGTCAGGAATAGCGAACGCACGGCAAACGCAATTCTCGCGGTGACGAGTAATTAGTTAGACGGATGGATCAAAACGATCGGCTCGTAAAAAAGAGTAACGTCGCATTAATTGACCGTGTCATCAGCAGTCTTGTCATTGGCTACGTTCCCTGCGGTATGATGTAGGGATCGTTATTTGCTGGCGTAACGATTGTTACGCAATCGTAGCGATTTGTGGTATCGTCGAGCACCTGCCACTCGTCATTGAACTTGTCTCCTCGCCATTGTTGCTCGGCAATTAATTTCTTACGAGACGCAAACTGTCCACAATGTACATGCTGTTTCCCTCAATGTTCGGCCTCTTTGATAATTGCTAGGTTTGTTAAGGACCTTTGTCGAACTGTCTTCTCCAAAGAATAGAACTCACCGGTACGAAAGGCAGAGCCTTCATTGTCGATCGTTGCATCGGTTGACGTTGCGATAAAAGAATTTTTTCGCAATATGTAGAGAATGCCGATGGTTGATTGCGATGGACGGAGGAAGATTGACAAAGGAGATGGTTGTCGTGTCCACTCTCTTGTGGGTTTCGTGTTTCCAGAGGCCAAACCGACGGTCCTCCGGAGAAGAACGAGAGGGAAGTAGAAAGTGAAACCTCCCGCGAGATTATTCCGAGAGAAGTCATCTTACAGTCGCCACGTGTGAGAATAGAGTTACTATCTCGGCTAGACCGGTTGCAAGCAGTACTCGGAGACGATTAGAAAAACACAAGAGGATCACGTGCATCGGTAATCTTATAACGATGCTTTCTTCTCTCGACGTTTTATCGTTTGTAATCGCAATGCGATCCGAGCGAGGACTCTTCTTTCCCCCTGGCGCAACGAGCTAGGTCAGGGAAGCACCCTTCACAAACGGAGAAACACTCCTCGGGTCATGAACATGAACATGTTCTTCTTCTTCATTTGATTCGCAAAGATTTGCCAGTGTTTCGCGAAAAGTCGGTGACTGGGAGACGACATTGTTCCCCGCACGTGTTGTGTCGAGTAAAAGGAGAAGGAGGAAGAGGAGGAAGAGGCGATAGCTCAAGTGGGCAAAACGGTCGTCTGTTTGGCTGGGGTCTTCCCCCGAGGGACGCCATTGTTCCTTGACGTCTCTTCTGCGGCCCTCCCGACTGTGTCCCGGTACACATGCACCGACTTTCTCTCCTTTTCTCTCTCATGCTTGCACGCGAAAGGCCCTCTCGTCCTTCCGTTCGTTGCACCTTTCACAGGTAAGTGCACCACGAGTGCACTCCTCTGGCGAGGTGTTAAATTCTCGCTGCGTCCGGCTTTCACGAAGATTCGAGCTGCGCAAACAGGTGATCAAACCGTGCGGAAAGACGATACACATACTCCGCATACGTTAAGGCCAACATTTACGTGAACGATTAAACTCAGCTAAGGGTAGCTTCTCGGGGGAGGAGGAAATTTCCCTTTGAACCTGTGTTGGTGAGCCTCGTTGAGAGGAAAGCAAGACTGGCGAGACTGTCGCGTTGTAAGACGATCTCTTCCCGTGGGCCACCGACGTCGTCGTGGAATCAATTTATGTAACATTGTGTCGTACTCCAAACACGGGCCGATAAGAGTAGCCAGTAATATTATGTTCCTTGACCACCGCGCCAACCGCGGACCCTGCGCTGTGAGACAAAACAAGGCATACCGTATCGTGAAATCCAAGCCGTCCAGGGGGATTGAACTCTCGAAGACGAGTCGTCAAAGTGGCCGACGTGTCGGGGGAGATTTCTCCGAAAGGAATCGACCGTTCCTGTCGCTCGTTTTAATCGGCGCGCAGAAAATTCAGTGCGCCGGTCCGGAGGGGCTTGGGAAAGCGGGAAAAGAGGGCAAGACTCACTTTCGACGGGATTTCGAGGTGTCGTTAGCCCGTACGCGGCCTGCCCTACTTTAGCCCAGTCACGTCTTACATTCAAGCACACCTAACCATTCTGATGATTTATCTATGAGAAGCAAATGAGTCGGAAAATTGCTTCGTAGTCTTTGTAGTCGGTGAAAGTTGAGTTTCGAGAGAAAGGATTGGTTCGGGCGAGGTTCGCAATTTCCAACGAAGGGGTTGAGGTCGCCCTATCGGGGATGCAGAGACGGGGAGAAACATCCCTGCCTATCGTCTAGACGGAGCAGGAATAAAAAAGAAATCTATATATAAAGGACTAAGTGTAATCGAGGCGAGAGACGTCGTTCATTGGGAATTCTCTGGCTCGTCCTCCCTTCGTCTTTCTTCTCGTCTTTTTTGCGTTCCTCTTTGTCCGACGAACTCGGTTCCTCGGCAAACCGGACCGGTTTCGTTTGGTTTTCCTCCGTAAGGCCGCACAATCTGCACTCTGCCTACAGTCACCGCCCCTTGCTTTTCAGCTAATCCCATTCGATATCCAGCAGAACCTATAAATCATCTACCCTCCTAAAACCCACGTACTCGACTCTCGCAGTCCTCTTTCTTCCCCGGGGACTCCGGGGTCCCTCTAATCGTTACTCGCAATTTAAAATGCACTCTGGCTTATGCTAATTGCATTATCGAGCATTACGAAACGTTATTTTGCTTTTGCGTTATGCACGCTACTCGGAAGCAGTGCGAGAATTATCAGCCGAGTGATAATTACGCAACAGACGCGCGTGTATTAATTATCATTCCATTAGCCTTGGTTTTCTGCGCGTTGAAATACCTGCTACCGGCTTATACGCCCACCCATAGTGAGTCGAAGAAATTGCGCTAATACAAACAGCTAATCGTAATATTATTATCGCCGCGATGTTATATTAGTTTGGAAATATTTCACCGAGTATCAAAGCTCGTGCAAAATTGGTGGACAGTCGTATCGAGTTATATGGTGGTCGAGGAAGGAAGGGTGCTCTTCCCCCTCGAAATGGCGCCCGATGAAAAAGAGATTGGACCGGCAGACGGGTGGACGACCGATGTCACTGACCTTGCTTAACGATCGACGATACCCGAGGGCTCCCCCTAGACCGTAGGTTCGGCTTTACAGGGAAGAAATGTCTATGGAAATGAGCCATCCGAGTGCTTCCATCCCCCGGACGATCGGTGGCCAATGAAAAATCCCTTACACGACTGACAATGGAAATTCCTTGGCGAAAAGTGAGAGCTTTCGGTGGTAGGATCTTTCTCGTAGTTATTTTCGTACGGGGTGGTGGTAGACGTTTAATTTAGTCCTACGTGGTTGGGGTATCGTGAGGTTTCTGATTTGGTAGATTTCTCGGCCGGTCCCAAGGTGATTGCGATTATCGACTCCGCCTTTGAAACTCGGCCGGCGTTGTTTCCGAATAATCGGCGCAGTCCGTCGCCTTGAACAGCAGAATGTCGTCGTCGTGGACGACGATTGCACGGAAACTCTGTGCTCGTGGCAAGGTGCAGCGCTGAGCTCTTATCGTCCTTCGCCCGCTAACCTACTGACCTACTCGGGGTTATCGATTTCTCGCGAGCACCTGTCTCTTTAAACCCCTCCGCCAGTCTTTTAATACCGTCTCGACTTCCGGAATTCCCGGACGAGCAGTCTCCGGCGATACGATTCGCCGGGAACCATGGAAAAGCTCAGTGTATTCGTGTCCGCCTCTGAAATTTCGAATGATTGCTTCGAAATTAACGTGGCTACTGTCGAGCGACGAAAACCATCGTCGCGACGCCCGGCGCCGGCCTCGTTAAGCTCCTTGCACATTCCTCGAGGCCGTTGTCAACGGAAATTAATTCTACGAAATCCTTCGATTTGCAAACTTTTTTAAACGATCCCTCAACTTAAATCGGTTAAAGCTATATCACGCTTCTTTCGTCTCGAGTTTTCTTCGATCTGCTGAGACTCTAGGAACCCCAAGGGTTCATTGGTTACAGTTGCAAGGATTTTTGCTGTTACAACTCTCATTATCACCTCATCTTCTAAACTGTACGGCGGGTAGTACATGCGCTGTAAAAATGGGTCATGTCGATGTGAATCCGGCTTAACGTTGGCGGTTCGACGGCCCCGCGGCTCGTTCAACCCCTCTTGTCGTCCACGGTCGATGGGTCGCGTCTGGCCGGTGCAAAACGGGTCGAGCCGGGAAACAGCAAAGGGTCGACCGCCGCGAGACAATCGGGACAAAGAATCGCCTGTGAAATCGCTGCGCCATGAGTCGAGAAGGCCAAAAAAAAAACTGTCTTCGAGAGGAATCGCCGAAGGTTAGCCGCGAAGGAAAAAAGTATTCGCAAAACGTCGACCATTTGCGAATTACCTTCAACCGCGATTAAACCTGCAATAATTTTCCACTGGAGCACTATCAATAGGGCTGATTGATACGCAATAATTCATTGAGATTGATCGTACCGGTTCTATCGAAGGCAGTCGACCTATTCATCCTGGCTTTATTGGTGAACTGTAATTCCTTTTTCACGCCTCGCATTGCCCACCCCCGTTGGAGATTGAAAGCTGCTAACGAACACCCATGTCCGCCCACTCTGCCTACGCGTCCTGTCGCTCGGGATGAAATCCCCTTCTTCCTCCCCCGAAATTCGGTGACGTAGGCACTGGCGTCACGGATGTGACGTCATCTTGCCACCCTCCTACCTGCCCAAGTACCTGCTTGGATCGATCTTGCCCCGCTGTTGACGTCAGTGGGGGCCGCCTTTAAATTTCCCCCTTTTTCCGAAAACGCGCGCGACATTCGAATGATCCAGCATGCTCAGTGTGTACTTTCCTCGATCGTTAGAATGTATTAACCCTGTTTGCGTGACGTCAGGAAAGCTCGCCGTTGGAAGGAATCGTAAAGCTTAGAAGAACACGCGGGACGAGTCAATAAAGTTTCGTCCTCGAAAATCTTAAATAACTCGGCCGTTCTATTCCTGGCCTTGCGCCGGTGCATTCTTTAGCGGTATTCATAAAGAACCCTCGCGTTGCCCTTTCGAAAAAGATAACAGCTCGTATGGCGGTACTATTTTCGTCCGTAACTTTTCGTCGAGTCGTGTTCGGCCCGAAATCTGCATAATTCCCTTGCGGTACTAGAATTACGTAGATGCGTGCGTAGCTGTTGGACGTAGGATCCGCACGACACCCACTCTAACTCGGTGCAACCTTATGCAATTCCGTGCAATAATGTGCAACGTCGAAGGGACATGCTCGAGCAAATTACAGTTGAAACACTTCTCATCGCGCAGATTACAGCCGTGAGTCATTACGAGAATCGACTTTCCGTGAAACTCGTCTTTCTACTTTCTTCATCGCTGAGCACCGACGAAAAACGTTCTGGCACAGCTGCTATTTCCAAAGCGACAACAATTTCCCTTTCCACCTGGCCTCGGTACTACGGTGAAAAGTGTTTGGTAATTTTTCCGCTAGGCTCCTACGTGTCGGCGGTTTTTTCGTGCGTTCTTAACGTCGCTGGTCTTGAATGGTTCGTCAGCGGCCCTGACCTTTCACCTTTCGAACATCGACGGGTCAGTGCTTTCCAGGAAGGACGGCAATTCCGTCGCGTATTTCCACGATCCTGGAAGTTGATTTCCCCGCACCGAGCCGTGAACAAGACTGCCAGAAAGTTCAGTACAATACCTTGAACTTGCGGAAAAAAATCTTTTGAGCGCGTTTAGCGACGAACGAGGATTGTCTCGGCGATCAAATGGATTAGAGAAGCTAACGGAACATCGGGGTTGGCTATCTGAGGATCGTTGATGTACTTCTAATCTGGCGACACGCGATTTGTTTATCGCGCTTGTCGACTATCGCATTTCACAAGAGATAGGCATCTGACCGGCTTGTAGCTACGACCAATAGTTCCCTTTCAACAGAACCCCGCCGAGGAATTATCGAAACCGTCGGCGCGAACACTCGACGCGATTTTCCCGGGACTGGACGAGCAATTATGTTCGCCAGAGAGAATCAAATATTTCGTTGGAAGGTTGACAGGAACTCGAGAATGGTGCTCGTACACCTACAGCGATAAAGAACAATCGATGTTCCAAGTCCAACGATTAGAAATCGTCGGTCCGTCACCGGAAATCCGGAAATCCGATATTCGGGGAGGGGATAAATCACAGCTGAGGAAGAGAGGTTGATGGATGATGTCGACCAGACTTGCCCGAGACATGGATTCGCGCGATTTTTCACACGATGACAGGTCGCACTCCTGACAGGTATATTTACCGTCTTAGAATTCGACACAGAATCGTGTCCCGCCTTGACTTTCCGAGAGGTCAGAGACTTTGCCGAACGGCGGGAAAGGGGGAATATCTTTGAGAACGGCCAGAGGGGAATTACGATATTCCATCGCGAGATTTCATAATCCCTGTGTCGGCGAGTCGGCGGTTTAAATGAAAGATAGGCCGGTGCTTATCGCGTCCGCCAAATGTTCCGAGCTTTGCGGCGGACTTTTTATCAGCTCGTGAAATTACACGAGAGGAATAGGACGTGGAGGCGAAACGTTCGTTGGCCTCGTTGGCCGGCGCTACAATCTCTATTCTTCCTAGGAACCCACGGGGGAGAATACTACGTATTCTTATCGTTCCGTAAAGCCTAGGGTTTTCGGCCGAGCTGACCTTGGGCTGCGATCCACACGAAAGTGTCTCTTTCGAAATGGTCGCCACGTGTGCGCCGTAATCAGCGATTCTTGGAGTCGATTCGCCAAAAATTTTGCATCGCTCGCGGCTTCGTACTCCCGCGTCAGGCTTCCCTGCCAGGAAGTACTGGCGTCGTATGACGTCACGGGTGGATGCTGAGCGTCGATTGGCGGACGATCGAAGCGTCACGGTACCGTTGTTCCTCGGCATGGCGCTTGTCGTAACGCGGGGGAGGAGGATAAGCGCGAAAGAGGAAGGGGGATGATTGCCGTGTACCCAGTAGGAGGGAGGGTGAAACACGAAGAGACCACGACGTCGAAGGGAAATCTGAGACGAGGGAGAAAGAGAGAGGGACGGGTGCGTCGGTGTAAAAGGGAGAAACGAGAGGAGAGGAAAGGAGAGGAAAGGAGAGGAGAGACAGAACTCGTCTCGACTGGCCGTGCTATTTTCATCTGGCGCGCCACTGCTGGCCCAGATTCGGCGCGACCGTCACCACGAGAACGTGATTCTCCTCCAACCTGTGTGTCTCTCCGTCGTTCTATCATCCTTACCGCAAGCTCTGTCTCTCTCCTTGGGTCCCTCGGACGCACCGATCGAAGACTCTGAGAAAACCCGCGAGAACGCGATTCTCCTCCCTGACCTGCTGTTCTCTCAGCAATTCTGCCTCTTCTTGGGTACCGTTGCGCGGATCTCCGGGAAAAGCCGCGAAAATTACCCAAGTGCTGGGACAGAGGGGTGAATCTCACGTGGTGGTTGCGTTCCGGAGGTTGAGCTTTGTCTCTCCGTACCCTCTGGCAAGTTGGTCGAACCTTTTTCGGGCATCGGCTTTGTACGCCCGTAGAATGTGACTGTCGGGCCGTTTAAGATGTGACTTCCGGCAGCTGGAAGGCACGGGCGCGCAGAGGGTTTTTCTCCGCGAGGAGGTTCTTCCCCGATGTCGTTGGGTCGTTGAGCCCGCATTCTTCGTCCTCGCCGGAGGGGAAAAGTGCGAAGCTGTGCGTCTTGGTCCACCTCTCGTCCCTCCTGTCTTCTGTTTTTAGAGCGCGCGGGATCGCGGCTACGGCATTGGTCGAACGTCGTATGACCCTGAGGTACGTTTCACGATCACGTGTGACCGACGGCGACGTCGTCGTCGCCCTAATCCGACCCCTAATACTCGCCATTCACGTATGTACCTCGCGTAAATCGTGTGCGCACGTTGCCAGTGACTCCGCGCGCCAACTTTGCCAGTTGTCTCCGTAAGTTCAGAAACGGGTCATCCAAAAAAGAATATATTCATTAACCGAAGGTCGTTTAACTCGAAATTTCGATCAAACGATTCCGCTATTTCGAGCGATTCTTACGTGGGCTTTATTGGCCGTGCGTGTGGTATTTACGGGTTGGAAAATGATCGCAATGAGTGGGAGCGTGTCGCACGAGTACATTGTTTGCACTTCCGGCAATCATTTATAAACGGAGAGGGCAAGGCATTACGGGTTATTGCCTGTCGACCTCCAAACTCAAATTGAATGACTCCAACGACACACATAATAGATCCGTCAATTACTGGCGATTGATCGACCTCCAGAGCTTTGGCCGTTCCCTCGGGAAAACTTTGATAATACGAGCGAGTGAATACGATAAGCCTTGGAGGCCGACCAAACGATATTCGCAAAGTTTTCAAGACCTTTTCGTCATTCGGCTTGACAGTCCCGCCGTTCCTCATCTTCATCGTCTTCATCGTCTTCATCGTCTTCATCGTCTTCGTCCTACGACGTATATTGGTTTTCAGTGAATGCCCCTTACCCCTCCCTCATCCATGGCTATTTTTATCGTCCTCTGTCTCCGTGCACACGATGGACCGTAGGAACTTTAGCTTCCTCGGCCAGCCGTCGTTGCCGACCACGAATAGACGACGTTAAAGAGATGTCTCTCTGATAAACCGGGGGACCAAAAGTGCCTTACGCGGTTCTCATTTGGAACGCAATTAACGTAACGGGGGCGGAGGAAGTGTTGCGCACGTGAAATCAACGTGGACCACCAAGGTCCCGGACATTAGAATAGGTGGGAACACCTTGAACACGATATGCACACCTGCAGAGACTGTATCTAATATCCGCGCTGCGAGCTGCACGTCCGTCGTGCATATCGTGACTGTAGGTGTTTAAGGCCGATTAAATATCCGACGCAGGACCTTCACTTTTTCCAGTCAACAAAAAAATCTCTGGTCTATCGGGCCGTCATGGATTTCTTTCGCGGACTCGATATCGCGAGACAACATTTTTTTCTTTATCCAAGAGACCATCTACAGCCGGCTAAAATGCAAGCTCGTTGCGGGTTCTTTTTTTACCGAGTGCGCGTGAATGCTTCGTCATCGGCTCGACACGCGATCGCCGAGTGATCGTCGAGGATCGCTGCACAATTCCGGAAATCCCCTGTCCTCGCCTCCCTGGCCCATCCTTCTGTCGATCAGCATCGAAGTGCAATGACGACCGAGTTTATCGGAACGATTTTCCATCGGTTTGCCGGTCGTGCGGCAAGCTTGATCGGTCGGGATTTCGCGATTCTTTTTGGGAGTTGGTCGAGCAGTCGTTGCTCCGATTGGCCGATTCTGAGGTAACACACGGGCTTGTGTAATCAGCCGGTTTCCCCCGCGGCTTCTTAGTAATTTGAGCGGAGCGTGTCGTGTGCCTTTTGCTTTTTATCACCGACCGATTCTCCGTCTCTGTCTGGCCTGGCGACGGCTCCTATCGCGGCCAGATAAATCGCCGAGGGAAGTGTTAAGGTCAAGGAAAGAATCTATTTTGTACAAACGTGCCGCGTATTGTATCGACGTTGGGGACAAGGTGAAAGCCTCGTACCCTCATTCAAATTATCGACTATTTTTGCCCACGCGATACACATGTTTTTTTCCCATAATCCCGTAAGCACCGAGGAACGACATTTTCCGCCGATAAAGGTATTCGCGTCGCCGGGGAACGTGCTTGGAATAAAATTAATCTCGTTTCGATTTGCACGTAAAGAGAGGATCATTGTGTAACCCCACTCGATTACTCCAATTTCGGCGACTCCTCGTTTTCCTCGGTACTCTCTTTACCGTTTAATGTGCAATAAACAGTAGGATTGAAAAGGTCGCGAGATAAGAGCCGGTCGACGCGGTTTTCCTCGCACGAATTGGCGTTCCTCGCTTTCCCGAACGTTCTCCGCGAGTTTCCCGCGAAACTTCCAGCTGCTTGTCGCCAGTGCAGGGGGTTCGATAAGACCCCGTTCAGACGGATATATCCGCATCGACCTTCGACCCACGATGTCCATTGTTATTCCCTCGACAAAGCAAAGGCACCATGCTCGCTGGGCCTTCGTTCCTTCTAGGAAAATTACTCCAAAACGACGAGGATTTCTAGTCTCATTTTAACTGCGCAGCGAGTAATTTCAGGGCTGGAAATAATTTTTCGGCAAATAATCCACGGCTGATTCAGGTGCGCGTGAGATGCCACCGGGTAATATTTCATTGTGTTAATGAGAACCGAGAGAATTTTATGCTAGAGACGAGTAACGTCCGTGGCTTTTAGCCTTAGTGACGGCACTGTTAGGAATCCTTCGATTGTAACTCACCGCGGCTTATCGCCGACTATAAATGATCGACAGCGGAGGAAGTCTGTGCGATGAATTATTCCGCCTGCCGATGCCGCCGAAAACGGCAATGACTCTCGAACGACGAGGATTCGTTGCTGTAAATTCCTCTGAAAGGGAAAACAGCTTCACAGTTTTGAGCGAGTCACTGAGGAACTCAGCGAACTCTCGCTGGTTTTATTTATTCTTTGACTCTCGTACGGACGTAGGAATTTTTCTTTTAATCGTTGGACCGGAGCCTCGGGATTATTGTAACTGCACGATTGTCCATTATCGCCGGGCAGCACGCATTTCTCGAGATTTCTTCGTGTATGTCGTGGCTTGTGCGTCACGTTTCACGTCACTCGTCGATGATCCCCCCGCGCCCCTCCCACTTCCCTGCCGGTCTTTCGAGAGCGGCAGGAGGAAAATTGGCTCGAGCCGTTCGTCGTGGCAATAAAATCGAGCGCGTTCGTCGTCGATTTGCCATGCGACCCTTCCTCGTCCTTTGACTTCGGCAAAGCGGATAAAACCGACCAGGAATTTCCTACGAAATTTTCTTACGTCTTTTCCTCGTGAATCGCACAAGGAAATTTCCCTACATTGTCCTGGCAGTCTTACCCTTGGTAGTAGAAATTTTCGTGATTTTTCGCGCGATTTGCTTGGATCGAAACTGCGCCCTCGACGTGTCCCCGATAGCTCAGCGGAAATGGACGTTCGCCGTGGATTCGCGAAAGGCTGGATCGTCGGCTCGGGAGGTCCAAGAAACCAAGCGTGGTGTGTAGCTGTCGTGCTCGTTTTCACTCGACGCTAATTCGCCGGGAGTTAAGTGGGTTTCTAGGCTGAATTCAGACATCGATTCGGGCCCAGTTCTCTCGCGCGAGCCCCTCCTAATGTTTTGCCGGTTGATCAATTTAACCCCTGTGGTAAATTCCGTCGGTCAGACTCGTTGATCAATTTAAAGCACCAATTAATAAATTTAAACATGTACGGAGAAGTGTATGAGGAGACGGTGAAAAAAAATGAAATGGAACTCAAATGGAAAATTCCTTGAGATTAAGTCGCTGGCCAAGCGGTTAATTTCCATGGCGGTTGAGGGTCGGTCGTCGACCTACGGAAGATTGGCGGAAAAATTCCGCTGCTTAAGGTCGTCCAGCCTATCCCCGCGAATTTCTCCTACTTAACCGACAGTTTAAAGCAGTTTGTCGAATAAATTAATCGTGCCGAATGGCGAGTAGTTGTTCCCAATGACTGGTCGGCGATGGATTCGTCCTTGAGGAGATGCCTTTCCCGCTTCGCAGCAGTTGTCTGCCAATTATTTCGGTCATTCCGTCGTGCCAATCGTCGTCGTCGTCGTCGTCGTCGTCTACTCTTATATTTCTCCCATCCGTCATCTCTTCTGGTCCACCGATCCCCCGCGCCATATTCGCCTCTCCAAGCGTCGTTACATAAAGAAGGAACCCTTCGAAAATCGCCATATTTCCGTAAAATCGATCACGCTCCTCGAAGGATCAGCGCAAAAAGTATAACCATCTTTCGGAGATACAATTTTCCTGATCCCCAATTTCGTTGGACGAATCTATCGCGAGGGGAGAGAGTGTGGGATATCAGTCATTCTATCCCTGCTGTTGCTCGTCTTAACTTTCACTCGTTGAACTTAGCCTTCTCGGGGAAAAGTCCTCGAAATGTTGACCTAGAGGCGACTGTGTCTCGAAGTCGCAGAAAGGATCGTCACGATAAATGGCGGAAGCAATGGCTAGAAAACGAAAGGAACGTGCGTGCCCGTTGTTTCGCTTGGCAGCATTACAAGACTCCGAGCGTGGTTGCCAGCGAAGAGAAGAAGAGAGCGAGTTGTCCTTTAAGATTGGCCGCTCGAAAGTCGCGACGCATATTAGCGAAGGTGCATTTAAAGTCTCGGCTCATGGCTGCGTTGTAAGGAAATTCAATTCTCCGTTTGAGTTCTCCGCGCGTGACAGTGTTGCGACAATCGCGTCACATGCAATCCCGTTGAACCGATGAGAAACATGTTGATATGCGAGCCATCCCCGCGATTCCGTTGCAGCCGTCAACGTGTCCAACGCATGCGTTTAATTAATGTTGCCAGTTGACGTTAATGGTCATCGACGCTTCTATTAACGCTGACCCGATGTTACCAGCTATACCGGGATTTACGTTACTATTGCTCGCGCGCTAAATTCCTCGCTCCCCTGGCAGTCTTTCTGTTTTACCTCGTGCCTCGATTGTGGGTGGAAAGATTTGCGGAAGAGAAAACTTGGCATTCGCCCGGAAGAACACGCTCGACGACAGGGAACGATTGTCTCCTCCTTGTAAACACGACGAGAATATCCTTTCGCCGGCCAGGGTATTCTCGAAATAGACGGTTAATTACGCTCTTTGATTCGCCAGCGACGATCGATCGTCCCGGAAGAATTGAAAATCAGTCCTACGCCAGGGACTCACGCTCGTACGTTGATTCACGGGGAATAAACGGAAATTAATGATCATTCCCCGGTCCTTTGATTCGCGTGACAATAAAAGAATTGCACAACACGGATCGTTCTCTCCTCTAGGATTTATTGCCTGAAAAAAACGAAACGAAACGATCGTTTCTCATTGATCCGAATGACCTTAGATTGAATTTTGTGTGACGTAAAACTGTTTTGTTTGCTTGCAGTTTCCTGGTGAGTGCATCCTCACATACATGGAGTTTCAGCTGGATAGTGCAGAGTACTGCCAGGCTCAACACAAATAGACAGACACGCCAAGACACCCCGAAACCCATTGGACACCTATCGAATTAACGGGAGGCAAAGAAACCGAAAGAGAGAGAGAGAGAGAGAGTGTGTGTGTTGCGTGTGTGGGAACCACCCGAGGGGGAGGAAGTGTCGCCGTGGACATCAGGAAACATCACCCGGGGGAGAGCCGGAAGTCGCCAGCTAGTCATCACGCGAGACGTAGAGGAATTCAATAGAAAGATTTATTAATTTACCTTGTAATATACGCCGACATCGTAGTTACTGAGCGCGCCTTACCCAGGAGCACCCAGTGCCAAATAGGTGAGGATATTTTATATTCCACGACGATGTGTGACGGGCTGCTGGCAGACTGTCAGAAGGCGAATCGTTGGATCATTGAAAGTCGGAGTTGACCGATGAATCTTTCGTTGCAGATAATCTTCCATTCGATAGTCGGAGGTCCCAGATTGGGGAAAAGCGCATATCAACATCGCCTAATGTAACGTAGCCCTCGGACTTTCAGGAAAATTAACATCTAGCGACCACATCCCGCGGTCTACATGTGAAACCCGTTGTTCTGTCCTCTGTAAAAAAATAACAAAGTATTCGATTAGTTCAATGAAAAGCAACCTCATAAGACTGACATCTATGGGCTAAGCTCGCCGAATCTGGGCTCTGTTAAGTCGCTGAAGTGTGGCAGACGGATATATTTTTCACGCGAGACAGGAGAGGCAGCAAGAGGTCTTGGAGAGGTTGAAATTGCCGTTGAAGTCGCAGAACGAAAAGGAAAGCTTCTTGAACACTCGTCGTCAAGCAGGAAATGAGCAACATGAGGGTCAAAGATATCCGACCGGCTCCCGCCGAGATTGAATACAAAAACATGAAGTTCCTCATCACCGATCGGCCCAACGATCAGACCATCCATACCTTCATTCAAGTGAGTAGCCAGGATACACAAGCCCGAGTGGGAATGGTCGTTGGCAAACTTTCACGTGCTCCCCTTTCCAGGAACTGAAAAAGCACAATGTGAAAGAGGTAGTGAGGGTCTGCGAACCAACGTATAAAGTCGAGGAACTCAAGGGCGAGGGGATCAACGTCGTGGACTTGGTATTCGACGATGGCACGTTCCCACCGAACGAGGTAGGCTCCACCCGCTCGTTTTTCGGCCAATAGTTAGGCGATGGAGATGGGAAATGAACGGTCCCCGGGGAAACTTTGCTTACTCGTTGGATAAACTCTGCTTGTAGGTCATCGACGAATGGTTCGAGCTGCTGAGAAATCGGTTCAGGGAAACTCCCGACGCTTGCGTCGCTGTGCACTGCGTCGCCGGACTCGGAAGAGCACCCGTCCTAGTTGCACTTGCACTCATCGAGCTCGGCTTGAAGTACGAAGACGCAGTGGCTCTTATCAGAGAGTAAGTGTCGACATCGCTCCCAAAGGAAAATTCTCCCACTACTCCGCCCTCGATATTCCCTTCCTTCGAAATTTGGCCCAGTCAATGCCCAGCGGACATTGGAAATTTGGACATTTTTCTTGCAGGAAGCGACGCGGGGCTATTAACTCAAAGCAGCTGGCCTATCTCGAGAAATATCGTCCCAAGTCTCGCTTGAAGCTCAAGAACGGACAGAAGAACTCCTGCTGCGTCCAATAGATGAAACGATTTTTTTAAAAAGAAGGAATTTACTAATTCATACTGATCGGTATACCTAATCGTATAGGTTTTTGCGGATGGGTAACAAGAGATGCACTGTAACGACACTGCTCCTGTTCTCGGCCTGTTAATGGGAATGCAACCGGGATCATCGTATTTCTAAAAGGCGTTCTTTACATCGACATATTTACCTACCTATGCCGACCCACTGACTGAATACTTGGAACGAATATAATTATGCTAATTTTCCTTTATGAAGTACGCGTATTTATTTCTTTTTATACTTAATAATGGATTTCATAATAGGAAATGCATTTGTACATTTTTACGGTCGAGTCTAATCTTGGAATTGTATATTACTAAGAAATGAAAGTCAATGATGACCTCTGATTGACCTTGGGCGGAGATACACTGTTCGTTAAAGTAAATTTAGATGACAAGGTGTTTGTTTGTGGTCGGCAGTGGACTCGTATCTCTCACTTGAGAGATCTCGTACGACGTTTGATATTGATTACGGCTGCTGGTTACATAAAAATGGAAAATTTCGTGGAACTAGTGCAATAAAACCGCTGATGTATGCCGCGTTAGACAAAGTTTCAGGGGCGACGTAAACTCATGTGGGAATCACGGTAAGGTTAGATGAGCCGAGAAAGTTGCATTTTCATTGACACGCCAAGGCAGACGAGCGATCTTAACTCATTGGACATGAAATCTGCGTTAACTTGAACGACGATGTGAACAAAAAATCTTACGAAAACGAATGCGAGACAATTCACTCCAGAGCTATATATCACTTTAATTGTAGCTTAACGACAATTTCATCAAAATCAGTTTGATCGTCGATTTTCATTGAAACCAAATAATTGGAAGCCACACTTAACAGAGATACACATAGGACACACGCATAAACAGATGGTGTATTCACACCGTTTACACCACGATCGGCGTTGTGGAGATTTTGGTAAAATTGTCGGTGATGCTTTACGCCACACTAAACTGTGTTCAAAAGATAGAGAAATTTCACTCCTAAAAATAATAAATATAAATACCTAGATTATTTCATTTGTCTGCCGATCGAACGTGAATGTACGTTACTTCGTGAACTTTATACAATTTATTTACCAGAGCCTCGCAAACGCTTCGTAATTTTATATTCAGAAGGAGGCTTATCGCTGCGACGAATTTTCGATTTACATGAATCATATTTTTATCATTTTTTATACGCGGATTAGTGGTCATTATCGTCACAAGTTTCATGCCAACGCGAACATTGCCCTGCGATATTTTCTTAATTCCAACCGTTGCGCACGAATTACGCTAACGTTCTCGTCCAAGTACATTCACCGTGATCGCGGATCCGAAATGAAATTTGGAAACTGGTACATCTCCTTTTTTGTAAGATTAAGAAACTGCAATATTTTTTACCAGAGGATGGGACGAGGGACATTCGTAAAAAATGATATCAAACCTTAGATCCGAAACCGAAGTAATATTAATTCTACTGTCCAATCTACCTTAGTTCAATTACTATGAACATTATAACTGGATGTTTCTTCTTTATTAAAAAAAACCTCCCTTTCGTAAGTAGATTGTGTATATTAGGTATACCCAACACATTTCTTACGAAGAAAGTTACCATTGGACGTTTCTTTTATTATTTGGAACTTTACTTTGCACATCGATTCACTTCTTCAAGCGGTATTACTTCATTCGCGAAGTAACTAGTACGAATAATTTTGTTTGTCTGTGATAGAAATTTTGTAAAAAAGAATGTTTCAAAAGGTAGAAAAGATTTACGACGTAGATCCGTGCGTTTCCAAGGGGAATAGAGATTCATTTTTTGTCTCTATTCTTTCGACTTCTCATTCTAATTGATAAATTTGTGAAAATTGGAACGATCACTTTCTCTCCTTTTCGTAGACATTGTACTCGAAGAAGAAATGAATCGAAACGCTTTTCAACTTTCTCTTGATTGAAGAAAGACATATAATTTAGTTAGATTTAGAATCATTTGCTTACTACCATTTCAGAATGGGAAATTGGAAACATTTTTTCACAGCAAACAATATCTTACGTTTTGCTGAATTTTCGTGCTGTATGTCTACCCAGAGCAGGAAGATCTTAGGTAGCAAAGAGAATCCTCTATTTTGAAACCGATGTAACAAAATAAAAAGTTATGCCCTTCAAATCGATTTAAAGGAAAAATTAAACGAGTTAGCGCAAATTAAGAAAGAATTACTATTATTATATATTTAATTTGTTAATGTAATTTACTACTTATCACGCTATATTATTGACATATTGATTAAATTAAATGGAAGGAATCGTTTTGTTATATTGTAAACGTCAGTAACAAAATAAAGAAGGATGGAAGTCGTTTTGTCAAGAAACATAGTTCTTTGGTACTTGACGAATCACTAGACATATTTTTCAAAAAATCTTTTATATATTTTATACGAAATGCATGTTGAAAACATCGGATTTTTAACTTAAATTCTGCTTGTTTTGCAAAAATGAACGTAATCGGAAAATGATGTGTAGCACGTTCATCGCTCATAAGCTTCTATTTCTTCTGCTTCTTCTGTTGCTCGTTTGGTTGTGATTTTACATGAACATATCATCGTATCCTGGCGGAGGTAGGTGATCGTTGTCAGGATTGCGATTTCTGAATGGCCTGGGTGGATCATTATCCGGTGGTCCAAAAGGATCGAACCTCGCACCAGGAGGTACTGCGCCTCTGTAATGACATTTTATTTTTCAACCTAGCCTAATATCGAGCAACTATTTGTTGTTAAATATTTTCTTACGGTGGCAGTCGGCCAGGTACGCCCAGACCGCCCGACCCGCTTGGCCTCAGAGGATTTGGAACCCTGTTGGTAAATGGATCAAAAATCATCCCACCACCACGTCCGAATGGATCCAAATCTGACCTCCCCACGTTCCTAGGATCGATCTCTGGAGTCCTATAAGAATATATATCTCTAAACATTGTGCGAATTTGGCACGTTTTAGAAGCAGTAAAGGTCGAGGTGTGGGGAAAGATGTTCATTAAAGCTGTAAATAAACAACTGTCAGAGATATGATGTTTGGAATGACCTAATTGAGAGTAATTGTTTTCCTCGCTAATTAAAGGAATGAGATGTTTGAAATGGAGCATTATTGAGGTTGTATCGAGAATTCTTGGAGCCTCATAACAGGCGTATGTATTCCCTGGGACCGTAAATTACAGGACTCGCGTCTTATAGTTGAAAACAGGAAATTAAAGGATTCATAGGTTCGAAAGAGGCCATATATCTGGATCAAAGTCTTCAAAGTCGCGATATGTCTGCAAAAATTTCGATACATTAGTTCTATCCTTAAACCGATATCGCGTCGATTCTTCCATGGAATCTACCCTCTTCTAGATATTCCTTTCATATGGAATACATGTTAATAAATAGCCCTGATTGCCTGCATTGAATTTGATTTTGTGATGCACATAGGAAGAGGTGTAAATTATGTAAATCGACCCGATGATTACCAGGGCTGTTGCCTAGGGGGAGGTTGATGAGGTACCCTCAATGGATCACTATCAAGGTCACGAGTTCTCTCTTGTGCAGTTTCCCTAACTGTCTGTGTAGAGGCTTCTACATTATAACCAGGGAATGTGGGCTCAAGAAGTTCCTTGCGAATAACATGCAAAACTGTTTGGTAAGTTGGTATCAAGGTCTCCAAGTTTCCACTGAGTTGATTAACAGTTTGTTCAATGACAAACTGAGTATTAGCCACATTGTGATCTTCAGTTCTCTGAAAAATATTAAGTTAAAAGTATCTGCTAGGTAAAGAATGAAGATAAAGTAACGTTTATTGTAGAGCTGTATTACCAACAGATTTAAGAGCAAATCTGCATCAGACTTTATTCCATGTAATATATACAACTTTTCATTGTGTATATAGCGTAGTGAATAAATATTGCCCTTATTCCAATCTTCCGGAAGCAATTCTGACCCCTTCTCCGACGCATCAAATGCTTTCTACATGGAAAATATTGGAAAGAAATTCAAAACATTTGATACGCAGTATTCATCAAAGATCCCGGTCTTGCAGGACGATTAATGTACGTTTAACATTACAGGTTATGTTTTTTGTATTACAAACAGAGAACGAAATATTGATATTAGACATTCGAATTTAATACTAATTAAGTACTAATTGACAGTATGTTACATTGTTACAAAATTTAATGCAATCGTAAACGAGTCGACTTACAGAATCTCCGAGCCCAATACACCTTAATCCACATTTTATCAAGTACCAATGTACAAATAACACAATCACATCTTCCTTTTTTTGTAAATCACTTCCGTACAATTTATTCAACAGTTCAAAGCCGAACAATTCATTTGTATTTCCAGCCATTGTCGTCGTAGGAATGATAAGCCACTTTTTTGAAGTTTCAATCTTACGCCATTGGCCGATCACACTCAGCTAGTTTTCCGGTTCCGGTGCAAAGTTAGATTTGAATTTTTAATATTGTAGTAATTTTGAAAATTGCCAGGATGGTTAAATTTTAAGATTTTAGCAGCCGAACATGTTGAGGAATTTTTGATGGACCCGAAGTGATTGTTTTGTTATTACACAAAAGACGATTATATGAAAAACATTTGACTGTAATAGGCACGCACATTGGCGTCTAAACTTATATTAGAAATAAAAGAAAAACTATCAATTCATAGCATTTTTCATTTATTTATGTATAAAATATAAATTATCTGTTTTAGATTAACCACGAACATTTGTATTATACATTTATAAAAGATACATACATATTTACAAATACATAAAATTTTACTTAAACCATCATTAATAAATCTTCATTTTATTTAATTTGTATCAGAGTCGGTATCGCGATCAAAAATCGATTGTGTATCAATACTTTCAACTTCATCTTCACTTTCAAGTGCTCTTTTCTCCGATTCATCCCACGCATAACGTCTCCATGGGAATCTATAAAATACAGGGTTTTGTTGACATTTACATCCATTTTGTAAATAAATTCTTCATTACCTTTTTTTGTGTTGGAAACAATCTTCTATAAATGAGTGTGTTACAATTTTACAATGACCTTTCAATTGATTGGACTTGGGTGTGTTTTTAAAGGCACAAATTAAATGTGTGCATTTGTTGTTTGTTGTGTTGGGATTAGCAATGTACTTTGCACCCATCTGTAATGCTTTTTGCCTAATTGAATCTCTTTGTGGATTGACATAGCCACTCAAACAAAAGGTAACTCCTTCAAAGAGCTTTGAGAAAGGTTTCCCTTTCTTTTTCTTTTTTTGTATTGTCTTTTTTGGAGATTCCTTTGGTATAGGTAGTTTTTTACAGACTTTGCAGGGTACATCATCAGATTCACAACATTTCAACTTTTTACTGCTAGGTTCTTCATCAGGAGATGTCCTACTTGTACCACCTTCTTGATGGTCAATATTTGAGGTACTTTGTCTATCTTTAAATGAAGTACTACCATTAACAGAATTTCTTCTCGTTTCTTCCAAAGATACCTTATCGGTTTTAGGTCTTTCCTTTTTGTCCATGGGAGAAGGAATTATATCACCAAATGGAGTTCTCTTCACAGGCTTTGAGAAGACTTCATCAGCCTTCCCAGCTTCTAATTTCTCTAGTAATGGCCTTTGTCTTGGTTCCCTATCTTCCTCTTGTTTCTTCTCAAAATTATTCAGTCCTGTTTCTTTTATTTTGCTAAGGAGGTCTGCCTTATAATCAGCTTTTTTGTTTTCAAAACATTTCAAATACTTTTCCTTGAACAAATCAATTGTTGATTTCCCATCCTCTTTTTCCTTCTCTTTTAATTTAAATCTCCCAAACTTGTCAAGACCCATATCTATAACAACTTCTGTTCGCAATGTAATAAATGACAGCCCAAACAATGTCTTTGTATTAGCTGACTGCATGCAGGTGACTTTTACCCTATCAAATTGAATCTTTAGAGTCTCAGGATTGAGTTCTCTTTTAGTGAAGAGCTGAACTTGGTCTTTAAATTTTCCGTCTGCTGCATCGTCGTGAGTGAGAAATTGATGGTTGGCAATAGCGATCCAATTGTCAGGTTCATTTGCTGTCGAGGCTGCAACATTCACGACGCAAGAGCGATAATTACCAATATCGACGCCAGTAATACAACAAGACTCTTCTATCTCGAAGATGACCGTAGCGAGCATTTCCCCTGGCTTTGCTGTTCTCCAAGATAAATTGGAGTGGTAGACGAGGAGGTTAGACGCCGGATAATCAGGATGTTCCGATGAACAACTGATGATTCTTTTAAATTTTACAATCATCTTCTTCCACCGTGTCGCTTGTAGCTACGTACAAAAATTTAAGTTACAACACTAGAAAGTAAGGAATTTCACCGCGTGTCCACACAAGATCCATTACTATTTATTCGAAAAGCGAAAGACCGCGGGAAACGCAATACACGCATTCTGCGATCAGCCATCTTGAGATCGGCGACTTAAACAAAAAATTACATTACCAACACATTGTCGGTAATGTACCGATCGATTCCATTATTACCGACAGATCTTGCGCTCATTGCGCCCATTAAGTAGGCTCCAATATTTCGCCGAGGGTTGACATTCTTTAAAACTGTATAGTTTATGTTCGCTGATGTTATAGTGGAAGGTGTGATGTATAGTCTTGCACGACGGAAGCGCCATGGACGGCAGTTTTTCGAGATTGTTAGGTGTACGGGCCAGCCAGGGCGACAATCGTCCGCAGAGCACGGGGAGCTTTAAGCAATATGGCGAAGTGTGTCATGAGCTCGGTGAGACGTAGTGCCGTTTGAAAGATGAAAGGTCCGCGGTATCGGTTGAAAATAATGTAGCGCTGTGACGACCGCGTGACAAGTCGAATACCGTGCGAGTTCGTAACACCGAGAAGTTCCTCGTGATCGGGATAAAACGGTGCGCGTAAAACCGGTGTGAATCATGGCCACGGATAAAATAAAGGTTGCCGTTCGGGTTCGGCCGTTCAATCGCAGAGGTAAGGACACGTTCACGAAAAACGACCCCCCTCTCCCCTTCCCAAAAAGGAATTCCACACGAAGCCCTGGTCCCCGCGGGCAAGAGAGGGCCGTGCGAAATGGCCTGCTAAAGCTTCTGGCAGAACTACCAGGACGATTTGACAGTCGCGGATTTCCTTCCCGGAAACGGAGCGCAGTGTTTTCGTCCGCTCCGTTTGTGGGCTGCCTGTCATCGGAATTCTCAGTCGCGCGTCTTTCTACTCCATTGTCCAGCCTCCCGTCCGTATGGAGTTAAAATCCCAGAACAACGAAGGACCGTCTGCGGCCAAGTCATCCTTGTTTACACAAAGCTAGCCGCGGTCTTCTTTGTTCGGGAAAAAGGCTGGATTTCCCCGGACGCAGTGTCGAAACCCGGAGAAAGGTTGAACTTTCGTTACCTCGGAACGGTCCGTCCGGGGAAACTCTTTTTCAGCATCGAAAGTTCCCCTTCGTAGCGTGTCACTCGAGTTCCGCAGTCTACCGTTTCCATCCTGGCGGAACAATAAAAATACCTGCCAGACTTTCGATTTCGAGGAGCACGTTGAAACGTCATTGAAATGACTGGCCGTTGTCGTTATTCCAGCGACCGATGGTCTACGAAAGATACGTCAGTCTCTGGTCTGTCGAAATGGTTGCAAAACTGGAGATATTAGGCCCGTCGTCAGTTGGAGGATCGCGATAAAACATGTGACTGGGCAGGCCGTTCTCGTTTACGGCAGTCCGACGACCTTCGGCTATCGAATTTCGATAGATCCGACACGCAATACACAGAGAGACGGACGTCGTTGCACGGGCCTTTCGCGTTTGTCTATGCAGTTAACAATTGCTCGGCTGCTTTTCCGTCTCGCTCGTTCCCTCTGGTCCTCTCCGCGGAGTAATTAATACCGCGAGTAGATACCCGAGCTGAGGTGTGCTCTCTCGATGCACTCACGCGGAAACAGGACCATCGTGTCGCAAGTTATGTTGCCGTGCATTTTTTCCCTGATATTGCGCAAAAGTACAGAGTCTACGGGCAATCGCCTAAAGCGACGTATTCCACATTCATTTTCACTATCTTGCCTGCGAACCGTGTCTTGCGTCGTGTGATCGTCTTTCGGTGCGGCCCGTAAAATTTTCTTTAAACTCGTTTTTCTTCTTCATGACCGTTCTCTCGTATTATCTTGCATTACTGGGACTTTTCCTATGCGTCATACGCCGCTCGTGTCACTGTTCTGACGAGATAAAGCTGGCGATGTATTCCGCACAAGTATAAATAGTGGGGCCATAAATATTAATAACAGGACATTCGGATGTGGAAATAAATGGAGGCCGGTCGACCGTGAATCCTGATGAAGACTGAATCTCAAATATCCTTTGAAAATACGCCCACTTTTTCACCTCGATATACGTGGAACTTAGTTTCTCGAGTCGTTTGCTCTTTTAGTTATTACGATTACGAGAGGTACACGTGGATCGTTTGATAATCAATTTAGCGCGTTTAATTTCATTTGCCACGGTGTAACGTAAGAATGACCGTCAACGCAATCGGTTCACTCTCAGCGCTATCGTTATTGCTCGCGTCAATAAACAAGAATGTCGCTTTTGTCTACCATTTCACCGTGGTCGCCCGTGTAAAGGTACAGAGTCCAAGTGTCGGAAACTCGGAGCGCGAGAGCGCCGCTTGAGTCCGAGAAATTTCGTCGAATAGCTGGCAAAAAATGTCGAGTCGACGTAGGAACCGAGACGGCTGAAAACCTCAAAAGTCTTGAGGATCCAATTCTTCCTTTAGAAATGTCCACCGGTTGGATTCTCAGTCCCCGGCTGGTTTTCTCAATTTATTTTCTCCATTGGTGGCGCGGAGGGACGATCCTTGGATAGGTAAGTTTCCGGTGGAAAACTCGGAAGGGGAAGTTTTCAGGGTCGCAGGAACGTCGTTTGGTTGAGTGAAGAAAAGCCTTGGCCATTCCCGGTGCGTTGTCATCTGTCGCTTTTCTCGCTTCGTCTTCGAGTCGGTCTAATCGAAATCCGAAGGACGTCTCTCTGGCGCGTTACGTGTGCGAGCCGCGTTTCGCAGCGTGGAAACATGTTCGCCGCAGCGTTTGCCGAACTCCGTGCTGCCAGGAGGAAGGAGAGACAGAGAGAAAGATAGAGAGATACGTAGATGGGAAAGGAGGGAACGGAGGATGGAGGAGAGAAGGTGCAACACCGATGAGCATTGTCGATCGTTCGATCCGATTACGTAATTTTCCGCCACGCTCTGCGTCCGTGTGTTCGTGCGAATGTGGAACTTTCGCGCGTAAAAGAATTAATTTACGTAATACCGCGGCCGGCTGCAGACGGTGTAACGAAGAAGCCGTTATCTAACGCCTGAGCGTTACTCAATTTTTCCTTTCTCGTGGAGAATCCAGGCCCCCGCTGGACAAAACCGAAATTCACCGTGGAAATCTCGGCGAGGGAGGAGCATTAAAATCGACCGAATTATCACTCGTTCGTATCGATACACGAGTCGATTCGTTATCTCAAAGATATCGTATTTATTCCACGCAACTGATTCCCCTTTCATAGCGGACCGCGTGATCATGTATTTCGTGTTTCCAAAGCCCGCTGGTATTTACGTTTCGCCGAAAAATAATCCATCAAATCCATTCCCTGACCTTACTTGGACCGTGAGAATAAAGAGAACCGAAAATTCTCGTATTTCTGTCTCTAAGCTCCGTGGTGGAACGGTTGACGTTTATTCCCTCGGTTGGTCCCATTCCGGTGGTGGGTTGCGTCTTCATTTTCCTAAAAGACTCTCATGTAACGGAGTAGCGGAGTTTCTCGTCGAGTGGATGCATTTGTTTTCGTCGGTTTCGTCGTATTAATTTATTAATCGTTTCGTTTCTCCTTCTCGTCGAACGATAGTCCTTCGATTTCATGGAAGTGCTGACTAGTCGGTCGATCACGTAGAAATATCTGGGCCAAGGATCCCAAGGAAGGTTTCCACGAGTTCAAAGATTCCTACGAGTCTGTGCATTGCATCCACTTTTTCATCTCGTTAACGGGCAAACACGAGTCTTGACTTCCCGCTGAATAAATCTTCTTTATAAACGTTCCTCGGAGTAGCACCTGTCCCAGCTTTGTTTATACTGTGACATCTGTGCTGACGTTTAATTAAAACCCTGGGTAAAATGAAGACAAGATCGAGACACGAAGGGTAGGTATGAGAACCCGCGGAAGCTCGCTAATCCGATTTGCCCGGGACTCTTATGGACACAGAGTCATAGATTCTTATCCGTTTCAGCCATTATCGTTGCTCTTATCGAATGGTCGTTGGATTCAGAGAAACCATCCTCGAATCGATCCATCCCTGTCCCGCGTTTCTCCTTATTCATGCGTTATTCTCGTCTTCGATGACGAATTGCCCGGATGACGGCACTTGGGGCCCGAAGGAAAGGGAATTGATTTCGCTGCAAGGACGTCTTGAGCGTGACGTTATTAAAATACGGCCAGGTGAAGTGAGGTTTAATAGCTGCCGGTCGATGGCGTGTGCCGCAAATCGGCTAGGAACTAAGTAATATCTCGTCCACGGGGGAAGAGTTCGCGTCATTCCCTCCTCGGGAAAAGGGGGGGGGGAGGGGGCCGGGAGTCAGAGCACGGCACGTTATTACGAGTTTACCGTGCGCCGTGTCGCTGGCTTATCTATAATCGAGATCACGAACACGTATGCCCGGCTTGTATGTTTCCATGCAGGTAATACGGCCATCTATGGACGCGTGTGTGGCTAACGAGTAACAACTTGTCGCCTATCGAACCGCCACTCTCCGATCTTTACCTTATCGTCCCCCTTATCGGTGCATCGCGATGCTCCACCGAAACATCGGCCAAAAGAAATTTCATATCCACATGAGCTTGTCTCTCCTCTGCTTACTCCTGGATTACCCAATTGAGGAGTCTAAATATTCACGTTAGGACTCTCAGATTTTGGATCCTTAAAAAGGGGACTTGATTCGATAATTTGGTAATTCCTTAATTTTATGTCTTTGGAGACCAGTTTTCGTCGCATCGGAAATCGCTTGTATCGAATGGTCGATCTTGGCGAGTCACTGTACAGTAATTCTGAGTTATCTCGAGGCTCTTTGCCGACGCGATAACGAAAGCAAATTAAACACCGTACCGCAATGCGTATGCTCCGTTTAGAAACAATCGTGTATCACCTCGACATCCTCCGCTGCGTCGAAACTCCATCGTGCTAGTTTTTACTTGAGATTTTTTCACCGAGGGGGTTGGAGAAAGCGGTAGTTGGACGAAGCTCGATATTTCACGGGCAATAAAGTCCCGGGGTAGTCGTTAGAGGGACGTTCGAACTTCCGTTTGGCCGATTCGCGTAGATTCTCTACGACTTCGCGTGGATCTCGTTGGAACTCGATGCATCTCAAGCAGCTTATGAAGTTCTGCATGTTCGGCGTTTCCGCGGGGTTCGTATATCATTGCAACTCCGGCGAAAATGTCGCTGAATCCAGCGGCTTTATTACCGACAGCGCCATATCCGCGGCATGTTAAGAGCATCTCCGCATTAACCAGCAACGACTCTATGTAAATGAAGTACTTGTCGAAATTGGCTATTCATATCGAAGGCTTCATCGTATCGGAGAAAAACGGGCCGACCCGATTGTTCATCCAACCCTAAACCTGCGGGAAAGTTTTAAGAAACTCATTTTTGGGTTTACTCAAACTGACCGTTTAGTGGGATAGCTTAAAGAGGAATAATATGGATAATAATAGCAATTTTCCTGAACGAAGACTCGCGTGTTTATGTAATTAAAATTTATCGACTTATCAATTTCCAATGCGTGTTCGGAGTATTTATTGTCGGGAGGATAATTAGGTGGTCGCATTTGTTTCACCGCACAAGTGATTAAACTCTTCATTATCTCTTCTAACGATCTCGCTTGTCAACGAGAACGAGTTATCGGCGATAGTCGATTTTCTTGGGAGTTAACGTTTTTCTGCCATCCAGTAAAGGCCAATAAGGTAAACAATGGGCGGGGAATGAAGCTCGTTCGTTGTCGTCTGGAGGTCCAGGAGTATCGCGCGATAGCGCCGATTAATCCGGCCCATTAGCGCTCTCATTCGATTTCCATCGACCCGCCGTCGATTTCTGTCGGGTCAATAATTTTACTCGATTACCGCGGCACATTCCGCCGCATTGTCGAGTTAATTAAACACCCGCGGGCATCGCTCGGCACGACAGTTGTTCGCCTCGCGAACTTTGAAAAAAATCAGCGAATTTCGGTCGAATTTCCTGGACAGTGAAGACAAATAATTTCGTAACGGTGAACGACGATCGAGTAAAGAGGATTTGTCGATCCTCGGGATTCCTCGGAACGAACGACAATGGGGCATTTGAATTTCGCGCAGGCAGTTATTTTCGGCCGTCAAGTTCACGATCGAACGTGAGTCGTCCGTGTAATTATGCAACGGCATTCACGAGTCGCTGCTGGCCAATTAAAAGCGATAAGTCAGCGTATCGTCGTTCCCCTCGGCGCTTTTGTTAGGCCGAACAAATCGTTATTCCCGTGATTTGCAAGCGCGTGCGTACGCCAAGATGAGCGCAGTCTGGTAAATACGTTGATCGAATTATTCGCTAAATATTCGCATGGACAATGAGCACGTAGGAGTTTATTAAATTTGCCCGCTGTCGGTCGATTAAATCTTAAAAGCTATGTTGCTCGATGATCTCTTCCGATTTAATTGAAGCTCGCTTTTGTCTTCCTTTCTGTGCCTCCACGTGTTTCACAAATGGATTGCCGTTATTTTCGGAGCGCCGGGGTTATGAAAATGAATGGCGCATTGTGGCGTGTGAGGGGACCGTAGCTTGGTGGATGGAATTTTCTAGGAAAGGTTTTGGCGGTTGAAGAAACTCAGGTGGTGCGGACTTATGGTCGTTTTCACGCAATTGTACGTCATCGGAAGTATCGATCCTATCCGTGCGGGTGGTCGCGCTGGCGCTATGTTTGAATAACGTTAGAACCGGCAATTAGTATGCCAGGGGCTCTCCTAATACGATTACCTTCGCCGTAAGCACACGCAGGACGTAGAAATTCGCCTCGCAACGCGTCGTGGAAATGAGCCCATCGAGGTCGACGGGTCGATCGCACGACCAATTCATCCAACGACCCAGAAACCAGACTTTCCTCGTGCCCAAGTCAAACCAAAGAATACCCTGAGCTTATGTATGTCTCTTTCAATTTATTCCTCGACAGAACGCCGCGAGTATCGACAACACCTCCCGTGTTTAATAAGTTCCCGAACCCGTTAGAGTTTCGATATAATTAGAGGAGTTTTCCTGTAACGGGGAAACGGTTAACCCGATGTGATTTATTTGCCGTTTGCCGAGCAAACGAGTTCCTTCCGTTTATCGGCGGCGGAGCAAACAAATGTAAAATCGGGCCATCCGATGTCCCCGGCAAACGTTTTACGAGTATCGCCATGGCGAAAGCAAAGAGAGAATGAGAGTCATTGGAGACGTCGATGTCTGTCTGTTGCAGAACTCGAACTCGGCACACAATGCGTCGTCGAGATGTCCGGACAGCAAACCATCCTCCAGCATCCAACGACCATGGACAAGATCGACCGGTGAGTAGAATTTCACCGGCCATATTACTTTCAGAGGGACGAGGGAGAATCGATGATGGCATTAAAAAAAAACTACTACGGGGGGAAGATAATACGCGAGGCCGGCGATGCAGCGATTTAATCCCTCATTTGATTTCGCTCAACGTTGTCTTTTTTTAGACGACCGTCGAGCGATTTATCGGTCGAATTAATCGCCACGAGGGATTGTTTCGCCTGCTTGCCGCGTAATCACTTTTCATACAGACGGATGATATTCGCTGGACGATGAATGGTTCTCGGGCGAAAATTTCCATGCCTTAACTCCGAGAACGTTTACGTGGATTTTGCTTTGGAGCAGGAGATTCGTCTGATGCTGGTCGTTAGAAGTTCTCCGTTGAAAAGTCGGCCGCCAGTGTTTGCGAAACTCTGCCCTTATTCCCCGTTTCCCGCACTTTTTACGAATCTCCGTGGAAATCCTTAAAAGGGAATTACCGCTCGATCGACGCTGTTTTCCCCGTTGCCGGCAACGTTCCAGAATATCCGGGAAAGCCCGGGGAGCCGCGAGTTATCGCCGGGCAAACGAAATTATCCGGTGCGCAGTTCTCGGCGTTGGCTTCTTTTATTCAAACATCCACGGAATAATGCATGCCCACGGCCCTGCCGATACAGTTTCCTGTCGATGGATTTTCTTCGAATCTCGGGACACCGTGATTCCCCACACCCCTTCCCTCGTCCCCTGGAAGAGGCTCATGTAAATGAGGCCACGGTAAATTTCCCGGGGAACATTGCGTTCTGGCCGGTGTCGTCGTAAATCACCGTTGAAATTTCATTCGTCCCGGGCCAGGGTTTTCCCTCGACGCTTCATTACATACCCCCCTCCCCCGTGCGTCCCTTACTTGTCTTAGGAAGCTATTTAAAGATTTCTCTCGAAAATCGAGTGAAAGGCTAGGCGAAGAGTGCTGGGCAAGAAAAAAAATGGGGCAATACCTAGCGGCGACTAGCGTAACGTTTGCGTTAAACCGGCAGGTCGGATCGATAGAACATTAGGTCCGTTTCGTCGCGGCTTTATCACTGACGTTTTATCGCTCGCACGATCGTCACTGAGCGGGCATCAAATCCTTCGAGTTTGCAGAGAGAGAGAGAGAGAGAGAGAGAGAGAGAGAGAGAGAGAGAGAGAGCTTTGCTGCGGTTCGATAAACGTCCATGCGTCAGTGCGGTCCGTTCGAATTATTACTGGACTGCGACAATACCACGGAGAGACGGAACTCGTTGCTTGCGCGTTAAGCGGGGTCTTGATGATCGTCATTAAAAAACGATTCCGCGGTCAAAGCATTATTATAATCCTTGCCTCTCAACTGGAGTGATCCAAGCTCGCGCAGAATGTTACAATTAGCGGGGAAACTCGTAGCAACGGTGCTGGGTACGACGAAAACAATTAAGATGGCATTTACGTGCTGCTCTTGGTGTGTATTGCGAATATAATATTCTCCTCGGTCTGTTGGAATAGCGCGGAAAGGCTCGGCCCAGTTTATGTGCCTGCGGCCACGGGGTCTCTGTGAATCGAACTTCTCCTCTGCGGCTGGAAGTTTCCGCGAGAAAGGCGCGACGTATCGAGGTTGCACGTAGCTCACAATGATGCGTCGCGATGCATCGCGATGCACCGTGCACAAAGCCGGGCCGACGGGGAGTCCTTTGTGTCCCGCATTCCCGTCCCGCGGGACATGACGGGAGACCGGGCGAAATGAGACGGGAGTTTCTGGCCTGCCGGACGATTAGATGTCCGACAATGCGGATGCACGACGGCAGATAGAGGCTACTGCATCCTATGTGTCCGGCGCGATAACGAGCCACTACTATTCCTCTCCATTTGCCCTCGCCAATCACTTCGCTGTTCGCCAGAAAGAAAATGCCGCTTTTCCGTGCCGCCAGAGTTAAAAAAAATGTCTCAGTTGTCGCTCGTTAAGAACTAACGATGCCGATGAAGCAGTCTAATCGGAAGGAAAAGGAATAGAGTTTGAAAAATGGAGACCGTAATGTTGTTGACTTTTACCCTGGTTCATCGTCTTTCTTTGTGTTTCCTGTATTAAGTTAGGCTGCAATTTTGTACATTTTTATTCATTCGTTCTTGTACGGCCGTAACCGTTTGATTTTCCTCCGCGGTAACTGCATCGGGACGCTGCACGTCGATGCAACTCTCTGGTAGCTTGGCGTCTATAGCTGTTGTGTACGAAAATGTCGTAGGATTGGTTTATACAGAGGACCGCGTAACGGCGGTAGCGCCATGTCAATAATTCGGCTTTTATAGCCGGCCTGGGGAGACCGCGTGGAGCCGTAAAACGTTCTTTTGTAACGTCGAGCAAATGCAAGAGGAAGAGGAACGATCGAGGGACAACTCGGAGGAAGATCGTAAAAGCCAACTCGGGAAAAATGCATTGGCAATAAACGCATCCGGATCGGTGCCAAGGGCCTCGATGAAATCCTCGCGATTGGCGTCTCTTTTACGACCAATAAGGGCTCATTATCAAACACACAAGGTTATTATCATCTGCGGTGCAATTTAACAAATTTCTTGTTTTCTTCGTTCCTCTTAAAGTGTCTATCTGTCGTTAATAAATTCGTTACCGTTACTATTATCATTATTTTTGTCAGACGTTGAGGATAATGGACGTTTTGTCGATGGAAATCTTGGAGTTTCTCGCAACAAAAAAGCGCCAGACAGCACAGCCATGTTCGCCGAGTGCATTACAAAGTGGAACAACGTCATTAAAGTCCTTCTTCGAAGGGATTTCCGCTGGATGCACGTGCCGAGGAGGAACCCGACGTGCGTACAATGCGACACTGACGGTGCGGGCCGGGGTCGTTTACACGACACGACACGGCACGGCACGGCACGAGCCGTTGAGCGCGCGACTGGCATGTATCAGGCACAGAAAGCCTCGGGAAAGTATCGCCGACGGGTCATTAAGACGCCTGCGAGACACTACTTTTCGTCGATCATGCGAAATTCATCGGAAAGAAGACTGACTACACGATTAAGGAACGAATCAAAAATTCACAGTGGACTTACTTAAGAATTCTTTTCACTGAACATTTTATCAGTTGTTTATTTGTTAGTTGGCCTATCAATTTCTTCGATCAATCTTTTTCTGACTGATTCGATTTTCGAGCTTCCTTTTTCCCTCATATTTTCCTACGTTATTTTCCGAGTGGGTTAGAAAAGGGGCCAAAGGGAATCCGTTTCTCTCTTTGAGGCGGAACGTCGGGCCGAGGTCTTCATCCCCAGGAGTTTACCTTAGGGCTGAGCGTGCTTGAAATCCGGCCTGTTTACTCGTCGAGAGAAGGCTTAAGGGCCGTGCGTATTCACGTGTCAGGTGAAGGGAGAAATTCGCCTACCGACGAAGAACCAAGGAATTCGTTTTAAGAGGAGAGAGGGAGAGTGCCTTTCAGGATTTCAGGCCAAAGAAGATTTCATATTGCGTGGGGAGAAAGTGAGGAGGGAAAGAGGGGGGGGGAGAGTTGGATGCTCGACTCGACGGATATCCGTTTCTTCCCGATGTTCCATCTGGACCGAGGGGAAGGGCTTATCCCGCGGGATATTTTCTTTAGTCCCCCGACATATTCGTTTCGTTCGTGACTCGGCGGATTTGTCGATTCTCTAGAATTCCCGCTGGACGTAGACTCGATCGTAGTACGTACGGTGAACCTTTCCCCGTGATAATTCAGATGAATGCCCACTCGCGGGCAGTCCCTCTTGTCGAGCGAGAGTTTCGCATAAAAAGCAGGATAATTGGAGGCATTATCCTTGAGCCGTATTCCTTGAAATTCCTATACGTCCATTACCATAATGTTGATTAACTTTTTTCTCTCTGTACAAAGTTCATTACGAGGACCTGTCGTTCCTGTTTCCGTTATAATAATATCGGAAACAAGGCGGAGCGATGAGTGGGGGGTTCAATCAGCGAGAAACCGGGCAAACTCCATGTAAAAGTTGGTCCGACAGATTGGCGCGACGGCAGAGAAGATTCGGACGGGGGAGGGGGAGGTTTTCTGAGGGCGGCTCGTTAGGAGGAGGGCTTATCGGACGATCGTGTTGGAGGGATAATTAGCGCGGAGGCGAGGAGACTCGTCAGGCGTGGCGGGTCGTCGTAAGATCGGCTCGGGGATCGATGACGCCGGAGAAGGAGAGTGGCTTCGCGTGCTCAACACGCGTGTCAAGTGTTCCTCGAGAGACGACTCGAAAACTGGAGCACGGAGAACACAGCCACTGCCCGCTCACAAAAGTCTCCCAGCCTGGCACTCCCCTCCCCTCCCCTTCCCTTCCCATCCCTTGCTCGTCGTTTCCGTTTCCATCGTCTTGGCCGTCGACGGAAAATGTACGAATCGCTGGTCCCTCGCGAAGCGCCCATGCGTTCACTGGTAAATGTCGGAGAAGAGAAGTGCATGGGACACTTTGGAGGAATTCAAAAAAGGAAGACCCACCACTCCTCTGCCCCCTTTCCCCTGAGTCTTACTGTTTTACCGAAATTCGCATTTCGATAGGGGAAGTGCGGGGAGTAGAACGTTTGACCTTCCATATTCCTTGGTGAATCCCTTACGGTAAAACAGTGTTCTCAAGGAAGCGTATAACACAAGTTGAAAAAAACCATAGACCCGTGTTTCGAGGGTACTGTTTTATTTTCCTCTGTGCTTCTCGCTTTGTTTAGCTCCTCGTTGAGGAGGTAAAATGTTCCGTTGAAAGTCCTTTCTCGTCTACGACGCTTATCGGACGACCCATTGCTATTATAAATAAAGAACACCTTTTTCCGGCTGGCAAAAACACTAATGAGCGAGCGCATCGTCTACCGCGCAATTCCACCTATCGGATATACGCGCGGTCCGCGGGTTAATTAGACTTCCTAATGAGTTCATTATATTCGCTCTGTTCTCATTACGCTCTTTACTGTATATTAAGTAAATATCCAATTACGTCTGGCCGACAATATCTCTCGGGAGAGAGAGAGAGAGAGAGAGAGTGTGTGTCTCGATCGCACCGTCAGATACGCTCGTCCGTAGCTGAGAAAAATCAAATCGAGGAAAATCCCCCGAGACGGAACAATCGATGAGGATAAATTTTCCATCGGTCGCATGTAGATTTAGTCGCACGGCTCGTGTCCGTCGTTTCTGGGCTGCATAAATTTTTCATAGACTCAGCCGTGGATGTCGGCCTTTTCCACGCTTTTCCCCGCTTTTCCACGCCAGGATTCGGTTCCTGCGAATTCGCACGAGGAGAGAATATCGTTTCCACGGGCGTCGAAATGCAACCGACTGCAGGATGCATCGGCCGGGTGCTGTGTGTGCACCGACCATCAATCCCCGGAGAGTCCGTGCTGGTTTAATCTACCGAGCTGCGGGGGTGGCGCGGAGGGAAGGGAGGTCTTATTGCAGCCCAGGGGAAGTGCGAGAGAGAGAAAGGGGGGGATAGAGAGAGTGAGATCGAAGCAGGACCAGCTTCGATTCCCCGGCACCGTTTCCCTCTGGCGCCCGAATTCACCGGTTTCTCGACATCTCGAAAACACCGAGCTGCCACTTCGGGTGGCGAATTACCCGGCCGACAGACGTCCCTATTTAGGCCAACAAGGATCCATCGTACTCCCTCGTTTTCAGGGTCATTAACGATTTTTCATCGCCCCGAGCGGTAGGTCCGCTAATACCAAGAAAAGTCGAGCTACGCGCCGTGTAATTGGTCGTGGCAGGAAAACTGGAAGAGGGAAAATCGTAAAGGACCGTAGAACACGGCGTATAAGGTTTTAATCAGCGAGTCTAGGGATTGGCGGCGCTGAAATAATTCAGAGGCAATTATCGGTACTTGCCGGAGTGGCATTCATCGACGAATGTTAATCGGAGAGATGGAAAACTTAGTGAAGCTTTTCAGCTGGCAGCGGTAATCGATGCGCTCTCGAGGGACGAGCAGCGTGTGGATGGAAACGATGTTTTCCCGTCTATTCGTGCAAAAAGAGGCCTCGAGAAATTCACATGCCGAGCCGACGCACGTATCTACCGCACAAACGAGTGCATAGCGTGTTTCCCTTTCTCGCCCTCTACCTCCCTTTTTCATTCACTCGGCAGGGTCCTCTGGAGATTTTAACGAATGAAATCCTCTCTTCTCTCTCTCTCTATCTTCTTCCTTTGCTGCTTTTTCCCTCGAGATACTGGTACACAGTTCCCGCGGTGAGGACGTAAACGTCAGAAAAGCTCAAACGCTAACACACTTGCCACCGTGTATACACGGTAAAAACAATGAGAAAGAAAAAGATAGGTGTACCTATCGACGAATAGAGGCTGTTCATTCACGGACGATTCTTCATCATTTTCGAGCACGATCCTTTCTCTCTTCCGGTTGGCTTTTCTTGCTCAAATTGGATTCATCTCTTCTGGATTCCCCGATGTGTCGGGCCGACAGCTACACGTCGTTACGGAGACAATAACGTTCTACTTTCGGCGGAAGGAAGATCGATCGAACGTTCGATATTGCCGTCACAGCGGCCCAAATCATTCGTACTCGTTGCAATTGCGATTCATAGAGACGAAAGGAGCCAAGGTCACGAGTCTACGGGAAATCGCTGGGTGTGCGCTGCAACGAAATGGAACTTGGATTACCCAATGACGGGCTCGTAATCTCGGTTAACAGTCGCTTTGTCCGCCGAGCTTGTTGTGTGCGAAAAGTTCGCGAAAACTCGTCATCCGCAGCATTGACATCCCGGTCGAGGCGAGATTAGCGTCATTGTGCGTGAACAATGACTCCTCTTTTGCGTCGTGCGAGTCCTCGTCCTTTTCCCGTGTCCCTGAGCGCAGGATAAAGCCGGGACTTGTCGAGCATCTAGTATACATTCATTAAAAAAAGTCTCATTATACTTGGGCACAATTTGAAATCGACTTAATACTACTTGTTAATACGCTTAGAATTTTTTTAACGTAATAATCTAATACTTGTGGGTAAAAAGGTTGATATATTAGTTTCAAGTGAAGAGACGACATGTCGGAGAAGGAGAAGGAGAAGAAGAAGGAGGACTCTCCGATTTCATTTGTCGCGGGAAGATTCGTAAAATTGATGTAGAATTTCGTGTCAGCGGAATAATGCTCGGCGGATGATTTTATCGACTAGTAGTTTCCACGGTGAAAAGTTCGTCGAACTTTGTACGTGTCTCGGTCTCTTCTCTTTCTATCGAAGCGTCTATCTTCCGGCTGGTTTGTGTTGGTTGGAAACGATCCAAGCACACTTAGCTCCCTTCCCCGAGTCTCTATTATGTATACGTCCTCGATGATTTCCTCGTGCGTGGATTTCCCTCACGTTTCCGTGCGCCGCGCCGTCGCTCGATAATAAATTCCTGGCCGATCCTTCCATCGAGGACAAAACGAGCCCGTCGCCCTGCGGGGTTGCCAGTTTCATGGCAAAATAGAAAACTCCCGAGCTTCGAGGACCTTGAGGAACTCCCTGGACCGTGAAAACTGCTGCCATCGAATAATAACGTCCCCGCGTCCTTCCCCCCTCGCGTTGAGTACAAAATTTCGCTTGCACAAAAGCTCTACCCCGGCGTTTCCGGTAAACAGAATAACGACGGGATATTAAGTTGCTCGAGATTTCGTCAATTCTCTCGTTTATATAAACAATAAGGTTTACGATTTTCCCGTAGTTACGGAAGTACGGCTTAACGAGGGATATAGAGGAAAGTAGACGGCTTTATTAGCCATTTTTCATCGGTCGTATCGTTGCTTTTCCAAGCGGGAGACTTTACGACGGAGCAGCCTCAAAGATATTGAATTCTTAAGAAGACAATTGAACGGGTCCGATTGAATTTCGTTTCCTTAAAAGCGGAGCGCGTTGGGAAGAGATGATTCCTCGGCACGATTGGATTCTCCCCCAGTGACTCGGGAAAAGCCAGCTCGATTAGGATGAAAACCCGGTGCCACTTTTAACCGCGAAAACGCGGCACAGGAGGGATTCCTTTGACAGGGAAAAACAAAGATGATCGCGAGAAGCACTCGTCGGATAACGAGCGGACCGACGACACAAAGCGCCAAGGAAAACAATGCAGCCTGGACCTTCAGTTTCATTTTCGTAAATCAAAGGACCACGAAAGAAAAACGGAAATTTAAACACAACCACTCCGTCCAGCTACACTGACAAATCTTTTATATCCTTATTTTACTCTTTAAAAATTGCGCTTGCTTTAACGTGATTGTGAAGAAGGTGAGAAAGGTTACAGCAATAATTTTGGAGAAGGAGCAAGGAGTCGTTTGCCCGGAGAAAGGGTCGATTTTTGCCGGTCGAATGGCTCGGACGAAATTTCGGCCACTCGGCCGAATTTCCGACAAGGGGGAAGGAGAAACGGGGACGGAAGGTGAGCAAGTACCTCCGGGAACAAGAGCGAACGTTTCTCCGTGAAGACGAAAAACTTTTGCCGAGTTATTCCAAAGAGAGAGAAGGTTGGAGACGTTGAGCGAAAATTCCCCACTGGTAAACTTGTTTTACGTTTAGTAAGGTCTGCGCAAAAACGTTAAATCGACGTTAAATTCGCGCGGCGCGCAGGAGGGGATTGTTGGGCCGTTAGTTTTTTCGGGCTGGTTTTGCCAGGGAATTTCGCCTCTGGCGATTGCCTCTTTCGCCTAGTTCAGGCTGGGCGGTAATTTAGCAGAGACCTGTCGAGAGCCGTCAGATTTTCCGGCCAACTGGAATATCATCTCAGAATTTCCGCGACCTGCTGTCTCGATTCGGCTCATTCCCCAGGCATTTTTTCTCCCCGACGCGAGTTTGTGTCCCCGGTAAAACGGTATTAAGAATTTCCAGGCGTCGTCGTAGCCCCGTTCCCGAGGTCGGCGCTGAATATCGTGGCGAGCTGAGGCTTTATTTCGCGAGTCGGCGAATCGCTGAGCTTTTAATGCGGATTAGTCGGCGACTTTCTCGAGAATGCAAGCTCGCCGAGCGTTCGTATCGTCGCGATAAAACTAGTGCCATTCCCGCGGGAGATTATGACGTGGCAAAGGGGAAGACCGATGGCCGATTCCACTTGGTTTTCGTTGCGTATCGGTGGGTCGGGGCAAACAGTATTTCATTAACGTCAGGGACAAGCCGAGGTCATCGCGTTCGTCCCCCTCGTTCATTATTTTTAATGCTCACGATAAGACCTTTGCTTCACCTTCGAATTTTCCCCCAACCTTTCGAGCGAGCCCACAGAAGTTTCATCAAAATTTCTACGAGTGCCTAGGCCCGTAATTTCGGAAATCCTTGCACGGACGTGTGCATCGTTTGTCCCTGAGGATACATATGTCAGCGTTTCTGATAGGATATATTTACGCGGAATTTCGCGGACGTTCGGCTCGTATGCCAGTACCGTGCGTTAAATGATAGGCCATCTGGTCGTTGGTGCTCGCGTAGCGGTAGTTGCCCGACGTAATTGTTAGCTGACTCTGCCATTTTCTTTGCATACCTCGCGCTCCCCTTTTCACCGAGCTCCCGTCACGACTTAATGCCCCAGTTATCGGCGTTTCGAATTATCCAAAACGTGCTCGAATTGCCCAATTACCCAGCGACGTACTTGTTTGTACGAGTTCAATCATGTAAACGGAGGACGATACAATTAATTACCAACGATACGATGAATTTTATCTTCGCGGAGGCGTGACTATCATCGCACGAGTGAATGAAAATTGGGGGGGGGGGGGGAAGGGGGATAAAACGAAAAATTGCAACTCGCGGAAAGAGCCGATAGGAAATGCACACCTGTTCATTACGCAACGCGGGACTTGTGCAACGCTCTATTATTTCAGCGTGCATTTGTTTGCGTCGCTTGGCCAAAAGAAGAGCGATGAGTCAGCCGATGGAAACTTGTGGCTAAACAATGACTCGTCGTTGGACGATATTTTCAAAGTCTACCGTCAAATTTTGTCCCCTGCGCACGTGGATTTTCCGTGCGAACCCCCGTAACAGCGGTTTCCGTCGACTCCATTTAATCCGGGAATCCGTGGAAAGTAGGCCGCGGTTTATCTCGACGAGGCTCAAGAAGAAAGGGAAGCTGGATCCGGCCCGTCGCCCAACGAAATTGTCAGGCGGTTTATTCGAGGTCTTGGCGTTTTCAAAAGGCCCCATTCACGGGTCTTCATTCACCCATTCAACCCGGCGTTCGCTGTTTTTTTCCGCCTGGACTCGACACATTTTATTCGCCAGATTAAACAGACTAGGACCTCCCCTCGACCGAATTTTCAAGCGCTACAATCTTCACGGTTTCGTGTTTCCCCCCCAGTTCCGTCGATCGGAACTTTTCGTTGACACAAAAGAATCCTTATCGGGCCCTGCGCGTACTTTCGCAGAGTTTCGCAGTCGCCTCGCTTGTCCCGAGAAACGTTGGACGATTCTAAATCCCAAGTTTTCCGGGTTAGGAGGAGGAAAGGGGGGGGGGGGGAGACCTTTCGGTCCGATCGAATCTGGGACGAAAGGGAATAATTCCCTTTTAATCTGCATGATTCGAGGCGAACGGTGCACGTGCAGAGCGAGTGATGCATGCAGGACGGAGAAGACGGAGAAGACGGAGAAGGCATGCACGTGCGAGCTGCACGTAAATTCTTATTTATCCGAGCGTATATCTCGAGCGGTCTACGTACCACCTTCACCCACACCGTTCCGCGCTGTAGATCACGGGGTTAGTAGAGGCCCGACGGCAGTTTCCCCGACAGGGACAGGAAAGAAAATTTCATTTTTCCTCGAGGTCGATCCCGTCCGAGGAATTCCCTGGAATTCATACATCTCTTTTAGCACGGACGATCCTTTTCATCCTCGGCGCCGATCGATCGTCCGTAATGAAATTCACCGATAAAGCAGGGACCTGGGAACGGAAAACTCTAGCGATTTACGAGCTTTCGCCGACGGATCTTGGCTTTCCCCGCTCGTAACTAATTCCTTTCGACACCTTCGCACGGGAGGAATTCCTCGGCGTGTTTCTCGTTCCAACGCCAAGATAAAAGGGAGTTCCGGGAAGGTCAGAAATAGAGCAGCGGGGCTTTAGGGACGGAGGGTACAAAGGGATCCCCGCGATTCGCTTCACGGGCAAAACTCCGCGTTTACGCACGTGTCTCTCCTTATTCTGCGCCCCTTTCTCCTCTCTTCCTCGCCATTCTCCATTCCAGATCTCGCCGCTATTCTCGGCGACGTTCCTCGCGTGTGAACGAGCCTTTAAACCATGCTGGTTTTCGCGAACACCCAGGCGATGCTTCGGCTCCTCTTACAAATAAATCATCGAGACCCTTCTGTCGCGAAGACACTGGCGTTTTCATCGCTCCAAGTGCCAATTACGGCTTCCAGTCGGGCGAAAATTGCGTGGAAAATGTCGATCCTACTCGGGACGAAATTACGATTATACAATTGAGAATTTCTACCCTTTTGTCCTCTGTTCCGATGACACGCTAATCAACGATATACCTTACTTCCGCCATTCATCGTATTTCCCCGTAATATTTCGCCTCGAGTACCCTTTTCCAATTGCCTCGATATACCGTGACAGTTTTTTCCCTCCGTTATTCCGGGACCGAGGACGGTTCGTTTTACCGGAGTCTGCATTCTCTTTAATTGGCCATCGTTCCTTCGGCCAATGTAAACGCAGTCTGCAGGGTCGCAATTAAATATTTCAAAGGTTCGCGAGTGAAGCGTAGGATTCGTCGTTAGAGGGGAAGTTTCCTGGTCGACCTGCCTTCCCCGGGAACTTCGGGAAGGATGGCCCACATTTCGAACGCCCATTTAAATCCCTCGCCCGACTAAATTCCCTCTACACGTCGGTGAGAGGGGAGGGGGGGGGAGGTACCTATATCGGGCCCGCAGGTTAACCTACCTTATCGACGGAACAAACCTCCCCCCTGGCCAGCCTTCCTTGAGCTTCCGTTCACGGAGATCCGGAACGTTCCACTTTTTACGAGGAGCGAGGATTGAATTTCGAAGATAGCCTTCGCATGGGTCTTTCGTTGGACACTTTTCTGCCGAGAATGTCCGTGGTCGAAGGAGCAATTAATGATTTTTATTGGCAATTTCAGGATTACCCGCACGGGGTTGGCTGCACTATACTTAGTGGATTTTCCTATCGCGGCAAAGTCAGCGAGGCGTTGTTCGGAGCGTGCTATTTATTTCCCCTGTTGGTTGGCAGTGCGCTTTTACCTTATCCGTCGGCCCCATCCGTTGCCGCGGAAAATCCACGCGTCTATATTCGCTGGTCCGCGTGATTCACGGTCGTCCTTGCGGCGCCGTAAAAAGGTTGGCCTTTGCCGGTCGTCGTGTCAGGGGTTCTAGGAGGATAGGAGAATTGAGGGGAGAAGTGCGTGTCTCCTAGGATCGGATGTGGCTTTCCGCACCCTCGGAACAGTCATTTAGGAAGCGAACAATACGCGCAGGGACACACCTCGGGCCTCGAAAATAGAACACCCCGGTGGAGGACTACCTGCGCGAGAGGTGCCGGAGGTCGATAACGCAGGCACCTACTCACCCTTGACACTCGCCCCCGTTTCCGGAAGTGGGAGAGAAAGCTCGTTCAACTCCCGCGCAATCTCCGACTCATCGTCAACTCGTTATTTCGCGATTTCCGTATGCCCCACGCGAGGCGTCTTCCTTCGCGGTGGTGAATGCTAAATTTGATAGATTGGAAATACTTTTTGGGTCAGAAAGACTGCGTCTTCGGACGCGAGGGTCTTTTGGAGAAACAGTTTAATTAAGTAGAAAGGATGTTAGGTGGGTTTGACTCTATTGAGGTCGATTTTAGGGATTCTCCATGATTCACCTCCAAGTGGAGCTTTGGGTAATGGACGCAGGGAAGGTTGGTTGAACGCGAGAATCGATTGGTCGGAGTATAGCCGAGTGTTTAATGATTACAGAACCCCGTATGTGCGTCATTCCGCTGGAGAGGAAATGCGAGAAACGCATTTCACGCCTCGTTGCAATGCTCACACCATTGATCCACGAGAATCCTGTAATTTGCGTAGGAAGTTTTGCGGGTCGCGAAACAATCAATTTCCAAGTCTCTTAAGTAGTTTTGCCATGGATTTTCGCGCGATGCTGCTGAATAATGCAACTCGCGACTGGCTCCTCGTTTTCCGGAGCACCTGTTAACGACTCTTATCCGTCCCGTTCGGAGATCGATAGCCGACAAACACTCTGACCAGAGATTAGAGATAAACGCACAGCCTCGATGAGGCAGCTGATCCTCCACGAGTACTCTCGTCTTACTTTCCTCATTAATGTGCACGATCTTCCACTCATCGTGTACACTCCCGTAGAAAAAACGTGCCCTTCGTCAAACGATCGCCGTCGAAGAAGCCCGGAGAATGGGTCAACACGTTCCCCGCGCTTCGAGTATGTTTCGTTGGTGCGGTTTTCCCAAAAAAACCTGGGTCTGGGTCTATTGGTTTGTCCTTCTGCCTGGGTTGGTGGTTTTTCTCGTCGATTGCCATTGAGTCCGCCCACGCAAAACGGTCGATCCTTCTGGGTAAGCCCGGCGACGAGGCGGAGGTCGAGGGGAGATTTAAGCGGGACTCCGGCGAGTTCCGGGGGCGTTGAAATTTATGCCAGTAAATTTCGAGAAGTAATCCCCGGAGTCCTTTGCCGCGCGACACCTGTCCGCGGTATGTTTCGTTAGTGCCGCGAAGAAACTTGGGCAATATGGCTCCCACGAATTCCCGCTGGCGATTTATCGCTACTCGACGCTGTCGACATTCCTCACGCTGCGCGGGAATCCACGGAGATATTTGCCCTCGCTCGAGCGGAGACCGGGGCAATCAACCGCGTATCGCGTGCGCCTCGTCTCATTAGGAAAACAAGCGGTAATTACGAGAGGCAAGGAAAAGAGGGAAGACGAAAGAACGTTGATCGTCCTCCGACTCACCGCGCGTCTTTTCACCAATGAAATCCTGCCCGTCCTACGTAAGTGGAAAGGTGTACCGGGAGAAAGTCGTGGAGATAGAGCGCGGTTATTCCCTTTATAGGATTTTTTGAATCAACTCTCCGTTCCTGGCGTACACGGAGATGAAAGTTTCGCGACGAAGACGAAGTCCTTAACTCGCTTCGTACTCAATTATGGTCCCAGCGTCGCTTCCCGCAACTGGGCCACGACGAGACCCCCCTCTCCCCATCCCCACTGCTACATAATCCAGAGTCTCTGCCTTCTGAAATTTTAATTGCGCCATCTTAATCAGTCACCGTTTCCCCATTGAGCCGGGGCTAACGGGTTTTCTCGGCCGGGTACAAAGCAGCAGCGATGCCAGTGGTGAATTAACCGCGGCATTTCCCCCGAGTCGAACGTCCGACAAAGATCGTCCTGATTGCATTTCGCGGCAAAATAACGCTACATCGACTGTTCTCCATTTTAGCTCCGACATGTCAATTAAACTGCGTTGCTACAATTCCCTGGCATCAAACGTACGTACCTACGCTCGGCTACTTGCCGAGAAAACCAAAGCGGTATAGCAGAATAAGTCCGTTTATTATTAAAGAGCACTGGAATTCTACGTCGATCGATTTCGACGAGTTTAGAGTCGAAAGGTTTGCATACGAAGGAACGGTCTATTTACGAGTACGTGGCAGTGCGTAACGATGTGTTTACGCGAATCATTGATCGTGGCTGACGGGTGAGCCCGGTGATTCATAAAACTTGCCCGTAAATCGTGAAACGAGCGCGTCAGTCGGAATCCGCTACGACCCGATACGAACTTAACTGTCCGCGACCTCCGACCTTTTTCTCGCCGGCCGTTTCGATATCGCGCGACCTAACGGATTTCGCCGCGTTCGCTTTCCAATTTCGCTTTGTACAACACTGACAAAAAAACCTTCCTCGAGGATGGACAAATACCTTCGGCCGCGGGGTCAATAAATATTTCCTCTTCCGGGTAAACCGGTGGCAATCTCTCGAGCGTAGCAAATATTTGGCAGGGGGCGGAAACGATTTCTTAGCCGATGTCATGGGATAACGTATTGCGAGTCGAGCCGAGGAACCGGTATTGCTCGGGGGAAACTGACGACAGGAAAACTTGAGTAATCTTTCTGCCTGGACTTTACCACTCGATAGAGTCGGAAGTTATGGTATGTGGAGCGATAGCGGGGGGTACATATTAGCGTCTGGCAAGTGTTTGGCGTCTTGCCAACTCCTCGACGAACGAGAAAACCAGAGGAGAGAGGCCCGAGGAGCCGTGGAAGATCTGATGCGCTTGACACGGAGTCTTCGCCGCCAGCGAGGAGGAGAGGGGGAGAGTCTTTGTAAAACGCTCGGTCGTCTATGGAACCCGTGTAAGAATCTATGGAAACCTATATCTCACGTCTCTTGAAAATTACGCGCACAAAGTCTCGAATTTCCACGAACAAGCCATTTTTCCGCTACGTTTCAGGTGAAAATTCGCTCGTGCAAAATTCCGCATATCTTTCATGGGTGTTTTCGAAGAAATCCTCGTCATTTTCCTCGGCAGAACTTTAGTTTCCTTTGCCCGATGATTTCCTGGACATTTTGCCGGATATGTTCCTCTGTTCTTTTCCTTGGCGTTTTGCGTATATCGGCGCTGACGATGCTTGGCTGAGATTCAAATGCGTCTGCCCCGTCAGCAGTAGGGTGGGATCCCTTGGACGTATCGAACGATCCCGCATGGACTTTGCCAAAATTCGCAGGAACCGCCCTTCGCGGTTAGCGAGAGACCATCTTTAAACCGATTAAAAGTTCAACATTGAAGACCTCCAACTCGGCCCCAAAGGGCTCTTCTTTTGGGACTGACTTTTGTTTCTTTCATCGAGAACGTCGAATTGTCATGAAATTAGGTTCTCCTAACGAGCTCGTAAAGCTCTGGTTTTTGCTTTCAACCGTGCTGTATTATCCCGTTATTTTTGTATAACCGTTGGCATCGCGAGAAGCGTAAAATGGCGTGAAGGAAGCTGGAGGATGAAGCACACGGCGAGTCGCATTTGTATTCATTACGTACTCTTGGCTGTACTTTTAATGCCAGCGTTCCGATCCTTCCATCCGTGGAGAGCGAGCTTTTTTCCCCTCGCTGCTGGGAAAAGCGAAGAAAGAGAGGAATGGAAGACGATATGTGCGGCCCATGTAAAGCAGGTCCTTCATCAATGTCAGCCGCGATGCACTAAATGCAGCCTCAGCGACGTCCCGTGGTTGCATTTCGCGCGTCTACATACGTGATCGATTAGAATTAACACGCGTCCCACCGCCGACTACCTGTTACGTCTTCATTGTCTCGCGATGGAACGTCGTAGCATTGATCCTCGCATTGCCACTGCCCGGTAAAACCATCGCTCACGTAACCGAAACACGTTGTATTTGACTAGACCATTGGCCCGCTAATTACTTCTGTCCATGTCTCTTTACTCGCTCTTCGATTTCTCCCATTCTCTTCGTGTGAATCGACTTTTTGTGCCTCCGTGGGTCTTGGTTGTACGATGGAAATGTTCGGTATTACTTTGCGCGTCATTTCTTCAGTGGTAATCGAACACGTGAGACGAGCTTATCCCTGGGAGTAGGTAAATCAGTTTACGAGCGTTGAGGTTGAATGGCGAGAGGCCGACCTACATGGCATTATTCAGGATGGCACCATTCATCCGTTTATCTCGGCTGTTTGTTCTGCCCGTTGTTCGATGCGCTCGCGGTAATAATACAGACGTAGGTTGAATAGTTAACGACGGTCGACGTGCTCGTCCCGATGACACCCGGTGGGCCGGTTAGCGCGTCGTCGCTACGAATTTTAATCGATGACACTGTCGAGTTTCGAGCCCGTAGGTCCGAGCGAGCACCGGGGAACCGCGGGGAAAATCAATGAATGACGAAAGAAAAGCAACGGCAAAAACAGCCATGAATATGAATTTTCTTGCTTTCATCCATTTGCCGTTCTTTCGAATTCCCGTTCCAATTGCTTTCCCCGAATCTACGAGATTCATAATCTTGAAAAAACATGTGAGCCGAAGATAAATAGGGCTGAAAGCCATGTAGAAGGCCAGTCGAACGAATATGCCATTAATAACACTGGCTATTTGCTTTCACGTGTCATGCCCCCCCCCCCCCCCCGCTGCTATCTGATTCTAGAGAATTTTATTCACTAGAAAAACGAGACATACAGCGCCCCGCTGAAAACATTATCGGCCATTTCCACACGACCAGCGGGTTGTTTACCCAATCGATCCGCCTCAACGACGTTTCGACATAATTTTGCCTCGCACGCATTCTGCGTAATGCCTGGCCTGTCCAAGGGTGGCGGAGGGGTTGTCGGGGTGACTGACCGAAATTAGAAAGGTCAGTCAGTCGATTACAGCCCCCCACCGCCCCCTCCCTTCACTCACGAAATATATTGAACGGCCGAAAGAATACAACTACGGGACATCTGACAACATTGCCGTCGGATTGTACACGCGATGTTGTCCGTCGTGCGTAATTCGAGGCGGCATCATTTATTCAAGAATCGAGATCCAGAAATAACGACAGTAAAGCCCTGAGCCGAGGGAAAGGACAGAGGGGAAAAGAATGGACGGGTTTTGTGCGGGCTGGAGAGAAGGTCTGAGCCAACGTTGGTCTTGACTACTGGCCGGCTGACCAGGCCAGTGGTTGGTTCGCGTGGCCGAAGGCCAGCTGCCCGAATTGCCCTATAACGACACAGACGTAAATCTCCGCACATTAAAAGAATTGAATAATTAATTAAAGTGCAAAATGAAATATGCATAGCCGAGCGCCGACTAAAACGTCGGCTTATTATTCATTCAGGCCCGTACGTACCTGTTCGGTTTTTCCTCCTATTCATTTTTCCCGAGCTTTTCCCTCGTTAAAAAAGTGTAATCGCCATTTCGACAGCTTTTTTGGCGTGATTTACGGGCAGATATTTCGAAGGGGATAATTCTGTGGAACTTAGTTGGACCAGAGGTCACTGAGGGATTGGATTTATTCTTGAGAAAAATTGCACCGTCTTGTCGAATGCACTGGTACGCTCCTGCAAACTTGCCAGGAGCAGCACGAAGGGATTTAGTCACGCGATGCTCAGACCCCCGTCTTCCCCGTCTCGCCTATTAGTCAGGATTAAAACAGGCCTTCCTATCGACCGGGCTTTGCAATTTCAGCGAAGTTCAAACACGCTGCGGGTTGGCTGCATTAGAAACGCAGTTACCCTGCCCGAGATCGGCAGGTCTGGCCGGTTCATTCCGTCGTTTTTTTCCCTTGCTTCGTTGACGCTTTTCTTTCGATCGTCGAGGAGCCTACAGAGGGGTCTCGGCAAATTTTACCCAGCCGCTGCATTTCGCGTAATTGATTTACCGCGGGGTCGTGCTATGGTGTAATGAATTTATCGCACCGCTGTGTCCGCACGGAATTTTTATCAACGGGACTTTCGAGGAAAAAGACCGACAAGAAGGTAGGCAGTAAGGATTAATTAAGGCCTCGCATTGTCCGGGAAATTCTGGGAAAACGGGTAGAAATTTTTTGATGGTAGAATAGTTCTGTTTGGTTGTACGACAGTGGGGGTGCGGGGGAGAAGGGGGGGGGGGGTGGAGTCTTTGTACGCTTTCTGCGTACACGCAGAAGTCGTCTACACGCAGCCTTCTCCCTCGGCGATCGATAACACGGGGTTATTACGCGAGCTCTCCGTTATCCTACAGTCGCGAGGACTTCCCCTCGATCCCTCCCCAATATTAATTAAAAACGAGGAACTGCTTTTGAAAGCCGTCGCCGCGGGAAATCTCGGCGGAGTTCACGAAATTTTCCTCGGCATTTGTTGAAACAGGGAAGTAAAATGAAAAAGTCTCGGGGGTTTAAGCTTCCGATTTCCCTGTGCTTCCGCCACGAAAATTACTCGCTCATTACGCCCGACGAGAAATGAGAGAATTGTGAAATAGAGTAGTCTTGATTCATCGATTACAGGGCAATTTGTTTATCGTTGCAGGAACAAACCGAAGACATTTGCTTTCGACCACTGCTTCTACTCTTTGCAACCTGGTGCCGAGAATTTCGCGAGCCAAGAGGTCGTTTTCGACGCGTTGGGACGTGACATTCTGGACAATGCCTTTCAAGGATATAACGCCTGCATTTTCGCCTACGGCCAGACTGGTGAGTAAAATTTCCGATGCATTACGCGCCGAGAGGCACGTAGGGTACACTAAAATTCTTTACGCGTACGTGCCGTGGAAGCACCTAAGAAATTTATTTCACATAAAACTTTGATTTCTTCCACGGACCTAAGCGTGGCCGGTCGCCCGAATCGCTGAGCATTCGGCAAAAAAATAATAAAGTCCTCTGTTTCGGGGAAATCGTGGAAAACGGGTGATGGTAGGAAGGTTGGAATTTTTATCCTTGAGTCAATACACGCATCCTTGGCCGTGACCTTCCCAAGGACCACACCCAGCTACCCTTCTGTGGCTGATTAGGATTTATCATACCCCGGCGAAGGGGGGGTGGGAAGATATGTGACGCGCGAAAAGATCTCTTCCCCCCCGGAAAACCGGGTAGAATCGTAAGGACCTTTTTGATCCTGCGGACTTGCTTTCGGTGGAAATAAAAAGCCTGAAATAAAGGGGGGAACGGTAAGAACATATAATCCCGTGGCGGTGGGAACTACTTTGGAACGTAATGTCATTTAAGCCGCGCGTCACTTCTCTCGGAAGTTGGATTGGCCTTTTATAAATATGCAATTCTCGTTGGCTATGCGAGGGAAAAAAACCTTCGAGACATTTGCGCGCTCGGCAAAGAGGTACGATGAGTTTCCGAGGGTGGGAAGAAATCGTTTGAAGTCGTTTGAAGCGGATTGTTTGTACACGTGCTTCAAGTCCCGTAATCAGATAATAGAAGGGCGGGGGAGGTCGCGGATAAACGTCGTCGGTTGATCTTAGAGCAGTGAAGACATTGACCCAAGCGATAGACACACACCGACAGGTCGGTCGTCTTCTGTTGTGCGACGCGTGGAACCTATCGGCGACGGTATGTCAGGCAGAAAGGGGATTTTACACTTGTAAAGATTCCCCCCTTGCACTTAGCCGTTCGCTTAACGCAGAAACGAGTGACGCTCAATCTTGGCCGTTACCCTTCGACTCGATCTTACGTTCGTACCGAAGGCCCCTTTCTCCTCATGAGCTGTTGTTCTATGGTCTCCGATCCGTCGATCCTTGCCTTGTTTTACGCCCTTTGGGTTTTCTCACCGGTCAGGATCGGGGAAGTCCTACACGATGATGGGCAGCGGTGACAACAAAGGCATTATACCACGGCTCTGCGACAACCTCTTCGACATGATCGCCAAGCAACAGAGCTCCGAGCTGAGCTACAAGGTCGAAGTGTCGTACATGGAGATTTACAACGAGAAGGTGCACGATCTGCTGGACCCCAAACCGAACAAGCAGTCGCTCAAAGTGAGGGAGCACAATGTCCTCGGACCGTACGTCGACGGGCTCAGTCAACTCGCCGTCACGTCCTTCCAGGTGAACAGAAATTGCCTCGCGATTAATCCTTCAACTATGGTAAACAAGGGACAGGTACACGGGGGAGCGTTCTTTAAAGATAATCCTCGCTCGACCTATTCTCTTGGGACCTTGAGATATTTTTCTCGACACGACTATGGTTGTCTTTGGGTGAAATGCTTCTAACTGGCCTGACACATTCGTAGGACATCGACAATCTGATGGCCGAGGGCAACAAGTCTCGGACCGTGGCGGCGACAAACATGAACTCCGAGAGTTCCCGATCGCACGCCGTCTTCTCCGTCATCCTGACGCAGACGTTGACGGACGCGAAGAGCGGGGTGAGCGGCGAGAAAGTGTCGCGGATGAGTCTGGTGGATCTCGCGGGCAGCGAGAGGGCTGTGAAAACCGGTGCCGTCGGCGACCGGCTCAAGGAGGGAAGCAATATTAACAAGTCGCTCACGACGTTGGGTCTAGTCATTTCGAAGCTCGCCGATCAGAACTCCGGCGGCAAAAATAGGGATAAGTTCGTGCCGTACAGGGACTCGGTACTCACCTGGCTTCTCAAGGTAAGAGCTCGGTTCAATGGCAATTATAAGATTCGATCGATCCAACGTTTCATGTTGGATTTCTTCTGGTTAGGATAATCTTGGGGGGAATAGCAAAACCGTGATGGTGGCGACGATATCGCCAGCGGCGGATAACTATGAAGAAACGCTTTCTACGCTACGATACGCCGACAGAGCCAAGAGGATAGTCAACCATGCTGTCGTCAATGAGGATCCCAATGCCAGGATCATTCGAGAGCTTAGGCAAGAAGTGGAAGCATTGAAGGAAATGCTGCTCCACGCAACGGTAGGACATCATTTTGTCATCATTTTCCCATGTGAAATGAGGCAAAGAATGGTGAATGAGAAATTGGAATTGTTTGATCGCAGGGCCAAGGCTCGATAGTCGGCCAGCAACGCACAGACATAACGGAGAAACTGTCCGAATCGGAAAGGCTGATGAAAGAGATGTCGCAGACCTGGGAGGAGAAGCTCGTGAAAACGGAAAGGCTACAGCACGAGCGACAACAGGCCCTCGAGAAAATGGGCATCAGCGTGCAAGCCTCTGGCATCCAGGTGGAGAAGAACAAGTATTACCTTGTCAACCTCAACGACGATCCTAGTCTCAACGAATTACTGGTCTACTATCTCAAGGTACAAACAATTTCCACCTTTTAACCAACTCCCTTCCCCTCGATGAATTGTTGTTAAATTGTAAGCTTTGAAAAATATTGTAGGAGAGGACTCTTGTCGGTGGTCGTTCGGCAAAAACTGATCAGGACATACAACTGCACGGTCTTGGGATCTTACCCGAGCATTGTGTCATCACGATAGAAGAGTCCGGACTGTATATGACGCCTCTGAACGGTGCGAGGTGCTTCGTGAATGGCAATCAGGTGACCGAGAAGACCCCTTTGCTCCACGGCGACCGGATCGTCTGGGGCAATCACCATTTCTTCAGGGTCAATTGTCCACGAAGCACCACGGCTATCAACAGCGAACCGCAAACGCCCGCACAGAATATCGACTACAATTTCGCGAGGGAGGAGCTCATGCTCAACGAATTGTCCAACGATCCAATCCAAAGAGCCATCGCAAGGTTGGAGAAACAGCACGAAGAGGACAAACAGGTAAACGTCGAATACTGAGGATTGTTCGGAAGTTTTACGAGTTTGGCTGGACCATGATGACGAATGGTTTTTCCATTGGTTTAAAGGTGGCACTTGAGAAGCAGAGACAAGAATACGAAAGGCAGTTCCAACAGCTGCGCAATATCTTGTCTCCGTCCACGCCTTATTCCCCTTACGTGCCGTACGACCCACTGCGGGGCAGTCAAGGCGGTAAACTTCCTGCCTGCACTCCTACCACGCAAATGCGTGTGGAAAAGTGGGCGCAGGAGAGGGACGAGATGTTCAAGAGGAGCCTCGGACAACTGAAGACGGACATTCTCAAGGCGAATGCCCTGGTCCAGGAGGCCAATTTCCTCGCCGAAGAGATGGGGAAGCAAACCAAGTTCAGCGTCACTTTGCAAATTCCCCCGAACAATTTGAGTCCCAATAGAAAGGTAAAATAGAGTCGTAAAATCATTCTCTGTCGTTGTACTTTTGAACTTATATTTTCGGTACTTATGATTTACAATTTAAGTTGATTACATTTGTTTTCGTTAAGTTACTTTTCAGTTAACCTTTGGTTCCTTTTTGTTTTTATTTGGCACTCCTACACAAATGTAGAGTGTGTTCTTCCAGCGAGGTGCGTTTGTCAGCGAGCCTGCGATATTAGTCAAGAGGACGAACATGGGCAGTCAAGTGTGGTCGATGGAAAAACTGGAGAACAAGTTGGTGGACATGAGGGAGATGTACGAGGAGAGGAAAGACCCGAACAATTGTCAGCGGTTACCAGCAGTGAAGGACGAGGTACCGGGTAAAACCCAGGACCCTTTCTACGAATCCCAGGAGAATCACAATCTCATTGGAGTAGCGAACATTTTCCTGGAGGTTCTCTTCCACGACGTACGATTGGACTATCACACCCCTATCATCAGCCAACAAGGAGAAGTTGCCGGTCGGCTTCAAGTCGAAATAAGCCGTATTTCTGGACAGTTCCCGCAGGATCGGATCTGCGAAGCTGCTTCTGAGTCGTCCGCTGACTCCACCTCCTCGGAACCAGAGGATTACACTGGCTCAAGCCACATCACCTGCCGTGTCACGATAAAACAGGCCACGGGGTTACCCCTGTCCTTGAGCCATTTCGTTTTCTGTCAGTACATGTTCTGGGGACATCCAGAACCCATCGTTGTTCCGCCTGTCGTCAACGCGGAACTGCCCAACTCAAATTGCACCAACAATCAGAGGGACTCGTTGACGTTTAGATTTGACCACACCAAGGACTTTACCGTGCCCATCACCGAGGAATTCATCGAGCACAGTGCTGGTAGGAACTTGAAAGAGACTTGAGTTCGTAGAAGATGTGTTTGAGCGGTTGTAAATGATTGGTGACCAATTGCAGAAGGTGCCCTGAGTATAGAGGTTTGGGGTCATCGAAGCACCGGTTTCTCACGAAGTAAACCCGGCTGGGAAGTCGAACAGCAACAACTCGCTAAGGCGAGGTCTCTGGCGGATCGTTGGTCGGAGCTCACTAGGAAAATCGAACTCTGGGTGGAGATTCAGGAGCTCAACGAACAGGGAGAGTACTCGCCCGTCGAGGTTGTTGTCAAACAAGACACTTGGACAGGTGAGTAAACAAGCTCTCTTCATCGATAATAAAATCCTGGAAGTACGTATTCCTGTATTTTGTTGTTTTATTCAGGTGGTATTTATCAACTGAGGCAAGGTCAACAACGTCGCATTCAAGTCCGAGTGAAACCCGTGCAAAACTCTGGGACGTTGCCGATTATCTGTCAGTCCATACTAAATGTCGCGGTGGGAAGTGTCTCCGTGAGAAATCGCCTGCAAATTCCTCTCGACAGTTATCAAGACGAAGACCTGAGCATCTTGAGAGAAAAGTGGAGCGATGCTCTGATGAGAAGACGACAGTACCTCGACCAGCAGATTCAAAAACTCATCAATAAGCAAGGTAATTCATTGACCATTCAACTCTGTCATCAACTTAAGACGCCTCTAATTGTACCTTCACTCGCAGACAAAACAGAACAGGACGTCGAACGAGAACAAAGTCTCGTCGATCAATGGGTCAGCCTGACGGAGGAACGAAATGCAGTTTTGGTGCCAGCCGCTGGTTCAGGCATTCCTGGGGCACCTGCAGACTGGAACCCCCCGTCTGGCATGGAGCCGCACATTCCCGTACTTTTCCTTGATCTCAACGGTACGATAAATCACTGTACACAATCTCAGTTATATCGTTCAATGCTACAGAGCAATAGTTTTGTTGTACACGAATATATATTGTTAAACAGCTGATGATCTCTCAACGCATCAATCCGGGGAAGAAGTTTCCGTGACCGGCTTGAACTCGATTCTCCCGAAGGAACATGGCAACAAATTTTACGACCTGCCAATCATCCGACACTTGGAAAAGGACGTTTGCGCAATCGCAGCCTGGGACTCGAGCATACACGACAACGTGCATCTCAACAGAATCACCGACGCCAACGAGAGAGTATTCCTTATCCTGAAAACGAGGGTCCGGCTGTCACACCCGGCGCCAATGGACCTGGTGCTTCGCAAGCGACTGGCTCTCAACATCTACAAGAGACAGAGCATCACGGACAGGATATTCAAGAGGATCGTGAGGACCGACTGCCTCGCGCAGACCGGTGTCACTTACGAGGTCGTCTCGAACATTCCCAAAGCCAGTGAGGAACTGGAAGACAGGGAGAGTCTCGCGCAAATCGCTGCCAGCGGCGAAGACAACAGTCTTTGCGACGGCGAAACCTACATCGGTAAGTGTACTTATTGGCTGAAATGGAGCTCTGATAATTATCCTTGAAGAAGGGAATAATAATCGATTTTTTGTCGTCCACAGAGAAGTATACTCGTGGTGTTTCTGCCGTGGAAAGCATCTTAACCCTTGATCGGTTGAGGCAAAGCGTGGCGGTGAAGGAACTGCTGCAGGCACAGGGCCAACCGTTGATGCGCAAGACAGCGAGCGTGCCGAACTTCTCGCAGGTACTTCTGCCTCTTCGCCGTCTCGGACGCACTGTATGCTTCTCATTTTATTTATTTTCTACCTTCCCCCGGGCAAATTCATTAACCGCGGACTCTCTTTATTTGCACATTTCCTCACTCTGTCGCCTCTATCGCCTTTGCACAGCTTACCAAAAAAAAGCACCGCTCGACCTAATTTCTATTTACTCACTTTTTAACCCTCTTTGACGTGTGCCTGAATTCTTGTTTTATTCGTATGAAGAGTGACTCGTTCCCTAGTTTTCCATTGATTAACTTGATTCTTTCTCTGTTATCATCACGCTCGCTATTTTTACGAAGTGCGTGCCGTTGGTGGGTAATAAAACCGCGATGATTTCATCGGCAGATTATGCGGTTCGACACATCAATGGACTCCCTGAACGTGACACGATCGGAGAGCGTGACGGATCTCAATTCCGAACTAAACGGCTTGCCACACCCTCGACGGGCGTCAGCTGGCCACGCGAGGAACGACGAGAACTTCGTCACAACCCCGCCAAAACCATTCGGAATCGGTAAGCCACGTGCTTCCCTACGCCTTTTAATTAATGCCATGTGCGTGTCGCCATCAAGTCCATGATTTCTTAAACGAATAGGAAACAAAGTTCCGTCTTCCATCGAATTCAACGGTAAAAGTTCAATAAATAATTGGACGAAAGTTCGATTTGTCGAAAGGGCAAAGAGCACAGAGTTGTTAAATGTCAGCCCGATAGATCGTAAATCGATTTACGAAATCATAGACGACTACAAGCATAATCGAGTCCACGATTCAATCGGATACTCATATCTGGTTGAGCCGGATCATTCATCCATCGATAATTCATCCGTTCATTCGCTCATTCGTTCGTCTATCATCCGTAGTAATCCATTTTTTTTACTTGGACAAACCGTTCCCCGCAATTAACGTACTCGTGTTTCTTTGTGACAACTCATAACGATTTCCAACGATTCTGACCCAAGTACGCCAGCAGAAAGGTAATTCCAGAAGAATAGCTAAAAGATTTACTTTCCATAGATCTTTCGAGCAGCATCTGCCAGAGCGTTGACAGCACCGTGGATTTTTGCGAATGTTTCCACTTTTTATCCCACGATTTATCGTTTACTTCTACTCTTATGCCATCTCATTTCACCAAGAGTTTCTACTTCTCACGATTTTACCCTCGCTCGCTGCAAAAGCTGGTAGTCCCTTGAAATAGTTTTTTTCTTTCCTCCCGGAGGTCGCATTCACCTCTCAGGGGGGAACCTTTTTACGCGATCGTCATGGACGCAATTTTACATTGACTCTAAACTATTTCAAGCAAGTACCCAGCGTTGCTCGCTGCGCTAAGAACGTAGTTGTCCCCCTTTTTTCCCTTTTCCCCATTCCACTTTTTTGCGAAATTTTTTCAATGGATGGCTACTCGCCTAGGTTTCATCGTGATTTTTCAAGCGCGGCTTCCCCCGGAAGTCATCTACTTCACGCAAATTCATCGTACAATGAATGCAATATCTTAGTCCGCTTAAATCACGATTGATCTTTAATGAGATGGACGCTTTTTTCCAATTCAACAAGCACGGTGTTCGAGGACACTGTAGATTTAGAAGAACCTCGATTCCCAGGCTAGAACGTTCCTCGTCGCTTTTGATTCCGCTTACCTGGGAGATATTGGATGACGGGGTCGAAAGACTCCGTCCTAAAATGTTGCTTACGCAGTGTTTCCGATTACATTTACGATTTACCTCACCGCGGGCGATCAACAAGGTCGTGTCTCATTTTTTTCCCATTTTTTTTAACGCGACTCATGTCATCCATCATTGGCAAAAACCTTTTGCATTGCTCAGATGAATAGCCTAGTTAGATCTTTTTTAAATGTTGCAAAACTGTTACGGCGAAGAAAATGAAATGCGAAAGGTATAAAAGCCCAGCCATACACTAATCGTACGAAATTGAATCTTCCCCTCAGCAAGGATGGTAATCGATTTCGCAATATTGGTTCATGAATTTTTCTCAGCGAGAAATAATCTCTGGCTGATGACGAATCTCTGCCATCCTTGCGAATCCAGTTATCTTATTAATTACATCAACACATCACGTCACACCCTGCTGCTATGTTCAACTTGAAATTGTCACGCGATTATGGCTCGTGCGCTGATCTTTCTCTCTCTGTCTTTCTCTGTCATCGTCGGTGTGCAGTTTTATGGCTTCACTCATTTTTTCCGAGTCATCAGGACGAGCTTAACCGACAAGTGAAAGCAGTTGAGCATGGCAAATCCACTTTTTCAAAGATATGCCTAGTGTTCTTAGCAGCCGACACTTAAAGCTCCACCACTTATTTCTAGATACATAAAGTACATTACGAGTCTCTCCAGACGAGTATCTTTCTTAGACACCGAAACGATAAACTTTTGTAGCCAGGCGTACAAACAATGCGATAACGACTGATCGACTTTTAATCCGATTTTTAATGATCTGTTCCCTCTGTTTAAACACTACGTCTACTACTTCCACAACTATTTCGGCCCACGCAAGGCTCCATTCTCAACTCAGGTAAAATGGAGTCTTGATATGATAATCTTATTGACTCGCCCCGTCACACGGGCGACGTCAGGCGAATTAGTAAATATGTCTCGTGAGTGGTTGAGTCTGTCTGTTGTTTAGTTGCCGAGCTCGCTTTAATGTTAAGCCTTTCGAACGGTCGGCAATTTTCCGATGAAATATTCGATTCCTCGGTTCCAAAAATGACGAATATTCCGAACGACTTATGTGCGGTCCTTTTAATTCCGAAGATTGCTGACCGTCTGGTTTATTGTCGTCTGGATTGCGATTGATTTGCGTGAGCGTTGCGGCTCGTTTCCGTTTGTTACGACTTGCATGCTGAATGTACAATAATTCCTAGCTGATGCACCGGCGAGATCGTTTCACGTTCTCCGTTGTTCTCCGTTGCACGCATTCTTTCCCGCGAGTCTTCGCGCCGACCGACTGGCTTTCCCGGTCGGAGCCATTCTCACCACGTATCAATGTCAGTGGCAAAATTACACGGGAAAAGAGAGGACGAACGAATTAACGACGGTCGGACGATCGTGCGAGCCGCGCGATCGTCCAACTGCGACTCGCTGTCTTTATCTGTGGATGTTTCTATCGAGCGACATTGTGCAAATGAACGTAGGATTACTGTGATATATTTCTGTGTACATAAACGCCTACGATTTTCAACATTTTAGGTAAGACCTGCGGGGTTTTCGAGCATGCAGCAAATGAGATTGATTAACATCGAAATGCGGGGAAATAGATGAATATTTTTTTAATAAAGAAATGCTTGAAAGCCCCGCGAGAGACGAAGCAAAATCTACCCTCGTGTCGAGGGGAAGCGAAATTGGTTTAAAGTCAGGTACGACCGAAGGAAGAATTGGACTGGTTGACGGCTAAACTCTCGATGCTTAGCTGCTGCATGGTATTGTCTGTTACAAGATAGCGGACAGCATGCGAACCTCGTCCGATAGCTGAAGATCTTAGTGCGTTCCAAGTGAGACGATCAAGACAATCAAAGTACCGCCGTTAGTTGGATTACCTTCCACTTTAAACTAATTGCCCTCGACAGCCATGAATTCACAATGCACGTTTCTCCATCGAATTCCGAACTAGCTAATGCCACGTTCGCAACGACAATTTCACTGCGTAATTCGTGCATTTTGAATTTTCCAGGGAACGGCGAGTGTAATGGCAAAAAATCGAGCAAATTAACAATTTCCTTTTTCTCTCCTTACACGTTGCTTGGGTTAGGGAAAGTTTTGAACCAGGCCGACACTCGTTGTTCCAACGACGAACCTTTAGAATTAACAAAAACCGCCAAGAACGATGCTGTATACCATCGAAACGTTGCATAATCACTGCGTGTATCTCCTTTCAGCGAGACCGACTTTCCTGAATCTCAACCTGAATCTCAACTCACTGACACGTCTGCAACAGTCTACCTCTGCCAAGTGTAGGTGACACTTGCTGTTGATTACCCTTCCAAATTTATCAAAACTTAACAAGACCTTCAATGAATATGTCAGAATTCCTTTAGGACAAAGATAGAATTTGGAAGGGTAGATTTAGTTGTTCTCGTAGTAATCTTGTAGTTCACACATTCATTTGTTGTATTCCTCATTTCCATCGTTTAATACGTAGTACCACGATAATGTGTCCACCTGTCTGTTGCTTTACGTTTCATGATTGGTTGAAGTTTTATTTAATTTTCACTAGGTAAGGTATCCCTTTCAAATGAGTTCTAGAATGTCTGGGATACGTTGTTCGTTTTTTTTTTCAGGTACAGCATGGTCGATCCTTTGTTTATGATTTTCGTACCCGTAATTGTGTATCAGATCCGACCTGGCACCTCTGTTTTCTTATGTGCGAAACCCCGTTAGAAGAGCAATTTTATGTCACAGGTGAAACGTCAGAGCCGAAAATTTGACTAAACATTTTAACCACAAGAGATGTTAAAAAGAACTTTACTCATGACGGTCCTTATTCGGCTCTGGTATTTTCATCTTAGACGTTAGCTTGGTATTCCTTCCCGACAGTCTCACCAATTAGTCGTATTCGTTTTAGCCTCACCAAATATGGTCGGTAGTAAGTTGGGTCTACGAATGACGACCCTGCACGAGGAAACGTCGAACGTGGGGAACCAGGTGTCGACGCCGACGCAGGACGACGACGAGGAGAAGAGCGACGCTGATTACTCGGAATACGAGGCGTACCAGGTAAGAACGTTGCCGCTAATTAGTGGGAAATTGAGCAATCATTGACTACCACTAGAGCAAGATCAACCGGTAGACTTTCTCCCTGTACGTGCAAATCGGTCCTCATGTGTTTGCCCCGAGAAGTATTCTTTGTCACGTAGACTCTATAGATTAGTGCTCAATGTTGTACGCAGCCGTGTCATTTACACGATACTACAAAAACATAGACTTTTTACCGAATAGCGAGTTAGACCAAAGGGAAATCTGTGTTATTGCGAAATCTTTGCTGAGACGAGTTTGTTGGAGGTGACCTTTCGGTTCTCCGAGGAGCGGCACGTAAGAGAGAGAAGTCTACCGACTGAGATCCAGGAATTGTGTTGACGTTTAAATGAGATACACTTGGACGCAGGCACCGGCTAAGCCGGCCAAACCGTTGACATCATCTCGCACCCTGGATTCTCTGGTGGAGCTGCAGTCGACGAAGATCAACACGCCTAGCATGAGTAGCAGTGGTTACGGTTCTCAGGCGGTCAGCACGACGAACCTCACCTCCGAAGATTCCATTTCCGTTCGCTCGATAAGCGTCGACGAGACCCCGGACCTCGAGTGCAGGAATCTCCTGGACGGGAAACGACCGGAGCGGATGGACAGCTCCCTCGTCGAGGAAACTCCGGAGGAGGGAAGCGCGGAGAACGACGCGCAGATCGACAGCAGTGAGAATGTCAGCAGGAGCGATTGCGTCCAGGGTTAGTCGATCGGTCTGACTTCATGCGTTTCCGATGACGGGATTGGGTTTCTAACAAAAATTCTCAGCTACCAACTAACAATTAATTATCGATTATCCATCGACCTAATCCAAAGTTCCTTCTAGGCTTTATCAGAATTAGGAGGGTCCAGGGAACAATGGACAGTGGTTAAGCGTGGATTTTCATATATTTTTTCAGAGGATCCTAGGAAGAACCTGGACGATCCAGGAGTTTATGTCGACGCGGACATAGACAGTCCGGTTTCTTCGACGAAGAGCGAGAGCGAGCCTAGCAGCACTGCCTCGCACAATCCGGGCAGAGAGAGGAAGAACGAAAGGACCCGGACCGTCAGTAGCCGGAGGAAAAGCGAGATGGAGGTCAGCCAGACGTCGAATTCGGGCGACGACAGTCCCTTGGAAGGCTCGTCAGTTGTGCACACTAAACTGCCACCTGGCAAGGTAATAAAAATACACAGTTGAGTAGTAGTGAACAGTTGATAGAGTAGTTGGTCGAGTAGTTTTTCTCCTTGTGCTCGAACGACACGGAGTACACGGAGTGGAATGTCGTTTGCTGTAGGTCGTGCGAAGAAAAAAGGCTTCTAGCGGCGCGACAAGGCCTACGAGTTCTCAGCACAGAGCCTCATTTCCCATGGTCCGTCCACAGCTATCCGAAAGCAGAGCTGCGGCTCGGCTGGAACAAAGCTTGCAACACAACATGCCCTACGAGAATGGTGATAACAGCTCCTCCGAGAGGATCGATGGTAATTCTAATAACTTCGAAGCAACGGAAGGTCGATTCATTGGGGCTGATGATAGTAAAGTGATCTATCGTTTGTAGATGACGTGAGTGACAAGAGCTCAGCGTTTGGTTCGAGACACGACTTGACCAGAATCGAAGCACCTTTGCCCGATTGGGTTCTCGTGGGCGAATCGGTCCTCGTTCGACCTTACAGTTATTCCGGTGTTATAGCGTACGTCGGGCCGACAGAATTTGCGTCTGGCACGTGGATCGGAGTTGAACTCGACGCCCCGACCGGTGAGTAACACATCCCATTAACCAACTGTTCGTTCTACAGACCTTGGAAGAGAATATTAACGAGAGGATTTTCGCAGGTAAAAACGATGGTGCTGTCAACGGTCACAGGTACTTCACCTGTCGGTCCAAGTGCGGGATTTTCGTGAAGGTAGACAAACTGATTCAGGACAGGAAAGGACGGGCGTTGAGAAGCTACACCAAACAGGAAACCGCACCACCTCCTTCTGCCACAATGCGCAGAAGCGCCAGCAGAGGTAATTTGAGCAACAATAAAAAAGCACTAACAAAATTCCATGATACTTCGAATATTGAATATTGCTTTTTTTTCCTTTGCGCAGGCGAGGGTCTACATTCCTTGCATCGAAGTCGAAGCCGGGGCGAGGGTCTGTCAACGACTGGCACACGTAACTCGCCGCGGGCCAAGTAATAAAAGATTCACAAAGACATACACCGCTTCATCGTAACTTCGTCTTAAAACACAAGCCACTAAAGATAAGAGAGAAAAAACAACAAGATATCCTAATTGCTACATGCCTATTGATATGTGTAGCAGCAGTGTTTCGGTCCCTTAGAACGTATAGGGCAGCTGTCGATTAATCGATTACTATGATACTAATTGGAAGATTATTAGGTCGTATTAATGTATATCATACAAGGCATACAGGGGCAACGACGCGTCTCAACGAGGAGATGGAAAATCGGGACACTTTTCCAACAGATTCGACGGGTACATTGTCGACGACACCCCCCCTCCATTTGTTTCTCTACAAACAGGTTCGAGGAAAGGCGTGGTCTGGCAGGTTCGTCAGCCGATGATTCGACTCCGAAAGAGTCCTACGATTTGTCAACTCCTTGGCGAATCGGACGTGTCGTTTGTCCCCCGCATTATTTCCGTAGGATAGAGAAGAGAACTCGATACGCGACCCTCGCTGCTCGCGTGCCGATCGTAGTCACTCAGACGGTGTTTATTCGTTTTGTAAACATTCCGCAATTTTACTTTTAACGACTGGGATATCGCGAGCCATCCTCGCTCCTCTGGCTTGAGGGGCCTAACTTCGTTCGTCTTACGATTCAATTGTACATTTCATTTCCTTCCTTTCAAGGGAAAATCAAAAGTTAGATCGATCGAACTTTCTGGTTTCTTTCTTTTTAATTCCGTCATTTCAGCAGGAATGTTTCGCCAGGTTTTATGATAGATTGACAGAGGAAGAAAGAGCGGCTGTCCGTTGGCATTTCCACACAGATTTACACTTTCCACGGTTGCCTCATGGTAATTTCAGCAGTGGATAAGTGAATTGCAAGGCGCACGGTCCCGATGTTCTTTTAGATCCACAGGGACGGACTTCCGTACGAAACGCACTGAAAACCAAGCGACAGCTAAATTTTCGCGTCTTTGATACGATCAACAGCCCCCTAATGCTATGTTTCCCTTTCAGCAAAAAGAAACCACAACTCTGTCGATGCGTTTCAGAGGAAAGCAACCCTGCGCGCTATTACCGCGTTATATAGATAATTTAAAGAATTTTATATGTATACAATTGTTTCATATATTGTATTTTTTTAGCGCAATCTGTTAAGTTCCTCTTTATTGTAAAATACATCTCCTATCTCCCCCCCCCCCGTCGTCTCTTTGTGTTGCATCACGCGAACATGACACGCATTTAATTTATAGAAATCGCAGTCAAGACCAGCGCTGCCGGATTGTACGACTTTCCGATCCCAAATGTCGAGCAGGATCAATATTTTCCCGTCTTTTTACGTATTTCTAGAACCATAAATTATTGGCTGATCGAAAGCTGGCAGATTTGTGCAAAACAGTTTTAACCTTAAGTCATACGCCTTTTAAGATTTCTTCAGTATTTTCCCAGGTACATTCGTCACGGTTTTACATTAAACAGTAACAGAAAAGGGTTACTTGAGCTCGAAAAGTCGGTCGATTCGACCTTTCCGATTGCATTGCGCGGTTTATTTTTTCGATTCCTCCTGGCTCTCATTATCGTCGTTGTTCATTAGCCACGGGAGTGAGTTCGGAGCTTCTACAAAGCGACCGCGCATTTAGGAACGCAATACTAGGCTTATAAGTTTAGGTAAACTAGGATTTAAACGGAAATCGAGCTTGTTTTAATTGTATTGATTGCATATACATATATATGTATATTTTAACCGTAATCTCGTGGTACACATTCGAATTCACGAGAGGCCGAAGCTAGTGGATTTTTCTGAAGCTCACGGTTTTAAGAAGAAATCAGGAAGTTACACAAAATCAGTCTCTGCAATTGCTACTGTCAGGACATTTTAAAAACCCTGTGTTTTATTTTGCGCGAGGGGGTAGTCCGAGGACAAGATTTGCTCGGCTAAATTCAGTGGCTTCGATCTCGTGCGTTTTAACGATACACGTATGTACATTTCGACGCGATTTGCTCAGTGCGACTGGTGACTTCTGAATCGGCGAACCGAGCCTAGTCTTTCAAATACGACGGATTCCTTGCGCCACAGCGAATCAAACGAGGACCTATTACACGGTACCTTTTACCTTCTCCTTTGTTTCCAATTCGCGGCTACGCTGCGTCCACGCAGAACGCGCGTCGAAAGCAATTACTACTTAAGAATAATCGTAAAGATTCGCCGGAAATAGCGAGAGAGAGTGTGAGAGAGAGAGAAAGAGAGACACACAAGAATTCCTGTCCAAACTAGAACAATACTGATATTATCATTAACGGAACGCATTGTATCTAATATTTATTGAGCATAATTGTACGAATTACCGGCCTCAGCGTGACGATTCCCCATCGTCGATGGGCGCGACGGAAAAACCAGGGGGAAAGTGAAAAGCGATGGGGAAACGATCGCGGCTAAAGGCACCTGTCCATTTTTTGGTAAACGTGTGGTCGTCGAAGGAGATACACGAATTAAGACTCGCGCGTCACAGCGATGCTATATATACCTACCTGGCATGAAACCTTTACGAATAAAACTTTAATTTCAGACACGGTGTACTCGATTTCTATCGATAGGTTTGTGTATTTTCTTTTACCGGTCTTCGTTTCTATCTGCCGAATGTCGACAGTCTAAGACACCTTATTTTCCGGCGCGTATTTTTTCCGAATACTTTTCGTTTGGTTTTTCATTGATGAATGATCAGTTTTCTCGAGTGGTTCTCTTTCCTTTTACGTTCAATATAGCGGAGCACTGACGGAGCTTACACAGCCTATTCCATCCCACGATAAGACAATGTCCATTTTAACGTTAAATTTAATCGGATAAAAGTAATTGTCCGCGATTGTACTTTTTACCCCGAATGACTCTTAGCATAGTGTTTTTCGACCAAGTCGGTTTTACGAATGTCTCCGGAAGACTTCCCAGTTGAATTTTATCGTTGCCAAGACGATCGGGCACGGTCTAATTTCCACGCGGGCCTCGGAAAATTCTATTTTCCCGGCCGGAAAGGACGGCGAACCGTCGGATTTTCCTAATCGAGTGTTCCTTCCGTTCTTTTTCTTTTCTCTCATTTTTCCTGTATTTTACCTGCAATCGCTGTGGTCAATTACACGATCGCGCGGGGGAACGTAAAATTCGACTTGGAAATTTTCCAATCGCATTTCACTGGTGAGACTGTTCGGACGATCCCGCCAATCTAAAACTAAATAATGTATATGTACAACGTAAGTCTCGAGATTGGTGTTATATTTTAATGTAATGTAAAGAACCAAACAAAAAGTATAAACACACACACGTACACAGACACACGCATACACATATTTACGCGTGTCCTCGCGTAATTGTCATAAACGTACGTTTTCCTCGCGTTCGTAAGACGACTCGCTCTTTTCAAAAATATGGAAGAAAAATCCGGTCTATTTCTCCGTCTGCTCTACGGGCAAGACTTTGACAATTTTTTGACAAGCTGTTCGGAATGAGCGAGGAATTCTTTCGAGCGCGGGAAGCTCGTACCGTCGTATTCTTCGCATCTGCGAATTCGTTCTTGAGCGCAATTGTTTCTCGGCGTCGGCATATCAGGCATATCAGGCCGACCACGCTTGTCGCATTTCCATCGGAGCGATTTCAGCTCGTCGTACTCGGTGTGACCAACTAGAAAATCCCCCGTCTTGTAATTCGATTCGTTCTCTGTGCCGACGGCGAATTTCCCATCGCGGCGATCAGAAAAGAAAGAGCGCTAATGGAGAAGCAGACAAAGAGGGAGAGAGAGGGAAGAGAAACAATTTCCTGCGATCGGGGATTCGCGTCGTATGTGTGGGGCTTTATTCTGCCGAAGATATAAATAATAATAATAGTTACGATAAAGCTAGTAAGTAACGGAGGACTACGGATCGAGGGTAGATGATTTTCGGATTTTCGGATTTTCGGATCGATCCTCTCTAGACGGGTAGAGCGCTGTTGTCCTTTGGTCCGGTTGCCTAGGTGACCGGAAACGGCAGAGCCTATTTTTGCATTGCGTGTGATTAACGGGAGGAATAAAGGAGAGGCGAGTGGAGGCGAGAAATCAGATAAAACCGTACGCGATCTGCTTGTTTATCTCGACGAAACGTTACGTAAGGTCAACGGCAACGCGAAAAACCTGTACAGGTTGTGGCGGCATTTCTGCTTGGGAAATCTGTCGTCCTGGGAGCCATTTTTCGATCTGATCGTTGACCCGTACGAACAATCGCTTCGATCATGGACACCAGCATTTTTGGAAATACAGAGAGAAAAAAAACTCAATCTCATGATGCTTCGAATTGAATAAAATTTCTTGAATGGCAAAAATGACGTTTGTCGGAAAAATTTCCAGAAAAGCTGCAAAAGGCACTTGTAAATATTCTTTGACCGACTGTGAACGAAGCGACGAAGTCAAGTCGATATTGATAGGAGGAGAGGGGTAGGGGGGTGGGGGGATTTGAAAGCGTTGGACAGAAGGCAGGCAATCACGAAAAGTAGATTATTCCGCGCACCGGTGTTATTGTGTGCTTCGCAGGTCGCTTTAGAGGAAAATTCAAACGGCATGGCTTGTCCGCACGGCGAAAAAAAGAAAAAGAGACGTGCGGCGAAAGTCGTCGACGGAAAATGGGGAAAACGCGCTTCCCGAGTGTGTGTGTGTGTCTCGCTTTACTTGTCGGTAGTAATTCGTTGTTACATATCAACCGTCATCGACAGCTTCTCCGCGAGTATCGATCCTGTCGCGTTCATCGGGGACGAAGAAAGAGACGTTCGGAGAAGACGCGAGAAACAGGGATGACGAGAATTTCCTTTCCGACATATTTCATTGGCCCGGAAACTTGAGTTTTTCCTTCGTTTCGTTCGAGCGAGCGCCAGCCCCGCGTTCTCTCGACGTCGACACACCGGAAACCGGTGGGTTCAGCGCAAAGATTCCCCGCGAATTTCAGCCCCTTCCGCGGCGAAAGCGATGCCGTTCCCGGGGCAGATTAGCTTTCGATCTCTTTTAGAGGCTCGTCTCGTTGTACTTAAACGCAGTAAAAATGCGCGAACCGAGGCGGACGGAAGTCAGCACGTAGAGCGCACGATAGAATTATTTTCTAAGCAGTCAATAACGACAGTATATCCGACTACCGAAGCATAATGGAGTGCGAGAGTGAGAGAGGGAGGGACAGAGGACAGAGTGGCCAGGAAGAAAAGACGGTCGTGTATGAAGGCGATGGGAAATCTATGCATTCGTTTCTCGTAAGCTCGTCTCGTCTCGAGTCTACACCTATACCTCTCTATTGTTAAATACATATTATACATACCGCGATACTTTGCATAGACGCTGATACGGAGTGGCGCGAACTCGAAACAATAAGGTGTGTACATTTTAATTTTTATGGATATAATAAAAGTATAATTTAATGTTCTACCAAGGCGTTCATCGTGATGACACATTTTCCCTTCCCCTTTATTTAATTGTGAGAATTAATTGTCCCGCAGGGTTGAAACTGGACGAGAAAAGGAGGCGCAGAAGTGGCCTTAATATTTCATTAGCTTTTCAGATTTGGGTTTTTATTTTTTTCTTTGCCCGGAGGAGGGTCGAGGAATTTCCATAACGGGAGCCCGTGTCCGACGACCGATCGAGGGAGAGTGACAAATGAAAGGCACTGGGCAAACCCTTTTTCCCGGCGAGGAAGAGACAAACAAAGGACAGTCGCGCGAGCGCGACACGCCGTGAGTGGTATGTCAATTTAAATATAATAGGATGACTCCTGCGGGAATGTCGGAGGACCATCCCAAGGTCCTCATTGTCGTCGAACGGAAGGTCGTCCCATTTTTCTCCTCCCGACCGGACAAAAGACGAGAAACGGACAATTAATCCTTTCAGCGTGCATCACGAAATTGAATAATTTGCCCGAGGAACAAGGAACCTCGACGCCTTGCTGATTTTTCTCCGGCGGAGTGGAAATGCAGAGCTTTTTTCAGGAGTATCGATCGACGGTGCGGGTCGTTAAGCACGCGACTGGAACATTACATGCACCTACGGCATACTGCACGGTAATTACGTAATAGTCTGTGAGGAAGAACCCGTGGGTGTAGTAGTTCGCGTACAAAAGAAGCCGACGACGTTTATTAATCCTCCGGAAATGACGAGCCGAGCGAGCCACGGGGTCGAGGGGATTGACTTATGATTTTCTCGTGAATAAATAAATAGGTTGACCGGTTCCTCCGTGGATCTGGGTAAGGAGGGCGTTGCAGGGGCCATTTTGTCGTGGGAAATCGATCGGTTTGGGTGGCACATTTTCGCTGTGAAATTTCGTGGCGGGTTGCATGTGAGGCAAGGCGTGTTATGTGGGCTGTTTTGCTTGCCAGTCATGGCCGTGTTTCGCGGCTCGGACCTCCTCGACTCTCTCGATTTCTTTCTCTGGCCGTGCGGCAAAGGGGAGAGAAGAACGGCATGTGGCGTCCAAGACGATCGTGCGGGATCATTGAACCGCCCCATGGCCAGAAGACCGCCGATCGTCCGGGCCCTGCCTTCCCCGATGCCCCCCGTCCCACATGTTATACATATGTATACTTGCACAGCCGGTGAAAAGCGTGTGGGTAAGCTCGCGAATGCCGGCTTTACGATGCCAATGGTCCGCGAGCAAAAACGATGAGCTGCAACGCCTCTCGTTGCATCGAAATTCCACGGGAATACGCGGGGGATCAACGTAAATCCTAAAATTCTCGCTTAGCACGAAGGGCAGGGTTTCATGAATTTCGAGAAATTTTCATACACCATTTCCTTGCGAGTTTCCAGAAATCCCCGCGGGATTCCTCGTAAGACAGAAAATGTTAAGGACTGCCCCTGTGTGTATCGTGTCTTCTCCCTTCTCCCCTTACAAATGGCCCTCTCAGCCGTTGACTTTGATTCGCGGGATTATCTATTTCGATCCCACGTGGACACGTGGCCACGCGCCTCAACTTTTCTTCCCCTCTGTTTTCGCGGCAACGGCGAAATACTAATTCGAGGAGAGATGGTGGTACGTGATCGGCCGGGGGAATGTTCGCCACTTGCCGGTCGAATGCAATAAAACTGAAGCCCACTCGGCAGGCCCTGATCGATCGACGCCGTAAAATCAATCTTATAACCGGCGCCCGCGGAATAAAATCCAACCATTGAAAATGCCAGTCGAATTCGGTGGAGCGGAATTCCGGCCGGCGAATTATTTTGCATCTTTTGCATCGGGGATAGAAATAAACGCTTCTCGTAAAAGTAGGCTTTCGTATCCGGCAATCGTATAAGTTGAATATTAAGAGTGGCCCTCTACAGTCCGTCGAATTCCGTTCTTTCTGTCTTGCGGTCGAACGTTGCAACAATTTTCGTCAACTCCGCGGACCGTAGAATTCCAGATTCGGGCTATGCGAATTGCGCAAGTGCGACAGGAGGAAAGCTAGAACGTCGCTGCAACTGCTTTACACTCGAGCGCTTAGGTTGCTCGGCGTGGGTGAAGAAAAAAAATGTCTCCTACAATAGGAGAGATGGCAGGAAATTCAGGATTAGCTTGTTTATATTCTAGCAAGCTTAATCGGCTCATTGGACACGTCGAATCGCCGTGTCGAATTAAAGTCAGCAAATTATGCCCGGCAATTGGAATCACCACTTTTCCATCGTACCGCGGGTCTTTCATTAATATTTATCCGGCACGCGTCCCGTCGAATTTCAAGCAGGCGAATCGTTACATTGAGAACACGACGAGTTCCTCCTTGGCTTAATGCGAAATGCGCAATTCGCCGAACGTCTTGTCAACCGCACTCATCCGTCCCGATGTAAACGAGAAAAGACCTAGCACGTGCTCGCCCGATAATCCTACGCTATTAGCATTGGCTTTCCAAACTGATCGAAATTCCTGCGCACCGATGATGAATTGGACTAACGATCGGTAACGATGATTGAAAGTGTTTATTTCCCTTGGTTGGTACTCTAATACCCCGCCTAACGAGGAATCAATTTCATGATAAATCAAGTCGATAAGAAACATACCGAAGATGACTCTTCTTCGATGCTTTACGTTAGACGCAACGGTTCGTCATTTTTTTTATCGTAAATCGCGAACGGCACTGTGAGTCACGTTGCGGTTTCCAGGATAAATTCGATCAGCGAGGAATGATCTAAAATTGAGCCATAGGATCTCCCGTTGATCGCTGATAGTTTCCTCGGTTTAAACTTCCATGGAAATTTCCCCCCAGCGTGATCTAGCAATTCTCGATCATCAATATCCTTGGGTGAAAATTTCCTTGCTGATTTTTCCGGTCGATCGATAACACATCGATGACGAAGGATTGTCGCGCTAACGTTAATGCACTAAGTCGGCCAAGTCGTTAATAATGTGGAGACACGACCTTTGGGGAAGATCGGTCGCTCGGCATGCGAATCAAACGGAACAGGGAAATGCAATGCAGAAGCTTGGCGGACCTCGCGCGCATAATTACGAAGGCGTTCCTCGTCCGGGAATTATTAACAACGACGTTCGCGGCTGTTTCGCCATTAAAATGCCAAGGACGAGTACGTACGAAGATTTACAGGATCCTAGACGAAATTGCGTGCGAAGCAAACGTCTACAGCGTTTCTAAAACCATTGGAATTCGATGAAAAGTAGGATGATTTACGTCCCTCTGTTATAAATGGTTGGTTGCGGCAAATGTCAATGTAGAAAATAAACACAGAAGCGACGATTAAAAATGATAGATTTTACTTGAGCAAACGAACCCAGCGACTCGCTGGAAAAACAGCAAAGAGATCGAAAGTTCAAAGATAATCAATTGTGTTACGCATAACCCACGTGTGTGACTAATTGCTTCGAAAGAAATTCCTCGCGTATCTTTTACGCCCCACGAGCAAAAACCCTAATCCTTATCGGTCTAATTTACATGTAGAACGTCAGGGAGATAAAGATTCTTCCTTACAACGCCTTTGTAAATAGCTTTAAATAGGAATTACCGCATACCACACGGTCGATACTGCAGGTGAAAATTCGGGGAAAGAAAATATCGCAAAAAAATTCCAAACGACGGTGAACCGTCTGTGAATTTTCATCGTTCAAAGGCGGCGTAGATTTCCATAAACTGCGTTGGCCAGACCTTACGCTGGTCTCCGTCAATTACTTAATTGTAACAGATTTCCGGGCAGGACGGGTCACTTAGATTTCCCGCTACGATCTCGCTAGACTCCATCGCGATCAAGAACTTTCACGGAATTATCGCCGATGACGATTCTCCGCGATTTAATATTGAACAGGAGCTAGAAGAAGATCTTACAGAAAAGTCTGAAATACGTGGAAAAATGTTGCACGAGCTACTTAACTGGATAGGAATGTCCAGATAATAATAGTAATTGACGACTGACGACTATTTCCACAAATATTACAACCTAGGAATGGATTTATTAAGCATGAGAAAATATTGTATCTTGGTTAATTGATATTTCATGAAAATTCACCGTCCACTTGCCAATGTGTGGTAATAATTAGGATTACATAATTTTCGCTGTGACGTCGACGACGCGTTGTTTGCTCGCGGTCCAAGTCGATAATTTCACGTTAAACGCAGTGAATTTTTAATGGCATGACCTTTGAGAATTTCCGAAACATTAACTGGTGCGATGATTCGCCGGGGAATGTTTTTTGTCTTTCGCTGCGAATTAGCATAGACGGTCGGCGGAGAAACACGGCGAGATGACTGTTCCTCCTCTTCTTGGAAAAGAATTCACCTTAGCGAGAATGAGAAACGCTCGGAACCCCGTGACATACGAACCGAGCGTGAACAGTGCTGCCCTTTCATCTCATTGACGATGTCGTCTCCAAAGCGGATTCCCATTAGAGATAAAGCCAGCATTTTTCTCAGTCCCTGTCGACGTCCGCCATTGTAAATTAACAAAGGCCATTGCTCAGTTATCGGTTAAAACGGCAAAAACCGTTCCATTAACTTTTTTCTCGAAGAAACATTTTTTGGATCTCGGGAAATTAATTACATAAGTTGAGGGATAAAATTTAGGGCTGTGAGGAAATCCACTGGACCGTAAGATTTTGGACCCGGTGTGTCTTTCTCCGTAGAATTATTGCCGGTCTGACAAGCACGGTTTCACCTACTGAGAATATGCCCAACGCTGACTCATTCATAATCATAAACGAGCGGCGATGAGTGTAGTGGCTAGTTACTCAGATATTCGCGGTGGCAAGTCACGAACAATTCGGTGGGAAAGTTCGTGTATTTTTTCCGACTAACCTGAGTTAGGAAATTCTTGGCAGAAACGGTTTTCGACACTTGGCACGCAGAAGGATCCCTCAATTTCCTCAAGATTCCTTGGTGATTTGATATCTGATGATTCGAGACCCGGACGTGTAGACTATTTCGACCCTTCTCTATCGCGAATCATTTTTCATCGCTAAAAAATGCACGGAGTTTATCTCGAGGGACTCGGGGAGGAGGTAGATGACTGGGCGGATAGACGACGATTAAAATTAAGCGACTGATTTGTCGACAATGGGATGAGAAATAGTCGAGAGGGGGGGGGGGGGGGGGAAGTGGGGATGAGTTTGTGGGCGCGGCTGGATTGGACGATCTCTAGGGACATCCTTTTCCTCGTAAGGATCGTCCTACTCGGCTACCCTTTTCTTTTTGGCCCTCGGAATCTCTTCGCAGAAACCCATTTCATTCTCGTCCGCAGGGTTCGACGTTCGATCGAAATTATTCATTCTGTCAAATAAGTACGTTTCCCCGATATATCCCTTCTATCAATTCGACGAGAAATTCGTTAAATTGATTCGAATTAGCCGTGTAGTTTAGACTGATTGATGTAGTTAGAACTCGAACAATTCGCGTTTCCACATTTTCCCGTAAGAATCGACATTCCGCGTACGGCGAAACAATAGAAACACCGCTTATCGTGTTAGAATTAACGGTAAATTTAATTGCCGAGTAACCTCCCTCGTGTTCTTGTAAAAAATAATGGCAATCTTAAAGTCGTAGTGCGTATAAACAAGCGTCTTTGACCGATCGTCACGTTTCATGGCGGTCAGTGCGCCGATAAAACTCGATCGAGCCGCTCTTTTCCGACGATTCCGCGAAATCCCGCGAGACGAGTAACTCAAGTGACTCAAATCGCACGGCACGAAACTCACGGAAGACGGTATTTTATCGAATACGCGCTGTTTGCCGGGAAGAATTCATTTCTTTTTGTTTGCCGACAGGAGTATTCTGTTATCATCGACGGTCCTTGGAATCCTCGAATTATTGACCAGCTGTCCGTGGACGTTGACATGAAATTAACGAGCACTTTGGCCGGAAACATAATCGATGCGTATCGATAGCAACGGTACGTCAAAATATATCAACTGAAATTAGAGAAAAAAACTGTGGGATTCATCTTTTGGGGAATTGCCAGTGAACCGCGATGCAATTTTCACGTTGGATTACGTTGTTCCGGAGGGTCTACCTGGACCCGTGGACGAATTAATGCAAATGCATTCGGAGAGCGAGGTTCGTATCTGCGAATCGCAGGACAGTCGAGCGCCGAAGAAAAAGAGACGGTATATCTGCGCCTTCGAAAAAAGGAATTCAATGGAAATTTTTGCATAGCTCGCTCGTCGTTCTCGATTTCGTTCGAAATACAATGCCGGGACAATCGTCCCTTTCCCCCTTCGACCCCGCGATCTTTTCTCACTGGAGAGAGGGATTTTCATTGAGACGATTGGAGGGTTCGTCGACTTTGAAATTTCGGGACAGGAGAATTACAGGACAAGTCATTGACCGGTAAAAGTATTTCCTTCGATCGTATCACTCGACTTGTTAATTGGTGAATTTTTCGGGGTTTCTTATCTCGTCCCTTTCTTCGCATAGAAACGACGCGAGGAACGAAGCTTCGACAGTGAATACGCGCGGTTAAGCGCGGTTACTCATACGTCCGGAGTCCTCTCATTTATATTCGAAAATTCGCCGGCCGATCCCGATTCTGAATCAAGCGTGCGGTCGTCGGCATTGCGGCAAAAGCCGGCTTAACAAACGGCACGTTGCGGGCTGATTCACTAAACCGTCGAGGCCCACGTGAACCCTCCAGCACGATTCTTCACCCACAAAAGCCCCCTTCCCCCCTCCTCCTCCTCCTCCTTCACTCCTCGCTGACAAGAAATCAAAGATCTCTTTAACATTAAAATTTGGGTTAGACATTAAATCAGACGTTGCCATAAAGACATTCGTTATTATTGTTATAACGGACGTTTTAACATCCGCTCTGGGCATTCATTTCGCAAGTTGACCGAAACATTGAACAACGCGATACAGTGGACATTTGGGGGTATTTTCGAAACGACAGAAACAATGAGGACTTCGTAATCCGACGGTGGAGTAAATGGGCGAGCGAAGGTCGAAACGTTGTCGCAAGGCATTACAAATTTCGCGGGGTAAAAACGTCCGGTGCTCCAAGAGTTTGACTACTGCGATGAACTTGAAAATTGCTTGGTAGTAAGGATAAGATTACGTTTACCGGCGCAGTCGGTCAAGCGAATCTGCATTTCTGTCAAAACGCGGAAAGGACTGTTGAGGTATTGGTCGAAAATGCTCTGAGAGGGGGGGGGGGGAGGGTGCCTCGAGGACTTTCGAGCAGCCTAATGCTAATCCTTTTACGTCAACGATCTCCTGTCGGGCCGGGAACGTCATTAAATTAGATATTCACGTCGTGCCGGACGTTTCCGAAATTCACGAAGGATGCGCCGCCGAAAATAAATGTATTTGCGCGAAATCACGCGTATTTATGGTACTTATGTAGGCAAGTCTACGGCGGAACGTAAAACCACGAATCCAGGATCTAAGGAAGAACCGCCGGGGAAAATAAATCTACGAGTTTGCAATGTTTTTGTCCTCCGTTTTCCGTGCTTCAAAACTTGTCGAATTTGCAGGCAGGGTAAAAATGATTAATCGTTTGTCGCGCACGCGAGGAACTTGACAATGGTCGACGCGAAACGGAAGCGCGAAAATCTGTCGGTAAATAAAAGCAGTCGCGCACGAGAGTGCAATTTTCCTTTACGTAAAACGTGGAATAAAGGAAGGCGAGAATAAAGTTTGATCGTCGGGCTGGTTAATTGGCGCAACAATGGCTACTGAAAACCATCGACGATCACTAATCTCCCACGTGATTAATGCGCTAGGAAATTAGCATAATTTGATGGATGAAGATTTGACGGGACAAGAAGATGGGTCGTGTAAAAGGAGAAGAAAAGGGACGGTAGCAATGGTCCATTGTCCGACGGGTATACCTGTCCTAGAAGATCGATCATCGTCCTATTCGATTGCCCGTCCATTTGTCAATGATTCGCGATCGATCGTCGCCATTCCCCGCGACCGAAAAAGATGAGCTACCGAAAAAACCTAGACGGAACGATTTACTTTGGTATTCGAATCACGGCGAGGCGAGGACAAAAATATGTAGCTGCTTTCCCGAAATAACATACCTGCTAAAACCGTGCGCCTATCTCCAGAGGAAAATTCATCTACGAGGATTTAACGGGACTTCAAATCTCGCATTGGACATTCGTCACGCGGATATTTGGCATTGTGACATTTCGCTGTCGTAACGTAAACGTCGCAACTCCGTGGACTTTTCGGGGCGAGTGGAAAAATCCCTCGTACGTCAAACGCAGGAATTCTAACGAAGTATTAACGAATTCAAGGATGATTGATAAGCGGTGCAGTTGCAGAAAGTGACCACTACCGGGAAGTTGAGCGGACGAGGAATATTTGCGAGGATCGGCTAGACGAGTTGGGAAGGATCGTAGTTCCTAGGAGAGGAAACGATGATAAGGGCGAAGTAAAGCATCGGGCAATCTCCGGCTGTTGGGAGCGTCTGAATTCGCGGAGACGCTGGGTTTCCCGCGAATCGAGGATAGACGGCTAGGAAATCGCGGAGGAGAGGCAGATAGGAGGTTCGGAGAGGCTCGGAGAGTGAGCCAGTGCGAGTGGCAGTGGCAGCGCCGAGAGCGATGGTGGGAGGGCTCGATAAAAGTCAGTGGCAGAGTGATTGTGATTCAGAGTGCCGGTGGACTCCTTCGGTACCAGCTCCTCCGCTCGTGAAGCCGCGTCTTCCGCGTCAATCTATCCTCTCTGCTCGCTAAAATTCCTCCTCCTCCTCCTCCACCTTCGTCCTGTACCCGCGGATACGTCGGCTAAGAGTTCTCCGCTGAGAGAAGCAAGCTTCGATTCCGTGGTACGCGAATTTTCGAGAGTGTCGAGAAGCGCGAAAAAGGGACAGAGCGGGGCAAAGAGCGTAATAGTCGGCCTGAAACATCGAGGAAACCGCCAATCGATAGTGTCGTGGCAACGATGTGCTAGAGGCCAACCTCGCCGAGGGTTTAAGCATTTTACGCGCCAGTCGAGCGGAGAACACGCCAGCCGAGCGTTCTCCCAACTTCCGGGACCAAGTTCCCCCCTCCCTCAACGAGAGGACACGTGGATTTGACGCGTCAACGCGTTGTCTTGCGCCCGGAATTTGCACGTGTGCGTTCAGTGCTGAAGGACGAATTTCCATCGAAAAATTCACTTTCCCGATTGAAGGAAGATGGAAGGAAGACAATCTTGGGTTACCGGAAGTCTCCGGACGACCCTGTTGATCCTGGTATTCGTGTTTTCTACGACGGAAGCGGCACCCACCGCCGTTTCCCAGACCAGCGCGATGGTAAGTGATATTTCAAATGTTCGTTCTCCCCTCAAAGGAACAGAACCTCAAACTGGTGATCAGAAGTCACCAGCAATGAATAATCCCCCTCCCACAGCTTCCACCTTTCCATTCATTCAATACCAGACGATATTTTTTGCGGAAGATGGAAAATATTTAGTGTATCATGCTTGCATGAATAACAATGTTGACCTACCTGTCCCCACGATTGACAGTTTGAGGGAATCTTTTATCTGGCAGCGAATTACGTCGAAACGAGTCACGCCAAAAGCACTTTACGTTAAGTCAAACACAAAGTTGACGAGGCAGGTGCGCGGTAAATAAAAGGGGGACGATAAAAGATAGTCGAGATAACCCGATTAGTTGGGATCCATTCTGTAAGTTTTTATCGTGGAAAGTCGGTCAGACCTTTTTTCATTCTCGCGTGAATCGTAGATTCCGGTTCTCGATACCGTTTTGTCCCGAATCCGGCAAGGACCATCGCCTTCGGCAACAAAGTTTCTATCAACGTCAACAGGTTTCACTAATTATCCCATCCTTCGTCCGTCCATCCTTTCATAAATATATAATAAGACGAGTCGAGGTGATGGGAAGGTCGTAGGATATTTTGAAGAGACGTTTTTAGGGTTATTTTATTCGTTTTTGAATTTTGTATTTTCGCTTTGCCGAAACGCTAGGCTCGACACGATTCTCCGTTATGCAGGATTATCGTTGGGGCAAGCTGCGACTGGTTGAACGACGACTTTTAATGACATAAGGCGGAATGGCCTGACGTCAGTGAGCTCGCTGACAAAGTTCAGCCTCGCGAGATGACTCGATTGGCGTCCTTCGATTCGTAGGAAGACGCGTACATTCTAAGGAGGATCCCCGCTTTATTGTTATCGCGCCGAGCTTCGAGGACGACCCCCGTCGTCCACTCGCCCGTAAAATACCAATTGAACCGCCGGAAACTGGCAATTCTTTGTCGGTCAGATTATCTCGACGATGGCAATTGACGTACGTGACAATTTCCCTTTCGGACTTCGCGGTTTCCTAAATTTATTTTCGTCCTCTATCACGTACGGTGCGTGCGTGAAAACACACGGACTCTTGGGATTTTTGGCTGAGGTCATCATCCGAGGAGTGTTTACGAGAATGAGGAAAAAAGAACGGAAGGAACAAGTGGAAACTCGAGATCGAACGGTTCACTGTTTCCCGAGGACATGAGTAATGAGGAAATTTATCGAAATCTTCGCGGTCCAATGACTCCTCCGATTTCTCATGGAAATTCTTCATTTACCGAGTACCTGAATAACGCGTAACTGAAATCCGCCAGGTTGAATGTCGGAGTCGGTCGATTCCGCGCGAAGTCTTTCGTGAGCAGCCTCGAAGATAAGGCGATAATGCAATAATTATCTGGCCGAGTAAACACGACGCCGTGAGATCGGCCTGTTTTTATCTCCGTTTAGACGATCGTCCAAAGACGTTTCAATGAATCGTATGGTCGCTTTGGAAAACTCGGACGTAAAATTCCTCGACGAGACGGAATCGCTGTAACTGGGTTAAGTGCATAATTGTCGAAGTCTCGTGGTACGTAGGCAGTGAAAACGCGGCCGTTGGAATGATACTCCTCAAATCGGTGGAATCCACGGCGTGTAGTGACAATCGACCGTCAAGAATCCTCGTATTGTCACGCGCGAATTTCGTCTCTCAAAAATTCGAGTCTTCCGGTCACACGAATCAAATTGTATTTTATCGAAAGGCAAATTTTTCAATTTTTTCAATTTATTTCCCCGCCAAATGGATACTCGGACGAGTAAGAAATTGATTGATCCGATTTTGTCTTCAGTGTGGGCAAAATGCCACACCTGAGGTCGATCAATGGGGCAATAAAATTTGAGAAACGACGGGCAAGGTAATGTCCCTGACACACAGGTTACTCGGTTGAAAGCTTTAATGGTCACACCTTTGTCGCGAAACGTAACTGATATCAGGGAGGAGGGGGGAGAAGGTTTCCTAGGAGGAGTTTGTCAACTTGAATTATCTCCGGCAATAATATAAACAGTGTTGAGAGGATGTTAGCGGTTGGCCGATCATTATCACCGGTGTAAGGAAGATCTCTTAAGGTCATGACGCTTTGACGAAGAAAGTTCAGTAGACTGGGTTGTCACGTGGGACGATTAGCGAGCGATTTAGTGAGTACTTAATGACATTATCGTGCGGGGATATAAATGAACCGGGCCTGGCTCGGTGCCAAAGATTCTCAGCTTTTCTCTCGCGCCGGTCGTATACTAGGAAATTGTAAATAATGTATGTGCTTCGACACGGAAATACAGCGTGCAGATCGCAGAGAATGTTGGCCTTCGTCATAGCGTATCCCACAGTCAGAACACGAATTAGCCGTCATCGGAATATTAATGATCGGCCCATAGGTATTCCTCCCGTCGTTCGATCCTTCGCTCTTTTACGTGGCGATAGGCAATAGCAATTCCCTGCTCTCCAATACTACAACCCGTTTTGCCCAGCGTACCTTCCAAATGGTCCTGCAAAATTGCAACCACTCAATATCGCACAGCGATCTCTCAACAATTACTTACCGTATAATCGTTTGATAAATTTCGCGCTGAGGTATTTGAGATGCAGGCGCGCGCTTGGCCGTGCGGTCCGCATGAATAATTCCGAAAAATCCGCAGCTGTTTACCGATTTCTTTCACCATTAATCAGCCGGCGGTCGACCGTCGACCGCGGAGTGCGTAAATTATGCGATGATGGTCGATCAGCCGTTACTACGAAATTACGGCGAAATCCACGCGGAAAGTCGTGAGCCTTCGACGTCATCGGTACAATATGAAGAAACAATTAGAGCGAAAGATACAGGTAAAAATATGACACACGGTTGTCGTTTTTGCTCATAATTTGTGAATTTTACTGTCTTATCTCGTTCTCGTGATTCCACATTCGAATTCCTCTGTAATTTTCTTAAGGCGTTCGTCACGTGCCGAAATGACTGGCCGATTTTTCTGTTAATGAAAATCCGCTATGCCGGTTTCCTCGATTGCCCTGCGCGACATTTACGCAACTCACACGTGAACCCGCACGTGCCTTTCTATTGCGCAATTCACGTTCGACGTCGATACGTTGGCGTAAATCTCGTACCGGTGGTAATCCACTCGAGGAATGAACGGAAGTTGTGACCAAGCAAAACAGTTTCTAGCTCGATAAAATTGTAAAAAAAGATTCCCTCGTCGGTTGGCCTCTGATCGAGAAGCCATCAGGCGTTGATATTTTGTACATCATTTGTTCGACTCTTCCTGCTATCTTTTGGCTAGTCAAGGAAAATATGTCAAGGTGAATGTCGTTTGACGAGCATCTATCGACGACGAGGAAGTACGATAGAACGTATGCAAACGACCCACGTATCCCGTATTTACATCGATCGGCATTGACGCGTCGTCCTTTTGATCGCCGGGGAAACGGAAGATTCGAGCGCTCGCGGAAAGAAAGAGAGGATTCACGATGCTGGCGTGAATGCGCATCGAAAAGGTGAATCACGCTGTGTCGGGCAACGGGTAGGTCGCTTCCGGAGCCGTTGAATCAGCGCCTTTTTGCCCCGTCTCGTGATTCACCCGCGGTTTATCGGCTTTCTTTGCGAATCCCTCGGCCAATCCGACGAAATCTTTGACTTCTTCACCGTCGACTCTGGGTCAATCGACTCGTTTTTTTTTTTAACGATACACCAACAAGCTAGCTCGTTTGACCCGGAATCGATGACTCATTCGTCCGATCTTGACGGTAAACGAGATCCATTGCGATTGTCCGACGATTCTTGATCGGCCGTATGAACGTCGATTTTGAAAAAATTCCGCGCGGGCATACCGTTAAGCCGTACTGACGCACATCGATTTGCCGAATGGGCCATGCCGAGAATTAAAGAGTCTGGCCAGCTAGAGCAGCAGATCGGTCCTCTTCCTGTGTCGTCGACGTGAGGAAATTCGCAATTTTATTATGACGGATAAGATCGTCGGGGCCCTCGTAACGAGATCCTCGTTTGTCTCGGGAGAAAGGGAAGATTCCGACGGGGTTTAACGTCCTTCGCTTTAGAGTGCATCGGATGTTGGACGCGGGCCAAGTTTGCCGTACAAAAGTGGGATTCTGCCAAAGCCCAATGAATTAAGAATAACTTGGCGGAAGACGCAGAAGGTACTGGTCGTCGCAGAAGGTTCTCCTTCGATTTGCAGGATAAATGAAAAAAAAAAATAGAAATTTCTCGGGGATAGTATCGAGGAAGGTTTCGTCGAGGTATTAAGAGTCGTTGCGGGGAATAGAGGAAGGGGAGCCGGAGTGTCCGTTCCCGGGCACAAAGCGCTGATGGTCGCGCGACGATGGTAGTTGGTCCCTTTTGATATTCACGGGACGTCTGGGCACGAGATGCGAGGGCGCTGGAATACCGATGACATGTGCCTCTCGACAAAGACCTCTTCAAGGCCGGGGTCGCTTACACCGGACACTTGAGTACCGCTCGCAGGACTTTTGCGCCCCTCTATACCCGTCTCACTCTGTCCTCCGTCTTGCTGCTTCTCCCTTCCTCTCTCGTTCGATATCCCCTACCGTATCTCCCCACCTTAACCCCTCGTCCACCCTTCACTCCTCTGTACCCTCTCCTCTTCTCAGCCCCCTTCCCTCCCTTCCTTTCTTCCCCCGCAACGGCGAGCAATACCCCGAAACTCGTGCATAATCGCGCTGGAATGCAACGTTGGCGCATCTCGCAAAAGGCCTGTGGCTCCCCTTGACGTAGCCAACTAATGTCCCTGCCGTTTGCCATGCTGTTCTCGCAGGCAACAAGAGTTCACTATTCCTTCCTCCGGAGAAAATACTTTACGCACGCGACATTGTTTTGCAAAAAGCGCGCGACAGTTGTGCCCGGAGGAAGACGATTAGGAATTCGACAGAAGGGTTCCGCAAGGGGAACGAACTTAAGATTCAGCGACTTTGGAATATCTTAGCAGCAAGTTCGCTTTGCGCAGCGGACTGCAACTGCGCAAGCGCGGTGCAGTTGCATGGCTTTTAACATAAAAGTCGAGGTTTTTCGCGGTAAGGGAATTGCATAGTCTACGCCTCGGGATTGACTTGCGCCAACTGACTTTTGTATCAGTTTTATCACGGATAAGCAGAGATAACATTCCACAGATACGCAGGGCCGATTGCCGATCGCTCGTAGTGCGTGCGATTGATTTACGCGAGGAAAAAATGCTGCTGATCCGACCGAATTTCCAAGCATATACTCAACTGTCTCGAATACACTTATCAATAACAGGTACAAGTGATTAATTGTCCTTGCTGACTCACCATTCTCGAGCGTCACTGCAATTATTTGCCGTCTTAGTCAACCTGATCCGTTACAAAATAGCGACATATCATTTTCTGAATTCCTCTACAAGTTCCTTCGTCAGGACGTGAATGAAGACCTGAAAGGAAAATGTTCTCTGAATTGGACGTATCATTTGGGACGGCAGGGGCTGAATTTCTGGGCAAACGGCAAAGTTCACGAGGAAAGTGGATCGAAGGTAGCGAAACCCGAGCACCGTTCGACCCAGTTTCCTGCAGGTTCTCACTCCTTGCGCGAACTTCTAGTTGGTGCATGCTATAGGTAAAACAGGTGCACGGTAGACCAAAGCGAGGCAACGCGGATAATAGCGACGTATCGTGTCGAGCAAACAGGTCTATACATATTAAACGAGTATTCTATTTAGAACGTGCCAAGTTCGCCGATGCACGATTGCCAAGGTAGAAGGGAGAAGAAAAGGACACCTGACGTTCGAGCGTAGATGTTTTTTAAAGCACTCTTATCTACCAGTTTCTTAGACTATAGATAATAAAATTGTAAATAAGGAGATACCGAGCGACGAAATCTTGTTTACTCGAAATAGAGGCCAAGGAATTTAGGAAAAACATGGACTCCAAGGAAAGTGGATATTTCTTCGTAGACTTCGCATGGTCGAAAAACGCTGTCCAAGGATCGTGTTTTCGGATTCGAATCTTTTTTATCTCATATGCTCCTATTTTTGGGTATTTTCGTAGAATCAAAACAGCCACATCCATATTCGGTCGTGGCTTAATTCCTGTCAAAAAGAATATCGCGCTTGTCCTTCGGAGCTGGATGTGACGGTTTATGCCGTATCTCGAGACTCGGCTCTCGGCTGCGTGCACGTCATGCGATTGTCGAATCTGCAAGGCCGAGGTGCAGCCAACTAAAGCATTAGCATGCACGTAATGTAGGTAATTCGCGAGAACACGTAACTCCGTTAAACGAAACGATCCATTTTCTCGATTCTTTGGCCGCCCGGTTAAAAAGAAGGAATTAGAATAGCGAGGTCCGCGGTTCGAGATTCAACGGAGGATTCGCTTGACGAAGGCCTAGTCGCGAATATTGTTTTGTAGAGTTTTGTCAGAATCATCACGGATGTTATTCTCCGCGAAGCAAAGGTAAGGTGACAATAGCGAGTGATCGTTTCTGTCCGGTGCACGTGTGCATCGGCGCACGTGCTTGCGGTCGGCGTTGCATTCGTTATGAGGAACTCACGCGCCGGATTCGCTTTCACGGGTAACCCTCGTGAGACACGAGGCGACTGAACATCAGAATGCACCGACGAGGGGATTAATCAGCCGCCGTTGGTTTAGCATCTTGGAGCATCGGAGAGCGTACGATGATTAGAAATCGCCTTGATGAATACCCGATGGACGCCTAAGCGTCGCAATTAAATATCGTCAATAATTAATACAAAGTCAGGCGGAACGGTCGAGCGTAGGTAATAAAATTTCCTTGGCCGAGGAACTTAATATGATAGACCTATCTCAGCCTTGTTTTCAGTCGAAACTACGCGCTAAACGTGCTAGAGATTTACGCCGGTCACGGAGAGAGATCTACTGCGCCTCGAGAAATGCTAATTTTCCACATGTTTTCGCGGGGGATCGTTTCGCAAGTGCACCTACGAGACGGGGATTCGACGATCCTTTTAATTTGAGCCAGCGGGAATAGGGAAGAGTCGAGTCACAATGAGACTTCTGAGAAAGGACCGGCCTGATTCATCGATCGTCGCGTGGACCTCGGATTCTCCTACGCGTCGATCGGCAAAGAGGAAAAAACGAGGCGCACGCACGTGCCTCGTTTTACGTTCATTCATAAAAATGTCGCTTTCTCGGAAGTTCGCTGACGAAACGATCGTCTGTCGAAAATGACGGAAGGGAAAGGAATCGCCAGGGGAAACCGTCTTTGAATCATCGTCCTCAGCCGGAAGTAGTACCTCGATTGTCTCGCTGTTACGGAATAACGCGATAAAAGGACAATCACTTGACACGCTTGTCTCGAGAGATACGAGGGACTTGTACGATTCATTGACAAATAGGTTGAATAACAACGTCGTTGCATCAGCGACAGGGTTTTTTCCTTCATCCTGTAGAGCCCTAGGAAAGGTCCCTCTCATTAAATTTTTTTACATTTCTATAGAATCACGTGCACGTAGGACACGTGTATTAGACGGGAGACTAAAAACCAAACACGAATATGTCCGCTCGTGTGTGCCGGCCCACCGGAATATTAACTAGACCTGTCCCCACGTTACCTCTACTAGGGTAACAGTAAATCTATGGTTGGTTAGGTCAGTCCCCTCGAAACAGATGGTCAGCTCGATTATGTACAATTCCGTCGTCCTTTCTGTAATAACGAAGCAAAAAGGCAGAGAATCTATCGTGTGAAAAATTCGTTGGAATTAGTAAATTAAGTGGAAGACTTGGGAAGAATCAGTAGACGGAAAAATTGACGATTTCTTCAATGGATCCTCATGCTCGTTCACTGAACAATTAAACGATTCATAAACCGTAGGATTCACACGAATGTAACTATAATGGAGCGTGAGACTGAGCAGCGATTAATTTGCATAACGTTAATCAGAAAGATGTGTGTCGCTGACCCGTTGAACGGAAACTGCATCGATTAGAATTAACTACCACTGAAAACGTACTATCTCGATCTATTTCCGGTCGATGTAAATCAACGTCTCGATTTCCACGGCCCAGCATCGTCCGTGCAAATGCAGCGAGGTGGATGAGTCATGAAAATCGGTCGTAACGTCATTCGAATTGGAAGTAATGAGACGATCTCCTGTCCCACGCATTGGCGATTTCCTCTCCTCGCCCGCATCACGACGTTTCATTCATTCGAGTACACCTACTACTCCGAGGAATTTTTCCGCGCTCGATCGAAGGTCGCGATCGTCGAATTCATCGATTCCGGTTTAGATCTGCTACATCGATCGCCGTCAAATCATCCCGCATTGTATTCAAATGGGACAATAAGCGGGAATTCGTCTGAGTCAAAGGGGGTATCGAAGTCGTTAGAAAGAAATGTACAATTTTTCTCATTGAAACGAAGTACGATGATGAATATTGAAAGCAAGGAACCTCGTGAGGCTCGCTGCAATGCAGAAATTGAGCTGAGAACAATTCGAAAAGCTGCGAGACGTAAGGGAGGGGACGAGGTTTATCGGACGACAAAGAAGAAGGCGAGAACTCGGCGAAGGCTTTAACAAATTTACACGTGGATAAGGAAGGTTCCTATCTACCTAGTCGCAGTCGGCTTCGATAAAGACGCAAGGTCGCTCGACCGTAATGCAACTCCGACAATGATTACTAACGGTTCCCCCCTGACTTTTCACGTACAATGATTTCTCCTTGAGGCCCGTGACAACACTGCCTTTATTTTCTTTCCCAATTGTCGTCTCCGAGAATTTCGTCGTAGACGGCTCGCTAACCAGGACATTTTTTTTTCCACTTGCAGAGGTACCTGTCTCAATTCGGATACCTGCCGCCGGCGAATCCTGCGAGCGAGGGAATCATCTCAGAGGAGACGATGTCCAAAGCCATCGCGGAATTCCAGTCGTTCGCGGGACTCAATATCACAGGTAAATAAATGCAAAGAAAATGATGAAACAGCGAACAATGCATGTGAGGTGCGTAGGCCAGAAACGTCAAGAAACTTCATCCGAGTGAACGCGCAATGTAACGCAATATCGTGATTAATCAGTCGCCAAGGAAGTTCTTTGTTGGAAAAGAAACCGTTGCTGAAAACGGAGACGAAAATAGTTGCCGTACGGGAGAGATAGCAGGAGAATACCGAGAAAGAATAATGACTGGTTACCGAGCGGTGTAGCTTATCTAAAATATTGTTCGAACACCGAGTAAATAGATATGTAAATCGTATGGCAGTTTTCCTGCGTAAAAAATGTCTCCGTTTGAACGATCGACTCGGCCTTCGCCGTGGAGTATTCCGTGAAACCTTAATGCTCTAATGGCTTAATGGTCGTGCTGGTGGTGGTGGGTACCGTTGGTGAATCAGCCGGGAATACGATGAACGCTCGGTTTATTCACCGTCCCCAGCGAGACCCGTTGACTCAATGTCTGCCGTGCGAATTGTCCGAAATTCGCCGGGCCGAGTTAATTGCTCGGAGACGAATGAACGCGACTTTGTATCAAAGCCTCGTTCGAAAAGTCAATTAGTCCGAGCGCGCGGCAACGCGGAAAACGCTGTGTAACCGTTAATTCGCCTGTTCCGCGAACCGTAACGACGATGATGCCGTTAAAATTGCATTGTCGCGCTCGGAAACGGACGGGATCGGCTTTATTACGCGTCTGGTAGCGCAAATTGACGATGCAGCGGATATTTTAGAAGCTTAAACAAACCGAGCGACTGTGCAAAACAGTCTGCCTCGAGGAGGGAAAAAAATACAAGTCTTACGGTTCTGGTGAACTTGGCCTTTGCCGAGGACGAGTAATGTTTAGAGGACGAACGAGATAGACTTTCGTAGATGGTTTCTCGTGGGATCAGACAAATGCACTTTCGTCGAGTGAATCCTCGACGGGGAGACGCGCCGGGGGGAGACGGGAGGAAGAGTCGATAGATGCGTGAAAAAATGCAAACATATTAGCAAGTGAAATGAAAATGCAAATCCCGTCGTGGCGATTCGAAGGTCCGTCGTCCGACACACGTTGCACGGAAAATATTTGACTTATCGACGATCGGGTTTGTCGCCCGGCGAGAATTCAATGGGAAACATGCACAGACGGGCTCGAGTGTCCTGGAGCAGCGTGAAAAATGGCGCAAAAGGACGAACGAGACGGCTCGTAAAGAAAGAAAAGTGGAAAAAGGACCGACGGACCGACCCCGTGTGGTCCCTGACAAGCGAGCTGGGGAGGAAGGGGAGAAAGGGGGGCGAGGGGTACGTGCGACGACGGGTTATTAAATAAACGTTCGTGGCGATGATTGCCAAGGTCGAGCCTTGACACCCATGACCGAAGGAACACGTTTGACCGGCCGGTCCTCAGTCAACAACGATGGAATAATGGACCGGAGTTTTCTTCGACCCCGTCGAAAATCACCCCGTTCCCCACTCCTCCGTACCACGTGACTCTCGTAAATCATCGTCGGAGACTTTAACGCCTGGGAAACAGTGTGCAGATTGGCGAATTTCGGACGACAACGGTCCAGAGGCGGGGTTCCCTCTGGGCTTTCAATGACGGTGCTAAGTGATGATTCAGAGTTCGATGAAACGCGACAGAATAACCGCTGGCGCTCTCGCGAACCGATGATGATTCACGCACGGCAACGAGAACCTACAGCCAACTGGCGAATTTTTCGAGAAAATATGGAAAATATCGCCGAGATAAGAAGCACCGTAATTCAATATCATCAGGTTCCTACGCTGTTCAATAATTAATTGTCAATTAGTTTCGTCATGTTTCTTCGTGGACAAGGACGTTTCGTAAGAGCGTGTAGAATTTCAATTACAAAGTGTTCAATTCCTTTTTGCTCCTTGAATTTTATTGTTCACGTGGCACGGGAGTAAACAAGAACAATCGTAATAATAAGACCAGCCAATTACGATGACAGGACGACATGTTTTCCGTTCTTAGCGATGCTTTGTTTTACCGTCTGGCAGTTGGACATAAATATTAAATTGAAGGACACTCCTCGCACGAAATTAAAGTGAATCCTTGAAGCGCGCGTAAAGAGGAACGTCTGGAATTGTCGATGATAACGAGTTAAATGACGATGATTCGTCCGACACTGTAATTTTGTCGTTAAGAGGATTACGTCTGGACGGTAAATCGATTGAATCGCGAAATGGAAAAATTTCCAGGGGGTTCGTCGGCTGGAATTCCGTGGAAAGCTGGAATTCTTAGGCGCTGAATCGATGAGCACTCACACTCAGTTGTTTTTCATGCCGACGAGTCATAATTTATTCCGACGAGTTTAGCTATCGGATGGATCGTCTGGGAGCGTGGCGCTATATTTTATCACCTAAGACATCTTTATTAATTTCTGCAGCATTCTTTAGAATTTTCCGTTTTACGACTTGTTTATGGAGGAAAGGGTGATGAGATGGGTTAATAATCTGAATGTCTGTAGGTTCCTTGGACGAGGAGACGAGTCATCTCATGGCATTACCAAGGTGCGGAGTCAAGGACAAGGTGGGAGCGAGTGCTGATGGAAGATCCAAAAGATACGCCCTTCAAGGTGAGATTCATCGCTCAATAACTATCCTACCTGAGCTTAATCAGGACATTAACTAACCTCTAACGTATGCAATCACAATTCAAGCACTATAGAACGGAGTGGCTAGCTTGAAATAATTGTCAAATAAATTTCCATTCGTTTTATCGTTGCTTTCGTTCACGGTGGGCCGCGGAAGGAGAGCAGATTTCGCCGTTTCGCTCGGCCGACCGATAATTAGCAAATTCGTCGAGGCCTACGGGCACAAGTCGTAACGGATGGTTACATTTACAAAACATTACGCGGCTCTGGAAACGTGACATAATGCCTCGGCAATCGTTTATATAATCTCTCGGGAGTCGCAGGTGCCGTTTCCGTGCTGCCTACGAATTTTCTGATTAGAACGAAAACACGACACCGTGTCATCTCGTGGGCCGCGACAGAACCCAAGGCGAATGACAATGTCGACCGATTGATTCGATTGATTGAATCAAACTGTCTTCGGAAAGAGGAAGTCCAGGTCAACGACTTTATTTCTACGATCGTTTTAAGATGCCTTCAAATTATAGAGGAACTAATTTGAAGGATCGTGGAAGAAAAGGACGTTATGGGACCGGTTTTTGAACCGTTTAATAAATGACTGCTGTTGTCGGATGGGTAGACTGATTGCTGGTCCTTTGGACTTCCTGTCTCATTAGTGTTGCGCACCATCGACGCGTATATACGGTCAACCGGTCGGCCTAAACGGGTCATGCACGTCGGCAACGCCTCGCTTTGTCAGCCAATCGGAATGCTCTTTTCACGCGTCGAGATTTCCCGAATTTCGTATAGATTTTGTAAACGGCCGCTCAAGGATTCGACGAACGCCCGAGGGAAACTGCCACTGACTATTCAGGCATAACGGTTAAAATTCGGTTCGGCTCGTTTTTATCCTATCGACCGTAGGTCTATTGCGATAGCATTATTTTCTGACTGACTGCAGGGTTTGCTCCTAAATGCACGGCTATGCAATGCAGCTAAATGACCCGAAAACTGGATAGAAAATCCTAGACGAATTTTTGCACAGAGTCCTTGAGCCTATAGCTTGAGGGAAATTGAAACTTTTCCGCTGGTTGGGAAAGATTCCATTGGAACGAAGAGGAAATTATCGAGGCGTGTACGTGAAGAAGGACATTTATGGGGCATCAATTTGAAATCGAACGTTGGTTGCTTTTTATTCAAGGCTCGTGCTCGGTTTCGACGGGTTACACGAAAACAGCTCGGGGGGGCTGGCATTCTTAAGCATCGTGCGTACGAATCGACGATGCTGGAATACGAGAGGGAATGAATCCCGCTGAGTTCGGGCCAAGCCGATTACGAACTCGGCTAACCGTGACTTTGAACCTCTCGAGCCCCGTAGTTTCAGTGAACTCGCCAACGACGATCATCGACGCGTGGATCCGCTGACGATTCAATCGCAAATGCAGACAAACGTTGACCCACTCACCGATCAGCCGCGCTGCACCTGTCGACAAAAATCCTCGGAATATCGCAGACATCCCCCGAAGGGTTTTGTCCGCAACTTGTTCAAAGTTTGTTCATTCGACCGATAACCCTGGGATTTAACTTGGCGTAGATCTCTTGGTATTTCGTAATCCGGATGAATATTATATAGCGGCGAATTAATCTCAAAGATAGCGTGTCGAATCAGGAGTGGCGAGTTTTCCTGCAGGCGTTATCACGTGGCGATGAACGAATCGTTGCATAACGCACAAACGAGACACGGTATAATTGCCATCGAGTGGGACGAGCGACCGCTGCATAGATCGAAACATGCGCACTCGCGACCCGTGACATGCGAGCCATCGGCTATTTGTTTTTTTCTTCACCGAGGAGCAACAAACACGTCGACAAGATAATCGTCGATGCGAGGCAGTCATAAATTACGAATAAATTTCCGCGGATCCGGGATGTTACGATCTTCCTGCGGCGAGGGAATTACAGGGATTTTCGTCTTGTAGGTTCCCGCTGGAGGGTGAAGAAACTCACCTACAAGATCAGCAAGTATCCGAGAGCTTTGGACAAGAATGCAGTCGACAAGGAAATCGCCAAGGCTTTCAGCGTTTGGTCCGATTACACCGATCTGACTTTCACTCCGAAAAAATCAGGCCAGGTACCTGGGAAACATTCTTAATCTTCCTGTTGGATCCTTAGGAGGCGCTGGACCCCGTCTAAACCCTTTTTCTTCCAGGTTCACATCGAAATCAGATTCGAGCGCGGAGAACACGGAGATGGAGATCCTTTTGACGGGCCCGGAGGCACCCTGGCTCACGCTTACTTCCCAGTTTACGGTGGAGACGCTCACTTCGACGACTCAGAACACTGGACAATCAACAGTTACCGCGGTACCAATCTTTTCCAAGTTGCTGCTCACGAATTCGGCCATTCCCTTGGACTCAGTCACAGCGACATCAAATCCGCTCTCATGGCTCCCTTCTACCGTGGATACGATCCTAATTTCATGCTCGACAGCGATGATATCCAGGGTATTCAGGTAAATATCGCCATATTGCGGAAAATTCAATTTCACCAATCAGAACAATGAGTGGTAAATGGGGACGTTCCTAACGAGTTTATTTATGTTTCAGGCTTTGTACGGACCAAAGACATCCGACGAAGGTATTGGCACTTCGATTCATAGGTCAACACTTTCACCGCCCACCGAGGAAGATTCTACCCTCTGCTCCGACCCCAAAGTAGACACAATGTTCAACTCTGCCGAAGGTCACACTTATGTCTTCAAAGGTACGTCAGTGCACTAAGAAACACTTGGTCGGAAGGAAATGACAACGGTGTACGCGTAGGATATCACGTGTTTTTCATACGAATTATAGGTCAATATTATTGGAGACTGACAGCTGACGGCGTAGCGAGCGGTTACCCAAAACTCATCAGTACTTCATGGAAGGGTCTTCCTGGCAACATAGACGCTGCCTTCACTTACAAGAATGGAAAAACATACTTCTTCAAGGTAAGACGATTTCTCGACTCATCCTCTCTGAGAAATATCAAAGTTCTGTCGGCGGGACGGGGAATAATGGACGTGGTGGAACAGGGTTCGAAATACTGGAGGTACGTCGGCAAGAAGATGGACGGCGACTACCCGAAGGAAATTAGCGAAGGTTTCACCGGCATTCCGGACAACATCGATGCCGCGACCGTCTGGACGGGCAACGGAAAAATCTACTTCTACAAGGGCACCAAGTTCTGGAGATTCGACCCAGCCCAGAGGCCACCGGTCAAGAGCAACTACCCCAAAGTCATCTCCAACTGGCAAGGTCTTCCCGACAACCTTGACGCCGCACTGGTTTACCAGGGTTACACCTACTTCTTCAAGGACAAGGCCTACTACCGCTTCAACGACCGAACGTTCTCCGTGAGTAGCCAATTCTCCGAACGAGACATCAGTGACTTGACCGAAGGAGACGGACAAAAATTGTAGAAGAAAATTGAATCGCTCCCTGAAAGACGAGATGCGAGGACAGTAAAGAGTCTTTTTGTTGTGAATTTTCAGGTTGACGTGGCGGACCCGGCTTTCCCAAGGTCGACGGCCTACTGGTGGTTTGGCTGCAAGTCCGCGAGCAAAGGGACAATAGGTAATACCCCATGGCTGGGCGAAAGCTCCGATTATTACCCGTTATTCGCCGGGAACCTGGAAGCGGCGAACGATGATCACGTGGGCGACGACGAGAATCACGAGGATGTCGGCGACATCATTCTAGATGCAGGTATAGCGAAGCTTCGGCCGCAAACGCTACGCTGCGAGGTTCAATCCGGCAAATCCTCGGAAACGGAATTTCCCGCTAGTCTCTGCGAGCCAATAAAATGATTCGCCACGATCGGCTAATTGCGCAATTGTGCAGAGTCATTTGCTCGGCTTGCAGAAACGCTGAATACGTTTTCGTCGATATGCCAGCTTCAATGTCGCCGCTAGGGTCTCTGTCCTGTATCGTTCAAGTCCGAAATTACCCGAAAGATGTTTTGAACCGATTACTGATTTTTTTTCGGCAACACCAGCAAGTTGTAGACTTATTGATATGAGAGATCTTTTCCTATCTGAAAAGCACGGGTAATCTTGAACCTGACATGCGGGGCAGTGGACAAAGGCGGGTTAGCACGAACATTGGTGTCCCGAACACCTGGCTATTAATTACCCAAGGGCTATATTCGTCGATGCAGTCAGCACGTTTCACAGAAAAAATGGAAAAAAATGTTTGGACTAGCATTGAGAGCCATAAATCGCGTGGTGGTTTAAACCGAAGGGAACAATGTGTGTGAGAGATGACAAGTGCGATTCCAACGACTCTTCCGCTGGATCGTGATGCAACGTCTGTATGAAAAATCAATTCTGTCGGCAACGAACATCCGCGCACTGTGATTTCAACTAAAAAATAATCGGATTACGATAGAACGTGCTGATTGCTCTGCGGCGGACTGACGAATCGGTCGATAAGAGCTTCGACAAACAACCTAAACATGCAGCGGAGATAATTAACCGTAGTTTTTACACAGGTGATGGCGATATATTAACACGAATTTAATCATCGGACTAATCTACTTACAACCGTAAACCATATCACAGTTGAATTTGCCGATTATCCTTTTAGGGAAACGTACACCTGGCAAAAGAGACGGATAGAAAGCTAACATATGTTTGATTATTTTCACTAACGTGAAGGTCAAGAAAGTTTTTCTAACCATCTACCCGTCTATTTTGCCATGTGCGCCTGTAATTGTCGCACATTCATAGATACCCCTATTTCATATTAGATCAACGTCGTAGCTGCAAAATCACGTATCTTTGAATTACTCCCAGCAGCTCGACATTAACCAACTAACATCAGACACCGCAGAAATTTCGTCTAATAACCGTCATTCCATCTATCTCTACATTTCCCCTATATTTTCGCTGTAAAATCATAAAAATTCAGATCAATCCCCGGCCTGACGACGTTCAAATCGATCGGTCCACATGAAAATTCTTACGAAAAATGAATGAAGAAAAGTAAAGATGTTATCACGGAGATATTCGTTCGATATTCAATTTTGAATCGGTTCGATCTTCATTCGCGACAATTCAAAGCCCAGAGTATTACTAGCCAGGCATTAGACAATTTTTTGCCGTGAGGAAGGGGCTGGAGCCGAGTGAGAATTAAAAAAGTTTAGACGGCCGTAAGAGAGTGGATCTCGATTGTCGCCAACGTGATCCAACGCAAGCTGCACACAGGCCTGGAGGCAGAGTAAATATTTTAGAATAAGTTACAACACCACAGCATATTCTATCTTTCTCTACTGTTCGTTTGACCTGCATTAGACTTAGAACTGAATCGTCCTCTTGCCTTCGTCTCACTCTATCTCGCGTCTAGCACTGCTCTGTCTTATTTTTTTCCATCATTTGGTAGACGGGTTTCGCCGACGAATAGCCGGCCAGAATAATCATCGAATCACTTTCTCTACATTCGCACGATTTTCCCTTCTCGCACGTCTATTAGGCTTGATCTTGGTGATTGGGCAGAACGACCTGCATGTGGTCTCTGCATAGACATAAATATTTATCCGCATTTCCAGCATACCCAGAAAATAAAACCGATAATTGCCCTGTAACGGTTGTTTCTGTGTCTGCTGGAAATTATTGAATACACGGTGGTGCATCACGACACGAGGGCGCGCGAAAAATCACGAATTTCCCAACGGGCGAGGGTTGAACACTCTCAGAAAGCATTTCCGATGCATGGTTCAGAAATTAAAGGACACGGATGACGGTTACGTTGTTTGGAACTTGATCCAAGGACCAGTATTACCCATCCCCAATCCTGTATAAGCACTGCACTTACTTTGGCAATGTTTTACCTAAACTCCCCTTCTTCTGTTTGTTTGTTTCCAACTATACTGTGTTTGCCCTTCCACCTGCACGTGTTTTTTTGACTTGCAATTTGTTTGCACGAATATTTTATTTTTATCGAAGCAACAAGCACGCATCTTGCACACGAATACGTTCGTTTATTAGAGTGGCATGCTTTATTTTTATTCTCTATGTTATGCATCTTTTCTTCTAAGTTATTTAATCCTTAAGATCTATTTACGCTTAATCTTACGATTTGATTTTAAAGCACACATTTCAATAGCGGTGAATAGACACATCCTTGCTTATTTATTAAGTTGTATATTACAGGTTATGCAATTATGTTCGACATCTATAGTTGCCATTACTTTTTTTTGTTTTGTTAAATGTCCTTTGATGAATCCCTCCGTACAAAAGCGTAAATAACATCCGAAGGATTTGATATGATAAGAAAGTAAACTTGCAAAATATGTAGAGAATATGTGTTAGAATTTTTACAGGGTGTCTATCACGAAATTAATAATTAAAGTATATTGTGATATTGGCTTCGGTAGCAACCCTAAAAATTCTAATAAACGAATGTTTCTTTGGAAGCTAATTAAGCTGATATAGCTTCAGCTGGTGCAAGCGACAATAAGGGAGCAAATTTCATAGTCGAAAACTTACCACGATAGGTGAATTAACGCTGGCTAAACACGTATTTCCAGAGGAGACCAACTATCGTTTCGGATCGTACGGATTCGAGAAAAAATGAGAGACCGGTCGTAATGCGGCCCACGGCCAGTACACGTGCCAAAAACCCCGATAGATATCCGCAAACCAAAAAGTTCCAAACAACAACGAGCTGACGGTTGTGAAAAAGCAAGGAAGACGATAATAATTCGATTCACAATCGTCTTTAAGCGCGCGTTAAACGATAAACCACGAGCACCAATCGAAACCGGCCGACGTGTCACGTGCCCTCGTGCGGTGAAAACCGACCAATCGGAGCACAGCTTCGATTTCGATTGTTCAATATGGAAGCACACGGTACGATTACCATGACACTCAACAGGGGGCACTGATGAGCAGCTAGTCACGTCGTCCAATCAGGATGCAGCGAGCTCGGCGGCACAACATTCGAACAAAGACCTTCTCAATGTTTTGCTGAGCCTAACGACGATAATCGTTGCAAGGTTCGTCATCGCCACATAAGGGACAAATGTGTCGGCGAACGAGCTCTGAATTTTGCCGAAGACCACTGCCCGAACATCTCGTCGTTTCAAATGTGAAATGCAAGTGACCCGCCAATGAGGAACCATCATTGTCATCTTCCATGGATTTACGTACTTCATGGCGCGCACTTTCAAACATTTTTCACGTGGAGCGTAAAGAGAAGACTTTATTTAAATGCGTATCCTTAAGCGATGGACGTGATGTGTGCTGAATGGTACCAGTTGTGTTTTAGGATAAACGTAAAAGGAGAAAAGCAGACTTCGTTGGTAACTATACATTTTGGAACACATAAGAATGTTTTTCAGAGATTTATGATGGATTGTGCCAAACTGGCAATGCGTCAAAAAAAGGAAAACGTTACGGACGTTGATGAACAAAATGAAGGGATTGCAATATACTTGAATTTGTTTATTGTTAAGCCCTTGATATTGTCTACGTCTGCGAAAGCATTCTATAAGAAATTATTTTTTGTACTTTGTCAGGGATAGATCGAGGAGAAGGAGGATGAGAATGCCGTGTGCATTTGAAAGTATCGTATCTCTTTAGCTATAAGTATTATATTGTTCTGCGTTGTAAAATACGTAATTTCTAACTTCATTTGACGTTAAACAACGTCTAACACTCACACAGTCTCAACGGGCCTTTTTACACTGCCTACAAATTTTTGTACGACTTCGTTGATATATGCGCTTGTAAATTTGGGTTGAATTTTTTAACGTATCGCACAAATGTAGGCTGCGAGCGCCGAGAGACATTGCGAAATGACAATTAGAAAATAAGGAGTAGTCAAATGAAATATTTGTTGTAAAAAATACAAAACTATCTGCACGAGCTATTATAGGGTTTACAACTAAAACGAAAGCCGAGTATTTCGTTGTACATAATTAAGAATTCTATAATCCTCATGTTACTTGTTTACAACTGTAGCAGATTGTTAGCTTGTCAACGAGTGCCTTAGACAATATTTTTATAAGTACATTTTGACGTAATGAAAACTCAAAATCGTTGGTTACCTCGAAGACAGTAAATCGCACCTTTTTCTATACAGATTACTCTATGATTACGTTTAACACGTTTGACGTTAAATCGCAATTAATTAATCATGTTGTTGATTAACACTCTGTTATGATTGTCATGCACAGTTGTTGTATTTTGAATGGTGCTATTTGGAACGTGTATAGAGATGTATAAAATGTCAGCTTTTATATTTGTATGAGCACTATATAAACAGAGACTACAATCTGGTATGAGAAAGAATTTTGAAAGGTCGAATATGTCCAATATCCGATATTCAGACATAATTCAGTCTTAACATCTCTTATTCCTCTACTATCCTTACATCTCCGAACGTTTCATTTTTCTTACTATAAGTGTTTGATTAGTACTTAATTACTATGAATTGCATAGTTTGTAAGCTCTACATAAACAGACAAAAAGGCCTTGTACAATTACGAATCAGTATTTATATAAAGACCTCTGAAAATGAGATATCCAATCGCATTTTCACGAAAACAAATACAGATTTGTCAATCGGGACACATTTTTCGATCATTTGTTGAGTGATGTACAAGGTCTTCTATCATGCTTCTATTAAAATCAGAGCACTAATAATTTGTATATGAACTTGCCATGCCATTGCCTTTGGCTCTGATCAATACCTCCATTGTATTATACTTCCATTGTCATATGAACATTAATAAAAAAATACAAGTATATTTTAAGCCGTTCAGCTTCAATAAATTTTCAGTATTTTATTAAAAAACAAACATAATGTAACATATCAAAAGGAATGTATGCATTCATTCTAGAAAGTGTTCATTTTTTCGGAATTTTCATAAGTCCCTTATCCAAGCTTGGTTTATAAGACAAAAGCTTAGCATAACTTTTCAACAGTCTTCTCCAAAAACAAGTGACATGAGAGATTTTCAGATTATTCCATATAAAATCTCTCCCGCGTTTTGCAATTTTCTCCGACAGTTCATCATTATCCTTTGCAAATTGTATAAGTCCTCTGAAAATAATTATTAACAGAAAGCATTCTCGTTATAGCATAGGCTATATATCTCATATCTTACTCTAAAGCTGTTTGATCAGCATCCTTAGGAACAGGAATATAGTGAATCCAAGGTTTCATTGCAGTATAATAGAATTCAGTCCATTCATCTCCAACGTGGAAAATCAGTGAATGACATAAAAATAAATGTTTGTGCCTAAACGACGCTGCAACACCTCGGTAGTTGAATAAATATTTATATTTACAGTGATGTTCAAATGATACTTCAGGTGCTGGTGGGGCATCCAGTGTATCCTGAAAGAGAAAGTCTATTATCTCATACCTTCACTTCTAAATCTGTTTAACAGTAAGATTATACCTTGATTGACTTCCATGCTTGATTTTTAGTATACTGTGCATCAACCAACTCTGGTTTCCTGCGACTTAGTAATATTAAATTATCACGCTCCATACTAGTTCTTGAGCCCCTAAAAAAAGCTCTACTTTCTTTGATTTCCCATGGATAGTTTATGCTTGCATCATTCAGGGATGTTCTATGATGATCCCACCTACCAATGCCACGAGGATATAAGGAAATAGCTGGTCCTCCTTCCCAAAAAGACCATGCTGGGTAGATAATATCATAATACTCTGGAGTCTATAAATATTTTATAGTTGACTATTATAATTACCCTGTGCATGAATAGACAATATATAAATTACCTTACTAAAAGAAAAAATGGGAATAGGACTTCTATAATGCTTGCTAGACTGAGGGTAATCTCTTGTGTTTATGACAATATCCATGTCTGGAAGAGAGTCCATGATTTTAAACAGAAAGTGTTCTATCCCGGCACATCTTGAGGGGAACATACAGTCCTTTTGTCTATACAATTCACCACTTATTATTTGATAAAATGTGCCCCTGAAAATCAGTATGAAAATTAACATCTTTCACCCTATTAATTTTTATATGATGTATATTTCACAACGACCACTGACCTGCTTTTTGCAGTGTCAATTAATTCCTCGCTTATCCCATCTTTCTGGAATGGTTGCAAATCCCTTGTAATGACATGCCGGTAACATTTGCAATTCGTATTATTACACTCTACATGATTCTCTTCAGCCACTTGTATTTCTTTAAAATACCTCTGGTACCTTTCATTAGATTCTATGAAAGTAAAAACATATTCGACAAATGTGTTTTTAATAATATTTATTTACGTCAGGCAGGTTAGAATACCTCTTTTATACATGTCATGTGTATCTTCGACATTACACAACTTAGAATTTTCCGATGAACACTGTTCTTCACTAGTACTTACAGTAACAAAAAACGTAAATAAAATGTATTTACTTAAATACCGCATATTTTACAACAGGTTATTATACTTCCATAATAAGTAAACGAAACGGAACCAAACAAAAATTACCATAGAGCGCGCGCAAAAGTATTTAGTTCGTCGAGTATTCGCCAGATGGCAGCTGTTGCGTCTAAATAAAGCGACGGCGCTGAGTGTTCAAATTATGAATCCAAATTTTTCTAACACTGTGAATAATGTATTAGAACAAGACAAATATGGAAATTACGATGAAGCTCTTCCTTTCAACCTCCCATTTTTGCACGATCACTTCCTCTTACTCATTTCTATAAACATCACATTTTTGAAAGGTAAAAAATTTCTTTTCATTTTAGCTCCTAAGACAAGTGTTTTAAGGCGCTACGTTTAACATCAGAAAATAGGATCTCGGAGTATGATTTCAGGGCCACGCGACTCGAGTCGCAGTAGCGATAATAGAAGAAAATTACAAAATGGAGAAACTGTGAGATTCGTAAAGTAGTTTCGCGGAAGCAGGGACGCGCAATAATTATCCGAGGCTGCGTGAGCATCTGAGAATTGCGTAAGTAGGACAGTCTCCTGCGCGCCATTGTTTTCCACGGAAAAGCCGGCCTATCCTCCTGTATAATTACCATTCGGCCCTGCGAGGGTGGCTGTTACAAATGCCTCGCTCTCAAATTGACAATGGGTAATTAACTTCTACCGAGAAACGTGAATCTTGCGTAGGAAAGGCAATTTGTACAACTTGTGAAGAAAGTTCTCCAGCTACACATGAAACGACCTTTTTTCCAACAACCCTCGGACCGGCAAGTCGATTTTTCCGTTTTTCAGGAACTCCATGGGACATTTTACATCATTTTACCTTTAATACGAGACTCGTCTGACCTTACATGTTATTTATGGTAACGCGCATTTCCAGCGTAGGTGGAGACCGGAAAGGAACTTTAGCGCGTGGGTCGTATTGAATTATATAATGTAATATCGACGGAAGCTAATTATAATTGAATTACGGACCGTGCGCGTATTTTCTACATTCATTGATTCGTTGAATAGGGTTTTGTGAAAGCCCCTCCAGGCGGATGGGCTTCCTCCCTGCTTCGGAAGTCTGGCTCCGCTTCCTGCTCTCCCTGTGGTCCATACTCGATTTTTGCCGCTTCCCTATAAACCCCATCATCTGCCAATAGAACTCATATTAATCATCAAGCGATACAGGAATAAAAAATAGTTGACAGGTACGGGTCAAGGGCAAAAGGCGATGTCCAATAATTTACATTTAATATGTAGAAGCAAAAAACGCGGCTTCGGCTTGATGTTTCCTAAAGGCAGATATATAATAGTCCCACAAAACATCTACAGACGTACACATCGATGCGTACATCCGACACTGGGCCGTTTCAGGATATCACTTTCGTTTCAGGATGAGTGCATATGGACAGGTAAGCGGAAAAATTGGCTTGAATCGACGGAACAGTTTCCGGTGTTCTCAGCGTCAAGCCAAGCATTATGCCGGCTGCTTCACGTGTACGTGTGCAACGCCACTATACGCGTGTATATGTGTATACTTAATACACGCTCAACACGCCCGGCACAGCGGATTTATATTTAGAATTTTAACTATCGACCAAAATCGGAAATAGAGATCAGGCAACATCCGGAACTCCACCCAACAGGAATCGGCGTAGGATGGAGTCAATGCGAAACGCGTTGGAGAAAAGGGAAATCTGACAATGCGAAATATTCTCTGATGTTTCATTAATGCTTATGTAACTATTACTATTTCATCTATCGATCACTGTAGTGGCATTTTCTGTCGTATCAGATTTCCATTAACGACAGTATTGGCAATCGTATGTTAGTGATATTTTGATGTCCTCATTTGTGAGTAGGACAATGGTTGGAGAAGAAGAAAATATGTTTTGCGTATCAAGGCTCTGCTAGTTCTCACGATCTCCCCGTACAACGTTCACCATCTGCGGATTTACTTTGTTGGAGACCGCGACGTGTCCGTTGCGAGTAATGCTGTTTTGTAACAATACGACGAGAGACAGGCACGTGTGAACGTACTCGGCAGTCGAGTACGGGATCGCACAATGCTCCTATTATCATTAACTCCCGTTTATTACGGGTCTCTGCGTACTCGGAAACGGGGAGACCGAGAAAGCGAATTCCCGGCTTCTTCCGACTCTCTACCCCGTATCCCAATTCCCTACTTCCGGCCCGTCTCTATTAAAGGGACACAATAGCCGCCGTGAGTTTTCTCCATGGCGAGCTTCCCCGTATTACGCACCGACGCGTTCCAAAGTCCCTACGTATGTGTGTACGCAGGCGTGCATACACTCGCAGAAACTTGCATTACGAATGGCAGAGTGTTCGACGCAATTTCCTCTCACATCGGACAGAATCTATTTGGATCGAGCAGACCCCGTTCCCGGGAATAGATCCTTCTTATCGTCTTCGTTTCATCTAGGAACGATTCTTTCGATATCGAGTATCAGCGGCATGGAATTCGTTTCATCGATATTCCGCGCACGGTTTCCTCGATTTTTACCGCAGATTTCCGGCGACATCGTCGCGTCAATGTCGTTTATCGACATGTGCAATTTCACCTTCGCCGATTGTCACCGTTCATGGCTTACGTTCACACTGAATGGCATACGAAACGATGCACGTGCTTACGTGCGTTTACGCCGGACGCATGCGCGTTTAACGTAACTCGTACGCGACTGTCACTACCACATGGGTTCATTCATATTTTTTCCTTCTAGCCGCTCCATCCATATGCTCCATTCACGCGTGCATACGGCGGAACTCGAGAGGGCTCATTCGTCTAGGAAACGGCAAGTGGATACCCAAATTACCCGGCTCTTGTCATTTTTCATCGAGTTTTTCCAGCCAATGATTTTCACGAGACTCGTCGGATTCGATTAATCAAGGAACTCGTCGGAAAATTGACTCCCACGAGGTGGTAACACATGATGAAACGTTCGTACGAGAAAATTAATGAATGCACAGTGATTTAATGGACGTAACAAAATACCTTAGGTCTTTGTTCGTCATCGTTATTTCAATATGTGATTCATGATCACGTAATACGAGAATTTTGAGACGGACAATTGCGCGATGGGGGGAACGTACGGAGCATGATGAAGGCTCCTGTAATTTTTGTTTATACTGCTTCTACGAATCAAGCAGATCTCGGTGTGCAGTTTTATTACGAGCTCTTACCATTGTATTAATTTGCAGGCGGAATGGTTCGCATACACGTGGGAAATTCTGAGAAAGTTTCGGGCGAACTGTAAATCATCGTAACGTCCACTCAACACTAAACAGATCTACTTTTAGACTTATCGTTGATAGACCGACCTAAAAAATCACCCTACAGGTGAATCAGATAAAGAACTGAGAATGTCGCGCAGCTGAATTTATAGCTTCGTCTTAATGAGAGTCACGTTAACAGGATCCGTTTGGTGATAATTTAGCACGTTCTTTGCGGAATCCACTGAAATGTTTAGCGAGTGACTGGATTGTGTACAATTTCCCGAATTGCGGTCGAATCATGTGGAACCTTTGGCTTCCGAAAATCCGTCATGAGGTTCGTGGTGTTTCCAGTGCCTGTGGAAGCCTGCGGGTATAATATCTTTTTTGCATAGGTACGTCACTGGGGATTTCGTAGCGGCGGGGACCGGTCGCGGTGGCGGAGGACCGCGAAGAACGACAAAGAGGAGAGCCTCTGGCAGAGGAGAGGAAGCGGACCATTGCGCCATCCGGAAGTGGCTCACCACTTACACGCACGGTGCAGCGCCATGGGAGGGAGAGAGATCAAACTATAGGGCAAGAGGCGGAGGAAAAAAGAGAAAAGCGTGAAGGGCGAGAGAGAAAGAATGAGGTACGGGACGAGGACGAGGGAAAGAAGGGAGAAAATCCCTGAAGGATGGAGCGAGAGACACAGAGAACGACAAAACGCGAGGGTTTAGCGGAGAACGACGAGCGCGGAAACGAGAAAGGGAGACCGAACGGACGGGCAGAAGCATAAACGATGCTTAACGCATCGAGATAAGAAGCGAATGCAGAGCCACTCAGAAATGGGCTCTCTCCAGGGAGGGGAATCGTGTGCAAGCAGTGGTTTAACCCTGCCACTTTCTGTATTCCTCCTCTCGCGAGACGTTGCGTCCCTACGTCTCGGGCACCGTGTATATACAACCAACCGGAATGTATCCTATCGTTCCTACGCCCCTGTCTTCCCCTCTTTTACCTATCCCAGCCCTTCGAAGATTCCGCTCCCTCGGCCCACTGAAATACCCTCTTTTGAATACACTTTTTTCTAGGAAATTTATAACTGATTCTTGGGATCGAGTCAAGTAGGTTTTTAACAGTGTATGATCGGGTTGACTCCGAGAATACTTTTTGTTAGACAATCATTCGCGCATCGGTATGCCTAGGTAACCGAATTCATAGGGGTTTTGTCACGATTTTTCCCACTCTGTTTCAACGAATTTGTTCCCCCTTCTCGTTTCCGACCACACATGTCTCCTTTTCGTATTCTCCAATCTGAGCAAAGCTTATCTTCGATGAAAGGGGGTTTGTTTGAGAGGAGCGATATTTCAACGCGTTACCTACCTGTGTCCCCCTTAGTCCTTATCGTCTCATTGTTTAATTACTTATGATCATTACGTTACTGGCTGTCGGATCATTCTGATAATACTCGAACGATTCCCAAAACGATTACGTTACATACAGATCCGTGGGTTTAAATATAAGATTATTATATATGTATATATATATATATATTCTCGCAATCGTATTTGTCAATGGATTAACGCACTCATAAAATACGCGATCTTTCAAGAATAGCCTTTCATTGAGTCTATTATGTTTTATCTCAACGCACGTGACTATAATCTCACATGATAACTGGTAAAACCGAGTATGTACATAAGTGTAATGAGGAAACCAATAGAACCCATTCATTCGCACGGACTGAACATGTGTCTTGTTTTTCGAGATCAGGTAACCCGCGGATAATGAGTGAACGTTAATTAGGCGGGTAATGGGAGACAATTAGGTGAAAAAAATGAGATGGAAGGTCGATTCGTTTTGGCCGATTTGCCGTGAGGTGGGGGACCAGGGGTCGAGAGATACAGCCCTGCTCAGAACCCATTCACAGAATGAACGAACCGCCTGCGTTCCGTTCGTGTAGTCGCCTCAGTAGTGTGCAATAGTGTCATGGAGGTAACATGGCCGAGGAGACGCGCCTAGTCCGCGTTGAAGAGAGACTAAAGATCAAAATCGGTAGGAAAAGACGTCGAAATGTCCATTAGATCGTAGTGTCGTGTCCGTGTGTACTGTGAATCGCGTCCCCCGAGTCTGAGGTTATCGATAACCGCGAAATTCGTGGCGTCGTCGTATGCGTGCGGATATCCCGCTCGGGATGTCACCTAATTCGACTCCCACGATCGTGTCGACAATGTTTTCCGAGGGCCAAAGCCGACCTCTGGGCCGTCCTCCGCCGAGATTTTCACCTGCGTCTCCGTGCCCGGAGAAAGCCGATCGGCATATCCGCCCTTTTTCTTTCCTCCCAAAGGGGATTAGTAATCGCATTTTCAGCAGTCCGACACGTACATTCTCGACTCCCACGCGTCGTCGCTCCCGTGCGAAGGAGTGTGCGTGTGTCTCACGATCGTCGGATTAAAATCCTGCGCGCTTACCGAATTTTTATTGCTGCCTGCCCGCCATCGACTTTTAACTTATGCCTGTTCCCCGCGGCGAGGGATCTTCTCGATACCTTTTGTTCCCCGTCGCTCGGTATACCAGCCGAAGCATGGCTGGGTTAATTGGACACGGGAAAGCACGCATTGCTTTCCATTTTCTCGGACGAATATCTCCGCTTTATCGTACGATTCGCCGATGGCCCGGTGCATTCTTCCCGTGAAATTACTGTACGCCGAGAGGAAAAGAAATAAACGTAACCGCATGAGGTTGTTTTAGCTTGGATAGATCGCGAAGGTACTTTCATCGCGAGACATAAAACTGCCTTAGTTTTATCATGGAAATTCATTCATAATCGCAAGCTATTGATGATAGTGACTCATCGGTAAATGGGTTCATTCAAGTTCTCAAGTGAATGCAGATACTGTGCCATTCTCAATACACATTTCAGTGATTGAAAGTCTACGCTTATGCAGCAAAAACATTGCTAGTAAAAAAAACTCTGCCGTCCGCTGTTTTTATAACCGCTCATTATATTTTGTTCGATTTCCCGTACATATAACGACATGGAATTTTTGTAAATCGTAAAATTAGTCTCCTAAGTGGTAATTGGGGTATCCTGAAAAAATAATGATTTAACATCTAAAAAATTCTTAGGTGAAGCAAAAAATTTGCAAAGCAGAAGCCATGGATCTCCAGGTACAAGAGATGTGTATTGCGCGTTGTCCCTTGATCAAGAGGAAATTTTTAGAACAACGACGATGGAAAGAACTCTCAAGTAAGACTACAAGATCCAGCAGCTATTTTCATGTATCCAAGAACTATGTTTAGTCTACTGTAAATCTCTTTTTATTTAGTCCATTCTTTGGCGAAGAGTTCCAGTTTGAGGTGCCACGAAAGTTTCGGTACCTTGGTATCTATGTTTATGATCGGGATAGGCATTTAAAGCAAGATAAAATCTTAGGAAAAGTAGCAATAAAGAGAGAGGACTTACAGACATATCACAACAAGGAGCATTGGTTTCCACTGAGGCCTGTGGATGCAGATTCTGAAGTACAGGGGAAAGCTCACTTAGAACTTGCACTACAGCCACAAGTTGGCCATACTCAACCTAAGCTTACAGTACGGTAAGTATCAATATCCATTGACAACTACTAGTAGTCAGAAATGAATGATATTCTATGCTCATTTCTCTTTATTGTAGAGTGATAGAATGTAGTGAATTAACCATTAAGAATGGTGGCTGTGATCCCTTTGCAACTGTGACAGTCATCTATAGCAATGGCAAACAAATATCAAAACGTACGAAGGTTAAGAAAAAAACTGTATCTCCATGTTTCAATGAAACGTTTGTCTTTGAGGTGAGTTAAAATTAACATTAGTCTACTCGGTATATCGCTACAGGTTTCATATTAACAGTGTGTTTATATGCGTGATTAACATCTATTTACAGCCAGAGTTGACAGAGACCAAAGACAAGGATGTCTCTCATTACTCCATCGAAGGAGCCGAAGTCGGAGAAGTGGTAGTTGGCCTGTGGCATGCATCTCCGGGAATGGGAGAACAGCCCGCATTTCTCGGTGAAGTTCGGGTCACCTTAAGAGGATTACAAAAACAACCCACAAGTACAACGACTGCTTGGTATGACCTTTCGTGTAGATACAATGGTTTAATTCAAACAGACGGTTTTGATAATAAAGGGGAACTATATGGACAACAGGTACTTCCTACAACCAAGGGCAGCAAAGCACCGTCCAAACAAAATAGTAAACAACTCGACATCCCCTGGGACCCTTCCTGGACTGGGATCTCTTCGCCTGAAAATACATTATACGGCCGACCATGTATTCCCTTCGGGGATGTACGATAGACTGAGAAATTTGTTGCTGCAAAGCGTCAACGTCCAACCGATAACGTCGTCCGCCGTTTATATTCTCGGAGAAATCGTAGCTAGCAAAATGGAAGTCGCACAGCCATTAGTCAGAGTGCTCGTTCACCACGGTCAATTAGTGTCTGTACTGCGAGCTTTGGCTAGTCATGAAATCTCGAAATTAACGTAAGTCTTCGCGGCACGAGATTAGTAAAATACCTACGAAGATAAGTTCCTCGAACAATGCCGTATTATAATATTATTGCAGAGATCCGACGACGATCTTCCGCGGTAACACGTTAGTAAGTAAAATGATGGACGAGGGAATGAGGCTAGCAGGATTACATTACTTACACAGCACTCTGAGGCCTGCAATGGAACAAGTCTTCCTAGAACGAAAACCCTGTGAAATAGATCCGACGAGAGTAAAAGATGCAAACACTATACAGACGAACTTAGCGAATTTGAAGGTAGGGAATTAAAGGGTTTCCCGTAAATTATCGTTTGTTTAATAATGTCGTAGTAAACGATCCTTGCTTATCAGGAATACGTCGAAAGAGTGTTTACGGCAATCACTACATCGGGTGTGAGATGTCCACCCTTGATGTGCGAAATGTTTTGGTGTTTGAGGGAACTGGCGGCAACGCATTTTCCGAAGAACAAGGAAGTGCGATACTCTGTCATCAGCGGATTCATCTTCCTTCGATTTTTTGCTCCTGCTATATTGGGTCCAAGATTATTTGATATTACCACTGAACAAATCGTGAGTGTTTGATCATTCCATAAACTAAGACCGGAAGGTCGCCGTTTGTCTAACTGATTGTTACACTTGATTTTACAGGACTCTCAAACTAATAGAACGTTAACGTTAATTTCTAAAACAATACAGAGCTTAGGAAATTTAGTGAGTTGTAGAGGAGGGGCAGGTAGTGTTTGTAAAGAAGAATACATGGAATGCGTGTACAGGTAAGTCTGTACTTTAGACTCATGTTAATCGAAGGATTATGGATCCATCGACTTTTCCAATGACCCCCCTATTGAAAACATCCATTGCTTTCACAGAGAATTTTATACGGAAAAGCATATCCAGGCGGTTAAACAATTCTTAGAATTAGTATCTACCAGCAGCAGTAGTGGTGGTGCGAGACAAAGACCGACAACCTTGCACGAGCAGCCAGTAGTACTAAAAGAAGGGTATGTATTTATCTGATCCACAAAAGTCAACCTAACGCTTCTTTTAATACGTTATTAACAATCTGACAGTATTATGTGAAACTAATATTGACTGTCTGCATCTCTAATAGAATATATTTTGTCTTTGTGCATACTGCTGATTGTGACAAGAGGTTGGTACGAAAATATATCAGGAATCTTCGTTGTTGAACGTAAAAAATATATCCCTACAACGTAAACATAATATTTACATTGTTACAGAGTCATGATCAAGAGAGCACAAGGTCGAAAACGGTTCGGTCGTAAGAACTTTAAACAGAGGTACTTCAGACTCACGACTGAAGATTTGACGTATTCCAAAACAAAAGGTATCATCGATACAACTTCTGTTATTGTTTTCCGTGTAGTTGGAAGGCACAGAAATTATAAACTGTATCTATTCATTCACAGGCAAGGAACCCTTGTGTAAAATACCACTCGAAGAGATCTTGGCTGTTGAAAAACTTCAAGAAGATTCCTTTAAGATGAAAAATATGTTTCAAATTGTTCAACCACAGAGGGCACTGTACGTGCAAGCTAACAACTGTGTGGAAGAGAAGGAATGGATCGATATCCTCACAAAGATCTGCCATACAAATAGTAATCGATTAGAAAAGTATCATCCAAGTGCATACATCAATGGGCACTGGCTCTGGTACGTAAACAAAACGTATCAACTTTTTATATTGAATGTTAGTAGTAGATTTATGAATTTATATCTTTTTGCTAGTTGTCGAGCGATTGCGGAAGGTGCCCCAGGTTGTAGTGAAGTTTCACCAGGCATAGAGGCAGGCCTACGTATGGTTCTTGATCCGGATAGGGATTTACAAAGGATACATTCTCTAATTTTCACGAACATGCCGCGGCTGGAGACACTGATGAGCGCATGCGAATGCCAGGCAGTGTACGGTGCCAGCGACATGTGTGTGATACCTGTCGGAGGGTCCCCAATCGAGGACGTTCCATCCTGTTTCAAGACTCTCACAGCTTTGAGAGAAATAGCGTATGCGTTGCAACAGGAACACAGAGCCTACTTCAGAAGACTGGCACGCGATACCAAATACGGAAGCAAGTGAGTATTGTTTTTCGTGAACTACATGAGATTCCATCATTTGAAGAGGCCTATACTGATTGTTATGATGTCGTTTGATTCAGGCAAGCTCCTATTGGTGATGACAACTACCTCCACTTAGCCGCCCGAGCAGCTTTCGACAATCAACTGACGAAACGAGGCTCCGAAACAGATGGTCTACATCAACGGTGCATAGAAGCGGACCATCCCTATGATATCGGCTATCCTAAACGTATCGAAGATCGAAGGTTCGACGACACGCTGAGAAAGTGTCTCGACTCCGACTCCGTTAATCGTAGGTACGAGAACGAGAACAATTTACTGAGGCGGTACGAAAGTAGCACAGACACCATTAGGAGCATTCAAAATGATCTCAGGAAATTCGATCATAGTTTAAACAATACGTTAAGATCTGAGAAATCGGAGAGAAATGGGAACGAGAACACGGAGAATCGTAGGAGATTAGACAATTCGAGTTTATTAACTGCGGACGGCATTAATCTGTCGGACACGTTGTCGAGAAAGTTGAGTAACTACGACAACACGAGGGTGTTGGACGACGGTACTCTTCAGAGGCGGATAGGGGACGATGCGACTGACGTTTCATCGAATTCCGAGCACGGCAATTATTAATTTAATTTCAATCGTAAGAGGTGCATATTGTACGTTCCTAAAAAAAGGTTTTTCAGCAAAGCTCCCAGATTGAGCGACTTGTCGAAGTCAGAAATCGTTAAGCCGATGCTGAAAAATGTTGGGAAATAATGACTTTTAACTATCCATAGACTAAGGAAAATTATGTAACGTCGGTTACATACGTCTCAAATTCGTGTCTTCATCGGTTAAGCAATAGAAAAATACGAGATTTGAGCTTAAAGAATCGCAATCTGACGTGGCTGTATCTGGAAGCAATGCGTGTTCGAAATCGTTTGTATTTTAAGAAAAGAATGGCCTTTGAATTTCGTTTCAGCCAGTATAAGGCTATATTTTTTACGGATATACGTACGCAGTTCTCTACATATTATTCTCCATCGTTACGTAATGAGAATGAATTGTTAAAGAAATGAACCATTTTCTGCTAAAGTTTCGAAATATGTTCTGACGCACAAGTTTGTTTCCCGAATGTGAATTGAAAAAACTCTGGAGAACGGTTAAAGGTACTCCCTTAGTTCGTTACCATACTGGACAGAACGTGTCTTCTCACAATAGAAATCTCTACTATTTATTTATTTATTTTCTCATCATTTTAAGGAACTATAAGTATATGTGCATCAACACGACACTGGCTGTGTTATTTACTGCACACGCTGTAATCTCATTCTCTTCACGCTACTGAAGAAAAGAAATTGAGTTAAGACCAATATAAACTCAATAATACGTTAAGTTATGGTAGTTATTATTTCCATACGCGTATGGAAGCTATAGTTCAATTTAATCGTTATTACCTTCATATATAATTCCATCGTTTTATAGCAGAATTATTTTTACATGCGAGAGAAGTATAAAGATTGTAATTATTCATCGTAACGTCATGCTAGGTATGTCTATCTCCTAGATCAATGTAAAAGACAATCAAAAGCGTTAGAATACCTTGTATTTTTATCGAGCGATGACAGTTTGTAAAGGGATTGTTAGGACTGACCGGTATAGAGTTAGAAAAATCCGAAGAGCATTAATCAGAGGAGACAGAGATTTAAAGTAGTAATTGTTCTGTTTTAAACTCAAACGGTTCTTCATTAATTTTCTACATCGCATTTATTGCCCAAGTTATATTCAATTTGTAATTGCGTATCTAAAATAGAAAACTCTTGGAGTAAAATATTGAAAGCCATCGTCTTTTGTTCATAATGATTGGCGTCATTACTAATGACCATTTTTCTCGGTAACTGCCACGCAAAAAGCTGATAAATTGGCAACTACTTGAATAATATTTTTTTTATGTTAAGTCAAGACTCTACTATAGTGATCGAGTACAAGAAAAACGAATCTTTCCGTCTATTAGATCTGCAATTAGCAATGTTTACCGTAGAACATTTTATGGGATGTTACACTGTTTTATTGTGAGAGTACCTTGGTTTTGTTTGGTAAATCTTTCTCGTAGCATCGATGAAGTATTTCCTGTGATAGTCTACTGTAATTATCAAAAGTTGTTGAACTTGCATGTTCATCATGTCGTTTAAGACAATCGGCATTTATTAAGATCTGTAGATTCGTTGAATTTTCAAAACTAAAGTACCTACTTCATTTCCAGACTCGAGATACACCAGACAGAATATTAGAAATTGCTCTGCGGAATTCAAATAATAGTCTGATTTTTTAATATTTTGCATTACTTTGCGACCTATTGTCAGATTTCTATGATCATTGGACACACAATGAGTATCGCTTGTACTTCCATTGGTAGCACGTGCACTAAGATTATTCGAGTCCCTCCATTTTACTAGAAGTCTAATACGATAACAAAAAAAGTAATAAAGAACGCCAATTGTTAAGAAAGAAAGTGTACAGTAATCGTTACAATTGATTATAGTGGATATTACATAGTTTAGAAGGAAGAAATCGTAGATTAATTTAGCGATGTACAGTGTACAGAATTCTCTATTCGCATTGTAGAAAGTAGTTCTCCCATAAACATTTTCGTTTGCTATGTATATTTAAAATACGAGATGTGCTCTAACGGATCTTCATGGAGATCGGATCGTGTTGTGGGAAGCGGCGATTGTTTACCTGATTGAACTACCATTAAAACCGTAGGAGGAGAACATAACATATCTACGAAAGGCCTTCGCGTGCGTAAAATCGTAGGACACAGACCTATTGTCCTTCAATGACGGCTGATACTAACATTTTGTACATACGTTAATTGGTCATACGAAAAGCATCGTACGAATCATGACAACACAGCGTGACCCGTTGTTAACTAAATGAATTGTATCGTTTGGCATCTGTTCACGTCTTACAAACGTCCCCCCATGGTTTACAGACAAACCGAAGAACTCGTTATACACACACACAATTAAGGGAATGTAAGATCTTTTGAAAAAGAAATTTAACGTAGATTCAGTGCCATTTTTCTGTTTGGGAATGTAACTATCGCAGAAGATTTGTTAGAAATGATGAAACCAAGTTCTGGCGCATGGAAGTTCTTACGAAGAATGATGTCTTGTATTCTCCGAGCTTTTTATAACAGTTGTTAACTCTGTATTGCATTTTGGATTACAGATTTAATTTACGTTAGTTGACGATAGAGGAGTCGTATATAACGATGTTTGTTTGGGGCTTCCCCGCAGCGAGTAAAAAATATTTGCGCTATGTCAAATTGGTAGGATATGATCGCAGAAGAGTAGATCGTTCGTAGAATATTACGGAACCGCATTGAATATACTTTGTACAATAATCATGTATGTTTGATGACAAATGTCCGACTCGCGGACGTTCATGGTAATTCTACTTATTGACGGTATTATTTATATTAATTTTATTGTATTAATAATTTAATAACACTTTTGTATACTCTTTCGTTGTGTTCACCAAGTAACTATTGTTATCTTGTAGGTATCCTTAGCATAGACTGTGCCTTAAAACATGTCGAGGACCTAAAAATAAGCGTTCTATCGCAGATTTGCAGTGGATTATTCGCGCATTATTTATTAAAAATTAACAGTTAGGCACCCTGTAATATAAACCTTCTGTGCATTATAATATTGTGTATATATACATATATAGCAATATATGTATATATCATCCGCAATAAACAAAGTTTGTCCTCTGATATATTTCTAATAGAAATGTCGTTATTGTCCTCACCGAGGACTCAAATCTTCGCGCATTTTCTTCTTCCACGGAAGAGACGGAAACTGCGAATCCCGGAAAAATTACCAGCCCTACGTTTCCCCGGGGTTTCAGGGTTGAACCGGTGGTAGAACTGGCGGAGTAGTCGACAAATTAAATTTCTTCCGAGCAGTGCCGCGCGTATTTTGATGTTCGGCGAGGGCCAATTCTGCGCGGTAAAAAATCGCTCGTGAGGAGTTGGAATTATCGGTACGTCGAGAAATGTCCGGGGACGTGCAGCCGAGGAAAAGGAAGGATAAGAGACGTCGAAAAGGTGAGTAACAGCAACTCGAGCGGACACCGTCGCGTTCAAGACTTTCGTAACTCGGTCCCTCGGATGCGGGATATTTTTAGACGACGTGTTTTCTTTATTTTTATCTCCGAAAATGCGCCTCACTATTTCATGCGTGTATTCCATTTTGTGGAGATATTGTGCCGATCTGCGTAATGTCCTGCGTAAAAACAAGACTCTCCTTCATTTTCTGCCCATTAATTTGCCATCCCCCCACCCCACCATTCGACCTTTTTTGGCCCCTGTCTTTTTTCACGTCATCCCCTTTACTTCTGTCAATCATGAATATAAATTCCCGTAAACTCCCAGGGGCCCACCACTTGCTATAATTTATTATATTTATTTACGACAACCACGTTCGAATTAGCAATTGAAATTTCATACACTTATGTAATATATTTTTTGTCATAATCAGTATATAATGAAAAAAATGACCTCGATAACGGAGCATTAATTAATTGATTTTCCATCGGCCAAAAATTTTTAATATCCGATGTTCCGTGTGCACGTACTTCTAAATTGCGTCGAAAGGTAGTATGGACGATTGTACATTAATTTGGAGAACAGTTTGGCAATGTTACCTAAGTTAGAAAATGTGGGCTTCAGATACATGGCCAACTTTTGGCTTGCAAAAATAGAGTAATACGTATAGACCATTCTAAAAGCATTTCTCATAATATTTTCTTATACTAGACACCCTTCCTAGCAACTTTCTTTTTTGCCTTGTAAGTGGAATTTTGGAAATTTTTTCATCTCCCATGGAGATCTATCGACGCGTGTATCATTTTCTTTTCCTAACTTTCTAGCAGATGGAGAGTACACTATTCACAGGATACGTCGTGAGAGTTGCGGTACGCTAACAATTTTTATCTCTTTCAAAGACAGTCAAATCGTAAAATGAGTCTGAGGAATTCATAACAGTCGTATTATTGGTCTTACATTTCTTTGCTCGAATGTTTCGGTAATTTGTAGAAGATGAAGATGGTGGGACACCTCCCCCTGTCCTGATCAATCCTGTTGAGAGTTCGAACGAGAACGTGACGATACACGTCCACAAGGAAAGCAGTACAGGTGGTCATTGGTGCGCACGAATTGTCTTCTTCGCCCTGCTGGCTGTTCTTGTCAGTTTAATTGGTATAATTATCTTCGAGCACAGAGGAACAGCCGATGGTAAGACGACCGTCTTCAGGCGTAAGGGACGATTTGGATGGATAATATATTAAAGTCTAATATTGACGGAGTTTTTTGTTTTCAGTCGACACACCAGTCGCTGAATCGAGATGGGCCGCTATTTTCGATGGTTGGGTAGACGAATCGCCTCCTCAGGAGGACGAGGCTGTTCAGCACACTGAAGAGGACCACGAAGAAGAGGAGGAGGAGGAGGAGGGACATGAGGAGGAAGAGGGAGAAGAGGATGAGGACCAGGCTGACGAGGAACACGAAGAGGAATCTTTAGAGGAAGAAGTGTCCAGGGAAGAAGACGAGGAAGAGGAGGAAGAGGAGGAAGAAGAGCAGAAACTAAGTGACAAGGACGATGATGAAGGCATAGGTAGCGATGAAGAAGGCGAGGACCAGGAAGACAAAGACGAAATCCTAAACGATGATGCTAGAGAAGGTCTGTAAAAAATTCTCTCCTACGTAATACATCGATTTCCACTTCTATGTCGCAGTTTTTTAATGCTTTTTCTAGACGACGAAGGCGAGGACTTCGAAGAAGCCGATACAGATGAAGAAGGGGATGAGGAAGACAATTTCCGTGAGGAAGAGGGGGATTCCGGAGAAGAGGAATTCAACGACACTGGCGTCCTAGAAGAAGTCGACAACGGAAGTGAGGAAGAAAAATCCCCTTACGATAACTTAGATACGGATGAGGCTTTTGAAGAGGGGGAAGAGGGTGGTGATATAACAGACGAATTTTTCGGATTGCCCGGAGTCAATGAAATCGACGATAATAGCGCGGAACCTCTGGAAGAGGTATATCCTGCTATATTTACGGTAAGAATTGTGCTAGTTTACGCGAGTCACAGAAACTGTTTGATATCAGGTAGAAGGTGAAGGGCCTCAAGAAGACGTAAATGAAGATGATGTGGAGCCGGAAGTGGAAGAAATCGAGGAAGAATCTTCTAGTGGTAAGTGATTATCCTTTAAAAACACACGAGCCGGAAATATTGACACGACATAGAGATACATCGAAGGTCCTCTATGCTCCTATTTCGTACAACCCGTAGAAAAGTTTTCCCTTCAATGACATTACATGGAAAACATTGACGATATAATAGGAAAAAGGGTAAGGATGTAACTACTCATAGCGCGGTTGGGAGAATGAAAGTAAGAAATGAATAATGGTGGTTGCAGTGGCAGTGAAGTTTGGAGTTGGTGTTGCACTAGTCGTTGCTGCGCATTTCGTTCTCGTTAGACGATGGAACAACGGTAAATTATGTTGCATCACTTCCGCGCGACCTAGGAGTCTCCGAGTAATATGGAGCACTCTGATATTTCACTGAAATTAACCGCTTGTATCGAACCGAAGTACCGCTGGTGGGCAATGCTTTTTAACCGGCGTCGTAAATTGACGGTTTAAAGAATCGGAGCAAATTGATTTTTCAGTAATTGACGAAATTCCCGATTTGTCTCGGCGTAATACGTTAATACCGGAGGACACGAGTCCGGCTGAACAGATACGAAACATCCAAGATCTCAAGTCGGCGTACAAGAAGTTGGAATCGGAAAATGCGACGCAGGCGAAAGGTTCTTTAGCCGAGAGGAAAGAAGGTGCGATTCGTTAAAAACATCTACTGCCTAACGCAGTAAATGTTCTTAGGCGAGTTCCTAACGTACGGTCATCTTTTGGGGCATAGAAAGGAACACGAGGAAGGGCCAAGTGATCTCGTCCGAGGAGGAGGACGACGGGGAAGAGCTCGAAACTTCCGAGGGTGAACGGATATCCGGTGCGGAGGAATATGAAGAAGACGAGGAGGAGGAAGGGGACGAGGAAGAGGAGGAAGAGATCGAGGACGTCGACGACACGGAATTAGTCGCTAAGCTAGAAGCTAAGTACGGCAAACTACCGAGTCCTCCGGACAGCGAACGTGAAGACGAAGAAGAAGAAGAGTACGAAGAGGAGGACGAAGAGGAAGACGAAGAGGAAGAGGAGGACGAAGATGACGATATGCCTGGATGGAAACGTAAATAATGAGTCATTCAAATTGTCCGTAGCTCTCCATTACTGTGTCGGTGATTAACAACAATACGAATGTATTACTTTCATGTTTCTTCGTCGATTCAGCATGACTTTCATCAACGTGGTAGTACATAATACGAGCAGAGAGGATCTAATCGCATATTAACATTCAATGTTATTCGCGTAACACCGTATTTACATCTGTACATGTCTATAGCGAGCTAGGACATTTGTTTTTGTAGAAGCGTTGTATTGATTCCACGAATTTTCTGTCCTGTAACTGAGGATTTATGTTCTCCCCGCCAGCAGGTATAAAGGCACCTTTAAAGGGGGAAGGAACACCCACTGGAACGAATGTAAAACCGGGACAGTCCGTTTCAAGAAGCGGCGGAAAAGCTTATAACATAAATAATTTCTCTACTAGCGATGAAATAATTTTGTGGGAAACAGATTACAGACCATCCGAGGTCGGTACACCTTTTTCTCTTGTAAATTCATTTTTCTTCAAATTTCCGAAGTCAGTTATAAGGTCAACTTATTGTTCATGTTTTAGGACTCCGATGACTAGCCTTTGTCCTTTCCTTATACGATCAACAAACAATGCCATTAACAAGTCCAGAGACACGGTTTTAATTCATGAAAGAATGACTTAGTATAATACATTGTAAGGATAGTTGATATACCGTTATAGCTAAGTTTAAATAACGTTTTTTAACAAGTGTATTTTTCGCGGTTTTACTTGCTTCTACGTGTAAGAATATTTAATGCTAATAAGTTCCGTTGATTATATCAATTAAAATCAGTTGCGTGAGTGTACGAGTATCACACGCACCCGCACATTTTACGGTTTCACAAGTTTGTTTTTCATCGGTCATCTGTCGATGCTTTCGACATTTTTTCATGAACGAATTATTAAGTGTGAATTATTTTAGTATCGCGTGTGCATTTGACATTAAATTGTTCCTATCTTATCCCGATCCCAAGACAACTACGTCGTTATAGAAATGATGTGGAGTTGAGGGGAAGTTAGAAGACAACTTGAAAAGGTGTTTCGGGGCAATTCATTCATGAATTCACAAGGAGCTGAGCTAGGTAGGAAAAAGTCATAAACGAAACTCCCGTCGTTATCTGGTTTCAATTTATTTATTACATATCGATAGGAAATATTTACACTTCGTAAATGTTTTTGACATAAACGAATACGCAATGCAAAAGATTCGTCAAGTCCGAACGGGAAAGAGAAAATTTGCCAAAATTATGTAGCTATGATCCTAATACTTACGCTGAACAATGATTTGCGAGGAACGCACCGGCTACGGAGAATTAAAAGTGTCAAGCTCGATCTATCAAAATACTGCGTTTGATGCTTCGCTTGCCAATCGAGTATTTTGTCGAGTACATTGCCAACTTTAGCATTACTTTTCAGGTGCGAGAATCGCAACAAACAATCGCTGGGTTCTGTACACTCGAAATTCATGCTCACTTGATTCACGCAAAGGAGGACTATTTGTTCTGTGATATAAGGAAGAACACGACGACGAAGAGTGAGAAATCTGAGGTCTGATGATGGGAATACCACGGTGTAGTACTTAAAACTACTTTGCTAGGTTTACAAACTCTCAAAACCAATAAAAAGGCGACGAAAAAGTATGAAAATGCATGAGTTAGCAAGAAGTTGACCCTCCCAAACGTGAAAGAGTAGCTTGACGATATTCTACTGTAAGGCCAAAATCATAAGTATTGAGAAATTGATTTGTTGATCGAGCGGAGAAACACGCGAGGCGTGCGTAAAGGAATCGAACGTTGATGCCATTTCTCAATACTTGTGCTTATGTCGGTGTTTGCGAGAAGTGGGCGACGGGGGACTACTGGCCCTGTGCTTTGATGAAGTCCTTGGGGGAGGAGGTGGGGACAAAGATGGCGATCGACCTCGCCTCTTCCGGTCACTGCGGTCACTGCCTGGTGATCTACGCGATGTCCTTGACGAGGAAAAAGTCGGTGACGGGGAACGTCGTATTCGGGGTGGAGACGGGGTAACCGGCACCCTCTTTTTGTGTGGCGATCGTGATCTGCGTTTACTGCGCGGCGACCTGCTTCGTGACCTTAAATAAGAAAAAATTCTTTTATTTAATATCTGCCCTGTCTATTGAGAACTCTGTAAGTACCTGTATCTACTGCTCTTGGACGGAGGGCTTGTTGACGTTCGCCTTCGATCCCTGTAATGACTGGCAGGAGAATCTGGCGATGTGCTGCGCTTCTTTTCTCGTCGTCTGTCTTCATCCCTATCGTCGTTTTTCATGTCCTTTATTTCTCTTTCGCTCTGCATCAAGTCAATGGTCATTGTTACTTGTTAACTCATAAACGAGCAATGATTCCTATCTATAAGACCATACCTTTCTTATTAATTTCTTCCTATAATGCTCCACTTGCCCCTGAATCGTCATACCCGACTTGAGTGATCTTCTGCCACTTTCCAATTCATCCTGATACTGCATAGTTTTCACTTCAATCTCTCGTAACCTGTTGCGCCTCTCCTCATTGTAATCTCGACTACTGTACAGTGTAATGTAATTAAAAACTTGCCGAGAGGGAAATGTATATAATAAATATTGACAAATATACCTTGAATCCATACTGGCGTCTTGTGAATTTGAGTCATCATTTTGTCCTAATTCTTCCCACTTGCTAGTAGTCATTGCTTGAGCTTCCACCTAAAATATTAATGAAAAGCTGATGGTACAAAGGAAGAATTGTAAGAGAAAACCAGTACTAGTCTGTCCACGGACCTGATCAGGATCTACTGTTTCCCATCTCGATGGCACAAAACCAGCTGGCATCGTTGGTTTTTTATCGTCCTGTCTATTCCGAATATTTTGCTGACTATCGTCGTCCATTGGAATGCCGTCGATATCTTCGTCCACTGCAAGTCAAACCATGTTTTTCAATGTCGTTTATTTACGACGAAATGGGCAGGACATAGATCAAGAGTTTCTTACTTGGCACACCATCGATGTCGTCATAATTTGTTGGTGTCTGAGAGGTAAGACCTAGTTTCATTGCGCCCTTCAGAAGAGCAGCACCATCCAATGGCACTCCGTCCAGGTCTTCAGTTCCATCTCCGTCGACATCTGACAATGGTGCACCGTCTATATCCTCATCGTTTTCCGGTTCAGGTTCGTCCGGCTGAAAATCCAAAAACTTGAGCACGTCTTCGAAATACCTACATAGTCCTTCGTCGCGATTCATAGAACGGTAGATTACCAGGACGAGCCCGAGGAAAGTGTTTTGTAATTTAACGAGAAAGTCCCTTGGATAAACTGCCCAGTCTTCCCATGCTCGGAACATTCTCATTACTCGAACTTTAAATCCCTCCGCCTTCAACCTACTATCGAACTGTTTGTAGGCCTGATGGACCTCATTGAAAATGTCCAAAAGACGGCTCTCAAACCTGCAAGCAAAATAAAAGAATTTCAGTGAAGATTCCGTAAATGATTGTGAATTAAGTCATAAGGTACTGTAACTTACGCCTTTCTGTAAATGGTGGCGTTCGTTACTTTGACTCCGCAATTGTGCAATATATCAGATATCAAATACAGTCTTGCTATTTTCTTATTTGCTGGGGTTTGTAATATGGACAATGATTCTGAGATACAGTCGCAAATTTCCTCCGCTGCTTCAGCATGTTCGATGCAAAAAACCATCGCTTCGGCTACTTTTATTCGCTCCGGTGAAATGTTGCGTAACAAATCCTCCAAGCGATCTCTTTGACTGTGAACAAGCGATCATCAGGCAAGACGTAACAATGAGGCAGTTAATCTTAATCAGTGATTAAGAATCGTACCTATTGGACAAACTACCCCTTCTGGGTTCCTGCCTTTCTTCCATTTCGATCAATTCGTCAGGCATTCCTTGTGTCCATGGATTAATCGGGGGCGGTCTCCATACACTCCCACCTTTGAACATCCTAAAATCCTCTGTATGCCACTCCTTCTGGCCATCACCTTGTAATATTGAGTACAATTTCCAACGATAGTATGTATGAGCCGGTGAATAATTTTCAAATAAAAACCTACGGAAACATTCGGAAATTTAGTAAACGTGGTAGAGCAGCTTTGGGATTGCCACAAATGTTGACCTGAAGGTGACATACCTGAACATTGGATTATTGAGCTCCCTATTCATTATCATCGCTTCGAACATTGGACCTTCTCGAATAACAAATTCCACCATTCTATGTATTAACATGACTAAGTTCCTATAACGCACAAGTTTGTTAAAGAGCCGCATAGCCATATCGTAGTTCAGAGAGGAAAATATCTTGTCGATAGGCGGACGAACATTTCTTGATACTGTACTTACAGATACCGCGGAATGTTACTAAAATCAACAAATACCTTTCGGTCGGAATAACCACTTTGACAACCGCGTTCTGCAAAACCTGTGACAGTCCAGATCACAGTGCAGCAGTCAGTTAGGGTAGGCGAAATCCAGTCCAAATGCCGTAACGAGCAACCCCGTGTAAGGACGCCGACAAGTCAACACAACACAATGTTTAAACGTACATTAGAGTTGTCTTTTAGACCAGAGAGTTTAAGTTCCATTCCGCAAAGAATAAACTTTGTTTTTTTTTTATGCGATTTGCCCTTTGACCAAATAGAAAATGCCCTTGCTCGCGTACACAACTTATGAGATATCATATAATATTTATAGTAACACCATTTCAACTCAGGTTTGTTTATTATTCAGATTCGTTGAGTTGCTTTCATCAGTCTTATTTTTTATATACTTATTCATGTGCGCGTACTTAAGATCAAACATTCCCACGCGCTAATCACACCACTCTTCTGATTCGTAAATTATCTTTCCCTTAATATTAATCATGAACGTTACATTGGGCGCGATTATCACGAGAAATTCGTACTTCGCAAGTGCTTTACAAATAATAAGTCTCTTGCTAGTTATTCTAAGGTATTATCGCAGTCTGTTTTTTGTCATTATTATTCTCCTTTGAATATCAGTACGAGGAGTAAATTAATAGAATCGGCAAAGGAGGGCTAACAGAAAACACAACTTTACCTTTTCGAAGCTTTCCTTTTCCTGCGGGTCCGCGTTCTGGAGGTTGCGAATACGTGGTATCTGAGATTATTTTCAAAAATGTTTAAAAAGAAACATGACACCTCGGTGAAAGAATATCGAGTCTATCGAAAATCTAATGTGTCCTTTACTAAGAGCATCGTTAAACGATGCAAAAGATAAGATTCCTTCGAAGATGAGCGAGGACGTGTCCCTCAATTGGCTTATCACGTGTACCTTGTGTCTGTCTCGCCGATGCGGTTGAGCGTTAAACGGAAGACCGGATGGTGGCGGTGGTTGTGTGATCTCCATCAGAGCAGGCGGGATATAAATCGGGTAAGGTGGTATTGGCACGCTTTTCCCCCAACCCAACTTCATCTCATACTGCATTATATCACGGCCTGTTTCCATGAATCACGATCAAACAAATTTCATGGAATTTAAACGGCTTTAAATATGTGTATTCGTCTCTGTGTCTAATCAAATGTTACCGTTTAAATTTTTTAGTGCACGTTCTCCGTCTTTACGACTCATAAAGGCAACGAATCCGCAATTCCTTTGCCTCGCCTTTTCCTCGTCACTTCGGGGCCACATGATTTTGATGCTAGCCAGCGGCCCGTATTTACCAAATATTTCCATCAGTTGTTGTTCCGTGATCTGTTAATATCAACGTAAATAAATAATACTGCACTCTTGATGTCTCTATAGAAATATTTACTGGATAATTCAATGTACCTTTGGATTTAGATTTCCCAAATAGAGATTCGTGGTATTAGGATCACCATTGTCAAATGATCCATCTGTAGGACAAAAATTTCCTCATTAAATTAAGTCAGACCTTGAACATTGAAATAGGAGAAGGAGGATACATTGTAGAATGGAATGAAAGGAAGGGGTTTTTCATGTTACCCTCGTATATCAAGGCAAGGAGACGAGGATCGTCAATGAAGTTACGCAGGTTTGCTTTCCGTGGATCTGGATACAAGGGTATATTACCTATCAAAATTGTAGTTGTTCCAAAGCTCTAATTAGCTAAGAATTTGCAAATGAGGATAAGCTCTCAATAGACAGGGGGATATTTTTGCTGTATACCTTCAACACACTTCAGAGCAGCCATCATTGGATCTTCAGATTGTGTTGAGATGACAGTCTTCACCACCCCTTTATATTTGTGCCTTTCTTCTCTTTCTTCCTGTATCATTTTCAATTCCTCCTTGAATAATTCCAGGTTACTCTTTTTCTTCTCCCCTTCCTTCTTCTTTTTACCCAATCTATCAAGCTTCCTTTCACTTGTGCCAAGCAGTCTGGCATACTCTTGTGCTTGTTCTGCAGAAGATCTGCTATCCACAAGCTCAGATATCTTTGATTGTGGCTTATACAGTTTGCCTTTTTCTCTGGTGTCTTCCTCTGTTCAATATTATAGTTTTTGAAGGTCACATTTCTATGATCAATGAAGAATAGAAAATAGCTTATACTTACGTCTTTTACCAGCATCATATGTGCCAGCCTTTACCCATACTTTACTTGTTGTTTTACTTGGAGTTTCTTGGAAAGTTGCCACAAACTCTTCAAATGCCTATTCCACAAAAACATACATTTGCTGTATTAACCATCCCAGGAAAGTAAACAACATGAAGAATAGAATAACATACTTGTGCTGCAGCTTGTTCTTGCTCCTTTTTACGTTGTTCCTCAAGTTCTTTTTTACTCAAAGGTCGCTTTCCCATTGTGCCAATGGAAAATGCCTTGAGCTTCTGCTCAGCAATTTGCTAATGACACAGGTAAAAAAAGTATATGAAATGATATGCAAACAATTAAATTACATGACAGCAACCAAAAATAAATAAAACGTATACCTTCATTATAGCTTTATCCGCCATCTCTAAAACTTCAACCTAACCTGAAAGTCTGACGAGGATAAGCGTTTGATATCCCGTTAGATATCAAACATTAAGAAACATAATCGATGTTGAGCACTAGAATTACGTACCCTATTGCACTAAAGAACGTGTTAAAGTTCAGAATTATATTTTTCATCGAATAAACGATTACACAGTAGAGTTACGTAGGACACAACGGATGTAAAAGAAATCACTTTATGGTTAAGATTAAACATTTGTGTCTGCAGAAATACTGGTTTATCCTACACTTCAGTGCTGTATGTCTCACGTTAAATTACAAGTATACGTTACTTCGAAGTATACATTTTCTACGTCCAGTCATACCGCACAAGCGCGTGACGAGCTCTTTCGCATAAATGAAGACTCCGACTTCTCGATATCGACTGAGTATGTATGTCTCGATTTATGTATATCGATTATCATACATAGGGAATTTCGTGTACACCATTGGTACACCTGATAGAGTGCGCCCGATTGGTCCTCGTTTTTGACGATGTTGGTATTTCAGATTTAGTGATCACTGGTGAGACCAGGTGAGACGAAGTCGGTATTTTTCGTCGCTGATATAGGTTAAATGTTTCGGGAAACTTAACCTACAAACTTTAATATCTTTGGGTTTTCAAATTAAATAAACTCAGCGGTAGATATAAAACCTGAAATATTTTTATATGCAGGCAATATGAATGTGCTAAACTGTACTAAATCGTTATCAAATTTAACTACTAGCATTTTTAATAATAGAAGCATTATTGCAAGAAACTATGCGTTAAAATCGAAATTGCCTGTGCAATGGGTACGTCCTGCACCGATGTATTGTGTAAGCAAAGAAAAAAGTGGAGACTTGGGGCTAGAAGTAGATGTTACCCCTGAAAATTATGCTATTGGATATGACACGTCAAAAGAGCTGATCGAGTAAGTAAAACATTTTAATATACATGTTATTTTTTTTAGTCACAGCAGTGCTTTGAAAACTAATTGAAATTTCGTGTTATTAGAGCAGATGAACTTGTACAGAGGATGTTCAAATTAAATTTTCTGCCACGGAAAGAAACAGTTAATGCTCAGCGTGAAAAAATTATAGATTTAGTGAAAAGACACAATTTGGATAGAGGATCTCCAGAAGCTAAAAGTAAAATATTGATTGTGTTACTATAACTTTGAGTCATCACTTAAAATTTTGATTTATTCACAGTTGCAGCTCTGACATGTGAAATTCTTCATTTACAAGAACATATGGAAAAGCATCCAAGAAATAAAAAGTCAAAGATATTCTTAATACATATGATTGACAAAAGAACAAAATTATTGAAATACTTGCGTACATGGGACTACAAACGATTTGAATGGATCCTAGAAAAATTGAATCTTGTTTACAAACCAGCACCCACGTAAGATTCTTTACCACAAGCAATATTTCTTATTTAAAACATAAGACTAATACAATGTGCTATGAAATTGTAAAACCAATTACCTCCTAATAATAATTTTACAGATCTGAAGAAAAAATTGGACCATACAGAAAGCCAGCAATAAGAAAATTAATACAGGAGGAATGTGATAAAATAATTAAAACCAAATTAGATGCGTGTAAAGCAGAGCTTAAAAAACAACAAGTTACCTTCTTTCAAGAAAAGGTTGAAAAGCTTGCATTTATTAGATCACAAGAATTGGCATATGATTTACCACAAAGTGTTACAGAAGAAGATATTGAAATTGCGAAAAAGAAAGCAGAAGAAGTGAGGCTTAATGTTTCTTAAATATTACGTAAATAAAATGTTAAAAACTGCATCATTGCTCGTTTTTATCTTTGTAATATTTATGTAAATTTGTGTCAAAATTTATATATAGAAAAGAAAAAGTATAGACAAGGTGTGAATGTAAATATTTTTATTACTGACCGTAGGTCGAATAGTATTTGTAGTGCTTAGTTAATTGTAATACCTTTGTTTAGTTCCACATACGACAAATTTACTTTCATCTCGTACAAAAATATCGGCAGAAAATATACATATTTATATCAACATGAATCTTCATTATGTAATAATGTATTTCATCGTGACATTAATTACGTGGTTAATTGCATTGTTTCCCACATCTATGAATCGGCAGTCTAGGGCAAACACTTTAATAAACTTCTTAAAAGCCCAATGGGTTCAACTGAACGGGTCCACCTGCTTCGCAGGTATTTCGTGAAATCTTACTCAACTTAGAGAATATGTCCGTGTGTTTTGGAGAATTAGCTACCTTTAAATTCCAAGCAACACGACTGGATGCCTATGAACAGGGACACGAAATAAATAAATTTAACTTTTCAACTGTACACGATGAACTGTGTGGTAGACTTACCTCCGCGCACCAAGTTTGTGCCATCAGAAGCTCATGTTGTGCGGATGGTAAATTTTTACTCGCTGACATGGATGCTCTGCTTAATATAACGGACATGGTATATATATCAAAGGCTGCTTGTGCAATTCTGTGCAAGACAAATTGTTCGTCAACAATTCCTCTACCATACTTTACCAAACAAGTCTCAATAGTTTGACCAAAGGACTCTATGCCCTGTGGAACAATAATGAACAAGTGTTAGCTATTGTAGAATAATGTATTGGAAATAGAGGACGTACCTTTGCACAAAGCACGGAACTTTCCGCTAAGCTTGGATGTACAAGATGTGTAAAAGTAGGTGGTGAACTTAAACCAATCGCCCTGGTGGCTCTCTTCGTTGCTTCCTCTGCGATAACACCTAAATTGTAAGCTGGATTTTTGAAGGCCTTCTGCAATTCTTTCAAATGGCTGCCAGCGTACTGAATGCCAGTGAGTGCGACGAAAAGACGAAGGATATCGTTCGATCCTTCAAAGATTTTAAATACACGCAGGTCTCGTAACACGCGTTCTAGCCCCGCGTCCTTCATGAAACCCATACCACCTAAAACTTGAATAGCTTCGTCGCATACCCACCAGGCTGATTCCGACGCAAAACACTGAAAAAGTATGGGATACATTACTAAAAATACGGTAACCTTACACACGCTAGCCTTGTATAAATCTTACCTTGGAAATAGCGGCTTCCAAATGATAGTTCTGGCTACCTTCATCCATATTACCAGAAATCGTATATGCCAGGGATTCGGTGATGTACTGAAGTAGAGACATTCTGCCGATCTTTTCCTGAATCGTGCCATAGTTATCAATGGTATGTCCGAATTGCACACGTTGCGTTGCGTGGTCAACGGCTTTCTTTATACAGTACCGCATAGTACCAGAAAGAGCAGCTGCCATTGCAAATCTACCATTATTTAGAATATTCATTGCTATTTTGAAGCCTTGACCTTCCTCCCCAAGTACGTTCTCAACGGGAATTTTTACGTCTTCGAAGTAAACCTCTGTCGTATTACTGCATTTGATGCCCAATTTTTTTTCTGGTGGACCACTTGTTACACCACCGAAGGCTCGCTCAACGATGAACGCCGTCATTTTATCTTTCGTTTCTCCGGTTTCCGGATTAGTAATTGGTGTTTGGGCTAAGACTGTCATGATACTTGCTAATCCACCATTGGATATCCAGATCTTACTACCATTTAGGATATAATGGGATCCATCTGGTGACTTCACCGCACGAGAACGAACAGCGCTTGCGTCAGAGCCACAGGATGGTTCTGTCAGGCAAAATGCAGCAATTTCTCCATTGCAGACTCGCGGGAGATACTTGGCTTTTTGTTCGGGTGTTCCCAGTAATGATATTCCCTAATGTGTGAAGATGAAATATACCCAGATACAATTACTGTGCTATGAAAAACACAAAAAATTATATATGATTTTAAATGCTTACTACACCTTAAAACCTATGCCCTGATGCGCTCCTAATGTGGTGCCTATACCCAAATCATTAGCTCCACAGATCTCAACACACCTGGTATACTGAGTATTATTTAATTCTGATCCTCCTAAATCCTGAGGAATTTGAAGAGCAAATGCTCCAAGCTCCCACAGGCTCTTCATGGTCTTCTCATCTATGGATGAATTGGCATCATTCTTAACTGGATCATTTACTTCCTATTGACACATTTCACATTTCAACATACAAAACATAATTAAAAAACTATATACAAATAACATAAACTTCCTTTATGTATTATATAATAATCATGATGACAGTAGTTTACCTCAAAAAATTTTTCCATTGGGTCCACCATCATTTTTACAGTTTCTATTTCATCTTCAGTCAATGGTTCACGGAATGGAAATACTTCACTAGTTTCAAGTTGACCACGGAAGATACTCATAACAAATGATCGGGATTCACTTGGTTTTTTTCCTACTTTTTCTACTTTCTCTGCTCTGGCTAATTTTACAGCAGCAGCTGCTTGTGTTGCGAGGCATCTAGAAATAATTATAAGACAAAACATTCATAATTGTATATTAATTATAACCTACAAATTACATAAAATAATATAAATAACCATTGCACTAAATATTAAAACGTTGTATAACTTTGGAATTACAAACCTATTCACGAAATCCTTTTCTAATGAATTTAACTAACTTGTACAAAGTGCATGTTCATTGTGCGTCCAAAGGTCAAAGTGACATAAAATATTAATATTGGTGTGGAATAACTTACGACCACATATGTAGAAGAAACCAACAAATGTTTATACATAGACATGTGTTAACACTGCTTCAATACACGCCGTAAAAATATCGTCAGAAAATGTTAATGAGATTTATTGCATCTAATGGATTCTTTTCATGATGACAACAGATGACTGCATGTGAGAATCGTACATTAGATGTACCTTTTGAACTCACCTTACACTTCGATCTATTGTTTGTTTTGTGGTAAAATTCTTAGGAATAGCTGTAAAAACTTTCGAAATACGAATCATCGTGACAATTGGAAAAAAAATATTAAACGCAGCACCACTCCGTCCCGAACTGTACCCGACTACTAAAATCCCACTTTAGATATTACATTTTAAGTAGTACACACCTTGCTGCATAAAGCCGAACCGACACAAACCTTATAATGTCAAGTTTACAATGAATTAGAATATTAAAGCAACGCTCAAGGGAAACATTTTCTGCAATGTAAACTTATGACGTCACTTGGCTGTATCTGCCTGTGTAACTTCATTGTTACAAATGGCATGGCTTGCATAGTTACTTGTTTATAATTGCCTTACTTTTAACGCATGTCATATTTTTAGAAAATGCTGAGAGGCCTATAAATCTGACTGCCAATGCAAAAGATGAATAAAGTAATATATTCTTTAATGTTTATTACTGTTGATCTGTTATGTAAACTGTATTAATATACGTTAATATACGTTAGAAATATATTAAAGTTAATTGAAATGTTCCTTAAACATTATGTAAATAAAATGATAGAAACTGCATCATTGTTCGATTTTATCTTTGTAATATTTATGTAAATTTGCGTCAAAATTTATATACAGAAGAAGAAAGATGTAGACAAGGTGTAAATGTAAATATTTTTATTATTGATCGTAGGTCGCATAATATTGGTAGCGCTTAGTTAACTGTAATACCTTTGCAGTTTCACATACGATAAATTTACTTTCTTCTCGTACAAAAATATCGGCAGAAAATATATATTTATACCAACATTGATCTTGATTATGTCATGATGTATTTTATCGTAATATTAATTACGTGGTTAATTGCATTGTTTCCCACATCTATGAATCGGAAGTCCAGGGCAAACGCTTTAATAAACTTCTTAAAAGCCCAATGGATTCAACTGAACGGGTCCACCTGCTTCGCAGGTATTTCTTGAAATCTTACTCAATTTAGAGAATATGTCCATGTGTTTTGGAGAATTAGCTACCTTCAAATTCCAAGCAACACGACTGGATGCCTATGAACAGGGACATGAAATTAATGAGTTTATTTTTTACAACTATATACAAGGTGAACTGTGCAGTAGGCTTACCTCCGTGCACCAAGTTTGTGCCATCAAAAGCTCATGTTGTGCGGATGGTAAATTTTTACTCGCCGACATGGATGCTCTGCTTAATATAACGGACATAGTATATATATCAAAAGCTGCTTGTGCAATTCTGTGCAAGACAAATTGTTCGTCAACAATTCCTCTACCGTACTTTACCAAACAAGTCTCAATAGTTTGACCAAAGGACTCTATGCCCTGTGGAACAATAATGAACAAGTGTTAGCTATTGTAGAATAATGTATTGGAAACAGAGGACATACCTTCGCACAAAGCACGGAACTTTCCGCTAAGCTTGGATGTACAAGATGTGTAAATGTAGGTGGTGAGCTTAAACCAATCGCTCTGGTCGCTCTCTTCGTAGCTTCCTGAGCGATAACGCCTAAATTGTAGGCTGGATTTTTGAAGGCCTTCTGCAACTCCTTCAAATGGCTACCAGCGTACTGAATGCCAGTAAGTGCGACGAAAAGACGAAGGATGTCGTTTGCTCCCTCAAAGATTCTAAATACACGCAAATCTCGCAACACGCGTTCTAGCCCCGCGTCCTTCATGAAACCCATACCACCTAAAACTTGAATAGCTTCGTCGCATACCCACCAGGCTGATTCCGACGCAAAACACTGAAAAAGTATGGGATACATTACTAAAAATACAATAACTTTACACACGCTAGCCTTGTATAAATCTTACCTTGGAAATAGCGGCTTCCAAATGATAGTTCTGGCTACCTTTATCCATATTACCAGAAATCGTATATGCCAAGGACTCGGTGATGTAATGAAGTAGGGACATTCTGCCGATCTTTTCCTGAATCGTGCCATAGTTATCAATGGTACGTCCGAATTGCACACGTTGCGTTGCGTGGTCAACGGCTTTCTTTATACAGTACCGCATAGTACCGGAAAGAGCAGCTGCCATTCCAAATCTACCATTATTTAGAATATACATTGCTATTTTGAAGCCTTGACCTTCCTCCCCAAGTACGTTCTCAACGGGAATTTTTACGTCTTCGAAGTAAACCTCTGTCGTATTACTGCATTTGATGCCCAATTTTTTTTCTGGTGGACCACTTGTTACACCACCGAAGGATCGCTCAACGATGAACGCCGTCATTTTATCTTTCGTTTCTCCGGTTTCGGGATTAGTAATTGGTGTTTGGGCAAAGACTGTCATGATATCTGCTAATCCACCATTGGATATCCAGATCTTACTGCCGTTAAGGATGTAATGGGATCCATCTGGTGACTTCACGGCACGAGAACGAACAGCACTAGCGTCAGAGCCACAAGATGGTTCTGTCAGGCAAAATGCAGCAAATTCTCCATTGCAGACTCGCGGTAGATACTTTGCTTTTTGTTCGGGCGTTCCCAATAATAGTATTCCCTAATGTGTGAAAAAGAATTAATTTCAGATACAACTACAGTGCTATGAAAAAATACAAAAAGTTATATATGATTTGAAATGCTTACTACACCTTAAAACCTATGCTCTGATGTGCTCCTAATGTGATACCTATACCCAAATCATTAGCTCCACAGACCTCAACACACCTGGTATACTGAGTATTATTCAATCCTAATCCACCTAAATCCTGAGGAACTTGAAGAGCAAATGCTCCAAGCTCCCATAGGTTCTTCATAGTCTTCTCATCTATGGATGAATTGTCATCATTCCTAACTGGATCATTTACTTCCTATCGACACATTTCACATTTCAATATACAAAACATAATTAAAAAACTGCGTATAAATAACATAAGCTTCCTTTATCTATTATATAATAATCATGACAGAAGTTTACTTCAAAAAATTTTTCCATTGGGTCCACCATCATTTTTACAGTTTCTATTTCATCTTCAGTTAATGGTTCAGGGAATGGAAATACTTCACTAGTTTCAAGTTGACCACGGAAGATATTCATAGCAAATGATCGGGATTCGCTTGATTTTTTTTCTATTTTTTCTACTTTCTCTGCTCTGGCCGATTTTGCAGCAGCAGCTGCTTGTGTTGCGAGGCATCTACAAATATAAGACAAAATATTCATAATCGTATATTAATTATAACCTACAAATTACATAAAATAATATAAATAACCATTGCACTAAGTATTAAAACGTTGTTTAACTTTGTAATTACAAACGTATTCATGAAATAATTTTATAATGAATTTAACTAACGTGTACAAAGTCCACGTTTACTGTGCGCCCAAAGGTCAGAGCAACATAAAATATTAGCTTTAGTGCGGAATTAGTTACGACCACATATGTAGAAGAACCAACAAATGCTTATATACAGATATGCGTTAACACTGCCTCAATACAAGTAGTACAAAAATCGTAAAAAAAAAGTTATTTATTTCCTCTAATGGATTCTTTTCATGTTCTAAATATGATGCCAACAGGTGTATGCATGTAAAAATCGTGCATTAGATGTACCTTTTGAACTCACCTTACACTTCGATCTATTGTTTGTTTTGTGGTAAAATTCTTAGGCATAGTTGTAAAAACTTTCGAAATTCGAATCATCGTGACAATTGGAAAAAAATATTAAACGCAACACCACTCCGTCCCGATCTGTACTCGACTATTGTCGACTACTAAAATCCCACTTTAGATATTACATTTTAAGTAGTACACACCTTGCTGCATAAAGCCGAACCCACACAAACCTTATAATGTCAAGTTTACAATGAATTAGAATATTAAAGCAACGCTCAAGGGAAGCATTTTCTGTGTGCAATGTAAACTTATGACATCACTTGGCTGTGTGTAACCTTCAAATTTTTAACCTTCATTCTTACAAATGGCATGGCTAATTATGGTTATTTGTTTATAATTGCCTTCCTTTTAACGTATATCATATTTTTAGGAAATGTTTATTCTGAGAGGCCTATAAATTTGACTGCCAATGCAAAAGGTGAATAACGTAATATATTCTTTAATGTTTAGTAATGTTCACTCATTATGTACTTGTTTTCACTCTTAAGCTGAATGTGTTTTTAGAATCTATTTTGTGTCGCATTTGCGGCGCGGATGTTGCATACTCGAGTGATATCACAAACCAGTTGAGTCCAAATGCCCTTGTGTCTACCAATAACACTTTATTTGGACGAAGTGGAATAAATATTCAAGTGTTGCAAAATCCATTAGGAATACAATTTCAATTGATCACCTCATCACATGCATATTGCATAGTGTCAGCACCTGAGGTATGTTTACTTTAGTCATATTTTTATAAAGTTAACATTTTTTATATACATAATATACTTGGACACAGTGGCACACAGAGTTCTCTTGGTATCCTGGATATGCTTGGAAAACTTGTAGCTGTAGACACTGTAGTACACATATTGGATGGTATGTAGCTACTTAAAAAAACAATTTACAATTTGCAACAAAATTATTTTTCTTCTTGTCTCATAAAGGATGTTTGAGCCTCTACATTCCATAACTGATGGTAAACAAATTCCATCTGATATAGGGTTTTATGCCTTAATTGTAGACAAAATTCTTGAAGAAGTCTGTAAGTATCTACTATGTACACAAAATACACATTTTTTAGTTTTGGTACATCATTCCTGTTTTGTAATTCTAGTTGCAGATTCTCTGATTGTGACTTCAAAATTTGATAAACGTTGAATAGGCTAGCAGAAATAAAAATGTCGGAAAACGATTCGCTGACTGATGAACAAAAAAAATTCTTAGCTGAATGCGAAGAATTATTTAAGGATCGGTATACGGAGAATGATGCTGAATTTATGAAGATGAAAAATGCAAAACCAAAGGATCCTCCAATTGCATACCCTTGGTCCCAGAGATCTAGAGGTAATAGATGGTCAAGACAAAATCATCACCACAGGAATAGACGTAATGAAAATTGGGAACGACGACGATATGATAACAATGCGAGTGAATCTGATCGCCGAGGTACTAAACGAAAACATCATGATGAATGATTTTTTATTCTATATACATTGAAACATTTTGTAATTAAAGAATGAATTGTCTTGAATAAACGTCTCTATAAGCAAACTATCTTGAATCCACTTCAACATTCTGTACAGATCATAGGTAATTACAATGTTTAATCTTCTCTTCATTCTCATTTCCAATATTTCAGCTAAACAATGATTTTAAGAATTCTGTTCTATCTTCATTCTGAGTAGCATTTGTTTTCTTTCTATTTCTTATTTCCATATCAGTGTCCCTTTGCCTGATAGAAGGTAGCACAAAGTCTGTTGTTATTCCCTGTGCTTGTTTTTTACGTAATTTACTGCTTCTATCAACATTATAGGAGAAGTAATTAGCTTCTCTCTTAGCTTGTGATATTTCAGCTCTCAACCTCTGTTTATGTACAGCACGTTCATATGCCAAGCGTTCACTTAAATGAACCCATTTAAATCTATTTAAAAAGTAGACAAAATGTCATAATGTTAAATATAAAATTGAAGAAGTAATTGAAATAGATTAATGTATATTACCTTGGAAGATATTTGATATTCCACATAATGTCATAAAATTTACTTTTCTTTCTTGTTGATATCTGTGTGTTGTTCAAAGTAGCTGCAACAAATTTAGCAACCTTCTTGCTCTCAAATTCTACCCAGCCTTCAGTGAAATCTTTTGCCGGCACCTTTCGCTTCTTTTTCTTTTGTTGCTGATCATTAGCCATCTCTATAAAATTATACAACCATTAAACATAAGTTCGATATTTGTTTAATTAGAACACTAACCGTGATTTGCCAGTTGTAAATAGACTCTTCCTATTGTACCGTATGCAGAAAGTATTTCGCGGAGTTTCGTAACATTCATAAACTTTGGAATAGTTGACAAATAAATAATTCCACGTTTTTTCTTCTTTTTTACTGTTGACGTTTCGATACTTAACCTAACCGTGTCATTATTGTCATCTACACTATTTTCCTCTCCTTGACTGTCACTTTCCGACTTTGAACTTTCTTTCTCAGATGACATCGTCAGTACAAATTACAAAAGGTACGGTTCAATAAAAATTACAATCCGTCAAAACACCGTACACGTGTATGGTGACAAAAATTTTATCGCACACATGTCGACCAATGTGAAGAATATTCATTTTTGAACGCCAAAAAATCCAGTGTCGCCACCCTCTACATTAAATTATGAAGTTTCGTGAAGGTGGCGACCATGATAACCGCGCGAATATTTAAAAGTTCGATGTGGGAAGAAGCGTACCGTAGAGATGCAATGGTCGAAGTTTAACATAATACATTTGATTTATTTCGTTTATTAATAAAGTACTATCCACTAGCGGAACTCGGAGGAAACAAAATTACATGCATGAAGAGCGGACCAGGTACTTCCAGGATCCGCTCTAGGATAATTCGTTATTTTATTAACGGTCGTACGTGATTGAAGATCACGATCATTGTTGGGCGTACAGTATTGAATTTCTAGGGTGAAATAATTAGAGAACAATTCGTCGTTCCGGGCTGAAACGTAGTAATGCAGCGGGGGCCGACCTACGACCATCGCCGACGGATGATGGGGGACCAATTTTCGCCTCTCGCTGCTGAAGAAATGAATCCAGCGGCAACCTGAAATCAAATCTTGTCAGCTTCCTATACTGGCAGAAGATTTCTTCCATATGGTTTACAGACCCGCCGGGGAAGTTCTCTAGAAGGGAAAGCAGGATTTTCTCGCGATCGTTGAGCCTTGACAATCCATAACCGCTGGTACCAGATCCTTCCCGTTTCCCAAACCCGATGGCGGTTGAAATGTACTCAGGTTTATAGCCACGAATCTCCCTCTGCTTCGTCCGGTGCTTGTCGAGATGAGCGGATGTTCGGGACAACCTGGACGCCTCCACTGCGGCGAAGACGAGCAAGAAGCCAGCTGCTATCATCAGTCCGCGACGCATGATTCTCTATTAATGCCCGCAAGATCTACCCTTTATTATAAATTAAAAATTCAATTTATTGCAGGAGCTTCTTCAAGCTGTTAGGAAATTTCGTGGATCGTCGCATATGCCACGAAAAATATAGAAGATTCAAGAAGAGACACGGACTTCTTACGAGATCTCATTAGTTCTTTACTTAATATAAATTAATGTCTCGATGAAGCGAGGTTTAATATTAATATCGACAGGTTTCGATTTCTTCTTCTTCCCAGATGGCTGGAACGGAACACGCCCAGTCGCTGCGAAATTTCTCACTATCTGCAACAGTGGCTGTTATATAAACGCATTGAATTTTGCAATCAACGAAATGGATGAAGGAATGCTAGACCAAAGTAATGTCGTTGCTCATTTAATTAGCACAAGTGCAAGATATAATAGGATCAAGTGCGTCTTACCTCCAGCTTCGCCTCGGGAAATATTCAAGGATTAATCTTAGGCATTTTAATCACATTTAAATCTATAGAACCGCCAACAAAAGATTACTGCTATACGAAGCTGACTTTTAGAGATAACAAGCCCTTCTCAATCAATCCAATATTCTTACGCATATTGTTGCTATCTGCATTCGGATACTAAAGATTATGCGCGTACTTCGAAGTACGGCCTACGCGCGATGCGAGAAACAAAATGCGACCTACTGGAACTACTTTTTAATTACACTGGAAACCTCTTAGGGAGCAATTTAGGCGCGAGGTAGTAATGTGGATCGATACAATTTTCGAATGATGATATCTACGTTGTGTTTCTCTGAAGATTATAAAGAAACACCCAACCATATTCGTACCGAAAGGTTGAGGAGGACGGACGAGCCGATCTTTATATTGATCGCGATTTCCGAAGTTAGGTAACCGAGAGAAAAAGAAGTCATGCAAGCGCACGTAGGAAGGAGACTGGGCTGGGTATTGTGCCCCGGCCCGTTTTGTAGGAAGCCGCCGATACCCGGCGTCGTCGTCGTCGTCGTCGTCGTCGTCGTCGTTGCCGGCGGCCGTCACTATCGGCGGTCGTCGGCGTCGTCGGCGCTTCGACCGCCGTCCTCCGCTGACTTTCAGGACGGAAAATCATTCATTAATCGGTCGAACTAGCGAGGAAGGACCTGGAAATTTCTAGCGGGGCATGGACGGATTTCATGTCCGGTCTCATCGTGCTTTCCCACCTGCGGGACCGCAGGGAATTGAATGCGTAGGCGTGACCCCTCGATGAGTGACGACGGCGACGGCGACGGCGACGCCCGCCGTCACCGCCGGCCGCACGCAAGCCGCCAATGCGTAAAACGAGCCTTCACTGCAGTGAAACGCAGGATTACGGTTCTGCGTAGAGCCAGGAAATTTCCTCGGAAGACCCGACGCCCCGCCTTCGCACTTCATTGTCCCTGCGCCCCGACTGTTAGCTCACGGCTAGATTTATATCGTTATTCATTGGAAAATTCTGTATAAATGCCAGGCAATTTATTTCTTACATTGAGTAATAAAATACAAGCGGTTTAGGAATGTACAATGACGTGTTATTTCGACGTCTTCCCGTGATAATTGTGTAAAATCACAATAGGAATTTCTTTAAGAACTTGCGAATCCTCGATTCGTGCATATTTCACGAAGAGATCTACAAAGTGTAGAGCGACTGCCGTGTCGGTTTCTGCCGGATCACTTGCCATCTTGGCGCTAGAAATGGCATAACAGACGATGTAGAAATACACCCTTATTTAATATAAATTTATTTATAGTAATAGACTAGTCTGACATACCTTTCTACAGCCACAAGCGATACGATATAAGACCCAAGATATCGAACATATTCTTTCATTACTGAACCATGAAATTGCCGTAAAACTGTTTGTACACCCATCGCAAATATCACAGCGTCCATAGGGTCTTGAATCTTTTTACTGCATAGGCTAGCTGTAAAAAAAAACAGACATTCTACTCGACGTTTACTAGCCAATACTTTAACCATGAACGAATATCACGTACCTATGTCTTTACAGTAATGCAGTTTGTTTAATTGGGAAATAGTAAATAAGAATAGTACAAGTCCAATTTTATTGAAGCTAGTTGGAGGCTTTATATAAATATTATTATGAGGATCTGTTATGCCAGCCCAGTTGAGCCTTATGCCAAGTTCATGAATTAATTTAGTATTGTCCTTTTCTTCGTTCTGTTTATCTGCAGTATTTTTGCTTATTTCTGATAATATAGCCCTGTGAAGGATAAATGAAAGATCAGAACACGGATAAACTGTTTGAGCATAAAGGATTATATTAATGCGTACGCATTTAAAGTACGCAGTGATGCTTCCATGTGCTTTGCCTCGAATTTACACGCAGTATTTAGTTCATAGGCTATCTTTTTCTTTAATATTTGGTAATGTCCGACTTTTAATATCCATTCTTGAAGCTGGGAGAAAATTTTTTGTGTCTGACTGTTGATCGACGAGACGAGTTTTGGAATATTGCTTCCTACGACGAATAATTACGTCATAATTAATCGGCATATATTACCTATAATCCAGGAATCGGACGGATTCCCGTTTCTTTGCTTACCATAAAGGTTATTGTCCGTGGCAGCCAATACCGTATCATATTCTTCCAACATAGACGTTATAGTTTTATTACGAACTTCCTTGTTGACGTAACGTATCAAACTTTCCAACTCTATTACAATAAAGAACGACAGGAGTTTATCCAAACCAGATAATCCGGGTACACCGACAGCTTCTAATATCTTAGAAAAAACATTGTGATTCAGAACTTCATTTTGTGTTTTTAAATCATACCAGGCAAGGGAATGATCAATATAAATCGTTGTCCTGAAACAGAAACAATTAAATCATTTGGAACAGAGGCCCTATGTTATATTAGAAAATATTCTATTACTTTGGATCGGTAATACGAACAAGTTCCCTGGCCAATCTGCCCATAAATGTTAGGGAGCCATTATCAACAGTTGGCAGATTTTTATCTACATGAAATCCGTGTTTCCAACTCTTTCCTTCGACAGGAACCCACGAAGAACCTCTGCATTCCACTTCAATGGCGCTATTTATTATGTACGTTATCTAATAAAAAAAATCATAGGATTAAATAAGGGTAAATAATGAAAACATAAAGATCATACACTCACCTCTTCGTGCCATATCTTCAAGCTGTTGATATTTATATAGTCTTGTATATATTGAAATGATTTACGATATCCATCCATGACTGACGCCAAGTTTTGTAATTTTTGTACGAGGGGTATCTACAAATAAAGACTGTAAATATTGGTATCGATATCGTCAATGAGGGAGGAATACAGATACTGGATCTGAGCGGTACTTTTGATTTCGGATCGAAGACGAGACAATTATGCATTGCCAGGCTAACTTTTTTCACAAGTTCCTGGCGAATACCATCCTCCAGCAGACGGTGAGAATCAACCCTGAGAATACCCAAAGAGACACTTCTTAATGATAATACTCCCTTGGTGAAAACCGATACCGCATATGTGAGTTTTGCCATCTAAATGAAAAGAATATGAACAATTATGTACATTCAGAAGGTTTCTGTACAAAATAAATTAATATATACCTCCAATCTTTCATCTAATTGTGCGTAATCTCTAAGTTTATCTTTATGCAATTTCGTTGGTATTTCCTTAAAAGTATTTGTCTCGAGATGTACGATTTGAGCCAGCAAACCGAACACCGTTTCAGGAATAATCTGTAGTACACGTCTAGCATAACTCTCTAATTCTCTACTATAATATTGCGATACGGAGGATAAATCTGCACTATGGGCCTGATTCACCCGTAGCAATGGGGTTTCTAAAGCAGAGGCCATCTGAAATCAGTCGGTTTTAATTAATCATGTACATCCACGTGTCTTTTTTTACTTTTGATTGTCTTCCTTACTTTCAAGAATAGAGTTTTTAGCTTTATAACCATCGGAGGGTTTTCCTTTATTTTCTCCTGCATGATGCCGACGAATGATTCCATTATGTTCCAAATGTAAGAGCAATCCGTGACTATATTAAGACTTATCATCGTATCTTCTGTGATACTCCTTGTACGAAGCATGTTATGCAAAATTTCCCGTGTATCCGCCAAGTATTGTGAGATGTACAAGTTATTTTCCAGCTGATGAAACTCTGAAATATTTTTTATTCAATATTATGGCGTATGAGGAAAGATTAGTGGATACTGTGTATGTACCTTGGACTTCTTCCAGTGCTTGCAAAAGCTGCACGATCTTTCTACCATCTTCCTGTTGCAAGGATTCAACGTGTTTACTTATCTCTACAAACCACGCGTGGAGGTTCGAGTTTTTTTCTACACCATCTAAAGCTTTATTGCCCCCAAATACTTGTGAGAGATCCGTAACTCGTTCTACACAGGTCGCTTTGTCCTTCAACCATTTAGCTTCTTTCCCAAGCAACAGCTAACAAAAGTACATTCACCTGTTATATTTATTTGTCTTTCTCGTACTTTCACTAATAGTACAAATCAGACGTTATCACTGACCTCTTTATATGTTTGTTTAACGTCTTGCTCAATCTGTGCCGTACTCAATAACAATCGAAGACATATGTCTGCGGAATATTTACTCTCCGTAATCACTAATTGCCGAAGAGTGCGCGTACGCTTTGAGTCTTCCAGTAGTACTGTCGGCATGGTCGTATGTAAAAGAATCCAGTGCAAAGCTACGTTACAATCTCTAACTAATTTCACTAAAGAGCCAATTGCGTTTTCGTCTAATTTCGTGACCGTCAGTTGAACCTGATCAGCTTTACTTGTTAATTTCTGAAACATATATCGTCTGTAATCCCTAACCAGACTCATACAAGTTTGTTCTGATTACCGTACGGACTTACCTCCATTTGTTTACCGTACTTCTGAGCGATTTCTTTGATATTCGAAGACTCGAGAGTATTGTTCAGCGCAGTTCGAGCTGCTTTGTATGGTGACCACCAATCGAACAAATTAATTACTACTCCCATGTAAATTCCAATCACCCAATTGTCGGGAAAGAATCTGTCGACAATCTCCCTCATGATCGCCGTATGCGTGTGCAGTACGGATGATTTAAACCAAAGTATAATGACCAACATAGCTGCCTGTGTAGACAATGCGGTACTACGATGCTCTGGATGTGGATAAGCAAGACTTTGATTGTATAATTCGTCGGTACGTAAACGTCCAATAACCACATCAATTAAGGATTCGTCCAGTGGTACTCTCCTAAAATAAACTTATTATTAATAGTTCTTAAAGAGGACTTTATCACATAATTAATTAGAAAGCCAGGATACTTGAAATAGTCTTCTGGGTAGTTGGTAGGCCTTTTAGAAACTGTCCTGGAGAACCCAGTCGATCTCAGAAGCATACAAACATCATCTACTCTGGTAAAGGATGAAGATTGTGCATTGTATCGATAATAAGAAACTAACAACCTTTCTCTTACTCTCCCTTCAAAATGATAATCCATTAACAACAGCATAACTCCATATAAATATACAGCCTCACACTGCAAACAAGTAAATACTCAAGGATTTTGTTGTGTATATTTTGAGGTAGTTCTACTATATTTTTTGTCTTCCTTTACCATTAATTGTTTTCCTTCCTCATCTAACATAATAGAATCTATTGTTTGATGGATATACAATCCATCTCCCAATTCTTCAATATACTGATTTAAGTCTGCCACATATTTATGAACGCTTTCAAAAGACAAATAAAATCTTGATAGGATATCAGAAAAATTACTCCTTAATTCTTCATCAACTTCTTGAAGTACAGGGTCATTTTCTATCTTTTCCTCGTATGTGGTGGCTGCTTTAAAATAGGCAAAATCAATGATAATCGAGCCATATTTTTGAATCAATTGTTTTGAATCTAATCTGCAAATTTTATTACCAATTACTTTTAATAAATATCAGGAAATTTATTTGACAACAAAAGGAGGTTAGGTGTAACTAACCTAAAGACAGGAGGGACATAATCCTTTAATCGCATTATTTCGGCAATGATAGCATTGCCTCGAGAAACCAGGCGTAATAAATTTTGACCGCATACATTATTTGCTGCTAAGAAGTCACCCATTTCGAAATATTACGTTGTTGTTTACTACTGTCAACGAATGACAGCAGCGGTGATTATTGTTTGTAGCTGGCGGCGCTGAGTTTGTGTTGATTAGCACTTGACATTGCTGCCAAATGTCAGATATTTTTGAATGACCAACTATTATGTCGTCTCTTTAACACTTCAGAAAAATTTGAGATGTCCTTAAAATGTCGTTTAATTTTCTCTGTGTTTCGCTTTTTGTATTGCTAACATTAGGAGGTTGATGAACATTTGCGAGTAAAGAAAATTGGCAATCGTGGTGACATGGCGCGTATTCGCACTCCATAGACTGCGTCTCCATTAGGCGCATGGTGTACATGGTGTATGGTGATAGCCTTCGAAGCTTCGCCTTGAATTTTCTGACTGATTCGCGGTGTCCAGGGAAATGTCGAAAGCCAAAGTATCGGCAGAATGGAAGAAGCGTGTGAAGTCAGAATATATGCGATTGAGGCAGATGAAGCGATATAAACGCGCGGATGAAGTTAAGATCGCCTGGAACCAGAATCGCAAGGTCATGAATGGTTAGTATTCATTTTTTCATCGATTTAAAACATTCCCTTGCTGTAAATTTCCTTTAAAGACAGCGTCTGATGTTGATCAATAATACTGAAAAAATTTGACCACAGAACTTCTTGCTAATGAACAAAAACGTTGGGCGGATGGGAAAGCAATGTGGCATGCCTTACAAGACATTCCTGCTCATGTTTCTTGTATGAAGAAGGCTGAAATTACGAGTTCTGATGGAGACCTTCAGACGTGCCCTGTGAAAATAATCAATGCTGTCAGTCCAATTCCTACAATGTATACGTGGGCTCCGATTCAACAAAACTTCATGGTTGAAGATGAGACAGTTTTACACAACATACCATACATGGGAGATGAAATATTAGATCAGGATGGAACTTTTATTGAGGAACTTATAAAAAATTATGATGGAAAGGTACACAAAATAATAAATTTCTTAGTGTATCTTCCCATTTCTAGGATGACAAATATCTCATTCTTTTAATAGGTACATGGTGATAGAGAATCTGGATTCATGGATGATTCAATATTTGTTGAACTGGTGAATGCCTTGGCTGCCTATGAGAGGGAAGACAAGGAAAAAGAGCAACCAAAGAGAGGAAAGGATTCCTCAAAGGAAAAGGAGAGTCATAAGGATGATGAACAAAAGGATGATGTAAAAACTGAATGTAAGTCTGCAAAAGTGGGAGAAGATCAAAAAGCAGAACCTACTCCATTCCCATCTATGCAAATATTCAATGTGAGTGAATGAGACACATGAGAGCTATGTACATTGTTTAAATTAATGTAAAGCTAATTTTTATACTCTGAATTGTCAGGCTATCTCTAGTATGTTTCCTGACAAAGGCCGTCCTGAGGAGCTAAAAGAAAAATATATTGAACTTACGGAACGGTCTGATCCAAATGCACTACCTCCTGAATGTACTCCAAATATAGATGGGGTGAATGCAAAGAGTGTCCCAAGAGAACAGACTATGCATTCCTTCCACACACTTTTCTGCAGAAGGTGCTTCAAATACGACTGTTTTCTTCATCGTGAGTATGAGGTTTTCTATTCCTTGTACATATCTCGTCATCAAATTCTACTGAGTAAACAGAAAAACATTGAATCTTAACTTGAGAAACTCTCTATGCTATCCCAGATACAACTTTTTGGTGACGTATAGTCTGTTACATGTGGATACAAAAATCGTCTATAATTTGCAATAATTTGTGATTCCTGATTTCTCACAGCAGCCAGGGGGACATCGCCGCAAGGTAAAAACCGCCATTGCATGCAGACGAGCATATTCGATCGAATGCTTTTTTTGTTTAGCACGGACGCATCATCGCCAAGGGCTCATCTATAATCATAATTCATTCGCCGTTCATTGCGTCACATGCCGACTAAATAAAAACTCCTTTCGATAACCGCTTTCTATACTCAGTTCCTGCTTTGTTGCTTGTAGGTCTTCAAGTCTGTCACCCGGGACCAAACTTACAAAAACGTAAAGGACCGGATCTGAAACCTTTCTCTGAACCCTGCGGGTCAGAATGCTACATGCACTTGGTAAGCGTTGGACTGACTACGAGTTCGCTGGGTCTCTACAAGGATAGAGAGAGAGAGTCATTGTTTCTTTCAGGAAGGAATGAAGGAAAAATTAGCGGCACAGGCAGCCGATGTGAAGGAAGAGGAAGCTGATGAAAAACGCGGCGGTCCTAGGAAAGTACGTAAACAAGCGAGTGTAGATTCCGGTAATGAAGCTAGCAGTGAGGATAGTAACGATAGTAATAAATATGGACAAGGTGGTAGCTGCCAAGGTGAGTTGTTGTTTATTTGGAAACGCTCGGCCGACCGATTGAATGACCTAATTCTCGTTGAAATTGTCGTGTAGACTTCAAGCAGAATGTAAATAAGGATACAAAACCAGAGGAAACAATGGAAGAACAACAAGCGCAAGCGGAGAACCAAACGCCTTTTATGTTACTGGGAAAGAGGATCAAGACAGAAAGTGAATTTTCGTGGACTGGTTCCGAGCAAAGTCTTTTCAGAGCTCTGCATAAAGCATTCCCCGGTAATCCGTGCGCTCTGGCACAAATAATGCTGACAAAAACTTGTCAAGAGGTATACCAGTTCGCGCAAAAGGAAGCCTCCGACATTCCAGCAGTTGAAAGCTTGAAGGACTTTACGCCACCGAGAAAGAAGAAGAAGAAGCATCGTCTTTGGTCGATGCACTGTAGGAAGATCCAACTGAAGAAGGACTCAGGTGTGCAAAAATATTTTGCAATACATTCGGTTATACTGGAAATATTTACATTTCATTGACAACTTGGCCCTAACTATAGGTGCAAATCATGTACACAACTTTGCCCCCTGTGATCATCCCTTACGACAATGTGACAATTCCTGTCCGTGCATTCAAGCGCAGAACTTCTGCGAGAAATTCTGTCAGTGCAGCAGCGAATGTCAAAATCGTTTCCCCGGATGCAGATGTAAAGCACAGTGCAACACGAAACAATGTCCATGTTATCTGGCTGTGAGAGAATGTGATCCTGACCTTTGTCAGACCTGTGGTGCGGACCAGTTCCACATTACTAGGATATCGTGCAAAAATGTTAGCGTACAACGTGGCCTTCGTAAGTTTCACCTGCCTTTACCCTGTCCTTAAGATCTGAATTCAATCAAAATAATATCCCATGGCATATGTAGATAAACATTTGTTAATGGCACCATCGGACGTTGCTGGCTGGGGAATATTCCTGAAAGAATCAGCGGCGAAAAACGAGTTCATCTCTGAGTACTGTGGAGAAATTATAAGTCAGGATGAGGCTGACAGAAGGGGAAAAGTCTATGACAAATATATGTGTAGTTTCCTCTTTAATCTCAACAATGGTACGATTCCTTACAAATCAACTACTCTCTCATACATGAAGACATTATAATGAATAATGGATTTCTAGATTTTGTGGTGGATGCTACTCGCAAGGGCAACAAGATTAGATTCGCAAATCATTCGATAAATCCGAATTGTTACGCTAAAGTGATGATGGTCAATGGGGATCACCGAATCGGTATCTTCGCTAAAAGAGCTATTCAGCCCGGTGAGGAATTATTCTTCGATTACAGGTATCCTCCTTTATTATAAACGTCGTTTACTTAGTCTACAGTATTCTTATGTCTGATCTATTTCCCCATTCTCACTCTCTAGATATGGTCCAACCGAACAATTGAAATTCGTTGGTATCGAACGAGAAATGGAATTCCTCTAACTCAAGCGATAAAAAATTATATTGCGTACGTTACTCGCATGTGTTTACGGGACAAATACGTACCTGATCTTGACTGTTTAAAGAATTGTGAAGATTCACATATAAATATATATATATATATGTAATAAATCCATTATTCTTACTTTAAGCTATTGTTTAATAATAAAACGTTTTCTTCAAAACAATTGTGGTTACACTGATTACATTACTGCTTGACCTTTCCTGTCATGTAAAACAAATGATTGCGCAGTATTGTTAATTTGGGGGACGAGTGATCTTATTGTTAGATTATTTACATATGGGAATGAGACTGTCGCAATTTTTGCAATTAATGAGACAAGTTTGGGCGCAACTCTAACGATTAATTGGATTGTTGAAACCTCTCACGAGGAAGCGGAGGACTGTTCAATGTGAATAATTGGAGAGATTTAGAAGGAGTGGTATATCACTGCAATCTTTCCCCATTGTACTTGTATACCATGTGCGTAGTTCGCGATTATATGTATGCGAATATCTTGCATATTAAACTGCATGCTGACAACGGTTACGCGTGATCATGGATTATTCAGTGAAATAAAAATTGTAAACGACTCTTCCTGAGAAAGGCTGTCTCATGAGAAATTGTTATACGTTTCCCATGGAATTCATGACAAATGTTAATACTCTGCTAAAGTTATGAGTGGGTTAGAGTGTGATTTCTTCGCAATTAATGTAGTCACTTTTAGAATTTCATATTCAAATCCGCTTTTTTTTTCTGTGAACGTTTAAATTGATATTTATAGAAACAAAAAGCAAGGGGAAATGATGAAAAAAAGATGATGGAAGTGGGCAAATGAATCTAATTATCATGCAAGCGCCCAGCTCGTTGGAATAAGTGTCTGATTTTCGGGCTTGGCGAAGATTTATCGTTAGATCCAGTTAGATACGGCATGTGATGTTCCCAAGCGCGGCTCGGGCAGATGATTGCACATCACACTCAACGAAGCTGGTCTGGAAGAGAGGCCAGCAAAAATGTAAGTGAATGTTCCCGGTATATATAAAGAGGAATCGCACCGGTGATGCTGCAACATTACAGTCGAGTGATCATCACCGCGCGGTCCGTGAAAATCCTAACAGTTTTTCTAATCCCGTGAAATTCGCAAGGATGATGTTCGAGGTAAATCAACCCTAGATAAAAAAATTTTTAAATCCGGCCATCATCGGAAGAAACGCTTCTGAAATTTATTGAAAATTGGAGAATTAGAAAAAAGAAATGATTTATGGTGTCGAATGAATCATTCGAAAAATTTCATTCACTTTCGTCGCGTTCGTGAGACTTTATCTTCAATAATTTAGCTTTAGTTTACGCTATACATATATGTCTATGTCGGTCAAATGTCGGGATGCGCGATGGGCACTCCTTAGAGGTACAAATCTCCTCGTCTACGTTATGCAATACAGTTTTACCAATACATCACGGGCACTGCGCGTCTCGCAGAATCCCTGAGAGAACGCGGGTTCCCATAAACTCCTGAAATCGTGTTTATTTGCAAGAGAGTTTGGCGAAACGGCTTTCCGATCCTTCCCCGAATAAGGGAATCTTTCAATTTTCACCCCTTCAGCATTAATTAGAACGTATTTCCTTTTTCAGATCATCGTTTTATGTGTCTTGGTAAAAGTCAGCCGAGCGGGAATTTTCCAAGAGTGAGTACCTGGGAGCCTTTGTTAACAAGACCGAATTAATTTAAATTGATTAGAGAAGGAAAGGGACCTAAGTTAATTTTGGACGAATAACTAGAGTTTGATGTATTGTGCAGTTCCTTTTTTGTCATAGATACCCGGAAATTTATAAGGGTCCACGACGTTCTTATCCCTGCACCCCTGTGGGCCGACTGGATGGAGTTGCACCGGCCATCGCCTGCGCCCTCAGATCGGAAACCGTGAATTTACGGCGATCATCGGCTGGTCGATCTCCCTCAGGACCTCCGGTCTTCGTTAAACTGTCCTCGCCGGTTTACAAGCCTCTACCACGCAACCCCTCGCTGGTTTACATCGCACCCCCGGTCGTCAAATCCACCTCAGCTTTTGTCTCTACGGATCGGCGAACGTCTACTATCAAGAATGTCGAACATGCGGTAACAATGGAGAACATTATCGCACGTGGAACCGTATAATTTAATGGCTATTGCTGGCGTACTGAGGGAAAGCAATTTCTTGCAGGCATATCCGCGATACTCCTTCAATTACGGCGTAATCGACGGTTACACCGGCGACTCGAAGGCAGCCTGGGAGGAGAGAGACGGAGACACTGTAAAGGGAGAATATTCGGTCGTGGAAGCGGACGGAACGATACGGACGGTTACCTACACGGCTGATGACAATAATGGCTTCAATGCAGTCGTCACAAGAAGTGAACCACCTCAGCGATCCAGGCAGAATAATGTTGATAACAATGTCAAGACCTTCGACCCCCCGGCGAACAACGTCAAGACGTTCGTTCCCGCTTACATTACAAGAACTCCAAGACACAGATTTTAAAAAATCGTCCGTACTCAATAATTCTTTGAGGGATGGTGATACGATGGTGATACAATTTTCCCACTGCGAGACGTTGAATTATTTCGTTTGCTTCGATCATACGTATTTGTATTTCTGTCGTAATTAATTTAAAATACTGTTTCGTAACACTTTCATTCCTTAATAGCGATACACACTTACAGATAGTTCCTTGCTCATAAGAAAGACTGCCGAAAGTCATGACACATTAGTGTACATTGTATAATACGACAAGAATGTTAGCGATATTTATTAGCGTTCGTATAAAGAAGTCGATGGAATGGCAGTGTTTCACTTATCTTCGATGTAAGTATATGTACATATTTTTATAGTATTGTGACGTAAATACCGTTTAACGTTAATTTACAAAATGAATGAGATTCACCACCGCAGAGAGAACGGATGTGTGTTAATGAAGAGCTACGTGCAGATCATTAGAAGAAACATTTAATACAAAAATAATAAAATAAAATGTATCGTATAATCATAATAATACTTGATGCCAATTATAGGCAGGTTTCAGCATACACTATTTGTTTACATAATAAAGGGACGTGCTCGAGATGAATTTCTTATGATTCGATATTAGTATGTCAAACACGATCGGTACAGTAAGAATTTTATAATTATCATGTGTGATCTCTTGAATGAAATTTAAAGCTAATAAATCTTCAAACATTACGAGATGCTATACTTAAACAAAATGACAGTATTCCTAATCAGTACCATTTTAAACATTATATGGGACGCGGTCTAAAGTTTCTTGAATCTGATAAAATATTTTTCTATGTACATTAGTAAGATGGTTAGTTCCTAATTAGAGGCAAATACATTGTATATCTCCTATAATATTGCAATTGCCGATAGTTCCGATAAAATACTATACAACGTGATATATCTGAGCAATTTTGTACCTATGAACGGAAGAGTTTCATTGACAAGAGACAATACGTTTTTTTTTACAAAATATCGGAGTAAAACCGTTGGTAGGTAAATGCCGTAACGAATTCTACCTGTTTCTAGATCTCTTGTTGCTATTTTTCTTTGCACTATTGGTGGATTTAGTTTTGCTAGCATCTTTATTATTGTGGTTGTCCTTGGTCGGTGTGGAAACATGTTCCAAACTGCCATTGGACAAGGGCCCGTTCGTCAGCTGAACATTACCGTTATCGGAACTATTAAGGGGGCCGTTATTTTGGGCATACCCGGATTGTATCGAGGTGTGATTCTTCCCACTGGCCTCTTTGCTATTGCCAGTGGAGATTGTATTTGAATTGCCAAAATTACAATTGTCCTCGCTCCCGCTGTTTCCGATCTGCGACTCCGACTCACTGTATCGTTCAACTGGAATCAGGTACCTCAGATTAATAGTACAAAGTACGCTCAGACCACAACAGCAGAGTAATAAAAGCGCCAGCTACCATTTCGCAAAAAATCCAAGAGATAAGAGTAAAAAATTCATAAATAATAGTAAAGTAGAAGTTTTACAAGCATTCTAATTATACTTCAAGCAGATGTTTCCACACACTGTATGTAAATTATGATACTTTACTAAGCACTTTGAAATTCAATGTAACATCCATTTGAAATACAGTCCCAGTATGAAAACACAGGCACAAACAAGAAAAGAATTACATAGAATTTAATTACCAAAGCCTGTCATGTTTGAATGTTATGATAACAATATCTTAGAAAGGCAAAGATATACTTAACAGTTCTTGATTTGTTGAACTAACTCTGGTAATTCTATTCTGTTAAAAATGAAGGAATTAACACATCTATACCCAATAGAGGTGCTCTATTTATAACACAACAATACAGTAAATGAAATAACTTATATAAAATATAAATTTGCTACTTATGTAAAGAAACATAAAATTATAATAAATTCTACACAAAAAAATTATAAAAGAAAAGTATAAAAGTGTGAGACATTTATTTTTTATATAAATAGATAATAATCATGAATATCCATTCAGGTCCTTACTTTTTTCTTGTGTATTTTCCACAAGGCCACTGACAGCCTGAAATAATACAAATTGTATTTTCAAGCCTTTCAAACGTTAGCACCACAAAGACTTGGTTGATAATTTTCTTAATACTACTTACAGCCATTGACGTAATAGAAGATTTTGAGAATAATCTTTCAGCTTCCTTAAATTTCCTGTTTCTCTTATCAGCTTTGCTATTGGTATTCTTGTTACTTGCCAAGTATCTGTCCCAACCCCTTATGATGTTGCCATACAATTGTGTATCTTCCAAATAACTTCCTTCGAAAGCATATATTTGGCGTTCCAAATTGGCTAATGTATCCTACAAAGAAATAATTACAGAACAGTTGTATATATTCATGAAAAATAATAAGACTTGATATTGAAGGTGGTATGTGCGAGATAAGAAATACGTAAACAGTCTTGACAGTCAACAATACCTTGAAGCACAAACATAACCTCAACATTTTTCAATCAAAACTCTATATTTTACAGTAATCGACAGAATAATATGAACGGTGTCTTTTCTATGAATTGATTTTGTTGAATGTAAGGCAAACATCTGCTATGATTGTGAAAATATGTATGAATTTAACTGGTTTTCTAATGCTCAGAATATCGTTCTGCTATACTTACGGCAATTTCTGCTTTACGTTTTACAAGTTCCGCCAACTCTGCTCTCAAATCCACGGAGGATTTAGTTGACATTATTCAGTTTGCTCACTGCACTTTCAATGTATTTTACTCAGGATAAAACTTGTACAAATACACAATATACCTTTCTAGAATATTTCAGAGTTTACAACGAATAATACAGTGACTACTTCCGGCACACTAAGTTCCGTTTGCCGCCGAAATTCAAAACTGTTGTCTGTAATTTTTGAAACTTTTGCTTTATTTGTAAATACTGACTGATCGTGAACAATATGGGGAATTGGAAACTATTACTGATAGAACCGAACTACTTTAAATAGTACGTCATTGCAGCTAATGTAAACTGATTAGAAGGCAAATGATATGTTGATGAATTTAAAGGAGATGCAATATTCTAATCTGATGCTAAATATGCATATTAACTTTTTCCCAGCGAGAAATCAATAAGCAACATTGTCGCGCACATCTAGACCTTTTAAATTATTTGCAATAACGTTTGAGCATAATTTATCCGCATTATCTTCTAAGTGCTGTTCGATTTAGGAAGTATTTCGGAACTACTTCGCGATTGCTGGAATGTTTTCATTGCCACCGCAGGCTGGCCCAATCGGGTGCCGTACTTTCCTGCTTTTCTCCCCACTTTGCAACAAAGTATAATGCAGGTACGTCAATGGCTATTGGCCGATGTAAAAGCGGTCGGACGCGAATTACCGCCAGTCTCCCGTAACTAGCCGCACGGTGCGTGTGGGTATGGCAACTTGATTTCGAGCGCAGTGTGCCATGAACATTCGTGTAACTTACAGCGGTAATTAACGAAATTCCGATCTACCTTTACCGTGAGAAAGATCGTACAAGCGAGACAAGGGCCATCGTCTCCTACACCGTGCTTTCTGAAATTCGCTCACAGGCAAACCGCTCTCTACCTCCCGTGCGAAATCGCGCGATCGCCGAATTATTTATTTGTCGTTTCTCCGCGCTCATAATTCGCCAGCGCACGGGGGACGAACGAGAAGTCTGGTTTGTGAGAGAAAGGGGACGCTTGGGGGATATATTTCAGCGTAGCAGTCGATCGAACTGTCGTTTAATTCGGCCCAGCCCGTTTCGGGAAGGGTATAAAATCTACCGCCCAACCGGCGTCTGTCGCACCCGGAAACGAATTCCTCTCTATTCGCGGAACACGCGAGTAAACCTATTTGCATATTGAACTGCGACCTCGGCATCGATTCAAACATTTCCTTCGTCTACGTGGACAATTAATCTCCAGCGAAGGCACCCCGTATCAGCTTCAATACGGTAAGTTCAACCGTAATTCGTATACTATGCTGCTGATACCGGCATTATTAGCTGTCAGGGAATATACCGTTAAACGACACCCTCGCGCAACGAACCTCTAAACGTCGAAGGAAATTGTTCGGTTAAGAAACGACGATATATTCTATTTCTTTAGCGCTGTAAACGGCACGTGCGAAACGATTGACAATAATGGCCTATTGCGCTTGAATTACGACAGTCCATTGTTTCCTCGTAGGATTTTCGCCGCTTCCGATCGTTCATCGGCACATTTGAAAGCCATGTTTCGTCGTAGGGCAGGATTGATGGCTGGGCAGCGTGGTATCGCGAGTTCCTCAATGAGAACATCACCTGACACCATTAAACCGCACCATGAGTGGCGTGATGCGCGACGAGTCAACGGTCAGCCCGGGTATTGGCTGAAATTTCTGCTACGCGTTGGCTTTCCTATCAGCCTCGTAAATTCGAAACGTTGCTATCGGTAGCATCTTCCTCCTTTCACGGATCCTTCCTCAACGCGCAAAATCATTATTACGGTTCTTTCGGGTTTTATTAAAAATTCTGCGCGCGTCGTTCTAACCTACATATCTTCTGCTCTATGCTCTTACACAAAAATGGGAAAATTCCTTCGACGACTCATCGATGGACCCGACTCCGATGCATGACGTACATACGTCAATGTTGTTAAATCTCTCACTAATCTACTTGGACGTAGGTGTCATAAAAAAATCATACGTTCAAAGTGTTAACCGTTAAAAACATGTTTGTTTACACGGAATTTTTCCATTTTAAAGCACCCTTTCTTGGAAGAAAATCCTCTCAAATCAGCTGATTCTGACGCGATTCCAGCTTATTCCCGAGGGACCGATAAATACGAAAAGATGATCCTTTCTACCTGAATTTGTCTGAAACTCTCCGTACCTAAAGTTCAAATAGATGTATCCCTGTTCTGTGCAGGCTGACCACGTGTCGAAGAGTTCTAGTAGCCGGTTTAGCGAGCGTTTATCAGTCGGAGAACGAGAAAGGGCAAGATGAACAAGATGGATTACATGGAGGTCACCCTGCCGAATTATTCGTACGTGTTCAATTTCGAGAAGCAGTTCATACCTGAGGACACGAGGGTATGGATGATGGAAAACTGGACGAATGGCTTCTACTACTGCGGCATATACATGATCATGATCTTTGGCGGGCAATACTACATGGCCAATAGACCGAAATTCGAACTACGTGGAGTCCTTAGCCTTTGGAACACGTTGCTCGCGACATTTTCTATCATTGGTTTCACCAGGACTGCCCCAGAACTCATCCACGTCCTCAGGAACTATGGTCTCTACCACAGCATTTGCATACCCAGGTGAGAACATTTCAATTTTACATCGATCGACTTCGTATAGGCCGTGTGTGTTATTTATTAGGGAAATCAAAGGTGCGATATTGACTCGATGATAGGTAAGAATCCTCTTTCTTCATAGATTCCCATGATACGCGACTTACGTAATTCCAAATAGACGCTATTTTCAGTATTTTTCTTGAGCATAGGCATACGATGATTTCCTTATAGCGTGACGTAATTTGAAAGCATAATTATCCCCGAGACGGAAGGGAATGGGAAAACAACAATAACAGGACGGGTTCGTTGCGTCACAAACCCGTTCCCATAGGAGAACTATCGTTTTCCCTGATCATTTCTCGACGGAAATTCGGAAGTATGTCAGTCACTGGTCGACATCCGACCGAAGAATTCTTATTCGAAAGTAAATAAAAATACACCGCGTTATTGATATTCTTTTAAAAATCTTACTGTAGCACAACATGTTACCTGCTTGGTCATCGAGGCAGTCAGTAAAAAAAAGAGAAATGAATAATTTTCTCTTAATACTTACTTTCGAAATGTGCAAACAGGGTTACGAGCTGTGTGTTTACATGATCAGATTCATTGCCTGGAGCGTACAAGCGTGCTTTCGAACCAAATGATCGCATGTTTACATAATCCAAGAATTTTTTTCCCGAAGTCTGTAGAAACATTACGGCAAATGGTCTGCTATAATTAATCTGTACACAAAGATAATAGTTTGCAAATAAAAAATTACGTCTGCCGGTTATTCATTAAACGACTGTGTAAAGTGATTACGCATCCCGAGGTTGTACAATATGTGTCCATTTTTTGTCGTCACTTTATGCCATTCCAGTGCATATTATGGTCATTGTATTCGTATTCCTCGCTGACTCATGTCATTAAATAAAATAGGTTCGTAGACGCATATGATTAACCCTGTGAGTGCCACCTTACCTTCTAACGGTTGTGCGAAAAGTGTCACAGAAATATTTGGAAGAACCGGGGGTTTTAGGAAAAAATGGAAAAAAGGCTGCGTAGGAAGTAGAGAAATTTCACTTACATCCGTATAATATTTTTGTATAAAGTTTGCGACAATCGTAGGATTATGCGCAAGCCGATCGTTACCTGACGTTAGCGGAATGTTTGATTTTCAGTTGAACAGACGCGCGAGTGCATAGAAAGTAATTCGTCAGCTATTTCCCCGGCTCAGCTGATGTCGATGCTGACACTATGATCATGATTGCATTGCATCAAGGCTAATGATCGCGCATGCTTTTTGTGTACGCATCAACCATGCTAATCGCTGACTTCGCAGAGAAAGTGTTTCAAGAGTCGTAGTTTGACAAACAGTTGATTAAAAACGACTTTATTAGACTCTGTAGAATTTGTTATCTTTCGTTGGTACTATTTTTTAAACTGACCTGTTGGCATTGACAACTAATGATTGGCGCATTCGTTATCGGCGACGATTTTCTCAGATAAAAGGCACGATGCACGACGGTGCCGTTTCTCGGAACCGTGTCAAGGCTATCGATCGGAAAAGAAAGTGCACGAATCCTCCAACCGTTGGAGAATCTCTCGGTGAAAAGAGTCATGTTGCTTTCCCAATTACGATACACACTGGCCATTAGTAATTACGTAAAGGGACGTCTCGTTTGTTGTAGTTTCATCATGCAGGACCGGGTTTCCGGTTTCTGGACATGGATGTTCGTGCTGTCGAAGCTGCCGGAATTGGGCGACACGGTTTTCATCGTGTTACGAAAGCAACCGCTCATATTCCTCCACTGGTATCATCACATGACGGTGCTGCTGTACTCGTGGTTGTCGTACACGGAGTTCACGGCGTCGGCTCGATGGTTCGTCACGATGAACTACTTCGTCCATTCGATAATGTACTCGTATTATGCCTTGAAGGCGATGCGCTACAGGCCGCCCAAGTGGTTCGCCATGGTGATAACGTCGCTGCAGCTGATGCAGATGGTGGTTGGTTGTACGGTGAATATCTGGGCTTATCAGTATCTGTCGGCCGGAGAGGGTCAGTGCCATATCACCCGCACGAACGTCCGATACAGCCTGGCGATGTACTTTAGCTACTTCGTGCTCTTCGCCCGGTTCTTCCACAAGGCCTACTTCAGCGTGAAGACGAGCAACAAGTCCAGCAAGAAGCTCTACGCCAACGGCACGGCGGAGTACAGCAACGGCAAGCTCAAGGCCAACTAAAGGTCTTACCCTTCTAGTCTTTTGGGATCGCACCGACTAACCGCAGAAGGGATTGGTGATCGCGCGGCGCTTTTGTGGCTCGTTGAAATAATGGCACCGGCTCGCCGATATTCACGGTTTTCGCGCGCGCGCGGAGGGGGGGAGGGGGTGATGCTCGCCACGCCGCTGGTCGACGGGCGGTTCTCGAGGAATTTCAATGAGCCAGAAACATCGGACGATGCCGTTTTCTGTTTGTTCAACGACAGGAAAAGTCGCTGCCACCGTCGTCGCCGCCGCCGCTGCCGCTGATGATCGGACAAGAAAGTACTTCGTTATGCCACGCCGCTGGTCGACGCGAGCTACAAAGTAAATCGCGAGGGATTTACACGACAGTCCTACGGCACAAGTCCACGATATTATCGGACGAAGTTCGTCCATGCTGCTGACAGATGCGAACTGCAGAGAATGTCTCGTGTTCTGAGTCCTTCCCAGGGTCAATGTCCACGTTCTTGTGCCAGACGTCTGGCGCCTCGGAAAGAATGTTTTTCGCTTCTGTGCTACACCAATACGACTCTACGTTGCCACTGAAATGGCGCAAAAGTCGAAAACCAGAGCTGCTAATGGAATTGGACAGGCTTCGAGGGCAGTAGCAAGAAAAAAAAGCACTGTGTATCAACAGCGGGTGAATTTCACTCTTCAGCAGCAGAGATGGGGAAGTCAGGACCGAAGATCAACAAGGGAGCCGCCATGATAGGGATTTAAGAGAATTACGTGACATCCAGCGGCCGTAAGAAGAAAAGAAACAGAAAGCTTGTCATGTTGTTACGAGGAACAGCTTGTCCTTGCCACTCTAATCCACTGTTTGACCCGCCCTCCAGCATCCTGCGTGTTCCCGTTGTCGGTTCCTGCTGTTTAAATATATCGTTTCGTGGCGTTATACGTAGAGATGTAATGCAGTAGACTGTAAGACATTGCACACATGCCAAGGTCGGTGGTAGCAAGCACAACGGTGCCTGGGTAGACTGGGAAAATTTTTAGTTTGCGGTGCTATGGACTCTGGAGAAACCGCCTTAGAACAGGATACTAGTAGAGATATTCGAATTGAGGAAAATTGGACTTTGCTAAAAAAAATGTATTCGCTGTAGATTTACAAAAATGCAGTGTGCATCGATCGACGATTTAAACCGACCTGAAGATAAAGTTGGTTAAATCGGGCGACTACGCACGACAGGGAGTGATCTGTCCAGTTAACAGAAACTGCAGTAATTGTACTGACGACTTTATTTTTGTGTTTTTAATCACAGAGTTTGACATTAAGATTAAAATAATTGTGATAACAGATACTCTACAGGAAATGCTGTTCTTCCTCGTTTTTTCTCCGTGTGCGATCACGGATGGCGGAATAAATATTTGCTTTCATACAATGGATGTATTTTTTCTGTTAAATATTCCTCAGAGGAGCGGGGTACTTTACACACATTTCACGTGGCCGCACGTCATTATCCTTATTGTTCAACTAATTCTCAGAATGGTGGGCTAGGGTTATGAGCTCTTTTTTATTATCATTCTAGTCGGTTTCGGCGAAAGTTTCTTAACGATTTTTCATAGGAGGTCGATTCTGAAGTCAAATAAACTGCGTGTTTTACGGCAAACTTTCGACAGATTTTAACGGTAATGATAGAGTAATATTAGATGATTTTCTCTGAATCGAAGCAATCGTGGAAGGCCTGGTGGTCGCTTGGATCGATTTTGCACAAACTCGATTGTAATTGGGATAGATATTAAGTTATGTTTGTGGGACATTCGCCCTAAGCAGAACCAATTGAATAGACCGTTGCTTATTTCCTCGTGGGGCCGTTACCGAGATTATCACACGGTGTATCAGGGGGGCAATAGATAGCGTTCAACACACTGCGCTTGTTTTTCTCTTGTCGCGAAAGAACACGATTCGTCGATTATTTTTCGATACTTTTGTACTTTGCCAGTCAGTAGTCGAGTTATTGTACAAACCATGGGATATGTTGTACATGCAATCTTCGCCAGTGTTAAACGCGTTTAATGTATTTGCCGAGTTTTTCAACCGTCCTATGGTATACGACCTTGCAAAATGTAGGGCATGGGAATGCTCTTACGGTGAAAAATCCAACGAGGAAATTTACGCAGTTAGAATCGGATTTTAAGCTGGCTTTAATTTCATTTTTTCAAAAAATTTGCGAATCGCCCGGAAATTGAGGATCGTCCTTGTACTCACTGCCCTCTGAAAAAGGCAACGATCGATATGCTAACAGTACGCGTATTGCCAAACCAATCCACGAACCGCACAATCCTCTTCTGCGTCGAATCTTTAAAGCGTGCAACAATTTGTATTTAAGCCGAATAAATGTTTTTCTAGCAAGATGATTTGGATGATGTGTGAGACAAACACCTTACCGTCCTGCTGTGCAAGTTAAGATAATCGCTCAGCCTTAAAAAAGCTCTGAGTTTTTCAGGCAATTTACGTCTGGTAAGTCGCTAACTAGAGAACTTCTGAAACTTACTATTGCGCGGAAATATAGATTTTCCTCGTGATTTACGCATGCAGTGATAGCGGCTCATATGCCAGCGCTGATAATATACAAACCACCCTGCTGATTGGGTTCTGCCAACTGCTGTGGCAAGAAATCAGGTAAAATGGATAATAAATGAAGTTAAACGTAAACGCGTACTTGTTGGAGAGCTCTGTCAAATTCTAGATCCAAGACATGTGTTATCGAGCAATGAATGTTCTGAATTTCATATCCGGACGCTTGAAATTACGATAAGCCAATGAGAATGACAACAATTTTGACCCGTCAAATTCTGTGATATGTTAATTATCCAAATTAATAACAAGTAGATTATCCAATGTGGTCGCTCACTTCCCGCTTAACATTCCGATTATCCTAAAGTGTGTTCATATCCATGTCGCAAACCATGAAGTTGAAGTATTTATACGATGAAAAGTGAATAGTTACGTAAAAGCGTGGTGTTGCGGGTTTTTCAGTATTTTTTTTGCTTGGCACGTTTTCTAAAAGTACGCGGAAAAGATCCACGGGTTCGTATCGTAAATAGGTATAAGGTCGACAAGATTTGTTTCTTTCCATACTCTTTGCAAACGACTTGCTGACGTTGGATCATCGAGGATTTTTCCATTGACCGTTGAACGAGTTGACCACTACAGAGGCAGGTCCTTAAAATTCCTAAGAAACAGGTAAAACGTTGATATACCACGTACAGTCAACGGTACTGATCGGAGATACGGTTTATTTCGCATCACTAACATAAAAGATTTGACATGAATTATCCTGCTCGTTATTTCCTCAATTTGAGACACAGGCATATCTTCATAAAAGTCGTCCATATTTTATACAATTTAAATGCATCTAATTATATGAGTGTCAAGCTTGAAATCCAAATGAGTTTACTCAATTTATTAGTTGCTCTGCATATATTGTCTACCAGCATCGATTGAAATGGCGATTTTGCACTATTTCTGTTGGCTGAATACCACGAGGGATAGGCTCTGTGTCGAGAATGTTTTGACGAGACGATCGCACAGGTGTCTGCACGTCGTGGATTTCCGGTCGATCGTTGTCAGACGTGTTCATCCGCTTTGCGGAATCGCACGGTCTCGTCGTAACTTTTCAGTGGCTTCTGTTCCCCTTGGCAGTCACGAGTTAATCTATAATCCCACGTCAACCACCTTCGTCTATTCAACCTCGACTTTCGCTTCGATCCGGCTGCACGTGAATTCACGGTCTAGGTCATTCCTTTTCTTTACACCTGCCAGTATTTTGTGTGATTTTGACGGCCCAACATTCACGTTCTTTTTTTCTCTGCGATGAGACTCGTCATCGGTACATATTGACATGGAAATCTTTACATCACGAACGTTAAGTGCTAATAGGTTCTTACCGATTTGAAAAATAGCAGTCCAAAAGTCTAACAATGAATATTTACCGTTCCAAGAATTCAAGAACTACACACGTGACTTCCTCATCTGAATTTCACCTTCGTGTCGCGATAAGGTGAAAACGATACGATGTTCTGATTGTGGAAAAAGCACGTATAGATGGTGAAATAATTACGTTCCGATAAAATAATACAGTATTATCCTCCAAGATTATACTTGAAAAAATGCAAATCTTTTATCACGTTGTTATAAGTTTCATAAGTTTGCTTTTTTTCAAAGGTCGTTTTTCTTTTCGTAAGGTATTCCGTAAGGTATTTATTGGTGAAAGCGCAGGACCTGCGCTGACCTGCTTTTGCACATTTTTCGATGAATATATGTATGTAAATAGTGAACGCAATCTTCTCTTGTTTTTACCTTGATGATTGCATTGAATGCAGAGTCGACTAAAAAATTTAATGAAAATTGAGGGACCTGGTGACCTGTTGACTTTAGCCCCTTCTTTGATATGGTTACGTCACTCGATGAAAAGCCATTGTGTATCCCACACAACGCTCCTACTATTTACATTTACAGTCACACCGACATTATCTTAATATTTAGATATCTTGATCTTCAATACATCCATCGACATTCTGTTTGTGCAGTAACTATTTTTTTTTATGTAGACAATTTTGTCCTAACTCTTAACACTATGTAAGGCTTTTTATGTCCCAGATTTTTGCGAATTTTTGCGCCTTGCGCTATCTAATCAGCGAGTGGTAGAATATCGCAGTGATAGTTTTCAATCTACGAGTAAGGAATAATTTGAAGTGTTTACGCAGTTATTTCCTCATTTCGTCACATAAAATTCGATGGCCAGGTCAAAGGTATCTCTCTGTTGGATTATCCAAACCACCCGGAAATTACGACTGACTTTAAACGGCTTTCGACGAGGCCTTGAAATCAGGGCAACTTGGTAGATTAAAAATAAATTATTTTCTTCCGCACTAGGTACTTAATGTTATGCGATTTCATAACGCTATCAGGGAATACTACTCATCAGTGCCCGGTCAGTTTTTTTCATGTTTTGTATCAATATATTATTATGCAATTCATTCCTACAAGGTAGTAAATGCTATGTGGTCAAGATACGTTAGTAAAAAATATCAGTTGCATGTATTTGTACGTATTAAAGGCAGGCTATTTTACTTTGTATCAGCTGAAGATAGGGGCCTACACTGAATAGACACGAGGCACCTGAATGTACAAACTGTACGTGGCCATCGCACATGGCTAGGATAAATCTGTAAATCTTGTTCTTACCGAGCATAACGTACGCAGGTGTCGACACCGATCGGCATCATTCGATCTCAAGCAGTTCATGACTACTCCAATTAACGTTTTCATTCCTACAAATCGAATAATGTTAAATGAAGTTAACTGTTGTGCAAAATGGTTGGAAATAAATTTTACACACTTTTTTCTTGCCCCAATCTTCAGAAATGTATGTCAGCAGGTCTGTGAGACCTTCAAATTCAGTTCTGCTTTGTGGTGGATTGTTTTTTGGAATTGTTGGTAGTATAGAGCCCATCTTTTGTCTAAATTCAGCTGCATTAGTGGCACCTGAGACCTTCCAAATTCCATAGAATAAAATGCCACAGCCAGTCACTGCGTACAGTGTACCCCAGCCTAGTGCTCTCATAGCGAGCGAGGCACCAGATTCACTGATTCCCTTTACACCTATTATTCCTTCACTGAAGCCTTTTGGGTCCTGTTTACGTGCAGCTGCTAGAGTGCTTCCAAAACCCGCGATTGTTGATATTCCAGCAATAGCACTCAGAAATACTATCGCTGATAGAAAACAGTATGGAGGTTAGCTTTAACTAAAAATAAAGTAAAGGAAACGTGTTGAATAAAATTATGAATTAAACTTACCATACAATTTTTCCTTTTTTTCGTCCGCATTTTTAGAAACAACTATTTTGTTGTGTTGTGTTTGGATATCACTATTAAACTCATGCGGCAACAAAGCATTAGATTTGGCAGCCATTTTTAAATGACTGTCCCAACTAGATATATATACATCACTTCTGGGCTGTAAATATTTTTATTCCGTTCACCCTGTGCAACTTACTTATGTTACAAGGAATTTTGAATAAAAGTGACCCTGGATAATGCAAACTAATATAAAATATTGACAGCTCTAGCGCATACTCCGTACGTTTGTTACTGTTGATAAAACAGATTTCCTCATAACCAAAAAAGGAGTAATGAGCGGATGAAACTGCGTAGTCGCCCGGCTTCTCATCTCCCAATTTATGTGCATTCTATACTATTAAATCCATATTATATATTATCGAAATCGAGAAAAGACTGTACAAAGCCTGGGCCGTTAGATTTTAGATACAGTTAACAACATTTGCCCCAAACAAGTGTGTTCCATAGTACCTGTTCATTAAAAAACAAACCTTGGCACTGTCATTACTGTTCCTCACAGAAATGGAAGGTAATCAGTTAAACAATGTATCAGTGTTGATGATTTATACCTGATTTGGTGCTTGTTATCTCTCTGAAAATATTTATGTTCTAAATGCAACACCTTTTTTAGGTGAAACAAGGCACAATATTGACAAGCTCGTTAGTGAACTTAGAAATGTAGTTAAATTAAATCCTGAAGTGGAAGAGAATGGGGCATCCAACATTGTGCCAATTTTGGATTCTCTAGTTAATGTTAGCAAAACTTCAGCTGAAGGTTATTAATATTTTTTACATAATATCCTGTGTCATATATTCCGTAGAATATAAATGTCATTTTCATATTTAGGGACAACAGAGTTTATAATTGATGATGTCTTTTTAACACTATTAAATCATAAATCCAAAGAAATTGCTACAAAGACAGCAAAAGCCATTGCAGAAATTTCAAAGACTGAAAAAGGAAGAGAAAAGTGTACAAATATAAGTTTAGTAAAGGCATTAATGGAATTATTAACAGAAGATGATATTGACGTATTAACACAAACTTCCAGAGCTCTTGGGAACATCTGTTATGAGAATGGTACCACACTTAATTTTCTTCTTATTTACATTATGCTTGTACAAAATATTGACATTTTGATATTTATGTAATTACAGAAGGTGGAAAAAGATTGGTACATGAAGAAGATGGTTTAAAACATATTTTAAATGTGCTGAAAAAGGGTCTGAACCTGAAGGATTCAGAAAGTGCAAGTATTTTAAGAAATGTCACTACTGGATTCTTATTAAATTTCCTCATTGATCAACAGGCTCTACAGAAACAGGTTAAACATGTTTTCCATGTATGGCTTGTATGAATAGTTTGTCCTTGAATTTAATGAATAATATCTTCCATAGGCACTAGAGGTAGATGCAGTTCCTGTCATATGTAGTATTTTAGAAATGGATGGTACTGCAGGAAGGCAAGCTGCTACACATGCATTATTGACATTAGGAGTATTAAATGATGCAGGTGTAGCCCTTTTGAATGATAGATTAACTGCAGTATTGGTGGAGATTTTAGCAAGTGATACATCATCAGAACTTTCCGAAATGTGTCTGGAAATACTTCATGGACAAGCTGAAGATGGTGAGATTAATATATTTAATTAAAGGCGAAATGAATCATAAAATGGCTAAGAAAAAAATGGTATGTTAAGCCTACTGTACTTGCAGAAAAATCAAAGCTTCTACTAGCAAAAGCAGGAGTCTGTGAATTACTTCTGAAGCTATTAGAAAAACATGGACCACATTGTACAGATGAAGAAACAAGATCAGTATTAAAAGTCGCGTGCAATTTGATTGTCCTGATTCTTACTGGAGGTAGAAATCTTTTCAAAATCATTTAGCAGCGTTATACCATGTAATAAACGTACTTTATTTTTGCCTAGATGATAGTATGAATTTGTTGTACGACAGTAGTAACGGAATGGTATATAAAAAGCTTGTAGAATGGCTAGAAAACAGCGATGAGGATCTACAAGTTACAGCGGCATTAGCTATGGGGAATTTTGCGCGAACAGACACGCATTGCAAACTTATGGTTTCTCAGGGGGTACACCGTAAATTACTGAAGCTATTGCACCAGAACGATAGTAAGGATGGGGATATTAGGTTTCAGCATGCTTTGCTCAGTGCACTCCGCAATCTGGTTATTCCGGTCAACAATAAATCCGTTATATTAAACGACGGTCTGGTTGACGTACTGTACCCTATGTTGGACATTCCGACCTTTCCCGTTGTGTTCAAACTTTTGGGGACACTTAGGATAGTAATTGATGGCCAGAGTGAGTGTGACTACATGATTACAAATTTGTCTTTGAATGCCTTAATTTTCAAAGTTTTCTTTTAATGTGTTTATAGAAGAAGCAGCTGCAGCCTTAGGAAAGAGGGATGATCTCATTAGTAGAGCTGTTGAATGGTGCTCTACAGAAGACCACCCAGGTGTCCAGGGTGAAGCAAATCGTCTACTAGCCTGGCTAATCAACAACAGTAGGTCAGTATTATACACGTATATATCGGTTATTTTGTAAACATTATAATGTCGGTGAATGTTTGCCGGGATACTTCAGGGACAAGGAAGTTGTGCTGTTAATAATAAAACATGGAGCAGTGAAGCACCTTGTAAAGATGTTAATGGCACCTCATGCACTTATGCAAAATGAAGCGCTTCTCAGTTTGACTATTCTGTCGACTATTTGCTTAGAAGAAGCAGAACAAGTTTTGATAGAAGCGGAAATTGGGCAGACACTTGACACGTTTTTCAGGGAGAGTGCACCTAGTCTAGAAGCGCCTATTATGTACAACTCCATTTCCTTTGTGGAAAGTCTTGTTAAGTCAGGTGAATACTAGTTCCATCACTGACTACATGTTATTGATAAGAAACTATGGTCGTAACGATAACGGGATATTTTAGGAAATCTGAAAGAACACTTGAATAAATGGCTCCTGTCGACTGCATTGAAAGAGACGCTTCGAATACGAGATTCTCAGGAGGATTTACGAGAAAAGGTTGAAGCACTACTGGCAGTTTTGGTGGACAGAAATTAAGGATAACTGTGTGTATTTTCTCTATTCATAATGAATATTATTTTTACTGCCAAACCTTAGGCAGGACATAGTCATTCCGATCCAGCCAACCAAACAAATCGCGCAAACTATTTTTCCCAATGCACAAAGAGCGCGGCAGACTGACTTGGCTCTGCAAACGAAAGGATCAATTTATGCGTGCGGCACATAGTGTTGCATGCTTCGTTCGCTCTAAGGACAAATCAATCGCTCTATCTTCTGAAAAAAATATAATATACAATGTATTTTACTTATTGACGGAATAAATGTTCCCGCGCTGTAAATTTTCTCAGCTGATTACGGAGTACTTGATGATACCGGCGTCATTATCAGTTTACTTAAACATGTTTATTGCGTATTCTCGTACAGGCAGATGAAATAATATTGTTGTAATGTTAACGCAGGTTGTATTTATTTTCCACCGTTTCTTTAACGTACAGTGACGATCAATATATTTTTTTATTTTTCAATTATCTTCTATTATTCCAAATCTTTGTTAATCTTTTTAACATTTTTTTCCCATCAACTAAATTACGATGCTACAATTTAGCGATTACGCCTGCAAGCGGAAACTAGTGACGTAATCATCCCTTAGAACTGGGAGTGGTGTTTTACTGACGTCACGAGTGCATGAGCACGGTATTGTACTCCAACTTTCCGCAATATTCTATTGCATTTCGCACATTATGATGCCTTGAAGCATAAGAAAAAACGACCAGCTATAAATAACGGTGGTTAGAGGTCGCGCTACATAAAAAAAATAGTGGAAAAATCCTGTAAAACATTTATGCGAAGCTTGTGCTTAAAGTCAATGGAGAAAGACGTCGTTCGTCAGACACGAGTTGAGTTGAATTTTTGAACACAGCTATTAACGTATTTCGCGAGATCTCCGCGGCACGTAAAGACGTCGCCGCAATCGCCGTAGCTGCCACGTAATGTTGTGTGTGCCGTTTACGAGCAACGTCCGCTCGACAATTAACGTGAATTCGTGTTTTCACGGGTGCAATGCGCGAATTCGCCACTGACACGACCTGAGTACGATCGACCTGCTTTTCGGAAACGCCGTAGCCAAGGTAAGGCTTTCCCCGGACGATTGAAAAACCTCTGTACTGCGTTCCAGGCAGCCAGGTCACTGAGCATGTCGGTCTACGTTTTTCTCGATGACGTTTTAACCTTTCTAGCGCGTGTACTCCCTCGCATGAGTGATACTGCGCTTTTACCTAACAGCCCAACAAAATCCACGGGTTTTACTTTTTTGCAATTCGAACTATTGCCCGCCAATTATCGGACGAATTGAACCTCGAGTGTGCTCGTCCTCGTGTCTACGACCTGTCATTATCACCCATTTGTCAGCTGTTTATATGATATTTCGCTCGTTAACTGCGTCCTTTTCTTCGTTTTTTTCTTTTTTTCCCATACTTGTGTACTCTTGCACCCGTGGGATGACGTTGAAGCATATAATTATTAAGTGTGAAATGTTGGATATTATCAGGAATGTCATTAATCATGCAGCATATACTTTTTATGATTGTATATCACTGATCATCACAGTATTCTATTGTTAAGTAGCCAATGCTTTTTTTTTCTTGCTATATACATTTACCTTTCATTTCTTTGACCTCTGAATTGTTCTGTACTTTCATATGTTTATCACCGCCACATATTTTCCTGTTACTCTTACAAACTTTATGAACATTATATCTTACTTAGTTCATTAATGAAGGCAATTTCTCTGTTACAGTAATATTCAAACAACGTTATAATGTCTCAGTCAAGCGGATATCAGTACCAATCTTACGGAGAATCCAATAATATATTAAAAAGTGGACCACCACCCTTAGTGAATGGACAGCCCAACATTGCTCAGCGCATACAAAACGGTACACAATCACCACACTACAACCTTGCTGGTAAGCATTTGTGTCATAAAAATAATGTTGATCCAATACCTGTTTCTCATTCTCGATGAAAAACAAGAAAAGTCTTGTAGGTATATCAGATTAATTAGGTAACTTCTGTACACTTTTCAGGTACTCCATCATCACAGTCATCACGTGATCCATCAAGGGAAACATCTAGAGACCCATCCCCAACACAGTACCTTCACAATCAGTACAGACCTCAATTGACTAGACCTCCTATGCCACCAATCAATGGACAACAAGTAACAAATCCCAGCCTTGTACCTCCAATACCAGGAATAACTCAATCACAACAATATTCGTCAATATCTGCATATAACACTACTGATCAACTGAACTCAAATGTTACACCGATAAGCCGTACTTCTGCAGGCGACGCTGTTACGTCGCCTGTGTTTGTTTCGTCTCCTTCAAGTATACAGTCGAGCCAAGGAAATGTCCTACAGGCTCTTCCTCCAAAAACTCAAATGCAGAGCATGCAGGTGAATCAAGAGCCTGCTTCTTCACAGTTACCGCAGTCTAATGCGAATCAGACTCCGGCTACTTCTCAATCAGTGAATTTCCCTCCTGGTGCGAGCAACATGCCTAAGATGTACAGCAGTGCCAATAGCTCGAATAGTCAGTCTCAGATTTCACCCATTGGACAGGCCACTAACAGTCAGAATATAAGGCAGCCTCAAATGACCGTATCATCACTGAGTCAAGTTAATCCAATTCCTCAAAATTTGTTACCACCCGAACAAAAACCAAGCGCTTCTGTGTCTTCTCGGCCTATTCCGAATACGAGTCAGAGTTATATTCCTGCAAGTAACCAATCGTTTCAAGGCGCCCCACCTTCGAACGTTCCGGCCTCTCAAAACTCACCGGTTTACCCAGCGGGTCCGAATGTTGCGTCACCACAGACTTCGTCAGCTTACCCATCACCTCCAAGATTTGGAAGTCAACAATCCATTTTCAACAGTCCACAAAACGTTCAGAGCAGCGTTCCGAATGTCCCATCGTACATGCAAAACACGAATGCCAATACGCAAAATTTGTTCTCCAACGCGCCACACAGTCAGCCCCCACCGCAGGCCCAAAGCTTGTCTGCTGTGAGGAGTCCGCCCTCTGGACCTCAGAGTTATTATTCGCCGCAGCAAAAACTGCCTGCTCAACAATCACCACAGACCCCGATGCAGCAAAACGTATACAGTAGTTATCCCGACCTCTCCGGTGTTGGACCAAATTCTCAGCAGAGTCAGAATGTTTACGGTAGTCAACAAAATTTAGCTAGTCAAAGAAAATACCCACAGAATCCTTATACAGCGCAGCTATCCCCTAACACTGCCAATATGCCGAGCCCGACGATGACTCCTAATAGGCAAGGGGCTCCCCCCACTGGGCTTGGTCAATACCAGATGAGGCCTTCCCCTGGTATGCCACCACTCCCAGGGCAACCAATGGTAAACAGCTAGACTATTTTCCAATGATTACCGGTCACAATGACTGACAACCTTCAAAATGGGTGCTTAATTTAAGTGTCTTTTGATGTAGCAAAACCAATACGATGCGCGATCACCGCAATATCCTGGGCAAATGTCTAATGTGCCGCTAGATTCAATGCCCAAGAGATATCCAAATGCATATCCAGATCAAATGAATCAATTGAATAGCCAAATGGGTGGAATGTCGATCAATCAGGCGGGCTTTAACAAGTTGTGGGTGAGTTTCTCCAACTCTTATACAGACAAGTATGACATCTTTTAAAAGGCAAGACTTGTAAACTATTGTTGATTACCAGGGAGCAGAATCTATTGACCTGCTGCAATGTAGAAATGTCTTACCACCTGAAAAAGTTAAACCACCACCGATTCGATTGCATCAAGAATTTCTGGATAGCATTAATTGTAGTCCAGAGTAAGTTGACTTGACACTGAATTATTCCCTTGCTTTAAGAAGTAAGTGAGAGTGATTTCTAATCAAGTTTTCTCTGTAGCATTTTCAGATGTACATTAACAAAGATCCCCGAATCCAATTCATTGTTACAAAAGGCAAGACTGCCACTTGGGGTTTTGATACATCCTTTTAAAGATTTAAATGTAAGTTGGGAACCTCGTATTTTGGATGTCCATATTGGGTTAGCAGATAATATAAGAAAAAATTATTTTAGCACTTGCCGGTAATTCAGTGCAGTACGATTGTTCGTTGCCGGGCTTGCAGGACGTATATAAATCCATTCGTATACTTCGTGGATTCTAAACGATGGAAATGCAATTTATGTTACCGTGTAAATGAACGTAAGTGGTCGTGAATTTATTGCTTATACATAATATTTCAAAATGGAATCTTGTAATAGAGCGAGATTGAACGTTGGTTTCATTTCTTCAGTCCCAGACGAATTTCAATTCGATCCTGTTACGAAATCATATGGCGATCCATCTCGAAGGCCTGAAGTTAAAACTAGCACTATTGAATTCATAGCACCCGGCGAGTATATGGTAATTGACACGAAGTCGAATCTTTGTTTGTCAATGTTGTACATTTTCTGACTTTATTTTCTCCTCTAAGCTCCGTCCTCCACAACCAGCTGTTTACCTTTTTATACTCGATGTTTCGAGATTGGCAGTCGAAAGTGGTTACCTGAATGTTGTGTGTAATACGATATCGGAGGAGTTATCGAGACTACCAGGGGATACAAGGACGCAAGTTGGCTTTTTGGCCGTGGATTCAGCCATTCATTTTTTTAGTATGCCCGATAATGTTTCACAGCCGCACGAGATGGTTATGCTGGACGTCGAAGGTGAATACAAACTCTAAATTTATTATTCTCCCTTGACCTTTGTTTATAGCTAACGCATCCTTTTCGCTTCAGATGTTTTTCTTCCATGTCCGGAGAATTTAATTGTCAATTTGAAGGAACGAGAAGAGTTGATCAGAGATTTATTAGCTCAATTGCCGACTAAATTTCTGGGAACCCATGACACGAACAGTGCTTTGGGAGCTGGTTTGCAAGCAGCGTACAAGCTTATGGTATGACCTCGTTCTTTTTTTTTTATGGACCTTCGTACGTACTTTGTGAAAATTGTATTTGCATTGAAATGATCTTTTAGTCTCCAACTGGCGGTCGTATAACGGTCTTTCAAACGTGCCTACCAAACATAGGACCTGGTCTCTTACAAGCCAGGGAAGATCCTAATACCAGAGCCAGTAAAGACGTACCTCACTTGAATCCTGCAACTGATTTCTACAAACGTCTCGCATTAGATTGCAGCGGGCAGCAAATTGCGGTCGATTTGTTCTTGTTAAACAGCCAGTACAGCGACTTAGCAACTTTATCTGGCATGTGCAAATTTTCTGGTGGTTGTATATACCATTTGCCATTGTTCCGCGCTTCAAAACTCGAATCTGTAGAAATGTTGGAGAGGACATTACGTCGCTATCTCATTAGGAAAATCGGTTTCGAAGCTGTCATGAGAATACGTTGCACTCGAGGTCTCAGTATTCATACGTTCCATGGAAACTTCTTCGTTCGTTCGACTGACCTGCTCAGTTTACCAAATGTCAATCCGGATGCTGGCTTTGGCATGCAAATCTCCATCGAGGAGAATCTTTCAGATATCCAAACCGTGTGCTTCCAAGCGGCACTGCTTTACACGTCGAGTAAAGGAGAAAGAAGAATCAGGGTACACACGTTATGTCTGCCCGTAGCGTCGAACCTGTCCGACGTTCTTCACTCTGCAGATCAGCAGTGTATAATAGGCCTAGTATCTAAAATGGGTAAGACATCGAATGTATTTGAAAAATCTTCCCAACATGTTCGATAGCATTAACACTCATTGCCAACAATTCTTATGAATTGCAGCTGTAGATAGATCGCAGCAATCGTCTCTTTCCGATGCAAGAGATGCATTAATAAATGTTGCGATTGACGCTCTGTCTGCCTACAAATTGTCGCAAACCATTGGATCCGGTGGACTTTTGGCACCTGGTAGTTTAAAGCTTCTACCGCTTTATATTATTGCCTTACTGAAATGCGTAAGTATAAGAGCCAAGATCGAAGATGACCAATCTAAATATACAGTGAATTATATCTTTATTTTTGCATCACAGGTTGCGTTTAGGTCGGGGACGAATACGCGTTTGGACGATCGAATATTTGCTATGTGTCAGTTGAAGTCATTGCCGCTGTTCCAACTGATTCAGATGGTATACCCGGATCTGTATCCGGTACATGCGCTCGATGATCGAAACGCAAAGGAAGTGGATGGAAAAACATGTCCACAGCCTCCTAGACTACACCTTTCTGCCGAGAAGCTTGACTCTAGGGGTGCATTCCTCATGGACGCAGGGGACAAAATATTTATATACATTGGAAAAAATATTCATCCGTCATTTTGTTCTTCTATACTAGGCGTATCAGCTTTCCCAGCGATACCAGAAGAATTTGTAAGAACTATTTTTATCTTTAAAAATTAACTACGTGTATTGTTCTACTAACCTAATTCGGTTCTTTTAGTATGATTTGCCCGAACTCGACACAGTGGAAAGCGAAAGGCTACGTAACTTTGTATTTAGTCTGCAGGAAGAAAAACCGTTTTATGCATCTGTACAAATTATAAGGTAGGGGGAATCAGCGTTAACCTTGTTTTCGCGGAAGGGTCAGACTTTCATTTACATTACTTTTCAGGGACGACAGTCATTTCAGGACGTTATTTACGGAACGATTGGTCGAGGACAGAGTCGAATCGGCCTTGAGTTATCACGAATTTTTACAGCATCTAAAGACGCAAGTGAAGTAGTAGTAGTAGTGGGTCGTCTGAAGAGAAGGTGCTTGGGCTCGTAGAAAGTTGTGAAAGTTCCGTGGGTTACTGAAGAAAGTACTGTTACGTAGACACAATGACGTAGTTTGTGAATCGTCACTCGTGAACTGCGCTCAGAAGAAGCATGTGGTTTTACGAAACCAATGTCAGCTATGGTTTTATCCGAAGGGCTCGGTAATTCACGAATAGACTATGCGAACGAAATAAAAATCATGGGGGAAAAAACTGTTCACATACAATATGCCATACGCAGAAGTAATGATAAACTTGTTAAAACATAAAAACATTCAAAGCATTTAAGTGTAATACATTGTAATTATTGTTATTATGAATATTCTTACCAAGTATCATTGAATTACCATAGTTTCTACAGTCGCGCATAAAAAATTATATTGTATCTAGGGCTGTCTATGATGTATTCTTTGTTTTCGTCTGTTGTAAGTGTAGGAAAACATGGCGTACCGCGGTGTGGCGAAGCTCAGAAAATAATGTTTTAATCAATGTTGTTTTCCGATCCGTTTTTCCCGGCTAACGACGTATAAATTGCCGTTATACGCTTAGGTCTTAAACAGTTCCACTAGAATAATGGCAATTTGTAAATTTCCGCGCGAGCCACGCGCGACATTTTTAGCCTTATCTCCGCATATTGGTCTTTAGGGATGTTTTTTACTCAATAATCCCGGGGTGGCATTGCATCATATATACTCATTATTCACAAAGGGTGATCGACCGAATACAGCCGGAAGTTAGGCGCTAATCGCAGCGAGTTGGCAAGATTGTGTAAAATATGAAACGTAGTCATTCTGATAAATAAAGTCGACATAATATCGGGCGTTGCGAGTGTTTTGCGTAAATGAAACACACATCAGTGCAAAGTGACTATGAGTTTTAGAACGTTTAGATGCCCGAGTAGGCATTTACATGTATAATATCTCAAGAATACAGGTAGTTATGATTTTGACCAGCCAGTACGGTCCTTGTCGTGAAATCAGTTTTTGAGGCGCCTTCGGATGGTGAACGAACATTTGAATCTGACCGTTATAACGACCTGTTTCTCTCGGGTAATCCATGCTGCCAAATGAAAAATCATCTTTCTTTAGAGAGAAAGGCGGTGATTGTCAAAGTCGAGGAACACATCCTTCGTGAAGGAGCTGCCAGTTTAATCGAATTCGTAGGAACTAGGTACGCAAATAACGAGAACCTTGCAATTTACTTTTTAAAGTTATGTGTTGCGTTGTACCGAATGACTCGATCGAATTTTCATTTTGGTATGTTATTTAATTATTTATCGAGTAATACTGAATATGTCAAATAATTATGTAAATATATATTACACATGATTAATATGGGATGAACTATTACCATAGAAAATGGCTCTATTTCTTCCCAGAAACTCATTGCTCCGAGTCCCGTAACCTACCTTTTTCGAAACATTTATAATTAGACATAATATTGTAACACAATTCTTGGAAGAACCGGATATACCTACGGAGTCTCAAGGCGCGAATATTTTGAATTTTGCAGAAAAAATGCCGGCTAGATGGCAGCAAAGTCGAAGCGCCGAAGGTACGGCGCGTAAGGGGTTTGATTTTGTTATCAGTAGTGGTGCCGTCGTTCGTGAGAGGAGACGAGGCTTTTCCATCCCAGCTGCAGGACAACCCGGTGAGTTTTATTTTCATTACATATTCACGTATTTCATGTACCAAATTATGCCGATATTGCCCCACTCACCGTATAATACGTCAGCGACAATTTCAATTACATTACGAATCGTTTGCCTATGAGAAAATCTTCATCTAAATGAAGCGGCTTCATTTTTAAGTTGTACCCATTTTTAACATTTTTTCGCCATTCCCGTGACCGTAAGCTTTTTAGCAAGTTTGTAGTTGTATATGTATAATGTTATGTGACTCATAGATTTATTTCTAAAACTTTTAAAAGCAATTTACTCCACCGGGGGGGGGGGGGGGTCGCGTAAAATTGGGAAGTGTATTGAACTTATGTTTATAGGTTTAGAGGTTACAACTATTTAAAATGAATGACATAGTTATTATCCAGTCAAACAGTTTAGAAGTAATTATGCGATCGATTCAAAAGTGTCGAGGGATGCGAGAAACCATAGCCGATGATTATAAATAACGCCGCAAGGATAAACAGCTCATATTATTTCGTTTTTAAACAAAACCCTCAGAAACCGATCGTATCGAAACCATGTGTTTCATCACCCCATTTTCACTTTCTGCCGAGGTTTTTTTTCCTTCGCCAGTGTTTACTCCTGGGTTGTATTTACAGTCGCTGAAGCGGGGAAACATGTCTTTGCCGGTGGAACATTAATTTTCTTGCAGAGCTTTGCGTTCTTCACCTTCTACGCGCGTAATACCACAACATCACCTTAGATCGAACTTTGCAACGTTTGTATCGAACGTATTTTCGACCTGTTTTCATTAGAATGGCGGGCCGAGAATTCCCGTTTGTTTATACCGATGAAAACGATATGTTTCCGGTGTCGATGGGCAATCGGTTGTAATCAGACTGTGCACATCCAGTCGTAAAAACAAGGAATTAGCGGACGTGTTAGTGCAGTAACGTCCGTTATCAAAACAACGTTCGATCGCCATGTGCAGGGATGCATTCTTCTTGGCCAGTTCGGCGCGCACTGCAATTCCATAGAATTTTATTCGAAGTCGTTGTCGAAAATAAAAAATAAAAGTTATGGCCGAGTCGTGGGACAATTCTGCGAACACTTTCCATTCCATCGGATTGTCTTGGCATTGTTTTGCATGATTTTCGTGCGTTAAGAACTCTGGAATACGGAGACCGAGGCTGTAAGGTAGAAGTGAAAACAAATATTGTGCATGCAAGGCGTACAGAGACTCGGCGTTACGGCGGTGTAGATTTATTTTTATTAAAGCACGTTTTCCCGGCGCAAAGCAATGCCCATCTGAAAATAGCAACGAGGCGAGGGAAGAATCGAAAATTTCAGCGACCGATGAAAGTAAGAACGTTGCCGGAATGTAAAGGAGAGCACTTTTCGCGGGCCTTTCAATGCCGTCTTTTCCGAGTCGTTTAAAGGGTTGACAATGTACCGACGAAGCGAAACGAATCATTCGTCATCGTCGCGTATTCGTATACCGATGCTTCACGATTTCCGCGAGGATCTTAAGAACGTTTTTCTTCTGTCAGTTTTTCCTGGACCATTTGATATGTTGGGGGCTGACCACGTCCATCCGTTGCTCCTTTCCCGATTTCCAAGGTATCCATTTCGCTGGCTAGTCATTAATTACCCTAGCGGGATCGCACTGTCATTAGTCACTCGGCGTTATCCGGCGGCGCAGTTTCGTCTGCTCGTTGTTAAAAGCACGCTAGAAGGAACGAGCGAGACAGAGGGTATTTTTATTTTTCCTCGTGGTAGCACCGTTGCTGGGAGACTTTTGAAAAATGGGTTACATTTCGAAGACGAGATGGAGGAGAGGTGGGTGCCTTTGTCGGCACGTTCCTTGCTTTCGGCCGAGAGGTGAGCACACGAGAGACGTACATATTTCCGATGATCGCTCGTAGATGGAATTTCCAGTGAACCAGCCCGAAATCGAGATAGAAGTTCCGTGACCCATGGAAATCGGCCACATTTTGTCATACGTACAGGAGCGCGATATTTTCAATAAAAAGAGAAGGACGACGCCGCGGGAGGATTCCATCCCGCGGGCGTGACTTTTCGAAATCTCTCTTTCCCGACGCCATACATATCGAATATCCAGCGGGAAATCGTCCCGAAATAAATCCACTCGATGCTAACGTCCCACCTCTACCGCGTGCCCACTCTCGGCGTTCCGTGACAATTGCCGACGATAAGCCCGCGGAAATCCGAAGACGCGGCTGGCAAATCCGCCGGCGGAAGCTCCAACTGCCGGGCTTTATCGTTGGCAATTTTGCCGGCGCACAGCTGCGCGTGCAAGCCGCCAGTGTTTACCGTTTCGTACAAACACTTCACGACGAGCGGGTACGTGCTGCAAGGCGTCAGATACAATTAACACCTCGCCGTGTCGCGAGGTGTTTGCACGAATCTCTTCTCAACATCCCGGAATCTCGTAATGCCAACAATATCCCACGAACAATCGCAGACTCCCCACGGTCGAATCTACATTTACGCATTTTTTCCACATTTTTTTTGGCCCAACGCTCGTGAAACAAGGACACTCGGTGTCCGATGTATCACGAAAGCTCGTGACTTGCCGGCAGATCGATCGGATGCGTAATCGTCAGATGATGCCAAAAGTAAGTCGTAAAGGACGGGAAATAAGGGTGTGGTTCATAAACCGTGAATAAAGTTGAAACAACGAGAGTTCTTCTCGTGCGGGTTTTTACTGTCCCGTTCGACGGCTTTCTCGCAAAGTGGAAAGGTTTTAAGCGATGCAAACTGCTGAGAGGGAACCAACGTTAAAAGTACTGCAGTGCGCAAGAGGACAAATAAAGTCAGTGGTTTTGGATCTCCTTCTGGGCGGTTAGTCAGCCACGGTTTTTCTCGAGAATTACTACGTACACTACACATCACTTGGCAGGCTAGCTTTTCTACCGTTGAAATAAACGCTGGCAAGAAAGCAGTGCGGAGAAACTCCTTTGGCCCTGTTCGGGGTATCACATTTTTTACCGTCTTTCCAGCACTTTTTCCTCGGCTGTCTTACGCCTTCGCCCGGTGTGGAAGTGTAAATGACAAATAAGGCTGGCAGGGGCGTGGAATGTTTAATTTTCAGCGGGGAAATACGGGAAAAGCCAGAGTGGCGAAGGTCGGTGGAGATCGGGCGTGGATTTAGGGTAGGTTTCTTAAGTGGCGGCCCATTTTAGCCGACGCGAAGCTTTTAAGCAAATAATAAAGCTGATCCCTTCTTAACATGTACGTACGCACTGGCTTGCCCGTGTGTGTGTGTGTGTGTGTGTGTGTCTTCTCGCACATATACACGCGGCATAAATACCGGGAGAAACGGCAACCGCTCGACGTAGGGCAATACAGCCAGTAATTTATCACTACAAAGGGGGGTGTACATATGTCCGGGAACCTTCCGTAACGATCGTTCGCAACAAGGCGTTCACTCCGCGAAGGAAAACCTCCGTAGCCTCGATAACACCTCACGTTTGCTTATCGGACCGTAAAACAACAAAGCAATCGCAGAAAATTCTCTCCACGTAGTACCAAAGATTTACGCTTTTCGATAAAGTTGGGGGCATGTTTTGTTTTTTGCAAACTTTTTCTCGTTAGCTGTTGATTCTGTGTCATTGTAACCAGGCTGGTGATCGTTTCCGGTGAAGGCCGGTAAGCACGTTGTCAGTGCGATTAGATCTTCGTCCGGAGGAACCTGCGAGGTTCCCCGCGTTTCCGTAAATCACTCGTCGAGGCTCTTAACGGCTTTTGTCAAGACGCGAAAACACGCGTCGGCGGTTGAAAGCGACGAGGCGTGGTTATCTATAGGAACAGCTTCCTTTGACTCCTCCTCGTCGGCTGACGAGCTATTCTCTCGAAATCGCGCTCAATTTCGACGATTCCACTTGGAAACGGCCGATGATCGTCCCCCAAATCGCTTATCGCCTGTTAAATTCTATCGCTGACCACCTCACTTTTCCATTATCCTCGAGGGAAAGGGTAGGAAATTGGTTTTGAATGTCTCTTCAAATTACCATTCGGTATATTCCCACCAGTAAATGTCTATGCTCTATTTTTTCTAAATTTCCTCGAGATTGGACTATGCCCCAGTCGCGTTCGTTTATATCTACTCTTGTTCATTTGAACACGCTTTATGTCTCCTGGTGTAGGAAGCTTTACCTCAAATAGGCCATTCTGGTCCGCAGCAGGTTTCCTTAGGATCTAATAAGTCCATCCCATCAATTTGTCTCGCCGTCTTTTTCCGTTGTTAGGTCATCTCTCGTGCCTCCCGTCACTGACCCCCCTCCTCCTCCCCCCCGCCACATGATACCAAGTATACGTTCGACGCCAAACTCGAGGGTTTTAACGTCCCTCCGACGACTAAGATTCTTTTTTTATGAAAGTCCTTTCGAACGCCTTGGGCGATCCATGAATCAGGGGGCGGAGTTTGCTAGGTTTTCCATTTTTCCAGCTAGTGTCTCTCAGCGTGGCATCTGGCCGTCTCACCGTTTTAGCGAACCCTCGTACATCACTTCCTAACGGGCCGGGAAGACGGGGAAAGCCTCGACCGGGGCTTTCACGAAACCGTCCCGCGTTGCCTCAATCGACTCGCACGATTATGGCGCGCGGAAATTGAGTTCTAAAAAGACCAACACTGAATTACGAGCACTCTCGTCTCATTCGATATTTTTAGCCGCCTAGATGAACGAAGATTCCTATCCCTCGTGTACTCTGTCTCAATGAGAACGGTCTTAATCTCTTGCTCCGGGATTCGTTCTGTGAATTCGTGACCCTCGACTCCACGAGTATTCTTGCGCACGTACAAGTGTTTCGTGTTCGTGCGAATTTTTGTTCAAAAATCTCGTCCCTCCAATGACCGTTTTTCTGTATTTCCCCGTCGCAATTTCGAGCTCCTGGGAGCCGGAGAAGCGGAACCGGCATGCGCTTTTGTCTTTGTATCGGCTATCAACACCCACACGCGCACGCGGCTTGTATTACGCAAAACTTGCCGGCGGGTTAAACCGATATTGCGAGGAGGAGTTTTCGTGTGCGCGACCGTAAATCCGTGGGGCACGTGTTTGCACCGACGTCACACGGAACGTGCTTTGAATTCGCCGCACATGCACGGTTATTGTATACAGCCGCAGTTTCTCGCGCGCGTTTCCCCGTGTTTTCGAATTTTTCCGCGCTACGTGAGGTTCCTGCGCCGACCGTTCAAAATACGCGATTTTCCGGAATTTTTCCCCCTCGTAAACAGAAAATTCGGAATTCCTTTAATATCGTCCGATACATGTGAAGTTCGTTGAAATATTTGTTAGTCAGCTTTTCATGGAAATTCAATTCTCCGTTGCAACTGGCCGCGTGTCGGGGGAAGGGGAAATGGAGGGGGTGAATTAGCCCGAATAGGGTTTCTTGTATTCCACTGGTAATGGATGGGGTATTCTCCGTGGGGCAATAACATAGCGGACTCGCGGATTAGGAAGCAATTAATATTTGCTCGGGTTGCCGTTATCGATCTCGGCGGACGTGGGTCGCAAGTGAATACGCGTGCTCGCACGTGTCGCCGTTGTTCCCTACGTGAACGGTTCTAAATGCATCAGGTATGCCCTCTGTGCACGCCACAGTGGGTGCATGTGTCCAGGTAATGACAATAGTCGGACTGTAATCTGCTCTTCCCTCCTCCTTGTCCCGTCGATGGCCCCTAATTTTGGGGGAATGTATTTCGCCGATGATCTCAGGACGATGAGCGCAGTTTAGGTCGGTGACGGGGAAGCTTCGTGAAACTGTGGCCGGTCGACGGGCCTTTCGATATTCGAGGCACTCGACGAAACGTTTCGTCCCTTCGTGCTGGAAGAGGTTTTCAATAACGCTCGGCAAATGTTGACTCTGTTCGCTCGACGGGTCACCGTTGAATTTTCGCGATTGCAGGTAAATAAGTAGAGAAGGTTGATCGGCGGGACGCGGTAACTGGGCCGTAAGTGAATTTCCCTTCGGGCTAAAATTGCGCTGCATCGTGTCGTAAAAAGGGGGGGGGAGGGTGGAGGGTTGGATGGCTGATAAAAGAGCGTAATGAGCGAAAGGTGGGGAAGACAGGTCGACGTGCGGTTCGATCGGGCAAAGGGACTTGATTTGCGGGGCGTTAAAAGCGAGGAACCGATGCCACTGACGTCCTGTTCTCCTCGAGGACGTCTCTCGATGGCTGCGCTCCATTAAAGCCCGAGTGCATCGGGTTTCATGATAAACGCCGGAACGGCGGGGACGGTAATTAAACGGCGAGCCAATTAAATCCGTAGTAGACCGCCCGGTGCCAGGACTCTTCTTAACTCTCTGCCACCGTAAATTAATATCCACGGACTGAGAGACAAGGAGAATACTTGTCAAAACCGCTGAGAATTCACCTTGAGATCCACAAAATTTCATCTCCTCGTTGATTCAGCTGCATAGCTCCCTGTTTGAATATCCCCGAAATCAGATTTTCCACTTTCGACTATGTTTGAAATTGTCACATTGTCCAGTGTGGATTTAAGCTGGAAAATAGGATTTGGTCTTTGTGATTCTGTGTTTCGTCGTTTGCCAACAGGATTTCCGTGGGTACGGTGCTCGGTGATGGCAAGCATAGGCAAATACATGTGCGTTGTGCTTCTGTCCTGTTTAGGAACGTCGTCGGGTTAGACGTCTCGACGCCTTGCGTGGTCTAGGATAATCGAGTTTCGCGGATTAGCCAACTAACAACGGAATTAGCCACGACGGGGTCTGCATGATAATCGGCCTCGGTTCGGTAACTCGTCCATCCTTCGATTGACCCCCGAGCTCACGTTTTCTATTACGACTCTTGCTTCGACGAGCTCTCCATTTACGATTTTCCCGAAAATTCCGCGCGCCCGTGAATCGTCCTGTCCGAGCTTTTCCTTTTCGGGCTGTTTTTTTTACGACTATTACCAATTTCCCATCTAACGATTTAAATTCCCTCGCAGCACGCGATAAAACAGCGACGTACATTTTTTTATACCCTTTTTTCTGAATACGTTTACCCTCTTTGCCATGGTTCTACGTGTTTTCTGATACACCGTGGCATCTTGTTGGTGAAAGGTCGTAAGTCGACCGGGTCAAAAGTTCAGCAAGCACTTGGAGGGCTTTCAGCTCTCGCGAGTACGAGTACCCGATCCTATTTATTCATACGCCCAACTATTGTCAGTCGCTACGATTATAGGATATGGATTCCTTTATTTCGAGGTACGGAAGCACCGCGCATCAGGAATAATCCATATCGACGTTTGCCCATAATTCAGTGATAATGAGCGTCGCGGTAATCCACGGGGCTTATTGAATTTCCTCCGGTTTATATACCATAATCGTTATATTATTCTCCAAGGATTCGAACGGTTGAAAATACCTTGTGTTTCTCGGGAGTGTTGATAAATTTGGCCATCTGCTTTTTTTAGTGCTCTAACATAAGTAAAGATGTGTGGGTGGAGGGGATGCGACCGGGTCAAAAGTTCACCGGTTAACCAGACAACCGCTCAGCCTTGTATACACATTCGATCCTGTGGAATCGTTAAACGAACACCTCGACAAATATCTCGGGAAAATGAGTCCTTTCCCATAACGCATGTTCCATGCCCGCTCATTCGTTCCTTCTCCCATTAATTTTACTTCTAAAATACACGTCGTACGTTTGACAAAATTACCGTACGTTTTCACCATTTCTGCACGTGTGTAAACGAGTATTATACAAGGTTTAAACTTTGAGGAGAATTTAATTGCCAGCATTCTTGTTGAGATTTCTGTAAGGTTTTTAAGCGTTGGCGTTTGAGTGGCTTTCTCGCCGCGCGGCTTGCATGTTGACGCGTTTAATTAGTAGCCATTAATCGTCGTTTCCAGCGAGAAAGTCTGGAACACAGGGCGGAAAGTTGAAAGAAGGAAAGACGAGCTTTTGTTATTAGGAAGTCGGGTATTTTGGCTGATTGCAGAAAAATCGTCTTATACTCCGGAGGAAGGGGTATTGCTGTACGCGGAGGTCGACAATCGGGACATCGATAAAGATCGTGAACTGCGGGGAAACGCGGTTAATGGCCGCACCGTTCGATTAATCGCGTTAATCTTCCCTGGCGAGACAATCGTAATGGCAATTGGACGGCGGAAAAAGCATCGCGGGGAATGATTAACGATTCTTCGACGGTGACTGCCGATTCGCTTGGCTCTCGGGGGGAATTTCCATTACGTCGGGAACGTTCCTGCTTGTCGTTTTAATATGCGTCGAGTTTGTAATCCGTCGTAGCTGCGCGTAACCCGAGCACACGTTGCCTCTAGTTAGTCGGCGCGGTTAGTTAGACATTAGTTATAGTTTCACGAGCCGTTAGATTCGCCGTCGAGCGGTGCTCGAAACTTGCCGATGCATCCATTGTGTGGGAAATTTTATAAATATTTCATACTTAATTACGTGCCGTGCATTAGCGTAAGACGTGGGTCGTCAATACCCCCTACCACTTTCTCTCCCGACCAACGGAGTTCCATTATTCGGAAAAGCAATTTAGGTCGATCGATTATCGGCGCATAAATAACCGTCCCATCGACTGAAATCCTGCGTACGCGTGCCAGAAGCAGCGGGTCCTCTTCCAGCGGGATTCGCACTGACGACTATTCAATAATAGCGGACTGGCTTGTAATTACGGTTATGGACCGTTGTACTGCGATATATTAACGGTGGCGAAGACCCATCAATGCGGCTAATGACGATGATATAATGACGAATTCGTCGAATAACGAGAATCCCCACCGACGAGCCCATTGTCCACGGGCCTGGCAAAAAGAACCTCAAAATCGATGCTTTTACGAAGCGCTCGCGCGTCAAATGAAATATGTACAAAGTTAGTTTTGCCTTGGCCCAACTTTTCCTTTCTCGGACGGCATGCAAATCGCTCGTCAAAATTCCTGCCTCACGGAATACCAAAGCAGCTTCGCTAAAACAGTATCCCCCGGTGTCCTTTTTTTCGGGATATCAAGAGCGTGCTGCTATCACGAGGATTCTTATGCGGGCGGACGTCTACTGTATTCGTGTTTTCCCTCTTCCCCCCCCCCCTTCTTTTGCCTCCCGGAGTTTACATGTGCCAGGCCAGAAACGCCCTTTTCAAATTCGTCCCACGCAGCGAATACATTTATGCAGGATATCTCGCGCGATATCGTCGTGGAAAGTTCCTCCGGGGAGGTGAAATCCATTCGGTTTACCTGGATCGTCGGTATTATCGAGAAGAGGGTGGCAACCCCTTTCCAATCGCATTGGGTAATTAATGGTTTTTTTCGCCAAGCGGATTAATTGTAGGACGATCGGTTCGCGATGAGAGTCGATGGAAGGAAGGAATTAAAGAAAAGAATACAACTGTTAGGTCGACCTGTTTACTGTCTGGCGCATGAAATACATTTCCTTTTATTCAAAAGAACGGGCGTCAGGAATAAAGGAGTTTTTATCGTCTTTCATGGACTTTAACTAAAGTTGTCGCACGGGTCAGAGGGTCAATTGATGTTTATATTTCTCGTCATTGAAGCTCCGTAAAACTTTCACCGCCGTCAGAGTCGTTTAGCCGGTACTTGGGAATATGTAGTCATAAAATTCGGTCCGCCTTAGGCCGCGTGTAGACGCGGACCGATCGATTAGCCGTGCGTGACATTCGCGCGTGTCGAGCGGTGCGTCGCACACGAGTCGAATGTAGAAGAACCGTAGAATCGATTACCATCGCGGTACTCGCCGGTCTACGTGAGGGGAATCGGGAAATTCACGGTGAAGAGCCCGTGCTTTCCTTTTTTTCCCCTTCGCCGGCGGAAACCGAGAGGGAAAGGAAACAGGCTAACAATTTAGTTACACCGTTGTGTTGATAAAACCCTCCGATGGCATCTTGTTTGCTTTATTTGATTACCCGGGCAGGAAGTCATTCGTTTCGCCTGGGCTCGGATAAATGGCGAAACCGCAACGCGCTTAATTTTCAATGGAGCAGTTTAATGCTTTAAAGACCCAAGCTTTATCGCTTGGGCCATTTTTCCCGTTCGTCAACGTCCGTTTGCCGACGTTCGCGGATATTAAATCGCCAAGCACCTTTCAGTGCCGCCCCCATTTTTAGCTGCCCTTTAATCAGATTCAATAGACACGAGTATAGTCCCTCGTGTAATAATTTCACGTTTGTCAGAAGTTGCGGGAAATGTAGTAAATTTTTCGCCAGGTCGTATCGTCGGCAAAAGTTTCGACGGCTATTGTCGGAAAGTTCGAACAGAATGGCCACGAATTCAGCGTGTAAATGCGACTGACGTTTCTTCCTTTCGAGCAGTTCGTAATTCTCTGGAATTTTCTTTTTCCGTCGGCCGTCGGCCGTCGCTGGTTATGGCCGGTTATCGTTGTTCAGTCGGCGTTTGATTGACGTCGAGCCTGGGTCATCGGGGGAAGACGTGGAAGGTCGATTGACTTTAGGAAGTGCTTTTCAGTCACGAGAACGTGACACGAGTGGTAACCCTCGGCCACGCGTATCCACTGATCGACGTTCTGACGAGACCATCCTCAAATCCGCACAAATTCTCTCTAGCCAGCGTTATTCCCCTGGCTTGCCAGCGATAACGACCCTTCGTGAAAATCATTTCATGGCATAGCAAAACTCGAGGGAATGACCCGACGATATTTACTCTATCAGTGAATTTTCTCTACCGACGATCATCTTTCCCTCTTGTGAATTTTCCTCTGACATTTTTATTCCACGCGTAACATGTTCTGGCGTTATTTTATCGGTTTAGCTGTACGAGTGCACGTGAAACCGTGGCATGCTCGTACCTCGTTGAAGCTTCCCGCCGATAATTTCCTGAGAGCGCGCGGGGATGACGTTCCTGCCCTCGAGCTCCGCAGGATGGATAGAATTTCGCTGGGTAACCCCGAAATCAACGTCAGTCAGGGTTAATTATCAATGAGCGTTCCGTAGGGTCGACGTTTCGAGGCCACCGGCTGGCTAAAGTCAGTGTTCGGAGAATTCAGTGGAATTCCGATGCGATTCAAGCGACTATCGGACTTGCGATCCGTTTCTCGCCGAGTTCCCCTCTGACCGACATCAAAAGACGCAGATAATCAGGGCAAACCCGAGGGGGTCCCTATTATAATCTCAACTCATTAGTGCACGGTACATCAGAGTCGTTGGTTTGCGGGAAACCTAGATCGAGTACTACCCTGATAAATCGATCAAAAAACTACGAGTACAGAGTGTAATGGAGGAGGCGGATCTTGACCCAGTGACATGAAAATGTCCTTTTCCGTAGCGGGCAAATGGGGTCGAAGGGATCAATTACGTGGACGATCGTTGAAGATTTTCACAGGCAAGAAGAGGGAGTCCTTCTCTCGCGTTCCATCATTATACGTTTACGTTGAAACCCTTAACAAGGTAAATACGCGAGTAGAAACGCGCTCCGGTAATCCACAAAATGCAGATAACCCGACATCATTATTTGCAATTCAAACTGGTTTCCCTTGGCTGCCTTATCTCTGCGTTTACCTCTCATTTCTGTCCGCCGTACAATGGGCCGGTCTCCTTCGCTTTCTTCGAGGGAACCAATCCCATTTGAGCCTCGTCTTGAATTAAGTACAATTATCGGCTTTCCCGAGCTTTTTCGAACGGCGATATGCCAGCCGGAAAATAGGATAATTAGCAATTCGCGAGATTCGACGTTAACCCTTCACGCAGTTGGAAAATTACCACTAGTAAATCTTACGGCATTATGTCAATTAGGATTGTTGGCCAGAACTTCAGTATTCTCGAGTGAACTTTCGGCTACGTAATAAAAGTAAGTTAGAATTGATTCGTCCAAGTTTCGAGCCTTACGCTTTCTACATCCTTGAGAACATACTGTTAAACCACGGAGGAAATATTCTCTGCCGATTCTTTCGCGAGGATATTTATCATTTACGGTGTTTATAGAAAGCTATGACAGCAAGTAGCGAACTACTGGGACGACGGCGAATTTCGTTCTTTTTTGCTTTTATATCTCTGTGCACGTAGGTACGGGGCGGGTGAAGGCTTCGAAAGGGGGCATATTTGTTTGCAAAGCAATGCCGGGAAATCGATGACGTCCTGTATAGGCGTATCGATCACCCGGAGGTTTGGAACTCGAGAGGCGTAACGATTGACAAAGGCTTCCACGGGGAAAGCGAGAAAGATAAATCGTCGCGATTCCGAAGCCATCAACGTCGCCCCGTCCATTGTTATTCCGTGTCTTCGTTCCCACCGTCATTGTTCGGCTAGTTGCCGTTTCGCCGCTTCTTTCCGTCCGAAAAAGGTGCCTTTTTTTCGCTTCCCTACGAGCGTCAACTAATTATGTTTAAAAATCCATTCAAGGATCCGCGGATCCGCCTTAAAAAGGAACTTCGAGGGCTTGATTTTTAATCGAAACACGTAACCAGTGTTTCTTGCCCGGTCGTTAGGAGATATGGGGCCGCGCGTAGTTCGCACAGGGGGTAGTTGATATATCAGTAGCCGGGGCGGAAGTGCGAGGAAAAGGTCAGAGGTAGCCAGAGGCAAATCCAACAGTGTGCCGTCCTATGCAGTCGATAAATCAGGAAAACGGACGTGCGAGGTGTGTGAACTTCGATGCTCATTGTTAATGCTTCGTGAACCGCGGTAAACAGCCGTAAATACAATTTCCCATTTGCCCGGCGTCGACTGTACAATCGATACAGACCTTACTACGCAGTAACGTCGTAATTGTCAATTTTATTTCCATCGAACCGACTTGACTCCCCCGACACGGCGTTAAACCTTTATTACCTTGTGCTTCGGGAGAGATTGGAGAGGCAAGAAATTTTGCCGGGTTATCTAGCGGGAAGTTTGGCGACAGGGAGTCGTGGTTGCCTGGTGATTCGCACGTGATTGTCGTGAAACCGCGGCCGAACTTTCGCTCGGAGAGTCCAAGTACGATCGTCCTGTGTCCCGGGGATGTTGTGGCTTGCGGGCAAAAAGCGCCGAGAAGACGAGCCAACTTTAACGACGGTAAAATCCATACCCCCACCCCCCCACCCCCTTCCCCTGTCCCATATCTTAGGTCGTAACGTCGGCAAGCAAATTGGATCCTGGCGAATTTCCCTCGCTCAGCCCAGCTTTTTTTACACCAATTTCTCCCGCTATCGGAGATCGCTAATTGGTTAACGAAATTCATCGGCGCCTTTCATCGAGCTGCTCGATGTCAACTTGCGCCAAAATTGCCTTGTCTTCGACAAAGGATGGGACGTTACCTATAGATTCTCCTCGCGTAAACGAACGCCGCTGGGTTTAATATATCGCGCCCTTTATGATCCAATTCCCGGAGAAATCTTCCCTTTGATCTTCTAATTAACTCGACGGCCGTGACTGAAAGCGATACGTTCGTCTCGCTCGGAGGAAGTCGCGAACACGTATTACCGTGAAAAATCTGCTCGGGTATTCCATTAGGGATACTTCCGCTGCCCTTTTAAAGGTTCGCCACTAATTTTCTCCGCGGATTATAATGCAATTATGTTAGACTCAAATTTAATGCTCCTTCTGTCGCGAGCGTGTAAAAAGTTAACGGGACATGGAGCGTAGGATTTCTCATTTATCATTATTGATAGCATCGGAAACAGCCGGGAGATTTAATCAGAGCTCCCACTGTAATCTTCGTTTAAGTACCGTGGGGTAGTTTTTTTACGATTATGATTAGAGCAATAATCAGTTGCACGCGAACGTGGACTTTAATGGCCTTTAAATGGACGGTAGATGGATGTTAAATTACGTTGGTCGGCCACATTTTTGTGTCGTTTAATTATCGCGACACGAATCAACCATTACTCGCTGTTAGATGAGAAACCAAGGGGTCTGTAAAAACGGGATTTTACGAATATTTCCGTTTCCGATGTAAATCTAATAATTGTTTCACCGTGGATTTGACGTCGCCAGTCTGTAGGGTGATTTTTCACGAGCTGCATGTAGCTTTGCCGTTTCGAAATCTTCTCTTAGAGTTTTCGAGCAAGCTGGGTCGTTTTAGGTTGGCCTTTAATGTCCCGCCCAGCAACCCAAGTGCAAAGTGCACTTAAGTCTTGGACCCATCCCTTGCGCTCTTTCGCATTAATATTAGCCGCTAAGGCGGCAAGAAAATCAGATTCTACGCTGATGTCTTGGCCGGCAAGCAGCTGCGAACTCACGGGGCTGAACGCTCAAGTTAAGGGCGAAAATGTCCCCCTGGGACTTTGACTTGCCAACCCATTTCACCCAGTTGTACCGTCCGAACTGTTCGACCACCGAGGACCAACAACGGAGGATGATAATTTCTGTTTAGATGCACTCGGGACGACGAAGTCGACATTGCGGAACTATCCTAGGGAATAATTAGGACTATTAATCCCACGGGAGTAAATATTGTCTTTGATGATACTCCTAAGTTTGTTCTCACACGCTCACCAAGACAGGCATTGCGTCACGAAACGAGTTTGAAGAATGAATTTACGTCAGGGGATGGATATTCGATGTACCGAAAACCGCTTTATCCGTTCGACACGATCCTATCTCCTGTCCCATGAATCACCGCGATTTATCGGCATTTTCCCTGGGAAAATCTTCGGGCGTGTACCTAATTTATCGCGATAACTCGCTTTCCGTGGAGCAATTAAGCGATGCGTGTGTTGTCAGTGAATTTGCATCGAATTAATCATCGTTATATTACGTGTAATTGGGTGTCGATGGGTAATTGACTATTCGTGGAATCAATTTACGTGCGTTCCATGTAATTGAATGCACTTGTAAACGAGTCGGCAGATGGAAAAGGTATTTTCCGAGGCGTCGTCGAAACGGATTCAATCAAGCGCTTGTCGCAGAATGAAACGTTGATTTGCCGCGATATTTTATTCTACTTTCATGCGCAGAGCACGTCCCGGCAGATTACTTTGATTTCTTAAATAAACATTTCGAGTGCCTTTCGCAGCGGCGACCCTTTTTTCGCCATGAATCACATTTTCCGCGGCGCTGAATTAATGAAAGTAATATAGCAAATGTGCCGAGGAAATATTCCGTGGAAACAAAGGATGGACGGTTTCCTTTGTTTAATACACCCTAAACCATTGCTAAAGTCTTCTTGTTTTGTCCGAACGTTCAGCAAAGCGCAGACCGCCTCTAAGGACAGTTGAAGGATCTTTTTTTTCCAAGCTACGGTATCGACTTTTCCACCATTATTCGTGCTAATACGTAACATCTGTAATCATTAGAAGCGCGAGTAATTATGCGTGTCTGACAGGTACTTTGAAACTGTATTTTTGTCGTTCCTCGGCAAGTTTCGAGTTTCCCTCGGTGCGGCAATTAGCACGCTAATTACTGGTTGTACTCGGGCTGATCATTTGCTCGTCGATTTTTCTCGAGGGCGGAGACAGGAGGCAGGAAAAAGGGTTCGTTTGACGCGGTAAAGTCTCGTCGTTTCACCGGGACTCGTCGTAAGATGGTGGTGGGTCGCGAACGAAAGTCAAAGTTGCGAGTTAACTCGGTTTTCCGAGGCGCTATATACGGCACCGTGCCAGCAGGACAAGCGACATGCTCTGTTGTTCCGTGGCTAATTTACGAAACCTTGTTATCCAGTAATTTCATAGAGAAGGTAGTCGGCCGTACGTCGTTCTGCTTTGATCTCATCGGATCTGTCTTCCGTTGGATGCGAATACCTTGCCAGCGAGTACGATCGCTCCCAATTCCAAACTCAATTCTACGCGATCTTCCTAATAAGCGAGCTTTCCGATTCAGTATCGCCCAATTTTCCCTGTATTTTTCCAATATTTTTTACAGGGGAATTTTAATGAAACAACCGCACCAATAGAGTCGCGACCGAGCGGATTTGTCATTTGAAACACTCTTCGATCGAGCAGTTTCGACAGCCGCCAACGGGAATTTATTAGGTTGTGCGATAAATATGGAAATACGTGTGTGCATATAGGAAAAATCGCAATAAATCCCTGTTCCGAGGAGTCAATGGAAACGAAAGGTCAAATCACACGTCATTCCTCCCTCGACTGCTTCCGAGATAACTGGGCTCTCTTAATTGCATAACTAGCGGCCCATGCAGCTTCCAGTGGTGAGAATAAGTAAGGGCTGGATAGGGAGTGGCGAAGCTGCGCGGCAAACAAAAGGATCGCGTTTGTGAAAATGAGGTCAAAATCTGCCAACCATCTTTTTTCAGCACTCCTCTTGTTCTACATGCCTCGTAGAATCCAGCACAAACCGTATTATATTTCCACGTTCGACCGTATCAAATCCTCACGTTTTTTTCCTATTCTCGTCTCTTAATACCAGCGCACCCCGGAAAATGGTGATTTTCGGTGATTAAGGCCAGTTCACGGAATTTCATCGGGCGTTTATACATTTTACGAAGATCCTACGCGTAGAATTCTCGTCGGTTCGTGGCCGACTGGCAGCCCGGAGGAGCAATTATCGAGCGTGAGGATACAATCTAAATTGCGCAACTTATTCGCTCGGACGCAGTTGTGGAATTTTCTTCGCTTTTCCAACTTCTCTCGTTGAACTTTGTCTCGTTAATGAAACAGCGATCGCGCGAGACCGTTACTTAGAGTATTGCGTTTAAAATGTAATGGAGGCAGTCGAGCGAAGGATCTCGTCGGGCAAATAGACGTTTCTCGGTGTTCGATAAACATTGAAAGGGGGAGAAGGAGAAGGAGGTGGAGGAGGAGGAGCCATCTCCCCCGATGGCGTTAGTTGGATCTTTTTCGTTTTCGGATTCGTACGGTTTCTCCCGGAGTCTCTTACTCCCTGCATGCGTGTCGCAGGCGACTCACGTCCCAGTGACTCTCGTGTTCGTGTCATAGGGCAGAAATAATACAGGACGTGGGTGCATTGGAGCCGAGGCCGAGGCCGAGGGAAATATCATTTGACGACAGAAGAGACAGTATTTGTCGCGGCGGTATTCACGATTCACAAGGACGTTCGATAAAGCGACTGCAATTTTCTCGGAAAATGTTTCGCAAACGTTTCCGCCGCGACTGTCTGACTCTGAAGACGATAATGACGGTGGAGATCTCAACGATAATTACGCAACGCTACGACGATTTTCCACTCGGCAGAGCTACGCGAATTCGAATACTCGAGACGTTGGACGGTGAATACAAATTCTGCCTTGAAGCTTGCCGACGGTTAACGTTAATTCGATGATAAATCATCCCGCGGGATTTCGGTGCAGCGGCGAGTTAGTCGCACCACCTCGGGCCATTTTGAATTCCGACTGGTATCCCGCGGTAATTTAGAGACTTGAGAGCAACGAGCAGTCCTAGCTGAGACGTAAGTAAAGCACGTGATAAATGGGAGCAGCGGGAAATGCTCGAATTTGCGGTAACTTCGATTTCCAGGGGCCATAACAATCTCGTCCTCGTTCTCACAAAATGCCGGAAGATTTTAATTTAAACGAAGAGATATTGGGTCGGGCCGTTGATAGCCGAGCGGCCGATCTGTAGGATAAGACGGGGATTTCTCAAGCGTCGAGGGCAAAATCAGATTGCGCAATTATTAACGAGCGGAGGCTCATCGTGCCGTTCTTATCCACGTCTCGCGGGAACGCAGTCTTAACGAGTAGTCCGGCCCATCGCGGACAATACTGCGCTTTTAATGAGAGCTCCTTTGGGATCGATTATGAAGCGCATCAAAAGGGCCATTCTCGGCTACGAAGTCGTGTCGAGAAGCCACGGAGATGCAACTTCCAAGGGAGGAACTGGTTGGTGAAAGCAACGAGCAACGAGCAGTTAAAGAACACTCAAGAAAAATACGCGGTACCTAATGAATAGACCGGGAGACGAGCAAGGAAAAATTTGACAATTCAATGTAAACCTCTGGCTAGAATCTTTTTATTAAATGAGATATGGATTATCGTTGGATTAGCCTTGGATATTGCTTGCTGATTTGCCGGGATTCCTTTTAATCGGGTGACGTGATTTTCATGCAGTAAGCGTCAAGCCGAACGTGTTTACTCGGTCGTGGAGGGTGTTAGGACGGTAATCGTGGCTTCCAGATCTACCTGGCGAGTTACACGGGGAGACAGAGGGGCTCGTCCCGCAGGATCTATAGACGGAAGCACGCCGGGAGGGCGCCGTTATATCCCAGTTGGTTTTTCTGACGGTAATAGGAAGCTTTCAAGCTTTCAGTCTCCTCTACTTTCCAGCTTTTCATGGAAGTCCCTACGTCTTTCCCTTCTTCGCTTACTGAAATCCGTGATATTGCTTTCTGGAAAACAAGCGAAATCCCGAAGACGTAGTGCTTTTTAGCTGGAATTTTTTGGTTCGTCTCCAAAGACACTTCTTGCCTTCAATTTGGTAAAATTCAGGGATTCTGTGGCCCGGTGATACATTAATTTCCATTTCTTTTATCAAGACAAAGGAGTAATTCGATAGTTGCAGATTTGCGTAATATGAAACACGGTTCATGAAGTATATAGAAAAGGTACGGGTTGGCTAAGCTACAGAAATTGATGTCGATTTGCAGCGTCGGGCTTTTCGCTGACCGTAACTACTGATTCCGTCTGACCATGCAAAACTGTAACTACTTGGCCTTTGCGTGGTCGTATATACCGCTTAAGTAGAAAGCAACGGTTCCTTCCGAAAGAAGTATTGCGTAGTTTCTCAGGCATTTCCTTCGGCAGTGGCCCGTCCTCTGCCCTCCTGGTGCTTTAGCTGACTTTGGTTCATTTCTCCTTTGCCCGTTGTCCCGCCCCTTCTTCAATATATCTCCTATGCAAATACTTAAAAGAAATGGCGTGGCCGTCGGAGAGAGCGTGGCGAGGGGCAATATCTTTGCCATTCCCCGCGGGAAAAGCACCGACCGCTTGGAAAGTATTGGCTTCTTACTTTTTTAGCAAGTTTGCGCACAGACAAGCCGAGCGGCTCAAGTTTTGCGTTACTCGGCCGCAATTCCATTGTTCGAGCATCTCTTTGTTTCCGTTTTAAAAACATTTACCTCACCGGAGACCTGGACCCCATGAAGAAAGTTATTCCGATTTAAAGGGCGGAGATGTGAAAAGGACGAGCCGAGCGATTCCATTAATATCGCAGAGAGGATAGGATCGATGGATCGTTTTTACGGGCGTTTTTCTCGCCATTGTCGATTGGTTCATACAGTTGGCGTGACGTCTGTCGTTTACAAAGTCTGCCCAGGACGGGCCGCGACTACTGCGTGCAATTTACAATAGAAACCCCCTGCTTTACCGAAACGAGTAACGATTACTTCATGTCTCTGACAGATTAACGAGCACCACCGTGTGTTTCGAGGAAATTTATCGTCGACATTATTCGACGACCGATCGGCCAGTATTTACACGCGTGTATTATCGATGCACATTGTTGCCGATAATGATATCTCCCGGCAGATTCGGTCGCCTCCCATTTACATGTTTATACAATCAGTTTGGGATCTGCATTGGCCAGTCCATTCACATCTGTCCTCTAATCGCTCGAAATACGTCGGAATTTATGGCACGTCGATCCAGTAGCATATTTCGCAATAACGTCCGATTCAACCTACGAAAAATCTCGACCACTGATAATCGAGACTGCAACGAGTCCGCGGCGGAAATGAAAGGTTCGCGAAGAAAGGAAATTGATGTCGGGACGATCGAGCGGAAATGCCAGTCTCAACGTTAGCTTTATTTCGGTCGACGAGCGAACCAGTTTTATTCTGACCGTCGAGGACCGATATCCCATTCGCGGATCTTGCGGCGAGAGTATTTTTGAGCTTTCGATTTACGGAAAAAGCTGATGGGAAGATTCGGCCATTTTCAGCGGTCATTGCGGCTGTGCGAATAGGATGGGACGGAATTTCGTTTGAGCCCGTAAAAGTGTCCCGACAAGCGGGGAAAAAATTGGTCATGTCATCGTCGCTGAACCGGTTAGTTTAATGAATCCCCCGCAGGTAACATGCTCGACAAGTTCGCCCCAATTGGCGCCGGTACATCGGCGTATAACGTTGTCGTCAATTTGGGTCAGCCTTCGTCGGCCCGTCAATGATATCTGCCCTTCTCCGAATTACCAAACCGGCCCCGGGAAAATCCTGACAGGACCTTTGGCAATGCTCGCCGCAGGCAGATTACCTCGAACCCTTGTTTGCGACCTTTCCAACCTTGCTCGATGATATCCTGCGAATTTCGTCCTGGAGACCGAGGAAAACAAGTATCCAGAAAGTGAAATCGCGTGGGTCTACCGTATGAAGGAAAATCCATTAACTCGGTCCATCCTGTTGCTCCGTTTATTTGTCGCTATAAAAAGTCATAAATAAATTCATGTCCGAGGGCGTAGACGTCTGGCCCCTTCGGAGGAATTTTATTTTCGCTCCTGGCTGGGCGGCGAAGCTAGACGAGACGAGAAGTCAGAGTTTCTTTGGCCGGCGAAAAAGTTTTCGTCTCGTCTCATTGGCCATGCCACGTTCCACGAGTCGGCCGGTAATTTCGGGGGATTCCCGCGCGGACTCGATGATTATCCTCTTAGTCTCGTGAAAGAGGAAAGGTCGGGCCGGCGACACGCAATCGTGGGAAGGGCAAGTTTTGTCGGGACGAAGAAAGTCCAAGGTAGACGCCAGATTTATTGGTCTTATCAATAGCCTAACGACTTCGGAATACCTTGTGACACTGAGGAATTCGTCTGAGGGGAATCATTCCATCATTCTATTTGGTCTCTCGCCAAGGGACGCGGAAAGGTCGACCCTACGAGACACTTCTAATAGGCCGATTTCGCTAGAATTCCTTATCGAAACTCTACGCCTTTGGCCGTCGTTTAAAACGGTTACGTACCGCGATACCGTCCCCGTTGGAATATGTTCACAGGTGGGACGTCATTTTTTCCGTTGATCGGTGTCATCGTCGACTGACCTACTTTGACGAAATGCTCCCCATTACTGGGAGGGCGAGCAGTGGATGAAGAGGACGAGCGAGCGAACGGTGTACATGGCTTTTGAATTTTCCACTCTAATGGAAGCTCCCAGTTTAGATCAATACTCGAACGCTCGGTCAATTCCTCCGACGACTAATCATCGCGATCGTCCATCGTTTTATTCGGCCGGCGAATGGCCCTGTAATCCTTCGGACTGGGGCCTTTTAAATCGAACGTAAATTGAACCGTACGCGCGGATACGCTCGTCGTTATTCCACAAATGTTCGTCACGTGGGAGCCACGTGCCGTTCACCGTCCGATTCGTTGGGCCATTACAACGGGGAGAATTTATTGGCCGAAACCTTGGCAGCACTTTGAGTTACCGTTGCGCATCTACTCCGGCTGCAACTTACGTAACGCCAGTTTCCTGGGAATTCGCCCCACGGGGCTTTAATTGATCTTGAAGTGTCGGAATACTCGTGGCTGGAAACGGATAGAAATCTTCGATGGCCATTCGGTCCTCACGCTCGGCCATTACGTGACAATTAAATCATCGCGATCCTGATCAATCATTTTTGCGTTAATATAATTCCCCTCCCTCCTTCGTGGAAGCTTCTCCTCCCGAAAATTGTGTCGACCGTCCTTCGTGAGAGGCAAACGTTTTGGAGGGAGACTGAAAGCCGGATAAGGTGGACGTAAAGTTGAAATCCCACTTAATACGAAATAATCTCTTGGTCGGTCGTTTAGACTTTCCTTGCTAGCTGCCACGGAGACCCTCTTCCGTTGCTGAAGAGCCGCCTGTACGTGAGAGTTGGCGCAGCTTCGTCGGCTTGGTGGCTCAAGCACGGGGGAAATGCAGGAAACTCGGGGAGGAAGTTCTGGGGGACTAAGTCCGAGGCGAAAGCTATTCGCGATCCCGCGGCTTGGTTTAAACTTCCGGTTTCCCCGTGACAGCCGGATAGCCCGGAGAAAATGTCGGCGATCAACCTCCCACAAATCATCACCATCCTCGCTCGCGTATTATTCCAACCGGCCACAATTCGGGGACTTAATTGCCAGAGGATAACTTCGCGAAGCATCGCGCGAATTTCTCGGGCTTCTGTCCGGCAGCGAGGGTAAATTGACGATACGTTGACATTTAATTTCAGGACGCATCGTGACATCGGACGGCCGAGGGTCGTGCTTTGAAATTTAATATGAATTATATGGAATTTTCAGCTCTCCCCGCCGTGAAATGAAATCCCTATGCCGTGGACCGTGCTAGAAGTTTAATTAGAGAACGCGCTTTTAACACATTTAATAAACGTTTCATCACGCAATTAGGGCCTTAATTAACTGGGGCTGATAAATCCTGGCCCGTGCCGAGGCTGCCATGCTCTCGAATAGCCAAGCAATAATTTCACGTGATTTTTCTCGGTGTTGAGCGTGAATACAGATAAGCATCATTACGGCGAAATTACCTCTATCCATTTTAGCTTATTAATATTTACGAATATGTACTCGCTCTATTGGCAGAGGAAAATCATTGATTATACATGTCCATCAAATTGACGGTACAGTGGGAAAATTGTATCGATTTTATTTGGAAAGCCGTGGTACGATAAATTCCTCTCTTGGCCATTAATTTAATTTTACCGAAATCCACGTGCCACGGTCCACGTATTCCAGGCGTCGGACTATTTCATCGGTTGTTTCCCAAATTTTCCCTGGCAATTTCGCTCGGTCACCGACGGTGATCTAACGCCCCTGTCCGTGGAGAATACAACGTCGGTGTGATTCGGACTTGCATCCGGCCGTTGCTATCCATCATCACCCACCCTATTAATCACGATACCACCCCCGCCGATCCTCCACCGGATTCATGAACCGCGAAATTAGGACGGTACGGTCGAAACGACCCACGGAAAATCATCGGTTCGCCAGAAAGTTTAGCCGAAGCTGGCCAATTTTAACGAAAGCAAATATTTTTCATAAATTTGTCGGGCCATGCAGCGATCCATTAATAACGGGTCGCGTTATAATGGGGAAATTGTTGCTGCGATTCCCCCGAGTGTCCGATGTTCTCGAAAATGGCTGTTCTTTGTGCTCGTTCGGTGAATACCGGATGAATGGCGCGTTTTGACGTTGAAAAATGCTTCTCTCGCTTCCCATACGAAATGCCCGAGGACAGCGGGGTACTCGTCGATTCTTCGGCGACGTTGGATTTCGCCTGGCACAGCTGCGTCGTCGCGGGATTTTAATCCGAGAAACGCTCGATTATTCTCGTACGGTTTTTCGCTCTCCACCGACGAAACGGTGCTGAGCAAACTCGGCGTAAAAATCGATGCGTTCGTCGGGGGATTTAGCAAACCGGTCCTCAGAAAGCCGGAAATAATGTGCAAAATACACGGGCGTTATCGAATATTCTCCGGCACTGACCCGCAATATAAAGAAAAACTTTCGCCCTTTCCCCGGGACCAGGCGTAAACGGAAATAAAACCCGTTAAACATGGCCTCGACAATTTCTTTACGCTCCGTCCTTCAATTATACGAGCTACCTATTTTCCCCCCATTGCATTCAATTGATTCGGCAAATTACAGGGAGAATATCTTGCTGCTGGTGAAAGATGGACGAGTTTAGCGGAATTAATTTCGAAGTTCGACGTTGAGAATGAACCGCGACGGTGTCGTTACTCCCATGGCGAACGTTCGCGCTGCACTCTCATATTAAAGCCCGTCGTCGGCCAGGACGCGGAGTTATTCGTGCAATGCAACCGTTCGCTCGTAAATGGAGACGCCGACGTCGAGACGAGCAGAGGTGGGGGGGGGGGGGGGGGTGACGAAAGGGTTGGCGAAAAGGATGCGAGCAATATCAATTCTTATCGACTGACCCGATGCCTTCATTCTCCGGCGACACGTGAAGCTGCAAATATTTCGTCGTCCGAGGGGAAATCTATTGCCGGCTTCATTATTCGAAATCCGATACCCATTTGAACCGTCGCGTAATTACTCTCGGTTGCCATGTTATCCGTTGAAAAAATGACGATCATCAGTGTCGTGGAATCCGAGGCTTTTCGTTTGAACGGACAAAAACCATGGGGTATTAAATTCTCAACGAAGGACACAAAGTTAGTCATAGGTGAAGTATATATTCGGCGACTCTGAGGTGCACTTCCGAGACGAGCATTAGATGATCTCGGCTCCGGACGTCTCGCGAGCTCCCACGGTGCGAAGTTACTCGTGAAAACTTTATACACTCGACCAGCTGTGACCCGTTTCGTCCAGCCACCCCTCTCGATTTTCCGTGCCGCCAGGGCGAATTTCCAGATAGCATTTTTCAGCGGGATATCACGCGGCCCGGAAACCACGAGCCGGGAATTTCGATATCGCGATAAGCGCGCTTGGAAAAGTCTGTTGTTCGATTTTCCCCAACATGTAGGTCTGACTGTGCCAGAAATATCGAAATCCCGCTCTGCCCGCCCTCCCCCTACCACCAACAACCATTTTCATATTTTCCATGCTCCGGCTGTGAGGGGTTAGAGCGAAAAATAATTCCGTCAGTAGTAAGAGCCAACCGGTGGTCGGGCAAACGTATTTCGACCGACAATCTTGGATACCTACGTATACGGCGAAAGCGTATTTCCTGCGGGTTATTCTATTTTAAATTGCTGGCTAGGATATCCGGCCGGCGCTGCAGTAAACTCATTTTAGTGGCTATACGAAACAAATCTCCTTTCGTGCGTCGCACGTCTCGTTACCGTCGGTCGCCGAGCGAAATGTGTTCCACAGGGCGCTGTATTTCACCAACACTGATGACACCGGCTTTTATCCCAGACTCAAAGTCAGATATAAACTTCTTTTATATGCTAGTTGCTTGTTTCAAAGGAATAAAGAAATTTCATAGTCACGGGCTCGTTTTATTGCACGGCCTTTCACGGTGCTGCAATATTGTCTGGCCGATGTTACACGTTAATCCGGTCTTTTCGCACGTTCGAATTTATATTAAAAATCACGCCGGTTCACGGTCGATGATTCCTATTTCCAGCAAGTTTTAACCATAAAACGTGCGCATGCGATCGACTCCCAAAGTGTCACGTATTTCACTTTGTACGCATCTTTTTCACACGAAAACGTAAATAGAGAATCTTCGTGGAACGAGGCTGAGTTTTGAATGAAAATTAGAGGGTCTTCAGAAATGAGGAAGGATCTTGAGAGGCGTGATATTTTTCACCATTTTCCCTCTCGCCTCGGCAACGCGCGATAAATAACGAAACATGGGAGGTTGTGAAACGTGAAATTCCTCGCGCCAGTGAATTTTTCTTCTTTCGCGGCGAGCTGGCCGAGTTTCGGTGGTAGACAGGGACTTCCGGTTCGAGCGCTTCGTTTTCATTTACCAGAATTTAGTGGGCAGCGCGACTGATGAGAACCTTTCGACAGTGAAGTTTCGCGATGCATTTCCTCGGATTAGTAGGGCACCTAGGAGCTAATATTTCAAAGTGGCTGCAATATTATCTGGAATTTTCTTCGCGCAAAACAGACGACGTGGACTATTTGATAAAAGCCCCGCCTCGACATGAAAGGCTCGTCCGCTTTGCCAAGAAGGAATAACTCCGAGGGGACGAGTCTCTCGGAAACGATCTAATTAGAATCTAATCCGGAGGCTAAATCCAATCACGAAACTATTGCAAGTCCAACAAGGAAAAGAATAAAGCAGCCGTACAAACTTAATATTCCACGAATTTCCAGCTACGTAAACTTCGTTGAGTTTCCCCACGGAAAGTATTAACTAAGGAGGGGATAGCTGTGGACAACTGACACTGAGCTCGTGTTTCTTCGCGGGGAGAATCTCGGCGTAGTTCGTTAAGTATGAATTAACGAATAAGTCGGATAGTTCGGCGGAAGTCAAATGATTCGTCGTCTATCGTTGACTTGGAGTGGACGTTGAGTTGGCTCGACGGGTCTTAAAGACCACTCGGGAGGGAGAAATTAACGAGTGTCACTTGGAGGGAATCGAGTCGATAAGGAGCGATGGAGCGAGTGGGGGATGAGGGCTGGCATTCTCCCGCGAAAAACGCGGACAAGGGAGCCGCTCTCTAATGGAGGAAAACAAGGAAGAGTTACTTCGATGCCGGTAGGGGGGGGGTAGGACGGAAGAGGGGAGCCGGTGGAAACGGAGAAGAGTCAGACTGATGGAGTACCACAGAGTGTCAGTGCCGTGCGGAGTTATTGACGTCTGTGCGCCTCGCTCGCGCCATCAAGAACTCCTTTTCGTCTGCCTCCCTCTAACCCCTCCCCCTAGACTCGTACACCTTGGTAGGAAACCTTTAATACCTGACCTCAAAGAGAATTTTTTGGCGAAATCGACCGAAAGCCTCGACGTCAAAGCGCAAAGAATTTCGAACGACCACCGTACAGAAAGATTGAAAAATTGCATCTCTGCGAGTCTGTCGATTTATTCGTTCGATGAGACGTGCGATTTTCAAAGAATAAATGCGATTAACTCGAGTAAGATTATTCGATATGCTCGGGCAATATTGTCGTGGTTAGCGGGCTTTATTATTGTCGTCAGCGGTGACCTTCCGCCTATTTTTATCATAACACGGAGATGTCGATATCCTTATTTTCCCGTTCTTTGTGCCCTTGGCAAGAGTCATGGATATCCGCATTAGTCGACTGAATAGCATCCATTAAGCTGCGTCGTCGTGTCGTCTTCTTTTGTAACGTTGCAGTTGACATAAATTACCATAATTGCCCCAAACCAGTTTGCATTCTGCATTGCCGTGATTTATTGAGACTGTACGTCACGAGGTTCCTCTTAAAAGTATGTACTTGGACGTGCCGGAAATGCAAGTTGGATTCGCCGGTCTTTTCATCGTTTAATCAATCTTCCCCGGGCTCTTAGGAAGCTCATAAAAGACCTGACATGGGTACTCGTGCGATGCATCCCCTTTCGTCAGTGTATCTAAACTGTCCGGTCAATTCCCTTTACTCTGTCCTGTCTTCAATATGTACTCGATCCCTGCCGAATTCTTTCTCTACCCTTCGACTCGCGGACGGCCAGAGAAAATCATGCGAGGAAAATAGGGCCGGTGGACTTAACCGGCACACGCTTGATTCTTCCGATCGAATTACGTGGACGTTATGGCTTCTCCTTGGAACGCGGAAGGATTGCCCACATCCGGGGATGTAACGCCGAAGCTGTCGAAAGGGATGATTCGCGATGGGGGGAGGGGGGTGAGGAAAAATAGGAGTAACACCGATGATTGCTATCCTCCCTTCGGGTTACGGAATTACCGGGCTCGTCCATTTCTTTTGTTCTCCGTAAATTACTTTCCTCGGTGTGATTAACGAACCGACACGTGGCCGGCAATTGGTTAACGAATTCGTCTTGCGGCTGGCCCCAGCTTCTACTCTAAATTTCAAAATCAATCCTGCTGTTTCGAACTTTGCCAAGGCCATTTAAATTAGAATTCTCCTTTGACCTGCTCAGATTAAGTTGCACCGATTTTTTGCTTCGGGTAAGTCTTTGCCCTGTCTTTGCAGGGTACCAGAAACTCCATGCCCGATCGTTCGGAATTGATGTGGTCAATTTTCTACATTTTTTTTCGCCATCGACTTAGTAACTGACTTTCCGGACGACTTGGACCGTCGTCGGGCTTTATGTCTCTGACTATCCGTCAGGATCTGGTGTTATTTCGTGGAGGAAAAAACATGGATCTTATCTGCTTATTTTCCTCAGCAGCGAAAGTCAGGGCGAGCAATTTGTCCCGCGGAAAATCCAGGCACGGCCGTACATCACGATGTATTCGGTAAACACCGTGGCACAATAATTTCGTTGTTTCTCCAACTCGGGGCTTTCTCTCGGCGAACAACGGGGCAAACGAGCGCGGTAAAACGATCGTTCCGCGCGTGTTTCGCTTTTAAATATAACAATGACGGTCCATGGAGAACGTGACGTGTCGTTAAATAAGCTACAGATAGAGTCGATTATCTCTTTATTTGTCGTGCTCGTTGACCGAAGCTTCGTATTATGTTTTAATGAACGAGCTGAATTACGTGAACGGTAGAATGACGGTAGACTTTGGGATACCGATGACTCGTGTCCGTTGGTCGCGGTGGCCGTTTGTCTCTGGGGAAACTCGAAACGCAGTTTTCCGGGGGCCAGACTCGCGGTTGCATCCGCAGACCATTACCGAAATGAATCGTGTACGAAGAGAAACCCGGCAATTCCGACGTAAACCGGTACTCGTCTGGGTGATTAAAATCGTCCGAGCTGCAGTCGGTCAAAGGAAACTTCCGACCCGAGGCGTAGCTTCCGTGAGCGCACCGTAAATAACGTTGTTTGAATTTCCCTAGCTCTGGCGGAACGAGAGAAAAAGTACGTGGAAACAATGGCGATGAAATTTCATCGATATCCGAAACTTGCCGAGGTCGGACTTTCGCTTTCGGCTGTGTCGGAAAAATTGTGTAAATTATGTAAGGAATCCTGAGTCTGGCAGCGATGCAAATATCGGTCGGTGAGCATTTTCCTTTGGAAGACAACAACGTCTTCGTCGGCTGTACCTGTCGGAGCGTCGTAAAATACTGTCAACCTAGGACTGTGCCCGAGGACACACGGTGTCCGTCATACGGAACGATACGTCCTCGCTTGCGTTCCAGTTTTATGGCGAATGCCTCTGACGCGACGACCCTCCTCGTTTACGATCCATCACGACGAGTCTGTCTGTTCCAGCCGTGGAGAATGTCGGATGCAAGGACGTCCGTTTCACCTTATGTCCGTAAAACCAAGCCGATCGTGCGGCATTTACTACTCCCTTGCGAGAGCTTCCCCTTGGAAAAAAAAGGAAAAAGACGGAAGTTAGTGCCTCCGGGGGCGAGCGATTTTACGCCTATTTTCGAGCTACGTTTCGCCCCGATGGATGTCATTTTCCGATGCAACTTTTATCTCTTGGAAACTGGATGCCAGTTTATGGGCCATTTCCCGACTCCACGCGTCGCGTTAATCTATCCATTATTCATGCTTACATTGGGTCATATTCTACCCCAAGCGGCGTCAGGATGAAGAGACAGCTTAGAGTTATTCGCGCGTGGGTAATGTTGGGGTGCGTCGAGAGGAGGAACAGTCGACTGCTCGATCCGTCTACGATTCCGGCCCATTCGCAAATAAAGACACCTTGTTGTATCGCCCGGAATCGTTCTACGACGATCTTGAGAAAATATTGCTATCATTCACGACCCTAAAGTGTACGTCTTGCTTGGCCCTTTCGTGCCAAGGAGCGCCAACATTTTTGTCACGAAAAATCGAACCTGCATCGTGGACCTCGTTTCTCTCGATCACAGGAGACTGACATGAGGGGGTGGAGAGAGGGGGTAAATTTGGTCTTGAGGTTTTTCAAGTGAGTCCACAGACCGCAGGGTTTGAGCTCAAGGTCATTGACACGCGTTAGATCGAAGGTATAAGGGCCGCGGGCGAGGCTCGACAGGGGGTTGCCGAGGGAAAAGGGTGGAGTGGTTAATGCCTGCGACCCGGGCAGGCAGGCGGCAGGTCGGCCGACAGTTGCTGCTGCGGCAGGTCGGTGTCTCTCTCTCAGGTGGGGTAGTTGTTGGTATCCAGGAGAGACAAGAAGGTCGGAGAGAAGGATAGGAGGCCGAGCTGGTGCTCTTTCTGTGGTGGTATCGACCCCTTGGCCACGTGTTGCTCCCTGCCGCCCTCGCCTTTCGTTTCGCTATAGTTTCCCTCTCCATGTCCGCCCCGAGCCCCTTCTGTCGAGCTTGTTACTCTCCCCCTCCTGTCGCTCTTCTCCGGGGCAATACGGCCCTAGAGCCAGGACCAGCCGCGCCAGTCCCGACCCTCGACCCTCCTCCCCTTGGCTCGTTTTCTTCACCCTTGCTGAAGCTCAGGCGATCGTAAACGGGCCACGGCAGCTGCCGTACGTCTTTCCAAGGCAGAAAAACACCAACCGATTCCGGGGGTTAAAACCTGACGATGCGAGGTGCCTCGATCGACGACTAAACTCGCCTTAGCTTCCTTTCCACTCAACCTTCGAGAACCCTTTGATCTACCGCACAACAACCCCGCAAACACCCTCGCCTTCTCCCCATTCCCTCATTTCCACGAGCTTCTCTGCCACTTCCAGTCGCTCTCTTCTTTCGCCGTTTTTCTCTCCTTTGACTCCGACACGTTTTGTAATACGAGAGAGGTCGGAATTTTTTCCCCGGTACGTGGTAACACGCCAACAAAACCAATGGGCTGCTGAGGCGTATGTAGCGATCCGTACAAAAGCGACGGTGTAAGCGAATACTCAGGCTCTGGCTTGCCCGACCATTGGCTATTCACACGTGCGGATTTACGTGAGACACGAGAATTCCGTCAGCTTAGAATGTGTTGCCCTCGTAAAAGCACGACGCGTCATTCAACGGACGAGGGCAGTTCGGAATAATAATTCCCGCAATTATACCTTTTCTCTGAATTTTCCCTCGTTGTTCATCAAACATTTCTGTATGTTTTCAAAATCGTCCATGCATCCCCCTCGTATTTTTATCCGCGTTAACATTCGATTCGTCTATTTGACGGCGAGTCAGTGGAAATGCTAATTAACCGAAGTGTTGACCCGTGGAAAATGTTTCTCTCCAAACGAGAAAATTCGCGGGCGTCGTAAAGAAGGGTTTTACGAGAGCTTCGCCTTGCTGTCGGTTCATTAAACTTTATCGCCTTCCGGGAATTTAACAGAGAAGCGTTTAATGCACTTTCATTGAACCCGACGAATCGACGGAAGAGTATCATCCTTATCAACGGGATTACGCTTTATCGCCGATGATAAGAGAACCTCTTAAATCATCTTCCCTGTGCATTGCACTGCACTTGAAAATATATTTCATAAAAGATCCGAATTAAAAACATGTTTACGAGGAACTGAAATTTAACATCCCCGAGAAATCATTCACGTGTCGTCGATTTCTAATATCTTTGACGATTAATCTCCTTTATGCCAGGACCCAGTATTCCGATACGTCGAGCAAAAATCACCCCGTGATACATAATAAATCGATTTGGTCATCGAATGAGAAGCGATGATGATAAATGACGTGTATCGGAACAGTTAGAAAAATGTTCGTCATTTATCATTGATCGCTACTGTTGTCAGTTTGATTTAAAACAGAAATTGGGGTAGTCTTGGGTAGCTATCGACGGTTGGTGAGGATCGACGAACCGGTTAATATTAATGGACTGGACGGCTTGATAAGATAAGGACGTCTGTCGGGGAGATCGTCAGAGGATTTCCGAAATCGGATCCCAGGAGTCGCCGAGAGAATTACACGCATGTTCCTCGCGCGTTCAGTGTCGGATGACACAGGTGACACGCTGGTTTATCGCTATATGAATTATACATGCTCGTGCGTCCATCGTCGAGCGATTACGGAGAAATTGGACGAGCAGCGTCGCGACATTGGGCGCCGTTTCGACCCGGTTGCTCGTCGACCGCGACGAAAAGGAATTGCCAGCTGGTCGACGGTCTCTGCTTCTCAGCGGAAGCTTCCGTCCTGACAGGAAGTCTCGTCAAATGGAATTACACAGAAATCGGTTCATTTAGAGGCTGTCGGATTGGACGACGAACGCTGATGGACGGTTTTTTAAGCATATCACTGGAGAAACTGAAGTAAAGGCCACACCTGGACCGTATTTCGTGGTTTAGAGAGTGGGGATAGGAATGCTGTGTACTCGTTGAATTATTAATTTGACGGGAGGGAAGAGCGATTAAACGGCGGATAGGGTGGTTTAATTAATGCCTCAACGGTTTTCAACTGTCATTAATCGAGGACGGATACGGTGCAAAATTAAGGCGGAGATTTCTTCCCTATCGTGATGATCGGACGAACCTTTGCCCCTCTAAATTCCATTAAACCCAATTAAAGTTTAGCAAAGAGGCCCCACTCCGAGATCCACCGGCGAAATCCCCGATGACTTAACAATTCTGCCATTATTGTCCTAATGGAGAATGGCTGTTGCGCTAATGGACGACGGCAGGGGGGTCCGCGGGGGAGAAATATTTAACCATCCGGCATTGCTCGCGGAACTGGCGCGTGTAGCGTCGAATTCGCCGGCGTTATTAAGAATGATGACCCGTGGATCAGGGTAATGGAAATACGAAGAAAAACGCGAGAAAGTATTACGTCTACTAACGATGATTAACGTGGACGGTTCTCTACCTGGAGCTTTCTATCTACCGTCCGGCCAGATTGTTTCCCGCGACAACGAAATTTTTTCACCTCCGAGATAATAGAGAAAAAGGTGAAATTGGACGAGGGAAGAAAAGAGGCGAGGAGATGGCAAGTATTTCGCCAACGTATGGGCTTTCCTCGGCGGGATAAAAATGGGAAAGGAGGCATTACGGAGGAAATCGTTGACGCGACGTCGATCTTTTGAGGATCGACCGATCGCGAAGCACGAGTCTCGAGAGACCGATGAAACGATGAAGAGAACGCCTCGCTTTACCGACAAATATCCACGATAAATTCCCGAGTCAGCGATATACGAGGAACCTTCCCCGATCCTCCTTTCTCACCAATCGACCAGACTTTTCCTCACGGTTGAACTTTAACTCCTTGACTGTCATCCAAGGTTGCTTGGATCTTGGATATTAATTTTTTCTCATCGAAGGAAGGACGGGGGACAATTCTTTCGTCCGGCCCAGTGTTCCTTAATTCCGGCACGTCCGGGTGTATTAATGTACCGGCAATCTCGGCGCCGCGTGGTGACTTAATTCAATTTCCAGCTAAGCCGCTGAGATCGCACTTAAGATCTTCGGGGGAGAAAAGTGCAGGGTTCTCATAAAGTGTCGGGAGGACTGTCGGAGCCCTTAATCAAAGCGTCTAATCCGCCAGTAATGTCCGACCGTCTTTTTCCCTCGGAAAATGAATTCTCTGTCAGCCTGTTTTCGGCGATTTCATTCGAACGTCAGCGACACGAGTGGACAGGAAGATATGGTAAACTGCACTCCGCCAGCTACACCGTATTTCCATAAATCTTGTGGGGGGAGGGGGTAGCGCATGCAATTTTCTCGGCTCTCGACCCCTGCCGGTTGCTTTGATAAGAATTTGTCGACGGAGATGGCTTTTACGAAAGCGTATGGAACGTACGTTAAGACAACAGGGTTTGGATATACGGCTTTCGGCCTGGGCAATCGATATCACACGTCGCCGGTTCCTTTATTCGGCCATTCGTTTTTTCGTTCACGGTCGAAACGTAGGTACCTGTTGGGTATGAGGGTTAATTGCCTCTTCATCCTCTCCTTATCTGTACGTTAGCAAACAAATTGGCAAACCGTCCGATCTAACTGTCGACGGTTAAATCTTTCGATTTCCTGAAAAATCGAATTTTTCGAAACTCATTTCCGAAAATATCGTCCTCCCTTCTTCGCTCATTTTTCTCACGTGTTTAACGTCCGATGATTTATTTAAAGGGGCGTTACTATCTTTGGAATTTATCGTAGACTTTGAGGATACCACGAGTAGGAGGGGAAATTTCGTAAGGATCGAGCATTATACACTCGTGGCAGCGGGTTGGAGCGAAAGTCGAACGAGAGGTGGAAAATCCCCGAAAATCCCCTTTCCGCTGTTCCTCCCCGCCGTTGGGGGGCGGAAATTCGAGCGACCGCCAACGGGCGAAAGTGGTTTAATTCGCTGAATTGATTCCGAGTGATCGCGCGCTTCTCCTTCTTTTATGCTGAGCGACGGGATATAAAGAGAGCGGGGGAAGCGGAAAACTCGTGGAAGGATGAGAGGGAAAGAGTTTCCGACTAGTCACGGCTCGTCCGTTCGATAACCCAGATGTCGTTCATTAGAAAGTATAATATATCCCATGGTCGAATGTCCGACCGTGAGCTTTCGGACTTTCCTTGAATGGCCAAGTGGAGAACGACGAACGAAAAGTGTCGCGTTGGCGAAACTCTTCCTCCTGGAAATGGAAGGTCTCGAAATAAGCCGGTGATCGATGGTCTATTAAGCCATTTTCCCTGAACCTCTGTGGATCGATGGATTATCTTCGTCTCGCGAGTCATTCGCGTCTGCAAATTCGTAAAAAAAAGCCCACCCCTTGTCCCGTTTTCCCCGTTGAAAAGCACCGTGCGGACTATTATCCGCCTTATCTCCTTGCGCTGTACGTATCTCTTATCTCCTGGGTCTCGCGTAGAGCCTCGTTGTACAGGAGAAAAGCGTAGTAAAGGACGATAACGAATTCCATTATCGTCCCGAACGCATTACGGGCCACGGCGGACGAATGTTGAGAAGGGAAAAAGGGGAAGCGTTTACGCAGACTCTCCTCCTTCTTTCCCCGCTTTTCATCCCTTTGTCTTCCATTTTGCCTTCATGATTTTTACCCTCGGATAATTCCCATTGGCGACTCGGAGAAAACCAGGGACGCGAAGAGAACCAGGCAAATCGCAGGGAAATACATTTCTCCTTCGGTCTTTTTATTCTCCCGTCGTCGTTGCTAAAAGGCACGGATTAGGAGCAGCGGAATTTTTTTGCTGGTAAAATTAACGCGCTCCACGACGAAAAATCGATGGAGTCACGGGGTGCCGGGGAGATAATACCTCAGGGAGGTTCGTGCCGGCTTAACACCAGTGCGGCGATGTCCTTCGGGGATCATATTCGGCAAATTTCATTACGCGAATCGAGCATCATAAGCTCCGATGCTCGACGGCTTATTTATCCCTAACAAGAGAGGCTTTTATCGATGAATACAATGGGTCCTCGTTTAGAGGACGAATTCAAAGACGGAAATGTGAGGGTTGGCGAACGAGAATTATCGTCATTAGCGAGGTTGCCCGGAAAATTTAGTGATATTTATCGGTTCAATGAATATCGTATTTCCCGTGGATATTCGAGGAGCGCTCGCTGTAGCATGGAAATTATCAAGTTGCCTCTCCAATCACCCGAGGCGTCGAACTTCCCATCTGACCAGGATTCTTTAAGCCACTTTCAAAGTTTCCAGGCTCTCCAAGTTTCCTCGTCGAGGAACGTCGAGTACGTTTTTATTATGTATAATCTCCAGAGTCGTTTAGAGCAAACAACGCCGTCTTTAGTCGTTATTGCTTTGAAAAATAAACGAGTGCGATTCGTGGGAAAATTCAGGATTGGCTAAAAATGGGATTGTCGGATCGGTTGACGGTTATTTGCGTTAAGGGATGGAACAGGGGGAGCGAGGGGACGAAGGAACGAACGTCGTCGTCTGCCATCTTATTCGTGGACCATTGTATTCGCCTGGCGCGGACGAACCGGTCCCATTGTTGGAGCTACGATCAAATATTTCAGTGGCACAGGTCGGAGCTCCCGCAGAAATTCCGTTCGGTCACCGTCGTGTAAAAAAAAAAGCAGGACCCTCGGGGAGGACATTCCGCGGGATATGGGAGTCGAAAAATTGATTGTCCCGAAAATGAAAGGACTTTAAGCTCGGCTTTCCGTTAAAATCTTTCTCGGCAATCGACGGGGGGAGATGAGGGGCTGGGGAGGTCGATTATCTGTGAGGGAAAAATTTACCGCTCTTACGGAATACGCGATGTTTCCCGATAGAGCCGGGTCGGGCTCATATGTTCGGGCTTGTAAGCCAAGGCAGGAATGGAGATCAATGTTTGGCCGGGATTCTTGAGCGTGTACCGCGATATCTTTACGGCGAGAGAGCTCGCTGAGATGCTCAGCAGGCCGGAATATCGGCGAAAAGGTCAAGAGGACATGAGCGGGAATCTCCGCGAGGGCTGAGAATCGCCTTAGCGTCCATGCCCCTTTTTCGCCCCCTTCTCAGATTTTTCGTCCCGGATAGACGATCCATCGCCGCGAATGAGGTCGATTCGCGAGCTCTTCCGCTGATTGAAATTTCCCGGATTAATTAATGCCGACACTCGTTCTGCTTTCCTCCACAAATGCAAAAAACAAGTGGACCTTTCTCGCGAACTTGCCTCCACAAACGTCATCCAGTTGATGTGCTGTCCTGAGCGACAAAGTTTTATCTTCCCGGAATATCGTATGATCTTTATTCGTCGCATAATCCTCCTTCGGGGAGAACTTTTCGCGTCAAGGAGAAAATTGGGGCCGGAAAGTTTTTCGAGGTGTACAAATATTCGGTCGCGAGCCATTTGGCCTGTCTGGCACGACGCGTGCCTTATTCCCTCTTGTGCATTCAGGCTTCGATCTCTAATTTCCCCGGAGCTTTAGTAAAGTAAGCAGAGATCCTACGCGTATATTTCGACTCTCATCATCATTGGTCCACGCTTCTCACGGGGTTTTCGCAAAACGACTTACGTGTCGATAAAAAATGATACCTTTCACAACTAAAAAATTGTTGGCAAGAGGGTGAGTCATCGATAAATCAATTCAAATGCCCGGTGGAATGGCAAATTATTTTTATGGTGCTTTGACCGAAGAGTCATTTTCGGAGACCCGACTAACGGCCAATCACGGACTCGAAGTTTTTGTATCCGATTTACCTGGCATTCCCAGGGGTCATTAAAGGGGACGCCCGTTGGAACGAGGCAGCTCGCTCGCGGCGTTAACGAATAAGGGACCGCCCTTCTTTGACGCTTATCATCCTTCCGGATTTCTATGGCACTCCTCTTTATTTCGCTCGACGCCGTGTATCGGTCCGTAACTTTGGAAAATACGCTCATTCACCACCCCCGTCGTTTATCCTAATGGACATTTATTCCTCATCGATCGCACACCCACGCCAATCCCGTGAAAACTCGTAATTACATTGCCGGTCCACGAAAAAGTTTGGCGAAAATGTCGAGCAGTGTCATCGTAATAATCATGCTTGGAAGGAAAGTAGAATTTCGAAAAATACAGTTCCAATTCTACGCTTATTTCTTCTTCTTCTACTTGTTATTTACTGTTGGTTGCAACTGCTGGATTTTCCTGCAAGTTTCTCCGCTAACTCGTATTCTGATCTGCTGACACTCGATATGGGCGGGTATCGCGTTTCTCCCGTTCCCACTCTTGTCTCGGCAGAATCGCTGGGGAGATGGAAAATCAGGAAGACGCTTCGTGGGATTCGCGTTAAACTCGCCGACCATAAGAATCGAAGTATCGGAGAGAATCGCACAGGATCCAATAAAATGGTTGAACGTAATCTGGTTACAGTGGTTCCGCTGCGTTTAATCTTATTTCCTGGAAACCACGGGTATACGGGTACCTCTATATCCGACGAGCACATTCGAAATACAGAATCTGTAAAGGTTCGTTTCAATATCCCTTTGGTATCATTTTCGCCTTATCAATAATCCATTAAGGATCGTAATTATCTGCGACCAAATTTTTACAAAGGCTTCCCTGGATTCTCCCCTTTCCTTGAATTCTTCCAACACGGACGACCTACTTGCCGGGTTTTTCGGACTAAAATCCTTGAAACGTTGTACGGCTTGAAATGTTAACCCAGGAATTAGGAAGCAGGGTGGATAATTCATCCAATTGCATGGTCCCAGTGGCTCGGATAACAGTCAGAATTCATTGGGACACGTCGGCTTGGATTTCATTTTTCCACTGACCCCATTCGTCGGGGATGTATGTCCAGTCGATGTGCACTCCCGTTAGCACGAGCTAACTGCATTTTCCCTCCGAGTTGACTACGTGCGAAACCTTCACACTCGTTCCAGCTCGTTCCTGCTCGTGTACACATTTCTTTCCCTACCCGCTTGCTTCCCGCTCTTTCAAGTAGAGTTTTAAATTCGAACAACGCTCGTTGAATGATGGACGAAAATCACACGGTTCCTTCTTGTAAAATTAATCGAAGGGTTGTTTTTCTGTTGCAGGAGAAGCTAGGCCCTTTAAAATGGGTTTAACGTAGCCAGGGTCCATGGACCCGTTTTGGCATCGATGAAAAATATATTGAAAACGAACATTCCTCTCGTCGATTTTTAATTCACTAATCGGCCGGGACATCTACGGGATTAACGGATTCGCCGCGAAAACAAGCCGAATCAATAAATCCGGGAAGAGTAGAGGGGTGATAGCCTAATAGCAGGATACAAGAAACAATCGATGTGAACAACCAGGGAGAGATAAGGTCCAAACGCGAGGACAATCTTAAAACGAAGTTACCTAATTAGTATATTACTCGATCGAATGAAAGACAAGCACCAGCACAGATACACATAGAATTCTATATTATATATGTACATATATGTGACAAACGTTGATGTCTATTACGAGTTATTTGTTGAAAAGAAAAAATTGAGTTGACTGCTCATCACTGTCCACTGAGATTATATAATATATATTCTATTTGAACGTTGTTGATCGTACGAGCGTTGTATATCTATATTCAGATGCATATGAGCTGAGAGGGGAAACGGATAAAGAAATCTGCGACTGAAGGAAAGAACGCGAGTACATGAATAGGAGATTAGGCGGATACTTGCACGAAAGAGTGGAAAATCGATCGAAGGGGAGGAAGAAGAAGGAGAAAAAGGAACTGTCGGAGAAAGTGGTCGGCCGATAGGAGAAGTTTAAAAAGGGATACTCCGGGGCGGAGTGTCCGGTCGTTTGAAGGGTCTTCCCGGCGGGTCTTTAGACGGCCGGCAATTTTCCGGCGAGAATGAAAGGGCCAAGCGAACGTGTTTCCGTTGCGGCGCCGTTGGCTCTATAAACGTGTGAGGCCGAGGGGAAACTACCTCCTTCGAGGATCGCACGGACCCTCGTAATTCGGTCGCCATGAAACCCAGGAGCGAGAGGGCACGTTTCAAGGACGCGTAGATCCTGTCGGACCGAGCACGGACTTTTCCACTTAGCTGAGGGCAGCCACGCGGAAAGGGAAGACGAGAGGGTGAAGAGGCCAAGGGGACAGTTTTTCAAGAGGGCAGGAAGTTCCCGCTGGCAGAGTAGGAATTTTCTTCCCCGTGAACCGCGAGCTTCGCTCAACTTCTCTGCACCTCGGCGTACCAAGAGGCAAAAGAGGGAGGAGTGCTGGTCAAAGGTGTCGTCACTCACGTGACGTGAGGTCAAATACTGTCTATAGCTGCGCATAAATCTTCTAGTGGGCAAGACGAAAGCGGCCACTTAGGATCGAGTTTCCCGCGTTTATAATCCAAGGCGAACGGGGCCGGAGAAATGTATCTCTCCGAATAAATCCTCCTCGTAGGGAGGGTTCTCCTTATCTGCCCCTCGACCCGTTGGAATTTCGCTTTTCGAAGGTCCTCGAGAATGTCGAAACCGAGACGCGGTTAGCGCGTTTTCCTTGCAAATTGCGCGGCCAAAGAAAACTCAGCGGCATGAATCTCGAGGTGGAACTGATCGCGGGGGTGGTGAAGGGGGGGCCACCCCCGGCGCGATTGCCCGCGCCAAGGCTCATCAAGATATTCATCGCTGGAGAACGGGACGGTAAGTAGCCGTGATTCCCACACACTTTTTCCCCGGCTTTTACTTTGTTCTTACCCCTCGTTGCCCTTGCCAAGAGTGCTAGGTTTATCTGGGTCAATAACAATAATACAGACAGGTCGGAGGATATTTCTATTTTCGCAAAGGTTCGCCTCTGTTGCCCTGATTTTTAATTAACCCCGCAACTTCTAAAGGGTTCATGCGAGGCATAACTGCTGCGGTTTCTCGCGTCTAAGAGCCATGGCGCACTTGAGACGGTATCGATCACTCTTTTCTTTGCTGTGCCAGCGAGATTTAATGTATGGTAATAGGGGCTGTACGCTAGGATCGCGAGGGAAACATTCGTCATACGTCACGAAGGGCAGCACGCGAACCGTAATGATCATCATCCTGTTGCTGTTAACAAAGGAGCAACGGTCCCGCAAACGTTTCCTTCAGCTACACCGATACACCGACTTCCTACTCTTCCTGTTTAACTTGAAGGAAATTCTCCGGCGAAAAACTTTGTTGTTTGTAATAAACTTTCGAAAAAATGAGTCTCCTCTCTGGGGATGAAATATACATTCGAATCACGGAAAGGCGAGACATGAAGCGCAAGAGATTTATAGTTAGACCCTTATGTATTACGTGACTACAATGTCTAACCCTTGGTGGACCGGTATGTAAATAGCGAAAGGTCGAGAAGACAAAGTCGGCCGGAGGTATTCCTCCCTCCCCGTGTAATCCGCGTGAGTTTTCGAATCACCCCTCTCTCGAACAAGTTCCGAAGGGCTCTTGACTCTCGTTTCAACGTGATTCAGCTCGTCGAGTCTATTGTCCACGCTTCAACGCCGCGGTAGCTTCGGAAAAAGACGGGAAATGAAATTGAAAGTCGGCCCGGAGGAAGATCGAGTGTTCTCGAGGACCTCCCGTTCCACGAGTTTCCCAAACTCCCTCCGCGGTGAATGCGTAATCTCGGCGAGATCGAGTAATTGGACGCATCCCGTCGGCTTTTCCCTACTCCCCGTCCTTTTCCCACCATGAATATGAACGACGGCGTGTTCGATGTTAATTAAAAATTTTACCTCCCGACCGTCGTCGGTCTCAAAATATGGCCAATTCGGGCGCTGTAAGTTATTTAAAGATACAATTTTCCGCGAATGCATCCTCGTGGTTTTTCAATGACGAGTTACCGAGATTCCGTCGAAATTCCCGGAGCTTATTATATCGAGTAGGCTAACGTAGGTAATGTTCGATCTGGGCAGAATTTCCGGAGGAGCGGAAGCAACTGCTGGAGTCGGTCGGGCCGGAGTTGCAATCCGTCTACGACGACATGGGCATCGAGGTAGGTCGCTGTCCGTCGAATTCATGTATCTTAATGAGCCAGCTCTTGTAGAGGAGAATGGATTGTCCACAGGTCCTGCTGGTGGACATGCAATACGGAACCGACCGGAACCCGGATGTGAATCCGCGACTGGCCGAATATTTCCTCGAGGAGATAAGCGCTTCCCATAGACATTCCCGTGGATGTTTTCTATTGGTGAGTACGCACTGCCTTCGGCATTGACCCCTAAATATCATCCCCCAGAGGACTGGCTAATAAAGTAGGAGAAGGAAAAAAGAAGGAACGTTACTGATGAATTCATTCGTGCACACGTCTGCATTTCCGTACGAGTGATCGGATCACAAGGTTGCTAAAGATGTCATGTTTTATTCATCGTTTAAGCTACTGGTCGGAGCGGATTACAGCGGGGGTTGGGTGCCGAGCAAGTTCGAAGAAGAAACTTTCCGAGCCCTAGTGGCTCGATGCTCCGCGCTTGACGAGCACTACCAACACAATGGCCATTGTTACGTTTTAAAAGCGAGCAGGTAATGCGGCACTTAGTTCCTCGGCGAACAAACCCAAGTCGCGGTAACATTCAGTCGAGTTGACGTAAACGCCTTTGTCAGACATTTCCCGCGCTATTCCCCTCGTATCTCTTTTCCCCGGCAAAAGGAAATTCTTTGCCGAGAAATGATCCATGTGTTGCATTGCCACTGGCAGCGTCGAAACAGCTCAGGACGATTGGCAATGGAAGCAGGAGTCCAACCTACGAAAAGCTTTGAGAATCGCAGCGGAGTCGGTGGTACTGGAACAACCGAACAATCTCGAGGTGAGGAATATACTCAAGAGCACTGCGGAGAGACAATTGGACTACGGCCTAAGTAAGTAATTAAACAGTACTTATTATTTAATGATATTGACCTTCGAAAGCAGAGTCAACAGTGGGACCACTTGATTAAGAATTGGAAGTCAATATATGGAGTGTTTTGCGTCTGATCTTGTAGCTCTCGACGAGGGTGGAAAAGGCATAATGGCGGTGGTGAGGAATTGGACAGGCGAGGAAGTTCCAAGGCCAGCAGCTGGGGCGACAGCCCTACGAAGACGAGTTGAAGGTTCCCTCCCATCAGAGAACATCGTCCGCCTGGATGTACCGTACAGGGCGGACGGTATCGACCCGGACAACGACGATGATGATAGGTACCTGTGCAGGTTGAAGAATTTGGTCCTAGACAGAATTCAGAGCATGGTAAACGCCTCTGTGGAAGCTGATCCGGAGATCAAGAGCCGGAAGAAAATGGTACAAGAGGTCTACGCTGAGAGTCTCGCGCACTTGGCTCTCCTCAGGGAAGTGCCACCAGCGGCAGAGGACGATGAGGCTGTTCTTCGGGTCAAGCAACACCTTCTAGCAGGTAAACATGATTATGACATCGGTTTACCCTACCGCTCAACTTTGTAGATGTTATTCAGACTTTCGGAGGTCTTTAGGAACGGATCAGAAGCATGGGCCAGTATTAGTTTGGGGTCCGAGGTCCTCGGGAAAGTCCTCTATCCTGTCAAGAGTTTACGAGAGTGTTCCGGATTGGTTCGGTGGATCAACCTTGCGAGTAGTCCGTCTCTGTTCCTCCACGCCAAGGTCAGCTTACAGTCTCGAGTTGCTGAGGATCCTCTGCGAACATGTTGGGTTCTTGTCGGGCAACAACGATGGTAACCTACCAAGAGATGCTTCGTTTGATCCGCTGTACCTGAACAACTGGTTCAGTCAAATCATGCGGGGCATCGAAGAACAACCATTGACAGAGCAATTAATCATCATGGTCGACGATCTACACAGACTTCACCCTTTGGAATGTGACATCGTTGCTGCTCTTTCCTGGCTGCCTTTAAATTTGCCGCAGGGTGTTCACTTCATCGCGACGACCGCGGTGAGTCTCTTCAACAATGATGCTCCGACTGAAACTGTCGTGGTACGTGCAGAACAAGATGTAAATCATTTTACCCTTGTTTTCTGAACAGGTTCCTCCCGAAGTCCTGCGCCTGACACCATTGCAAAAGGAACGATTGAGAAGCAGTGACATACTGATCGAGCTGTCAGACAAGAGAAGCGCCGTTCCTGATGTAGAAGGTGTTTTAAACGGACTGGAGAATTTAGTTGGCGTTAGAGCAGCGAGTAGGGTCGGTTCGGTTCTGGCCTGTGCGGAATACGGTCTGTCAGAAACCGAGGTACTTGAGCTAATCATGCCAACGGGTGAGGAAGGTCCACTGCAGTTGAGTTCCGGACAATTCAACTTCGCAACTTGGTGTCTGGTGCGGAGGTTCTTGGCACCGTCGCTGAAGGTGCGGGTGATGAGCGGACGTTTGATGTTCGGCTGGCGCTGGTTGAGCCGCGAAATTGCTCGCAAGAGATATCTGGCCAGCCAGGACATTTCGCGCTCTTGCCACGCCGAATTGGCTAGCCTATTTTTCGCGGAGGATACGGAGGATAGTGAAAAAAAGTCTCCCGAAGGTCCCACCGAGCCACCTGCCAAAGAAACTCCCTTTCAGAGTGCACCGCAGTCGCAGGACAATATTACCTACACCCTGCGACACGTAGAAGAGGCTTGGCTCCACCTCCTCAGAGCTGGGGATGTGGAGAAACTCAAGAGATTGGCGGTCTGTGCTTTTGATTTTCTCCTGGCAGCCGTTCAAATGATCTCGGTCAGTTATCTACGGTGCGTCTTAGAGCATGCTAGAAGATACCTTTTAGAACGTGACCTTGAACTGGTCTACTACGCCGTGAGAAAATCGAGCGACGTTCTTACGAGGGATCCTCTTCAACTGGGTGCTCAACTCATCTGTTGGTTGAGACCCGTTGCTGAAGATGGCGAAGACCTTGTAAGTATTTGAATAACCGCTGCTTGAACAAAGATTACGGTCACCGTCGTACCGTTTTTTCTCTATTTTGAAAATCCTATTGAAGGTGAGCAGAATGGTAATGGCGGCGATGGCCTGGTGCGACGGTTACACCGCCCCACTTCTGGTGCCGCTTAACGGTTGGCTTCAGCCACCCCTACCACTACAGATCCGCGCGTTATCCTGTCCTCAAGGAGTCAAGTTAGTAGAAGCCGCCCCTTCCGGACAACACGTAGTTGTTGTTCCACCGCAAGGTGATGCCCAGCTTTGGCACGTCATGTCCAATCAGTTGGTTCATACCTTCAAAGGTACACACATTTATGGTATCAGATGTGCACGCGTGTCTTTGTAAAGCAAACAATCGGCGTGTCTTCAATTATCGTCCTCGTTAGGTCATTCTAGTCCGATTTCCTGCCTGGCCGTCACTCAACAGTCTCAGTACTTGCTTACTGGTTCCGAGGATACTACCATCATTGTCTGGGACATGAAGGAACTGACTTTAAAGCGCAGAATCTGTGAGCATATAGCGCCGGTTTTAACGTTAACACCGGCACTCAACAATTCTGTAATCGTCAGCGGCGGGGAGGATTCAAGAATTATTGCCACGAGCTTGCTGACTGGTGAAGTTTTGATGAAGGTTGATCATCATAGAGGTCCCGTCACGGCAATCCGCGTGGACGCTGCCGGAGAGGTTCTGGTATCCGGTGCCGCCGACGCAACTGTTTGTTTGTGGTCGTTGGAAAGCTTCACACTCCTTAACAGCATTTCCTTGCCATCCGCTGTGATGATGCTCGATGTGTCGAGCGATTCCGTCTTCCTTCTGGCAGCCTGCGAGGATCAGAAACTTTACTTGAGGTCCCTAGCCACTGGGACTGAGATTCATACATTGAGAGGTCATCAGGGTCCTGTCAGGAGCCTCTGCCTGGCTAAGGATTGCAGACGAGCCATCGCTGGTGGAGCTGAGGGTCGTGTTTCCGTCTTCGACATGCACAGTGGTAGACTGACGAGAACCCTACCAGCGAATCCCTCTGCTGACGTCACTTCTGTCAAGGTAAGTAATGACCTAACAATCCGTGGAGAACTCTAACATTATCTAACAACTCATGTGTATTTAAAGGTCACCGAAAAGGATGATTTCCTAATAACGGCTGGCGGGGGGCGAGTAACCTATTGGACCTTCAGAGGGGAGGAACCGCTCCCAAAACCTGTGAAACCAGGCAAACAGGAATCCCTTCAGCCCCACACCTCGCCGATTTCTTGTTTAGACATATCTAGGGACGGGGCGATGGCGGTGACTGGAGGGGTTGATTCCCTCGTCAACCTCTGGCAACTCAACACTCACGAATTACTCTTGACATTGGAAGGACATATCGCTAGTGTCACATGTATCGCTTTTTCTGCGTCTGGACTCTTCGTCGCTTCAGGTGATTATTATTTCATGCGGTAGGTGAATGGGCATGCACTGAGTATTATAAGTTTTTTTGTATTAATGACGCAGGTTCAGAGGACAAAACTGTTCGCGTCTGGGGTTTGACCCTTGGTTTGGTAGTAGCGACATTCAAACACCAGGCACCCGTAACCGCGGTAACTGCGATGCTTGACGGCAGAAGGGTCGTCAGTTCTGACAGAGCCGGAGCAATTCGCGTATGGGCCGCAGACACTGGAACTTTAATTCAGTCAGTGTCAGGGCCAGGTCGATGTTTCGCCGTCGCATCTGACATGAGGTGCAATCAACAAGTTTTGTACAAGTGCACTTTGTCCATCATCATCTTGTCTTCATAACAGACGTTCTACTTCAGGTACGCGGTCTGCGGGTCAGGAGACAATCAGGTACGTATAATAAGCCTTGGAGTGGGCCCGGAAGAGAAGCACCAGGTATCACACTCGCAAGATATCACATGTCTCGTCGTGACACCAGACTCGCAGTCGCTGATCACAGGTTCCAGAGACATGAGTCTTAAAGTGTGGCAACTGGCAGGTGGAAAATTGTCTCAGGTATGTTCCAAGGACAAGCACTAAACGGTCGTTGGCTTGCTCGGCGAAGCAGCTTGAAGAATATGAATTTTTAGGTCCTCGTTGGCCACACAGATCACGTGACGTGTGTAGCTGTCGCTGTTCTGGATAAGTCCATCGTTGTGTCAGGTTCTAGAGACGCGAACCTTATTGTTTGGGATATAAACACTGGAGCGGATTTACACACGCTCACCGGTCACCTGGGTTACGTGACCTGCGTGCGACTATCCGGTGACGGTACCCTAGCGGCTTCCGGCAGTGAAGATAAGAGTCTCATCGTTTGGGACACGAAAAAAGGAACAGCTCTAAGCTCGATCATGCTCCACGTTCCCGTCTTAGGCGTCGAAATGTCGACGGATTGTTCTAGACTCTCTCTACATTTGCTCGAGCACAAATGCATGCCAATTCTTTGTCTGCATAACACTCCTGCTCAGTACGTAAAACTACCGCCATACGTGGCACCTAGAGATCTGAGGCCCCCTGGGACAAAACGTCCCGCTAGGAGGTTGTTGAAAAAAGAAGTTTCTCTGGACACCTACACCTGGCAGCGGAAATACGGACATCTCACGTCAGGTAACGATCTATCCTCAAATTGCGAGGACAAAGTATCCATTAAAGTCTCTACTTTATGTTTGACTTCACACCATTTGGAAGTAGTTTAGTTGTTTTTGTACGTAGGGATAATGGTAGCGACCGTTGAGGAACGTATGAAGCGTCGCTTCAGCGTGAGCGCTTCAATGGAGGAAATCAGCAAGGCCAGTCTTGCCGGCTCCCAGCCAGGATTGGGCCCCGAACAAGCGGCATTGGCCCAATCCCAGCATTTCGATCAACTGGAAGCTATTTGGAATAAACAGTCACCCCCACCGAGGCCCCGAGGACTCGGCAGGACCCTCTCGAAGCAGAGTTCCCTTCAAGCCACTCGGATATCCGACTCCGAGGAAGAAGGTAGGCGTGCAGTATCGTGCATCGCCTCCTAGAGGATCCTTCTTTATTTGCCCCTTAGTTCCCTGCGCAATCACGTTTAGCTTTCATTCTATTCCTTAGATCTAGTCGCTTATATGCCGTCAGATTGCTCATGCACGGCAAATATATCACTTCAAATTTAGCAATGTGAGCAAGGTCAAAGTCCTCACAGACACCTTCCATCATTTAGTTCAAAAAATTAATGTCGGCGACTCAGCTATAGAGCTCACATTGCTACGTTTTCAGCAATCTGTTTGACTCTTTGTATTTCACAAATCTTTTTAGGTACGGTTTCTGTTGTACAACGTTAATTTGTTAGAATTTTTGTAGAGTTTAGTAGAGAGTAGTTGGTATTAAAGTCATTGGCTTAAAGTAGATGATTGATATGTAGAAAAACATTTGTATTACTATGTTATTTCAGCTTTAGCCAAGCCTTCTGGACTCCTTCTTTCTGTAAACTGTTAGTTAAGCATATTCTTGTGATAAGGTAGTTGCTTTGGAAAAAGCACGGATATCTTCCATAAACGAATGGATTGCCGTTAACATGCGAGAGCCATAGTAGTTTGTAAAAGCGCACGCCACGATTACGTTTGACTTTCTCCACGTTTCAGCGGCACTTAGTTCACATAATCTCGAGTATTGACATCGTTGAAGTTTAATGCAGCTAGCAGAAGCGCCTTGCACGATTGTAAGTAGACACCGATTGCTCGGCAACCGTGAGAATCAGCATGGCTAAAGTAGTTAAATACATTTTTTGTTGCCCCCTTGAATTTCGCCACACGTAGCAAGGATTTCCTCAAGAATGAAACATTTAACCCCGTTAAAACTTCGACGAGCGTTCTATTGCAGATCTTCCAGACTAAAGTGAGATCCACGAAGAAGCCTCAGATCGAGATCCCTTCGCGGAAACTACGTCCACGTCGGCGCATCCTCCGTCATCTTTCCTCGACTATTTCGCGACCCACTAAACTATGAAATCCCCTCGTGTCCACACCTTCGATGCAATAAATAAAGTTACCCAACTGTGTTGTCTGTAAACATTAGAGAAAAATCGACGTTTCGAGGCTCTCTTAACTGTCCGATCCAAGCTCGTTCACCTATTACGTAAGTATACCGCCGTCTATTCTTGCAGAATCTCTTGCCAGCAAGTACCAAAGAATAATCGTGATTCAATTATTTATGTAATAGATAAATGGTCTATCCTATATTTTATTGTCGCGAGCACTAAAGAAATATTTAATGTGTATCGCAGATAATTGCGCATTAATTAAAAGACATATATACACATACGTTTATTCAATAATTTCGCACATCGTTAGTCGTAAGTCGTTGTTACACTATAATTACTGAAAAAATATTTACAAGGCTCATGACTGATCCCTTCGTGCCTTATTTGGTCACCGAAAGGTTGTTAGGATATGAGGTATTTGGTGAAGTGTAATAGGAGTTAGGATCAATGTTTTCCTAAGTTTTTATAATATTCGGCCAGAATATTCCATGCCTTAGGCGCCATAAATCCGTCTGGAGGTTGTTCGCCGGATTTCGCCAATGCTAGGACAAAAACAATACGTTACTCAAATCACAACAGCGAAATTTCAAGCGGTTAGCAGTTGAATGACAAAAGCTTCGTTCATTTACCGCGCATCTTGGTGCCGGAAATAAATTCGAAATCCTGTTTTCGCTGAGGGTCAAAGAAAGCCATTCGTTTGTGTTTATTGTCGTAAGCCGCTACGCGGAACGGAATGATTTGGAGATCCTCAAGGCCAGGGGCCATTGACAACACTCTAGCGCCATGAGTACTGTCGTATAAATTTCCATCAGTTGTCAACGATTGATTGGGGTGCGGTATACCTGCTGGATCCCTACCAACAATATAGAAATTCGCACCTGCGTTTCTCCTGGCCTTGGCATGCCATTGTACCTGGCAAGTAAACGGCATTTTCACAATAATACGTTAAATTTAACGACAATTTCTTGCGTTGAACGGTTTTATACCTCAGTTGGCCCAGCGTACATCATAGGACTAGGAAAAATTGCTAGAATCGTGTCCTTATGTAGAATGCCCTCCTCTAGGACAGCTTGATGTTGCTGTATTCTAACGATCAGAGGAACATCATCGTCCTTTGTCCATCCTCCCAGTGGATGTAGCAGAAGAAGGGGTTTTCTATAGCCATGTTCTTCAAGTAGGCGTCTCCTGGTATCCTGAAGCAACCAATACAAATCGTTAAGGGCGTAACATGCGATTATTCTCAGGTTTATAATTAAAGAATATATTTAATGCTTATACGGTAGCTGTTTTAAATCGTAAATTCTCTTCGGACCTGCATCAGTAAGGCGTGGCCATTGTGGATCGGATTTCGAAGCTGAAAAGCAAAAACTGCGTCCGCGCCAGCCTCCCGACATTTTTCCCTAATTTCATTAGGCGTTAATCTGTACTGATCGAGACCATCGTTCCACCTTATTCTCCGGATCACCTCGAGTTCACCGCCAACTAGCCAATCCCCCGAACCGTGTATAATTTTGATGTAGGGATGGCCACTATCATTGGTACCAAATTGCCTCGAACAACGTTCTTCCTTGCGGTGTGGATAAAATTCGGGATTCTTTAAGATCGCTATATTTCTTTCGCGGTATTTCAGACACACTGCAGCGGCGTTCTGGCAACGTTCCCTGTCAGTCGTGCTGACTGCTAGGACAATAGGAATTGACTGGTTCTCTAGTGTTCCGTTCTCCAGGAGGCAGTTAAAGTGTAGACACTATATTTAAAATTAATTTTCTTAGTAATTATTTTTTCTAACGAAGGATTTTTTCATCTTACAAGGCCTTACCTGTAGATACTGATCTTCTCTCATGAATCCTGTAAGGGGGGCTGCCCATCCTTCCGCGAGGACTTGAATCCATTGGAGGTCGATCTCGTTGATCTGAAGTACTTCTAAATCTTTGGCCTTCTTTTCAGTTTCATCAATCTTAGATTCGTGTACGAAAAGTTCCGGGATACGTCGACCAATTCTTAAAACTCTTGGAATGACACCTCGTTCTTCGAGAAACTCGATCAATTTGGCTGCCGATTTCTCGAGAGTTGAGGTTTCCGTGTTGATGATGAGGTCGGGTTTACTGGGTTTTTCGTAGGTTTGATCGACGCCCGTAAACCCCTTAATCGCACCCTGTCTGGCTTTCTTGTAGAGACCCTTAACATCCCGTGCCTCGCAGACCTTTAAGGAGGCGTCCACGAAGACCTCGAAGAAGGTCAGACCAGCTTCTTCGTGGATACTTCGCGCCATTCGTCGATCCTCCTCGAAGGGGGAGACAAAGCTGCAGAGCGTGATGAGTCCCCCGTCTGCGAAAAGCTTAGCTACTTCGGCTACCCTTCGCACATTCTCCTCTCGATCTTCCTTGCTGAAGCCTAAATTACGATTCAAGCCCGTTCGCACATTGTCACCGTCTAATCCATATGCCGGGATACCCTGGAGTCGAAAATAATCATCGTAGGATAGTTGATAAGGATCTATGACAGGGCTGATAAGGATGGATTCATTACATGAGAGACCAGAAGATTCTCCAGGTGGAACGAAAGGGACGTTTTCCCTGCACCCGAAAGTCCTGTCATCCAAATTGTGCAACCACGAAAACCATCCACCTTACCACATGCTTTACCACGTTTCGTCCTTGACACATGATGAGCCTGCGATGTGACATTTGTCGCAATGGTCTATGAACATAGTTGACAATTTTGTTGAATAAAACCTACTTATTCTATTTTTTCTGTCTATATTATTCGACCTTACCTGCTTCGCTGAATTCGGATTCTCGAAAATCGGACGAGCGTAAATTCCCATTTTGAAGAATACGGTTTTTCGAGATTTCAAAGGTAGGACAAGTGATTTATTAGTTGCAAAATAAAGAGGCCCTCCGCCAGCAAAGGGCCGATAATTGTAACTATTTAAAATGACGCTAAAGACGAATACCGCAAAAAATGGCCTTACGAAACGCACCAGGTGTACGACAACTGTAAACTGCGCCACTCCAATAAGTGGTCCTCTGCCTCCGTAACTGAGAAAGTAAAAGAAAGTCGCTTTCATTGCCAGCAGCGGACCTGATGGGAGAGGAAACTTGTCTCTGCCTTAAACCAGCTAATCTGCTGCATACTTAACATTCCATTCGGTAATAGAGGAAATGTCCTTTTTCATACTTGTGCTAAGGATAACCATTATTACGCGTTTAAACTTGCAAATGTAAATTCAAAACTAGGGGTGGTTACCGTGAGGGATTGCATCTACTTATACTTTTTGTTTAACCCACGTAGAAATACAATATATTTTCCAATGATGAGACGTACTTTCACAACAGAAAGCAAGTAACACATTCGTACACTATAAGTAAAAAAAATGTATTATACGAGTGTTATATAAACTCAGCAATATCGTATGATTCCTTTCATATTTATACGGACTTCTGTTGAAATAATTTATTTTTCATATCGCCTCTTATCTTCCTTTCGATACTAATTATTTCTTTTCCATTGAAAAAGCGAGTGTACTTTAAGACAGATAAATATGCCACCTTTTTCTTTGTAATGAAAGTATTATATTCACTGTTTTACGAGGTCTTTGCCTTCGGATAAAATATTTTTAGTTGGATAAAGAATTGAAATGTCATCATATAGGCGTCTGTGAAATCAAGGATCGATTCATATTTCCCGGATATCTTTGGCTGTCCAACTTGTATGATTAATGCACCATTTTTGTGTTAGTATTAAAATTATACAAAAACTAGATTCAGGATCTGCCATGGAACACGAGTCGGCTTCATTGAGTAATTGAAGGAGAACATAGAAAAAGTCAGTATATGGCCAGGTCATGATAGAACTGTCTATGATAGAACTGTCATCTAAATTATTGGCATTCCGATATTCTAACATCCATTCATTTATTCAAACATTCCAGTATTCGGCCAGTAATCAGTAGATTCATTATCACCGTCGTCAATGTAATTAAAACTAAATTTTAAAGTTTTTTACAGCCGCGTATGATGTACACACGCTCTTAATAGCATTAGCGTTGCACAGATTATGTACGATTGCAAACTCAATCGAAATGCTAAACTTTTTCGATAATCCAACCCATAAGTTCAAGGCAGAAGTATTGCGTCAAATTGCTACCCAAATATAGATCAATATATAATAGATCATATTACATAGAATAAAGATAAATTATAGATATATTAGAATACATTAGAATAGTAACGATACATCACAAGACGTGTTCTACTAAACAATCAACATGTATCAAACAACGTATTCAACAATATATCAAACAATGTATCAAACAAAAGGGACATTTGCCCCGTTAAATAAAATTAAATTAAAATTAAATTTCGGGCAGTTTTCGGTCACTTTTCGGTCACTTTTCGGTCACTTTTCGGTCACTTTTCGGTCACTTTTCGGTCACTTTTCGGTCACTTTTCGGTCACTTTTCGGTCACTTTTCGGTCACTTTTCGGTCACTTTTCGGTCACTTTTCGGTCACTTTTCGGTCACTTTTCGGTCACTTTTCGGTCACTTTTCGGTCACTTTTCGGTCACTTTTCGGTCACTTTTCGGTCACTTTTCGGTCACTTTTCGGTCACTTTTCGGTCACTTTTCGGTCACTTTTCGGTCACTTTTCGGTCACTTTTCGGTCACTTTTCGGTCACTTTTCGGTCACTTTTCGGTCACTTTTCGGTCACTTTTCGGTCACTTTTCGGTCACTTTTCGGTCACTTTTCGGTCACTTTTCGGTCACTTTTCGGTCACTTTTCGGTCACTTTTCGGTCACTTTTCGGTCACTTTTCGGTCACTTTTCGGTCACTTTTCGGTCACTTTTCGGTCACTTTTCGGTCACTTTTCGGTCACTTTTCGGTCACTTTTCGGTCACTTTTCGGTCACTTTTCGGTCACTTTTCGGTCACTTTTCGGTCACTTTTCGGTCACTTTTCGGTCACTTTTCGGTCACTTTTCGGTCACTTTTCGGTCACTTTTCGGTCACTTTTCGGTCACTTTTCGGTCACTTTTCGGTCACTTTTCGGTCACTTTTCGGTCACTTTTCGGTCACTTTTCGGTCACTTTTCGGTCACTTTTCGGTCACTTTTCGGTCACTTTTCGGTCACTTTTCGGTCACTTTTCGGTCACTTTTCGGTCACTTTTCGGTCACTTTTCGGTCACTTTTCGGTCACTTTTCGGTCACTTTTCGGTCACTTTTCGGTCACTTTTCGGTCACTTTTCGGTCACTTTTCGGTCACTTTTCGGTCACTTTTCGGTCACTTTTCGGTCACTTTTCGGTCACTTTTCGGTCACTTTTCGGTCACTTTTCGGTCACTTTTCGGTCACTTTTCGGTCACTTTTCGGTCACTTTTCGGTCACTTTTCGGTCACTTTTCGGTCACTTTTCGGTCACTTTTCGGTCACTTTTCGGTCACTTTTCGGTCACTTTTCGGTCACTTTTCGGTCACTTTTCGGTCACTTTTCGGTCACTTTTCGGTCACTTTTGTGTATGTAGTACTTCCCCTATAAAATAAATTTGCAAAGCCGTTCGATCCAACTCTATAATCACAATTTAATGCATTGTAATTTTCCACAAATTTTAACGTCTCTAAATGCATTTTCAACGCTTTTTATCGTATTTCAACGCATTTTAATGGATGTTAATGCTATTTTAACGTATTTTATCGTATTTGAACGCATTTTAATGGATTTTAATGCTCTTTTAACATATCTTATCGTACTTCAGTGCCCTTTAATGAATTTTAATGCATTTTTATCTTGTTTTATCGTATTTCAACGCATTTTAATGCATTTCTAAATATTATACCATATTTTAACGCGTTTCAATACATTTTCAACGCATTCTAACCTATTTCAACACATTTTAATGCATTTCTAAATATTCTACCATATTTTAACGCGTTTCAATACATTTTTAACGTATTCTAACCTATTTGAACACATTTTAATGCATTTCTAAATATTTTACGTTATTTTAACGCATTCTAACCTATTCCAGCACATTTTGATACATTTTGATACGTTTTACCCTATTTTAACGTATTTCAATTAATTTTTAACGCATTCTAACCTATTTCAACACATTTTAATGCATTTCTAAACGTTCTAATCTATTTTAAAGCATTTTCATACAATTTTTAATGTTCTGATGCATTTTCAATATATTTTAACGTATTAAAAACTGTATGTTCAATTCAACATTTTGGTATTCTGTCGGTAATCAGTAGACTGATTATCACCGTTCTCAATTTACATCCGTGTAAGACGTCGGTAACCAATCTGTAATCGCTAGACTGATTATTACCGTTGTCAATTTACATCCGTGTACAATATCGGTAACGAATCTGCAATCGCTAGACTGATTATCACCGTTCTCAATTTACATCCGTGTAGAACATCGGTAACCGATCTGTAATCGCTAGACTGATTATCACCGATCTCAATTTAAATCCGTGTAGGACGTCGGTAACCAATTTGTAATCGCTGGACTGATTGTCACAGTTCTCAACTTACATTCGTGTAAAATATCGGTAACCAATCTGTAATCGCTAGACTGATTATCACAGTTCTCAATTTACGTTCGTGTAGAATATCGGTAACGAATCTGCAATCGCTAGACTGATTATCACAATTCTCAATTTACATCGGTGTAAGACGTCGGTAACCGATCTGTAATCGCTAGACTGATTATCAGAGTTCTCAATTTACGTTCGTGTAGAATATCGGTAACGAATCTGCAATCGCTAGACTGATTATCACCATTCTCAATTTGCATCGGTGTAAGATGTCGGTAACTGATCTGTAATCGCTAGACTGATTATTACCGTTGTCAATTTACATCCATGTAGAATATCGGTAACGAATCTGCAATCGCTAGACTGATTCTTCCCGTCGTCAATTAACATTCGTTAGGACGTCGGTAACCGATCTGTAATTTCCGACGCATTTTAATAGATTTTAACGCATTCAAATCATTGTCAACGCATTTTCGACGAATTTTCGACGCATTTTAACAGAATTTATAGCATTTTCAACGCATTTTCGACACATTTTAACTCATTGTCAACGCATTTTCGATGCGTTTTAACTCATTTCAATTCATTTTCAACGCATTTTCCACGAATTTCGATGCATTTTAACAGATTTTAACACATCTGCGACGCATTTCAACTCATTTTTAACACGCTTTCAACGCACTTTAACGAGTTTAAACGCATTCTGAACGTACTTTAACGTATGTAAATGTATTTCAATGCATTCTTAACGCATTTTAATGGATTTTAATGCATTTTTAACGCATTTTATCGTATTTCAACGCATTTTAATGGATTTCAATGCATTCTTAACGCATTTTATCGTATTTCAACGCATTTTAATGGATTTTAATGCATTCTTAACGCATTTTATCGTATTTCAACGCATTTTAATGGATTTTAATGCATTCTTAACGCATTTTATCGTATTTCAACGCATTTTAATTGATTTTAATGCATTCTTAACGCATTTTATCGTATTTCAACGCATTGTAATGGATTTTAATGCTATTTTAACGTATTTTATCGTATTTCAACGCATTTTAATGGTTTTTAATGCATTCTTAACGCATTTTATCGTATTTCAACGCATTTTAATGGATTTTAATGCATTCTTAACGCATTTTATCGTATTTCAACGCATTTTAACGGATTTTAATGCATTTTTAACGCATTTTATCGTATTTCAACGCATTTTAATGGATTTTAATGCATTCTTAACGCATTTTATCGTATTTCAACGCATTTTAATGGATTTTAATGCATTCTTAACGCATTTTATCGTATTTCAACGCATTTTAACGGATTTTAATGCATTTTTAACGCATTTTATCGTATTTCAACGCATTTTAATGGATTTTAATGCATTCTTAACGCATTTTATCGTATTTCAACGCATTTTAATGGATTTTAATGCATTCTTAACGCATTTTATCGTATTTCAACGCATTCTTAACGCATTTTATCGTATTTCAACGCATTTTAATGGATTTTAATGCATTCTTAACGCATTTTATCGTATTTCAACGCATTTTAATGGATTTTAATGCATTCTTAACGCATTTTATCGTATTTCAACGCATTTTAATGGATTTTAATGCATTTTTAACGCATTTTATCGTATTTCAACGCATTTTAATGGATTTTAATGCATTCTTAACGCATTTTATCGTATTTCAACGCATTTTAATGGATTTTAATGCATTCTTAACGCATTTTATCGTATTTCAACGCATTCTTAACGCATTTTATCGTATTTCAACGCATTTTAATGGATTTTAATGCATTCTTAACGCATTTTATCGTATTTCAACGCATTTTAATGGATTTTAATGCATTCTTAACGCATTTTATCGTATTTCAACGCATTTTAATGGATTTTAATGCATTCTTAACGCATTTTATCGTATTTCAACGCATTTTAATGGATTTTAATGCATTCTTAACGCATTTTATCGTATTTCAACGCATTTTAACGGATTTTAATGCATTCTTAACGCATTTTATCGTATTTCAACGCATTTTAATGGATTTTAATGCATTCTTAACGCATTTTATCGTATTTCAACGCATTTTAATGGATTTTAATGCATTCTCAACGCATTTTATCGTATTTCAACGCATTTCAATTGATTTTAATGCATTCTTAACGCATTTTATCGTATTTCAACGCATTGTAATGGATTTTAATGCTATTTTAACGTATTTTATCGTATTTCAACGCATTTTAATGGTTTTTAATGCATTCTTAACGCATTTTATCGTATTTCAACGCATTTTAATGGATTTTAATGCATTCTTAACGCATTTTATCGTATTTCAACGCATTTTAATGGATTTTAATGCATTCTTAACGCATTTTATCGTATGTCAACGCATTTTAATTGATTTTAATGCATTCTTAACGCATTTTATCGTATTTCAACGCATTTTAATGGATTTTAATGCATTCTTAACGCATTTTATCGTATTTCAACGCATTTTAATGGATTTTAATGCATTCTTAACGCATTTTATCGTATTTCAACGCATTTTAATGGATTTTAATGCATTCTTAACGCATTTTATCGTATTTCAACGCATTTTAATGGATTTTAATGCATTCTTAACGCATTTTATCGTATTTCAACGCATTTTAATGGATTTTAATGCATTCTTAACGCATTTTATCGTATTTCAACGCATTTTAATGGATTTTAATGCTAATTTCAGTTTCTTTAATTTTTTCGGCTAGTATAGTAGTTTTTTCGGGTAGTATAGTAGTTTTTTTGGCTAGTATAGTAGTTTTTTCGGCTAGTATAGTAGTTTTTTCGGATAGTATAGTAGTTTTTTCGGCTAGTATAGTAGTTTTTTTGGCTAGTATAGTAGTTTTTTCGGATAGTATAGTAGTTTTTTTTCGGCTAGTATAGTAGTTTTTTCGGCTAGTATAGTAGTTTTTTTCGGCCAGTATAGTAGTTTTTTTCGGCTAGTATAGTAGTTTTTTTCGGCTAGTATAGTAGTTTTTTCGGCTAGTATAGTAGTTTTTTCGGCCAGTATAGTAGTTTTTTTCGGCTAGTATAGTAGTTTTTTTCGGCTAGTATAGTAGTTTTTTTGGCTAGTATAGTAGTTTTTTTGGCTAGTATAGTAGTATAAAAAAACTACTATACTAGCCGAAAAAAACTACTATACTATCCGAAAAAACTACTATACTAGCCAAAAAAACTACTATACTATCCGAAAAAACTACTATACTAGCCGAAAAAACTACTATACTAGCCAAAAAAACTACTATACTAGCCGAAAAAACTACTATACTATCCGAAAATACTACTATACTAGCCGAAAAAACTACTATACTAGCCGAAAAAAAACTACTATACAATCCGAAAAAACTACTATACTAGCCGAAAAAATTAAAGAAACTGAAATTAGCATTAAAACCCATTAAAATGCGTTGAAATACGATAAAATACGTTAAGAATGCATTAAAATCCATTAAAATGCGTTGAAATACGATAAAATGCGTTAAGAATGCATTAACATCCATTAAAATGCGTTGAAATACGATAAAATACGTTAAAATAGCATTAAAATCCATTAAAATGCGTTGAAATACGATAAAATGCGTTAAGAATGCATTAAAATCCATTAAAATGCGTTGAAATACGATAAAATGCGTTAAAAATGCATTAAAATCCGTTAAAATGCGTTGAAATACGATAAAATGCGTTAAGAATGCATTAAAATCCATTAAAATGCGTTGAAATACGATAAAATGCGTTAAGAATGCATTAAAAACCATTAAAATGCGTTGAAATACGATAAAATACGTTAAAATAGCATTAAAATCCATTACAATGCGTTGAAATACGATAAAATGCGTTAAGAATGCATTAAAATCAATTAAAATGCGTTGAAATACGATAAAATGCGTTAAGAATGCATTAAAATCCATTAAAATGCGTTGAAATACGATAAAATGCGTTAAGAATGCATTAAAATCCATTAAAATGCATTAAAATCCATTAAAATGCGTTGAAATAAGATAAAATGCGTTAAGAATGCATTAAAAACCATTAAAATGCGTTGAAATACGATAAAATACGTTAAAATAGCATTAAAATCCATTAAAATGCGTTGAAATACGATAAAATGCGTTAAGAATGCATTAAAATCCATTAAAATGCGTTGAAATACGATAAAATGCGTTAAGAATGCATTAAAATCCATTAAAATACGTTGAAATACGATAAAATGCTTTAAGTATGCATTAAAATCCATTAAAATGCGTTGAAATACGATAAAATGCGTTAAGAATGCGTTAAAATGCATTAAAATGCGTTGAAATACGATAAAAAAGTATGTACAACGATTATATAATACGTATATAATACATATTACGTATACAGCATATATAATAGGTATATATTACGTATATAGTATATATAATAGGTATATAGTACGTATGTAACATATATAGCACGTATATAGTATATATAATAGGTATATAGTACGTATGTTACGTATATAGTATATATATAGTATATATAATAGGTATATAGTACGTATGTGACATATATAGCACGTATATAGTATATATAATTGGTATATAGTACGTATGTAACATATATAGCACGTATATAGTATATATAATTGGTATATAGTACGTATGTAATATATATAGCACATATATAGTATATATAATAGGTATATAGTACGTATGTAACATATATAGCACGTATATAGTATATATAGTAGGTATATAGTACGTATGTAACATATATGGCACGTGTATAGTATATATAATAGGTATATAGTACGTATGTTACGTATATAGTATATATATAGTATATATAATAGGTATATAGTACGTATGTAACATATATAGCACGTATATAGTATATATAATAGGTTATAGTACGTATGTAACATATATAGCACGTATATAGTATATATAATAGGTATATAGTACGTATGTAACATATATAGCACGTATATAGTATATATAATTGGTATATAGTACGTATGTAACATATATAGCACGTATATAGTATATATAATAGGTATATAGTACGTATGTAACATATATAGCACGTGTATAGTATATATAATAGGTATATAGTACGTATGTAACATATATGGCACGTGTATAGTATATATAATAGGTATATAGTACGTATGTTACGTATATAGTATATATATAGTATATATAATAGGTATATAGTACGTATGTAACATATATAGCACGTATATAGTATATATAATAGGTATATAGTACGTATGTAACATATATAGCACGTATATAGTATATATAATTGGTATATAGTACGTATGTAACATATATAGCACGTATATAGTATATATAATTGGTATATAGTACGTATGTAACATATATAGCACGTATATAGTATATATAATAGGTATATAGTACGTATGTAACATATATAGCACGTATATAGTATATATAATAGGTATATAGTACGTATGTTACGTATATAGTACATATATAGTATATATAATAGGTATATAGTCCGTATGTAACATATATAGCACGTATATAGTATATATAATAGGTATATAGTACGTATGTAACATATATAGCACGTATATAGTATATATAATAGGTATATAGTACGTATGTAACATATATAGCACGTATATAGTATATATAATAGGTATATAGTACGTATGTAACATATATAGCACGTATATATTATATATAATAGGTATATAGTACGTATGTAACATATATAGCACATATATAGTATATATAATAGGTATATAGTACGTATGTAACATATATAGCACGTATATAGTATATATAGTAGGTATATAGTACGTATGTAACATATATGGCACGTGTATAGTATATATAATAGGTATATAGTACGTATGTTACGTATATAGTATATATATAGTATATATAATAGGTATATAGTACGTATGTAACATATATAGCACGTATATAGTATATATAATAGGTTATAGTACGTATGTAACATATATAGCACGTATATAGTATATATAATAGGTATATAGTACGTATGTTACGTATATAGTACATATATAGTATATATAATAGGTATATAGTCCGTATGTAACATATATAGCACGTATATAGTATATATAATAGGTATATAGTACGTATGTAACATATATAGCACGTATATAGTATATATAATTGGTATATAGTACGTATGTAACATATATAGCACGTATATAGTATATATAATAGGTATATAGTACGTATGTAACATATATAGCACGTGTATAGTATATATAATAGGTATATAGTACGTATGTAACATATATGGCACGTGTATAGTATATATAATAGGTATATAGTACGTATGTTACGTATATAGTATATATATAGTATATATAATAGGTATATAGTACGTATGTAACATATATAGCACGTATATAGTATATATAATAGGTATATAGTACGTATGTAACATATATAGCACGTATATAGTATATATAATTGGTATATAGTACGTATGTAACATATATAGCACGTATATAGTATATATAATTGGTATATAGTACGTATGTAACATATATAGCACGTATATAGTATATATAATAGGTATATAGTACGTATGTAACATATATAGCACGTATATAGTATATATAATAGGTATATAGTACGTATGTTACGTATATAGTACATATATAGTATATATAATAGGTATATAGTCCGTATGTAACATATATAGCACGTATATAGTATATATAATAGGTATATAGTACGTATGTAACATATATAGCACGTATATAGTATATATAATAGGTATATAGTACGTATGTAACATATATAGCACGTATATAGTATATATAATAGGTATATAGTACGTATGTAACATATATAGCACGTATATATTATATATAATAGGTATATAGTACGTATGTAACATATATAGCACGTATATAGTATATATAATAGGTATATAGTACGTATGTTATATATAATAGGACACGAAAATGGTAATAGGTCAGGCTAGGTCAGGCATCTTTCAGTAGTAAAGGTCAGTGTATGGTTAGACATGCAAAAATTTCTTCCTTTTCGAAATTGACGAATTATTAATTAAATTCTTTAAAATATATTAAAATAAGTTGTATAAAAATACAAATTTTTGAAAATGCGACAGACTACTTTTTAGTGCTTTAAAACACATTGAAATACGTTAAAATTAATTGAAAACCCATTGAAATACGTTTATATATGTTACAATCATAGACTATAGAAGACTGTGGTTACAATACGTTGAAAATGCATCAAAATGAGGTTTGCATGATTGGTCTAGGGAGTTTCATTACGAGCTTGACTTCCCTGTACCTCGCCTGTGGAATCGTGCGCAATAACATCAATTTAATTAAAACTACCACTCATAAAATTAATTTCGTACAATAAGTTGTATTGTAACCATTGAATGTCAGTTATATTATTCACTACCATTACAGAATAATAACTACGAGATGGAGTGAATGTGTACACGAAGTGAAGGTACAGGGGATTGAAGGTTATTGTTCTATCTCTGCATTTCCCTGGGAATCCCACAACTATATCTGTATATAAGTCTGTTAAATTTACGCCTGTTTTACCCACATTGAAATCATGACTGGAGGAGAATATCATTTCTTATGCGAGGAGTTCTTGTCTGCTGCTAAACAGTACGTGGACAGCAACTGTTTAGTTGAACTCAAGCAGTACTATGCTGAGTGCATTGACTCTAGAAGAAGATTGTGTACTATTACTGACCTGCAGACATTATTGAGATTGTTGGAAAAACGTGATGCTCTCAGTAGCAATAATTTAGAACCACTCTATTATATAACTGCGCAGTATATGAAAAATTCCAATTTTGACGTCAAGATAAAGGCTTATGAGAACTGGATTCAAGCAAAACATTTCCCACATTTTGGTAGTATGTACGTAAATAGAAATGGTAAGTATTTATTGAAATAAAAATTGTCTAGTATACCAAACCTGCAAGGCCTTGGAAAAAACAGTTGTGATTGCGATGAAGCTTTGTTATTGCATAGATTTTACAATATTCCTTGGATATTTACTACCTGCTTTGATTTTCTCAGAAGATGAAACTAGTGATCGTATGAGAGAAGCGTATGTATCATCAAGAGCAACATCTAATGCAAGTGTATCAAGCAATTCAGAAACTACTTTATCATATAATCCAGGAAAAGAGTTATTACATGAACAACATGGAGTTTCTTTTTCACATACACACAGAATTTCAGAACATACAGACCATATCTTACAACAAAAAGGTATGTTCTCTATCAAAAGAGTTTAATATAACACAATGAGCACAATATCTTTTTTCCTCTACAGCATATTATAATAATTTATAGTGTTACAATACATAAGTCAGCAACTGGGACGCTCTTGGAGAGATGTAGTAAGACATCTAAGAATCCCAGAAGCTAAAATAGATGAACTAGAACTGAAATATCCCTTTGATGTCAAGGAGCAATGCTATCAAGTGAGATCCCAAATGTTTCATCTTAAAACTCAAAGAATATGATGGAACATTGATTACTAAAAGTACTTTTCATGCAGGGTCTACAATTTTGCATAACCACATGTTGCGATTTAAATACATGGAAGATTCAATTAATGGGAGCCCTAGATGCCGGTAGACGTAAAGATCTGCAGGAATGGGTAGCCAAGGAAATAAATAGGAATTAAAAAAAGTGTGGTGTATTTTCATGCATTATAATTTTATACAGGAAGACCGACTAAAAATGATACTTTTCACTATTGTTCAAAATTGTATGGTTATTTGTAAGGACAAATCAAATAAATATCTACACGTTGATATATGTATACTTATTGTTTACCTGCACAAAAATATATGCTTACAATATATTAAACATATATATAGTGGTATTTTTATCACAATGTCATTATTGATCATGTTTTAAATAGATTTTGTACATGTTTTTTTACAATCAAGTCCACATTGTAAAAATTAAATAGTCTAAACTATCTAATCATAAAAGATATTTTTATTACTATTGAGATGTGAAAGTACAGAAAATTAAACAATTTACTATTTAGTACACTATTAATAATATAGTTTGTTAAGAATTAGAACAGCATACACTATTTCATGAACTGAAACAAGAGACTTGATTGACTTATACTCTGTTTATGATTTATGCTAAATCACTTTATATCATAGTCACATGTAATTAGGTGAAAGAGTACAGTAGAGCAAAATGTGTATAATTTTATGATGAATACAATGTAATGCAAATTAACGGTTTTAAATTATATTTATCTTTCTTGGAAATAAGAATGCAATGATGATAATTTCAATAACATAGTAAATATTTAGACAACATAAGTATTCTTTGTTTGACTGCCAGCCTTAACCATTGTATCCTTATGTGATTGATAGGTCACCTTTGAGGCAATCCTGAGCCTTTCTTTGAGTTTGCGTCTGTAAAATATCAAATGTTAACAACAACTTAATAAATTTCATCACAATAAATAATAAACAATTTTGTTCAAAGTTTTGAACTTACCCAATTTCCATAACACTATTTTCACTGTTGGCATTTGCTGTCCACAAACCAATTTTATCTCCCTTTGTCCTTACATTTACTACAGCTCCACATACATCATCTGAGTATTCATTAAAAGCTTCTCCAATCATGCAAAGGAGAACTTCTAACCAAAAGTGATCTAGCTCCATTGCTCTTTGTTTTTTATCCAAACTAATTAGCCACCTTCCACCACGTATATTTGCAGCATCTTCCCACATAGGTCGAATGCCTCTTTTGAACATACTATAATCGCAACCTTGTCTGAGTTCTGATGCTGGCTTTATATGATTGTATAAACTGTATGGAAAGTACATAACATGTGAATTATATATCAACTATTAATTTAAACACTAATACCTCTTTTTATTTTGTATATTATGTGCCTTACCTCCAAAAGTCTTCAGCTGTATCAAAACTAGTTATCTCACGTTGACTTTCTTCCCAGGATTTATTTCTGTCAGGTTCATAATACCATAGAGTCCATGTATTTTGCAAGGGATGTTTTATAAGAACTTCTGGTGGAAATTCATCAAAATTGATGATTTCCTGTTCCTTCTGCTCAATCTCCTGTAATACAGAATCATATTTCTTCTCAACATTATGTAGTAAACAACAAGGCTTTCACAGTGATATCGTAATAAATTACAAGAAGTATCACAGTGGTGCATTCGTTTTTTTTTGTACTTGAATGCCTTGTAATTTTAACCTATTATAAATGACAATAGAAATCATATTTTTTACAGTTAAAACTGAATAAATAAGACAGTTTGAATGAAACGGTATATCAACAGTTATGAGACTTGTAACACCATAGTCTCCTAGTGGATATGTTTTAAAATAGCTCCTATTAACGCTTTCACTACGTTACATCTGTAACTTTCACACCCCGTTTTTTAACCTGTATGGTGACCCGGAAAGGCAGAAATTTTCATGATTTTTTTAATTTGCTCATAATGAGCTGTAACACGAAACATTGTTCAGTTATGAAAAATAATATATCCGTGTTGTTTTTTCGAGTAACTAGATACTTTCGGTGTGATCTATGAGAAAAGTAGGCGGGGGGGAGTAAAGGAAGACTGACCGACGATGCGACCATGCTGGTACCGAAAATCGAACGAATTTCTTTCTCAGAACTTGAAAATTATCACTGTCCGATAAAGAATCGTCAATGCTATCACCGTATCTTCTAATTTACTGTCAGTATTTATGAAAATACCTCGACTTCTTCCGTATTACTTGTAGCCATGTCACTATCGTAAACGCACAGGATGTTGGCTCGCCAAACCAAGTAGCAAGGGCATCTGTCGGTAAAACCGACACACGCTTGCACCGAAATTTCCCACTCCCAAAGAAAACCCGTGCAATCGCGTCGGCGCGCACAATGATTCGACGGTCGGTCCGTACGAAAATTTCCAAGGGACAAGGGGGATTGCGGGAAAGGTCCGATGAGGGGGTGGGTTTTAACGCAAACGTCTTTTATAGACAATAACTTGTTCTTAAGAATCCACTGAACAATAGGCAGGTATGCAGCCCCTCCGTTTCCCTGGCTATCCCACAGCTGCAAAACGATACTTAATTTACGACCCGTCACAAATTTTCTGTACTGACATTTTGATGTATAACTTATATCGATAATTTTTGTTTACTCGATTTTCTAATGTTTTCTTCGATTTCTCGGTTTCAGCGCCCATGCTTTTTTTGATTCTTATTTGTTATTGCATAAATTCAATAATATTTACACATTGTATACAACATTTATAAAAAAATCAAACAGCACAATTTAAAGAGCATGTTTAGTTGCACATTTTAAGAACACATATGACCACTATATTGTATAGGAAACATGCGATGTCATGAATGCATTACTTTTGCAGATACATTTATTCATCCGTTCCGTTACAGTCCCAGCTGTTTATGGATTGAATGTGCGCACAAGGTAGAAATATATGTGCGTAAACACGCGACTTATAGCTTGTTTCATGGCATTACTGACAGATACTTCCAATTTTTAAGTTAATGTTATTAGTGTATTCTGTCATGTCGTACGTAAATTTTGTGTCGTAATATTAACAAAGCACGTGTGTACTAACGTAAAGTGACTTTTTCTTCGAGTGTCTACATGTTCGTACGAAAAATCAATAATGTAAAGTACTCCATTACCGGAATCATGTCAGAGCATAGGAATACAACTTCGTAAACCTGTAAAGTTATTTGCCATTTAATGAATTTGTGAACGGTATGTTCTTTGTGTCATTGTCCAGTGTTCAAAAATTAAAATAAGGGTTGGCACCCCTGTGCCAGTCATTGTGGTTATTCGGTACTTTCGTTACCCCTTGTGAGCATCGCTCATGATGTATTTACATTGCAAATTGCAAGTCTACTGTCTCGTATCATCAGTCTCGCATCAGTGATTCCATTGGCAATATGAAACGTTCGGTAAATATTTACTATTACATTTATAATTTTCTTATTTTTATTTTGTAATAGTATTGACTGTGTATTTCGACGGTCGTGTAAGAGGTTAGATTGTCAATGAGCGTGCTGAACTTCAAACATGTTTACATATCTTATAGAGACACTGTATGAAGGAGAATGTTATCAGTTACTTATAAGGATAAATATTATTCCATGGAATTTGTTTAAATTTTATGTTTCGTTTGTTATTTTTATGGCGTTAAATTATAAAATAGTTTCTAAGTTGTACGATATTATTTTAGGTGGCAGAGGAGTATGGAGAAACGAAACGATCTTTTGCCAAACAAGAAACTGCCAACCTTGCATACGAAACATATGCCAACTATTCTACAGCAACTTCTACTCCTTCAACTGTTAACCAGCCATTACCAGGACAACCACCTTTACCACCAATGCCTCCTCCTCCAACTAGCGTTCCACCTCCTCCACATGTATTCGGACCAGTGCCTTCACAAGTTACTCCAATCCAAGCTTGGGCTCATGCACCTCCACCATGGCAGTGGATAACTCCCCAAGCTTCCCCAATACCTCCTCAATCTCCGCGCGATATTGCCACCAATGCGTTCCAAAGAGATATACCTCTAAGAGGTAACTATATGCGACGTGAGAGGTTCGCGCATAATAATAGAAGCAATATGTACGTTCAGAGAAATAATTTTCATCGTAAAAACAGAAGGGTAGCACGGTTCGAACAATCGCAAGGTCAATTTGATCAAGCAGCATATTTTGGAGCTGCATTGACCGGCGGTCTAGGTTTGGAATGGCAAAGAAATAGTTATGCCACAGCCGCAAATGAGGCGCTTATGAATCACATGCCTGTTTCTCTTCCTAACCATCCCATATCTGCCTTACCAGCAGGAATGATAAGTGGGAGACATGGAGAAGAATTGGCAGATCAGGAAGTGAAAATAGTAATGACAAATTCACGAGAAAATATTCCTCTGTTGTATCTGCTTTATTAATAATAATCTTATAAATTTTTTGCAGGAGGAGGTAGTTGTCAAGAAAAATAAACAAAGGAAACCTATGTCCCAAAGTTACCCCAGTAGACCTTGGAATCGTGAGGATGCTGAAAGAGCATTGAAAATAGAAAATGAATATAATAAGACCGTGAAGGCACAGAGTTTAATTATCAAATTCCCAGACCCTGATCTGAACAAAGACATTGTTAGAGAATTTCATCCTGGTATACAAAATATACATTTTCAAAGTCCGAGCGGTCCACGGTATTGTTTCATTCAAATGGCAGAAAGCGTCGACATTGATGAAGCCATAAAGGAGTTGGAGAAAATCCCATTTGGAGTAGGTCAGTTGAAAGTAGAGAGGAAGTCATTGAGGGATGAGGATAATCCTATGCCAGAAGAGATAGACCCGTACACATTGTATATAGGGAATTTACCCGAATCGGTCAATGTTAATGAAGTGAAAAGTAAATTTCCAACTGCCGCACGAGTAGATGTGGGATATGCGCAGAAGATGAGGAACACTCGGTGGGTATAAAATCATCAATTAGAAAAAGCTTTCACTCTGACCGGTTAAAAATACTAATTATTCGACATATTACAGGTACGCATTTATAAGATACAATAGTGTCGACGAATCTATATCGGCTTATAAACAAGCTCATGACTTAATGTGGGATACCAGAAGTATTATTGTTAGGTTTAGAAGACAACGTGGTAACACTTGTCTTCCTGGGGAACCTAAACCTAATGTAAAGAAAGTTAACGACGAATCTAGTAACGCTTCTCAACCAAAGAAAGATCAGAAGTCAAACGGGAATGATAAATCTCAAGTCGCAGATTCTAATGTGGAAAATCGGCTGGAAAGCGAGTCTCCGAAAGTTCAGAATAAAACAGTTTCTCAACCTAAACAAAAGTCGACCTCACAATCGTCATCATCCTTGCCAGCTACGGTTACACCTGCTAAGGCCGCCGAACAACAACAACAGCAGCCTTGGGTAATAGATCTATGTTTACATCTAATCAGTTGTCATTAATTATGGAGTTTATTTCGGTAATATTTTACAGACGTCACAACAGCCGCAAATCCCTCCAGCGTCTGAAGCACCACCACCTCGTCCGAACGAAAGCGAATCAACAGAAGAAATGATTATGCTTACGGAAATTAAGGAAGAACCAGAAGATTATGAAGATATTGATATATCGTCTCATATGCGAATAGATGACGACGACGACGATGACGATGATGATGACGATGATGACGTAGACGATATGGGAGAAGAAGATGAGGATGATGAAGACGACAATGTCGCGGATAACGGGGTTGATGACGATAAAGGGGTGGAGTTTGCAGACAGTAGAAGTCCTTACAACAGTAAAGAAGAAACGACCAAAGACAGCGAACCATCAGACGTGAGTATATTACGGCTAATCAACTGTTTGCGCGTTATGTAAAATTAATTTTTTTTGCAGCATCTTGACCAAATGTTCAACGAGTTGGAAAATATGGCCGGCGACATAAGTTTTTAATTATTTCACTGACTGTGTATCATTCCGATATAAATTAAACACTTCTTTCTGATAGGGCAATTACGCGTACATAATGTGTAAATATCAGTAGTTTCAAGCCAATCATAGCATTCGAAATTCCGCGTATTTATATTATACTATCGATTAATTGATTATATTTAAGCATTTTTTTATATTCTGTTTTTATGATACGAATGACATGATGCTGAAATGTGTCTATAAATATATATATATATGCAACTTGAATGAAATCTGTAAACTATTGTGAGTACGATTAAATTGTTATTTTGTGTACATTCCTTGGGTATGTTTTAATGATCATGAACCATTTTGAATTTTCGAATCCTAGAGTTTCGAAATTTAATGTTGTTTCCGGTTTTTCCGAACTGCCATCTACTTCCTCACAAAATTCGGCGGTAAGAAAGCGCGGGTAACTGTCCCTTTGCGGAAAACCGTTTGTTTCGTACTTGTTGCGTTCGCCGGTGAGCTGAGTTGTGCCGGCAGACTGATTTCCTATTGATTACTGTTGATATTTTAAGTCGAAGAACATTATAAATAAACTGGCACAATGTTCGAAGCCCGGCTAGTGCAAAGTGCTATCCTGAAGAAGGTCTTAGAGGCTGTAAAGGATCTTTTGAGCGAGGCGACCTTCGAATGCTCTGATTCTGGCATACAAGTCCAAGCGATGGACAATGCTCATGTTTCTCTGGTCTCATTGAACCTCAGAAGCGACGGTTTTGCCAAATACAGATGCGACAGGAATCTGTCGATGGGCATGAGCATTCCCTGGTAAGAAAATCTGCTTGAACTTTCTCTCGTTTAAGGTTATGTACGTTATCGGAGCCGCGTCCGAACAAAGAGAAACGTACGCATCGTTTGATGTCAACACGTGAACGAGTTCGAGAAGAAATCTAAAGAACCGATGTCTTTTCAGCATGACAAAAATTTTACGATGCGCTGGCGCAGACGATACCGTGACCCTCAGGGCATTGGATAATCCAGAATCCATTGTTTTTATGTTCGAGTCTCCAAATAAAGAAAAACTTGCAGAATATGAAATGAAATTAATTAACATGGATCAGGAACACCTTGGTATTCCGGTACGCAATCACAATGTTTTTTCCTATTAACAGTTTGCTACTGATAACTTTGAAACCGTTTGAAAATAGTTAATTGCCAAGATTCTGTGACATTTATAATCATTCCATTTTAGGAAACACAATATTCTTGTGTTGTGAAGATGCCAGCTCAAGAATTTTCCAGAATCTGCAGAGATCTCAGCCAATTTGGAGAATCAATAATATTTGCATGTTCGAAGGAAGGGATTAAATTCACTGCATCAGGAGATTATGGAACAGGTATATTAAAGCTGTTGAAAAAATAAATGTACTCACCTCAATGGTGTACACTTTAGTTTGCCTCTTAAGCATCTTCTTCCAGAGAAGATTCACACAGAAAAGACTTATTCTGACTGATACTGTAGACATAAAATTGGGAACATTTCACTAGCCTAGATTGTGTCTGTCAGGAGCAAAAACTAAAGGTCACGGGTTTGTTTACACTTGTATTCTTGTGACTTGTATAGCATCATATCATATCTAGCAACCATTCAAATATTTAGTGCAGATCTATTGCTGATACATATAATTTACAGATAACTATTTTGATTAATTTCAAAAATACACTTGTATTTAAAAGAATATTAAACAAAGTCTTAACATTTACCTCCGATACACACTTGTATTTTTAATAACATGGAAATCTTGTTGTTTTAGCTAATGTAAAGTTGGCCCAAACAGCTGATGCAGACAATGAAGAACAGGCAGTAATTGTTAACATGCAGGAACCGGTGAAATTAACGTTTTCGTGCCGTTACCTCAACTGTTTCATTAAAGCTACACCACTTTGCGCGCAAGTGCAATTATCCATGTCTAACGATGTGCCTTTAGTATGTGAATATAAAATTGGTGACATTGGTCACATCAGGTATTACTTAGCTCCAAAGATTGATGACGAAGAAGAAAATTGAAGCCACTTCAAAAAGAGAGCAAATAACAATCCACATTGCAGATGTTTCTGTACCATAGCGCTAATCCTACTGGTAATGGAGTTATTTTAACTGCATAGCGTTAATTGTCATTGTATTTATTTCATTAGAAAAAGATGATTACTTTTGACATTCTTAGTTCATGTAAAGTGATAATAGTATACATACATTTTTATAAGCGAGAATAAAAATAAATGTCCTAGTAATCGATATTGAGGTACAATCAAGGCAAGATTAAAAGTACGTTGGAGATAATATATTATTTAAATTTTACATTTAAAAGTCATTTGGCTTGTCACAGTGTTAGCGCAACGCAGAATTGACACTAAGGATTTATAGATGGAGCGACACGATTGACGATTAACAAGGTGTGTGTCATTCTTCAAGGATTCACTCTGTTACTGTTTTCATTACTGTGACAGTATTTTGATAATATCGCACGTTTCCATTTTGTTATATGTAAGAAGAACTCAATATATATCCAAAACATTTGATAAATTTTGAATTATTTGTTATCCTTATGTCCTAGCCTAGTCGAAATTCAAAATTTCCCCTATATCGCATGTATCTTATCTCTTATACTTTTTGTGTATAAGCTACTTTAATATAAAAATACATAATTAGCTTACGAGCTGAGGGAATAAGAGGGCTACCATGGATGGAATAGCCTAGAAGTATACAGATAAATCTTACATAATTTGGATCTCATATAGTTACTAAGTTACTTACGTATTAATCGTTAAATGTTGATTTATTCTATGAATTATTTTACACGCAAATACGGCTGCGAAGACCTTCCTTAATTGATTAAGCCATTCGCCGTCTTTTATCCACACGTATCCTTAATCAAGCTTTTAATCGAGAAACAAGTGAACTTTTGGTTTCATAGCATACATTTCAAGAAGAATGTTGAACTAGCAACAAAAGGACGATACTTTGGCAATATTAATCAGCCTCTTTGGTTCAAAAGCCCTGATATTGCTTCTCCGTTGTCAGCAAAAACTTTCGGAATTCGATAAGATCAATTACCTTCGGGCAAAATTTCCAAATCACTATGGATGCGTAAACTTAATGAATGTACAGTTTAATTTTTACAGATAACGTTTGTCTTCGACGTTTTCAGTTCGCTGAATATTGTAATTCATATTGGAATTAGAAAATCATGTTTGCTCCGCGCTTCAAGGAAGATTTCATGCAAGACCCGATACGCGCCGGTCGAATCTACGACATTCTTTAATCACTTTGAGCCAGGTTTCTCGCTCGTATCGGGAATACCGTATAAAGTCTTCTTTGTCGCTAGGAAAACGAACGAAAACATTTCGAAATTGTAAGAAGGACTTAAGCATTCTTGTTACCGTTGCTCCCGTATAGGCTGGGATGCACGAACTTGTCGTGCAATGTCCTTAAATGCCTCAGCAGATTGCTCTTCACGTTGAAGCCTTTTTTACAATAGGAACAGAGGAAAGGCCTTTCACCAGTATGAGTTCTCTGATGAATAACCATCGACGCGTGGCTGGGAAATACTTTCTGACAGATATTGCATAACTTCTGATGACTGTGGACTCTTTTTGGCTTAGGCGGCGCCGAGTTGTTCATCAAAGCTAATTGTTCTTCCGTATGTTCCGTTTGTATGTGACGCACCCATTCCTGAGGTGTTGGATACATTTTACCGCAAAGGTCACACTTTAACGGTGGGAAATCTTTACTGTCGTCATCCACATCGCCCTAAAAAAATCATCACTTCATGTACCAGATATTCACAATTTCTAATCCATTAACATTTGACACTCTTTTTACCTTCTTCCTTCGTTTTCGATTTTCAGTCATGTCAGCGTGTGTAAATTCTATATGCCGTACCCAGTCGGAAGGTCGATTAAATGTTTGGCTGCACATGTCGCACGTTAACGGAGTGTACTCTTCTTCCTCCATATCTCCATCTTCATCGGCACTGTGCACGATTTCCTAAAATCGGAGGGTTGCAATCAAACCTGCTTAGTTGGGATTTGAACTTTCATCGCGTTTACATACCGGTTTGATATCGATATCGTGGTCTATCGTTAAAGATTCCGAGGGGTCCATTGATTCTTCCCAATCGATCGGTTCGTCCTTAACCAGAAGCTCCAGGTTCAACTCAGGCTAAAAAAAACTTCATTAAACATCGTCTTCTGATTGCGAATCTTCTTATGGAATAATGGATCAACACAATAGAATTGTCCTAAAGTTTTCATACAATTCTTAGTTTTTTTTATTACTCGGATTATTTTTAACTGTTAGCAGACGACCTGGTGGAAGGGACTTACGTTATCACCACCCTCGTTTCGACTTTTACTGGACTCCACATCGTTGCTCGGGTTGTTCTTTTTCTTTTTGGCATTGGCTTCAAGATTTTCCTTGTTTTTGTTCTGTTCGTTGTCCTTGTTCTCCTCGGAAGTTTTGCTGGTATCGGTTTCGCTCTCCTGCTCCTCGCTTTTCTCACTGGTTTTTCTTTCGACAGGTTTGGCCGGAGGTGGGACGCTGTTCTGAGCGGTCGCCGGTTGTTGGACATTTTCGACGATTTTTTCAGGGGTGGGTTGGACGAGTTTGATTTTCTGAATTTGCCCGGTCAGCGGTGACTGTTCCTTTTTGTCCCGTTCGACCTTCTGATTGTTCGACTGTATATTTTCCTTCTTACTGCCGGTATTCGATCTCCACAATCCTCGAACGCGCAGAATATCCCCAGCCTTGAGGACCCCTTCGAGCTGATCGTTCGTTACAGTGGCCTCGCCGCTGTACATGTACTGAATGAGGATCTTCAGGGTACGGTACCCGATTTCGGTCGGCAGTACCTGAAATATCGTTCCTACTCATCGGCACGCGGTTTTATTGGAAGGACAATTTCCATCGTCCGCGACAATGGGTAACGAGCAACGTGGCCGATATGGTTTGGAATTCCGTGCATGGGGAGGATACGTACCACGATTATCGGTGCGTTGGTGTTTGCCCCAAAATGACACGTTTGAAAGATATGGCTGAGGTAGGACGAACAAGCGGCAAGAACAAATCGATGGGCCGCCACGTGCCGGCCGCAGGACGTGGCTAGTAACACATCCGCGAAGGACTCGGAATGAAGCAGCGTTGCTACAGAACTGTGCAGATGTGCCCCATAGCTGTGCCACTTGAGCTGATAATTCTCCGACGCAGCAATGGCCATTTTCTCTAAAAGAAAATCTCGATTTAATCTACCTCAACGGCTTGTCCACGTCTCCTACTTATTTCTCCTATTTCAAAAGCCTGTTGCTTCGCTTTAATAACAGTTAATTATCGCAATTAAAGCAACTATGTCTTTGTAAAGGAAGATCGCAAAAATTTTTTCGATACACAATTAAATGCACTTTTTCCAACTATACGGTTTCACAGTTTTTAGTTCCTATCGTCGATAGAAATCCACAGATATTAATGAGAATGCGAAAAGATGATGATGAAATTTCCGGGAACGTCAGATTTAATTAAAGTCTTTGGAGTAAAACGATGATTTAACCCCTGCACCTACGGACCGTTCGATCAATTATTTCATCGTGAAAACACCAGGCGATTCACCTTTACGCGAAATCGTAGATTTACTGCAACTCGAATGAGCTGTCAAACGGTCCTTTTTCTCGATGGTGTTTTCGGAAGCGCGGTGCTCTGTGCGTTTGGCGATCAATGGAATCGCGAAGAGGCTCACGGGGATGAAAGCGACTCAAACGGTTTCCCTCGACGTGTCGATATACGTATATTCGCCGGGAGGTGCGATCCAGGCTATCGATCAGCCGCCTTGTTATTCCCACCGAAGAATATTTCGCGCGTTAATCACGAGAAAAAAACGTCTACGGGTTAGCCGGGTTTTGGCCGTTCTCCGCGAATAATGCGAAGTGAATCAGAAAGTTACGTGATCGATACTTGGACCGTTAATCAGATTTGCCAAGGCAGTTACGTCGAGCTAACACCGACATCGAATAACGCACTGAGATTGTTCTTCCGCGAACCGATATTAATTTTCGTCTGCACGTATTATCGCTGTTCACTGGCTGAGAAATCCTCGTATCGTCCCACGTCGATCGACGTTGATTGAAGGACGTTTAGCCATCGTTTAAAAAATTTTCCTCGATAAAGACACGCCGGATGAATCTGTCGAGCAATCTTGCGGTGTCCGCAGTAAACGCCTTTAAATCGTTTGGTCGTCACATTGTCACGTATCGTTGGAAAGAAAGGATGTCGCGCGATAAGGCGTAAATCACGTCAGCTTGAAAAATTTCGACAGGTCGGCCTTGTAACGTAGTGAAGGCTGATCGACGTATGTCTCTCTCTGCCACCCTTGTTTCCTGCGTGAACGTACCACCTTAAGTCCACACTAGAAGATCACTGTTTCCCGCTCTGCGTGCACTCTCTCGTTGGGCGAAGGTAAAATAACGGAGTGGTCTAAGGACGGTGAAAAGTAAAGTCGACGGGAGCGACAAGGCGCGAAGACCATAATCTCTCCCGGGTCAGTTCTTGCACCTTCCGTTTACCTGTCGACATTGGCCGGATCCCTCGATCACTCTCGAGACCTTCCCTCTCTCTCCTTCTCTCTCCCTCTTTCACGTGTTAGCCCGTCACGAAGGACCGTCCAGTTCCTGGGAAAGGTCTTTCTTTTGCCGGTTTCCCGAGGATGAAATTCGCCGTGTTCGGACGTATTCCGGGGGGCGCGTATCGTTCGTGCACGCGTCGTGCGGTGTTTTGAAAGGCGCTTCTCCGTGCGCTCGGCGGCTACACGCGGGGGCACGGGGTGCAGAATATAAGCATCGAACGCGCGGCGCGTAGGGGCCTAAAAATCGATATTTCGGTCTTTGCTCCATCCTCGACAGCGGTGCGGCGCGGCGCGGCCGTGGGCTCGCTCGCTCTTCTCGGCCTGGTGCCTAGGGTAGGGTGCTTCCCCTCCTGCCACCACCCCCCGTTCCTCATCGATTTTCCCGGCTACCAATCGCACGCATCCATTTATCGCATCGATCGCCCGAGCTGATTTCAGCGTTTGCGTCCGTGTCCATCCGCCCGCTCCGCACGATTCATTCCCCGTTATAAACCCTCCCTCCTCCCTCATCCTCCCCCTCGAATCGTCCAGCCCCCCTCCGCCGGTGCTCCTCTCTTTCTTCTTCTTCTTCAGCCGCTCTCACTTCCGTTCGTTCTGCCTCGCTATCAACCCTCCCTCGTTCCCTCTTTCAATGGTATATGCGATTCCCCACACCTTTATCGCGACCCTCGACGCGCGCCATCACCGAACCTCCTGCCTCGGTCACGATTCACCACGTTTTTTCCGACCCTTCCCGTCTCGACGTTACCCCTGACGACCTATCCCCGTACTCTCGGATTCCAGCTACAGCTGGAGTACACGCCACTCGCAATCAGCAATCGAATACAATTTTTGCAATCTGCAATAAAAAGAGCATCAGGAACTAAACTTTTTTTAAAGACATTCGCACCTCCCGTTTCATCCATCCCTCGTAGAATTTTGCCAGAAGTGGAATCTGCGGCGGATGGCATTGGTTATTAAAAAGATCATTAATCGGGCGTACGATACATCTCAACAGTATCAAGGGGTGGCTCAACCCCCGGATGGTTGTATGTACGTACATATTCTTCTACATATGTAGTCGGATACTACCGTCAACCCTCGTCGGACATCAAAGCTCATGTCGCGGTCACGATCCTCGTTTCCGTTCCTTTACCGTATCTTTGATGTATCCCGACTGATGCCTGTTGATACCTTACCAGGAGGATAAAAGCTTCGGACAGTTTCCATTATCGTTAAAACGTCTTCTTTTTCATTTTTATCGTCTGTGGAATTTTTTAGAGATGCAGTGCACACTTTGGAGCTATTGAGGGTTTCATTCTAAGGGATCCATTGAATGATCGATGCTTAAAAAATTGATAACTGTCGTAAGATGTCAAGGGGGTGAGATTCAATTTGAAAATCATCGACATTTTGCATTATACGAAGATGGCGTTCAGAGTGGGATTCTTCGATTTTCAAGATTAGGTACGTGCACGTTTATGTGTGTGCGCGGCAATGTACTGCATTGCGTCGACGACCCATTTTGCAACGAGGGCGATAAGTTGCACGCCCTCGCGAGCACCGTTAAATAATCAATCGCGCTCTTCAGTCCGATCAAACCAGGGTGTATTTACAGACTCGAGCAACAGGATAAACCTTCAAGAGAATACTATTTACCGTTTCCGAAGCATTCGTTTTAATTATTTCAACAGATTTTTCTTGTCCACACAATAATGTTAAACAATGTATATTGATCGCGTTAACGAAAATCGGAAGAATCATGAACCAGGGAACTGTTCCTCTTGTCAGTGATAAGGATAAGTAAATAAATTCTATCGTGGAGGAAACACGAGAAATAGGTTTCATTGTGTCATCGTTTGCCACTCGACGATTGTTGACATTTGAATTGACGTAAAATTTTCCCGGTAAGGTCACGTGACAAGAAGATCACGTGGCGTGCTGCATTCTTCGGTAGAGGGCGTTGCTGGAAATCTCAAGTGATCTCGTGCAAACACGACAGGTAACAGTTCTTCCAGCGTAAATACACATACACCTAAAAATGCGCGTTCGTCATTGAGCCAGGGTCGTCTGATTAGGACGACACGACGGTTCTCAGAAACGCAGTGGCTTCCGAAAAGCTCGGAGTTATGTCGTGAAGGTCAACGGCAGTTAATGCGTAACCACGTCCTGACCCAATTCACGCGCGTCAATCGTCCGTGATCCCTCGATTATGATCGTACGCTGACTGTCCTGGAGTCGGTGGCCTCCAAGAGGGTGTGTGACGATGCCTCTATGATAGTGACTTCACGACTGTTTATAGAGCAAGGACTGTACAGAATACTAACGAGGCTTGTTTATTGAAAATGCGGATCCTCGCGAAATTGGATATTCAACTACAACTGCAACGGAAAATTAGGTTAAGTTGACCAAAACCTTTGAGCTTTCGGTCGCGCTGCAATGAATTAAGGAGGAAGTCGTCAAAATTACATAAAGACGGTGAGTTGACATTACAGTGTTTTCCTGTTATATTGCGCGCTAATATACACTTGCTGCTATAAACACGTGTCCATCAAAATAGATTGGCTTGAAGGTCATAATCTTGCAAATATACTTTACAGATAAACAAAGAAAGTTTATTGGACCAAAATGAAATATGGTTGCCTGAGCTGGAGTGTTGAAATTTTATATAAACACCGGATGGTTTTCAGAAGCTGTCTATCAATGCTAGTTCAAGTTTATGCATTTACCTATAACTGGCTATAATCTGAGTTATCACACAATTCAAGATGCCACATGTAACACGAAAATGGGAATTGTTCCCTGGAAAAAACAGATTCTGTTGTGATGGGAGAGTAATGATGTCTCCACAGACTGGAGTTTTCTACATAACACTCTGCCTAATAGCTGGGACCAGTGGCCTCTTCTTTGCATTTGAGTAAATACTTATCAGCATCTCTATGAGCTTAGTTTAGTGTTCTCTTTTAATTCATTTTTATTTTTTTCAGCTGTCCATTCCTGGCAGTACACATAACACCAGCTATTCCAGTAATAGGTGGATTGTTGTTTGTCTTTGTCATGTCTACTTTATTTAGGACAACATTCAGTGATCCTGGAGTTATTCCAAGAGCCACTCCTGATGAAGCAGCCTATATAGAAAGGCAAATTGGTATGTATCAGATGGAAATGGGTTGTATCCACTGTAGCTTTTAATGATTTTAATTGTATTCACAGAAGTCCCAAATAATGGCAACTCTAAAACATATAGGCCTCCCCCAAGGACAAAAGAAGTGTTAGTCCGGGGACAACCAGTGAAGCTAAAATATTGTTTTACTTGTAAGATATTTAGACCACCAAGGACTTCTCACTGTAGTTTATGTGATAATTGCGTGGGTAGGTATATGTGTTAATGAAAGTTCAAGTTCATTTCTCTATGAAATTGAGCACAGTATACTGTGTCCAATCTTGAAAGAAAATAGAATTTGTGCCTGATCTACTGTTTAAAAAATGATGCATGTTTTTTTAGAGCGGTTCGATCATCATTGCCCATGGGTCGGGAACTGTGTGGGTAGAAGAAACTACAGATACTTCTATGCCTTTATTGTATCTTTGGCATTTTTATGTGTATTTATCTTCGCATGTGCTGTCACACACCTAATAATGCGTGAGTAGTTAAAATTGAGTGTCACGTGGCAAACCAATGCGCACGGCGAGTATTAAAACAACTAGTAAAATGTTTTTATTATTTGCAGTCACGAGGGATGATAGACCATTTTTAGAAGCCGTGAGATTGTCTCCCGGCAGTGTTATTGTAGCAGTTATATGTTTCTTTTCCGTTTGGAGTATCCTCGGCCTTGCTGGCTTTCATACGTACTTGACTACGAGTAACCAAACAACCAACGAAGATGTAAGTCAAATAATACTTTATGTAAATACCTTAGAGATAATAGAATGGATAATGGAAATACTACTTTGTGTTTACAGATCAAAGGTGCATTCACAAGTAAGAGAGGGCAGGAAAGTTTTAATCCTTATAGTCAGGGAAACATTTGTGGAAACTGTTTTTATGTTTTGTGCGGACCTGCACCGCCTAGTCTAATTGGTATGTTTACTGTTTTTAATGCTAATAATGACCTAAATTAGTAATAACTTTCCTCCTTATAAACATCGTGTTGAAGATCGAAGAGGTATCGTCACACCCGAGTACCGTGCTGAGCAGGAGAGGGTTGGCGATGAGAATGTAATTACTAATAATAAAACGTACGGAACTGTGAAGATTGTGCAGCCACAGGTACGTCTTATGACTCATGCGAAAATAATAATATTTATTACCGACATTTGACGGTCCACATTTGTGTTGATTTAGTCAAATGGCATGGGCGTTCCGACTAATCCGAGCGCAGATCTCACGGGTTCCATGAACAATCTTGTTACCGATCAGCATTCTCCGCGAGTGGAGTCAATTAACGGTAAGTTATCCCTCTTACGGCACCCAGCGCGTTATCCTGAAGACCTTCCGAAGTATCCGCGGCAGTACGTGCCCGAGAATTTCGTGCCGCCATACCCCGCGCAACATTATTCGCAAGATTCCCTGAAGCGCGTAAAGTACAGCGACTATGCGGACAGGCCAAATCCCGAGCTCGACAAGTACCCTTGCAGATGCGAGGAGGGCTTGCACAAGTACCCTCACAGATGCAAGGAACAATACCACAGATGTTCCGATAACAATTTGATGTACGATCAATGCACGAGGGATCCTAAGTACGGGGTCGATTTGCAAAAGTATCCTCAGAGGTATTCCGAGGATCCGTTGAGATACAATTCTCAGGAGCGCAGGCCTTATGCGGACCTGCAAAAATTCCCTCAGTGCTACTCCGAGGATCCACTACGAGTGCCGCATTCTCAGCACTCCTTTGAATATAACAATCTAAGATGCGCCGAACACGGTTTCAAATATCCGATGGCGAAGGGCATCCTGCCGACGAGGATACTGGGCACAGGGGGTATACCGATGATCGGTCAAACCGCGATAGGTCTTGTTGTTAACAGATTCGGCTCCGGTTCATTGACCAACAACCTAGCCTACGCGGAGAATTCTTTGTGTCCGAGCGACAGTACGGAAGAAGATCTTCTTAATAGACGGTACGTCATGAGCTCGATGAGCGATAATGACGATATTTAACGTTCGCCATCGACATCGTTTTCTTCCTATTCAAATATTATCTCCGTACGAACGATAACGTAATAAGTAGATATTCGGGTTCACTAGCCATGGAACGTCTGGTTAGCTAACTAGGTCTGTCTTACCATCGATAGAAAAATAATAACTCTGCCCTTCTTTCCCTTCAAGGCACTCTCCTAGAGGATCAGAATTTTGCACGCTTAATTTATTAGCTCGATCCTTCTGTAAAAGTTTAGGTTCGGTTTTTTTTTACCGAAATCCATCTAAATTATGATATCAGTATTATTTTTTGAAAGTCTTATGTACCTATTGCAACCAACTTCTTTATAAAATTTCCTTCGGATTGATGATTGGAAGACGTAGGTCAGCAAAGTATTCGTCTCTCTGTGATTGGTTTTAAAACGAGTTCTTACGACTCTCTTACACTATTATTATCAGGGCTGGGCAAAATATAAGTTAAGTTATTTAGCATTTAGGTACAACCTGATATTGCAACTCAATAAATTGTGTATTTTTCTTGTTTAAAATAACGTCCCGATATCGAGGGCTCAGTACATACTGTCCGGTAAGTTGATTCACCTACGTTTACAGCATCTTTGGTTGTATGTTTTAATAAGTGGATGATGCGATACTGTACTAATTATGGAGCACTCTCACGCATAGGTTTATGGTTTGTGACTAATTTGTACGAAGCTGGGAACGACCATAAGTAAGGTGTAAATATAACCGCACACGAGCATATGAACGTTCGATTATCACGATTAATAATGCAACGGAAAAGTGTTATTTTGGACTTCACTTCTTTTCCATAATTCACATTAATTTAGCGACAGTACAAAATTCAAACGCACATTGCGTTTCAAGCTGGAAAGTTTACTAATAAGCACAATTTTGAGATGTGCCATGATTTGTAAAAACTTGTATAGGAGTGTCGTTGTAGACTTTGAATTGCTGCAAGAGCATTTAATAGCCTGCTACTGATGATGTAATAGCGATTGATTTTATTCTAATCTGTTTTCTAATCTTTTATTCCAAGTAGAGAAGTGAGTGCTTCTTGAAAGTTCCCATGTTGGTAGATCAAAGTTTTATACGATAGAAATTTTATCAGTAACCGAAAAATCCATTTATCCTTAGGTACATACTATATGTAACAATGTATTCTATTGGGTTAGACCCTACCAAACATGGCACAACAGTTCTGCTGTATCAATATGGCTTAGTTACGATAAGATGTCCTCTACGTACGATCCAACTGGGAAATTTCAATAGCGACACAAAGGGGCGGGTCCTCGACTTAATTCATGCGTTTCTTTTTAGGTAGCACTACGAATAGCGTAAGCCAACTCGTTACGAATGAAGCACCATTAGCTGCGCTGAGCATAGCGCCGATTGACATCGACGAAATCGCCCCATTACCTTCGCGTCAGGGTGTGATGCCTGTCGGCACGATGGACGGGTGCTCCATGCCTTCGGTGACTGTGACGACGCCCTTGTCCGCCTCCAGGCTTAGACTTTTGCAAGACACAACGATGATCGAGTCGGCCTTAGACCTGGACTCGCTGGAAGACGCGAGCGTCGGCAGAGGCAGCCAGGCTGGACTGATAAAAATGGGCGCAGTCTGATAACTCTGCTGAAAATTTCGGACGCAAAGCTTATGCCCCAAGTAGTCCGAACTAATTTACATGGGTGCAGTATAGGATAATTAATACGTGGGTCCCCCTGACGCGAATGGGAGTACAGACGGGAAATCATGGAAGCTCTTAAACTTTTTCATCATTTCTGTCTGGTCTTCCTTCATGTCGGGAATTTTATCGGTGGAAAATTAATGGGTCTATTCTCGATTTCTTTTCTGAAAGAGAAACTGGTTTCTTAATGAGTAAATTATCGGCGGTATCGTAATCGTATATTTCTAGGGCGACCTTCGGACGCTCAGTTTTTCAGCTGACTAATCGACGTCAGTAAGTAATTTACACATAACAACAGTAAATAGCTATTACTTTGTAGGTAGTCGCAATTAAGTGAAAGTGTGCCCACTTATTCTGCCGAACATGTTTTGTATATCTTACCGTAAGATATTGCAAAAATGTTCGGTCGATTGGGCTTTGTATTAAAGTGTCAATGGCTGTCCTTATGTCAATTATAAATTTATACGGTATTTTTTTTTCTTTTGTCCGAAATTTTCATTAGAGGTATTTATATTAATTTTCGCTATTACGAGAACTTCGAAAGTCATTCGATTCTGTACAGTCGAATGACGCGATTTCACTTTATAGCATGCGATCGTTTGCGATCGAGAGAAATATGTAAATTTGTCAATATCAAGTGTTATGAGATGACCAACGAAATTTCTAGGCAGTGACGGCATGTCGTGATATTCGAAGTCGTTGAGAAGTGCTGTTATATGTTGGAAACAAAAGGAGCGTTTCGATATACGTCGCATTTACGTAGGCTTCAGCAGTCAGAACGAAGCGAGAACATTTACACATTACGTTTATTTACTTTTGATAATACGATAGGCTCTGAGAAATATTTTTACTTTCCGTTTGTACCCTAATGTATATGAATAATTAATGATACGGCAGCAAGTAACATACAGGTTTATTTACAAGTGCTGTCGAGCCAAATACCTTTGGTAGTATAATGAAGAAAGGGACTATTATTATACTTTACGGTCGGGTAATTAGTTTTCATATAACTAAGTTAATAGAGTTTTTTGTTGCACTGCACATATTGCATTTTTGGCAGTATGTCAATTTTCAAAAAACAACGATCATGACATAATTACAGGAATGCTGGAACGTTACGGTTTTTTTCTGTGTCTGAGAACTTTTTCTTGTTTCACAGTTTATTCTTGATGTGAGAAAAAATTGGACTTTAAAAAACCCGTGACGTGCGATACGAAACTATAGTCATTTTATTCAATATTGTGACCAAAGGAAACATCTTTATGTTGGTTGAGTTCAGTTCTAATCGGGCCTCTCTGTCATTTTACGCATTTAAAACGGGCTAGCAGATGGTTTCATATCTTCAAAGAGAAATCATTTTCCGCGGACAATACAACGTTACTGTAGTGACTACTGTTCGTCAAGCATTGTTATCTTCAGTTAACGTAAGTCTTCTCTTTTAAGAGCATAACTGCTAATCTTTTAGACTGATTTTGCCATGTACAGTGTAAAAAAGAATGTAAATAGAGAAGGTTTCAAGAAAGTCCGGTTAGTCTTACAGAAATACTTGGAAGGTCAGCGTTAATGGAACAGCTAGTGTACTAAGCGTTTCGTGAATGCAATTGCCACTGCCTGATTTACGAATAACTTTTGTATCGAGATTGCATGTTAATCGTTGTTTCAGTTGGCGTGAGGTATACTTTATTAACACGGTTACATATTAAAAAATTTATTGTCATTGATACCGATTGCCACATTAGAAATATCCTCGTCGGTCCCTTCTGGGCCAAATGTGATTTTCTTTTATTCGTCGGAGGGTCTTTAGATTATATTATCAATATCTGACAGAAGCTCAGTAAGGTCGTATGCGTTTTTCATCCGTACCTGATTTTTCCGAATCCGTTGACTTTCCTGTTTTATACAGAAGTTTTTGGTGCAACTTCTTAAAGTTTAATCATATACGTAGATCCAAGACCGATGAGGATACAAGATTCCTCGTTACGGAGACTCTGAGAGAGCTGTTTTTGTATATAATATGTGTAAATGACTTTGTATGTATATAATGTGTAGATGTTATTACAATAAGATAATCATAATATAATGCAAGTTAAATGAAGTGATTCATAATGTGTTAACATACTATACCTTCCATTCGAGATGTTCAACCTTTTTCTTCAGTTTGTAGGAAAGTTTACATTTTGTAGAGAAGTTGAAATTGTATGTTAAGTCAACAGATCAGGTTATTTTTATTCAATATAACTTCTACAACCGGTGGTCACTCAACATTATGAAAATATATAATAACGGTATGATATTTTAAAATAGAAAAGCTACAAAGATTCAAGTATTACTTGTAAAATAAGAGCTCGACCACGTACATTACACCCGCATATTTAATAATTTAATCAGGATTTTACAGGAATTTTTGTTCTACACTCCTCGGAACATTATGTTCAATGAGCATTGCGATGAAATTTACAGATGGTAGGAATCACTTTGACCATCAATGAAGTATAAATATGGATGTGTCTTTCTGCTTATTCAATAAAATAATTGCAAAAGAATTGCAAAGATAAGCATGAGAAAAGCAACGACCAAACCGATATAATACACGGTAAGTTGATTACTTCCACTTGAGTCTTTTCCATCTTCAGTCGGCACCGAATCCATTTCGTCCGTACCATAATACTCCGAAGGGTCTGTCACGAAAAATATTTTATTTACAAGTACACTGTATTAATTTCATCAAAGAAATAATTTTGAAGGGCAGAGATAAGCCTAAATATTTTCTATTACCAACTTGAATTTCCAAGTCTTTTTCCACGTCACTCTCTTGAACCTCCAAATCTAGGAGTTCTTGCAATGATACAAGGGCCTCTTGAGGGCCCTCACCAGGGAATAAATAATCTGACACAGTTATTTTGCTTTGTGGTAAGGATACCAGTACTCTTGTCGGAAATTCGTGTAAAGTAATTTTCTCTGGAATGCGATCAGAAAATTGTACTGCGTTCAAATGATTAGATTAGAACCTGCGAAATCCGCGTGCTCACCTTCCGGAGAGCCACCTTCTTCTTCGATCAAACTCTCGCAATGCATTCCAAATCTACTAGCTAAAGACCTAACGATATCCTGCCTAATAGCAGTAATTGCTTCTTCAACGGTAGCCTTTTGGTGAACGAATGTTCTACTAATCAGCTGTCCAACTAAATGCATGGATGAAGGGTTCCGCATTATTTTTACTCTCAAGTCAGGATCTGCAGGCTGATGGAGGTTTGTTAAATTTGTTATTAACATTCAAATGATTCATGTTACACTTACACAAGGAATGTATAAAGTGACTTGGAGTGGTCTATCTTCGGGCTCACGAGTTTTGTAATCCGTTTTATCTTTGTTCTTATTTGTAATCGCTTCCACGGAATCTTCCGCGGATAGGGTCTCATTTTCAATAAGAACAAGGGTTGACTCAACCATATCAGATATGTTTTTTAAAATATCCTACAAGTCAAACAAGTTGCTGCATCTATTTCCTACATTATTTCTACTTTCAGTTTTTGACAAATCTATGCAGTTTATACCTGGAGGTGATGCTTGAAGGGTTCAAAATCTTTATTTTGTATGATGTTATATATTCTATCTAAATCTACTCTTGCTTCTAGTTGATGCCATTTGGTTGGCTTAGAGTGAAATTTCCATTCAACTGGCCTCAATATATTATCGTTCTGAATATCCACAGATTTTCCAGTACATCTAAACAATAAGAAATTAAAAATCCACTCTGATTATACATTTATGATCTAGTGTTTTTGAGAATGAAGATATACTTCTGTGTACTACTGTTGTAGTTTAGTATAAGATTTTCTGAGTCACCCTTCCCATGAAGAAACTTGTAAAAGTCTAAAGTTTTATGTATAACAGAAAGAATGGACTTTAGTTTATCCATGTCACTTCTGTTAGTAAATACATCCTCTGAGCCCACTAGGAATATACCACGGACATACATTCCACCTGGCAACATTCTTGTTACCTGTTGAATGTCATTTGTTCCATTAAGAATTCCAAGCTGAAGATTATTGTTATTTACATTATGAAATATATACATGTTTCACATGATCAGCAACCCAACTTTCTGGTATTTCCTTTACAGATTTTATACATTTCTCATTGGATTTCTCATGAATGTTTGTTGTGGAGGTAATTAGTGTCTCTTCCACTACATTTTTAGAAGCTGCTGGTGGAGTTTTTGCTAAGTGCACAACAAAATCTTTTTGTCCTGTGCTCTGAAATGTCAAGGAAAATTATTCATAAAGAATCATTCATATCAGAACGACCTACAATCTATTGAACATCGAAGTAATTGATCCTAACCTCATTCAGGAAATAGGTTAAGGAGGAAATAAATGGATGTTATTTAACGAATTCTTGAATGAAAAGTTTAACAATAAAAGCATTTAATACAGGCTGCCTAAATTTGAAATAGTACTGTCTAAATAATACAAATAAATGCATGACAATGTAAATTTGTAGCAGCTGTCACATATGTTCAAATCGAGGAAAGTACAGACGATGTTGAAAGAAAAGAATGATTCGAAAAATAGAAACGTATCAAAATCGAACCTGTCCCAATATTAATCCTATTGTGTATCCATCTTTTTTCGATAAAGACGATAAATAAGTGAGACATCGTTCTTCGGCGTATACGGTACGTCCCATCTTTCCCGTATGCTAGGCTGCGATGCACAATCACCTTTCTTTGATACGAATATAATTCTTCTATTATTACCAATGATGATTACCTCTACTGTGTCCTTACAATCATTGACCGATTTGACATTCAATCGGTTGCCACTACTTTTTTATGGATTCTGACGCGTTAAATCGACGTACCGTGAGATAGAATCACACATATACACACGCATGTGTACTTATGCCACTGCATCAGCTGTCACATTGTAGAGAATGAGTTTAACTCTTCCAATTTTTTCCCATTTTATTAATACCTGACTCGAGTAGCAAAAATACTTTAGATAATTCTAAAATACTAGTGGTAAGAAAATTGGACCGAATAAACTATTCTACTTTTTCTTCAGAAACACTAGATGAACAAAAATCAAGATGCTCATGGATCATTAAATCTCTGACATCAGAAGACCTCATTCATACGTATACTTTATTTTACTTCTAATTCTTCTTACGAAGAAATAGGTACATATGGACGTAAATCACAGCGGAACTTCAACGTGAATAAATATTTATATATATTCATCAGAATAATTATTTACATAATATGGGGACACGTGATTTATGGTCATTCGTAAGCACGACCGCGTTCGGGAAAGAATACGTCGCAAGCGAAATTATTTCGATTGTATATAATCGACCGTACGGCTAACGATCGCATACAAATATAATCGTAAGACATTCCAATATATATATACATGTAACAGTATCTTTAAATACATAAAAAATAACGTGTATTAAATTTCACGTCTCTTAACGTTTAGTCGATGTACTCGGCCGTGCTTGAATACGGTATGGGAAGTATTTCAAGTACCAGATCTATGTGATTATCGCGACCGATATACCCAAGCAGAAAATCCGACAAACCGCCGATTGTTAGGTCCTATTAATTTTCACATGGTTCGTTCATCCTGTTCTAAACTCAATTTCCTTTGAGTGACATTTCTGCGAGGATATAGACGCCTCGAATAATCCCATCTTTTCGATCGGTCATGCATAACGGTTAACATTAAAAATTTTTAGGCGTTCGTTTTAATATAAGCTCAGAGGGAACAGCGCAAGACCACTCGCAAAGTAACAGTACACACACGTTTAAAGGCGCGATGTGCGTATTCGAATATTTACAAAAATTCTCTTACGAAATCTTCTTTAATGAGTGTAAAAAGTTTCATGTCAAGGATTTGGCTTTTTGAGGGATCCAAGTTTGTCATATCTTAAAAGTTCCCTGTCGTGACAATAAAAGGGTTTGTATTTACGTTTCTTGACTCCAGTGTCCAGAAGAGCAGGAATATTATGTCGTTGAAAAATTGGCACCCGGAGATACGCCAGTCTAAATTTCATCTGTTCTATGAGAAATCGTGAAAGTTCAGTGCCAGTTATCTAAACATGCAGTGTGCTAGTATGCGTTCAATTCTCTGTGGATTAGTCAGTTAGGAACACTTCTACTTATGCTAGAATAGATTAGTTAGATAAATTCACAGCAGTTCGATCCGTGACCCATCAGGTTCCGCTCAATTTTTTTTTTTTTTTTTTACATTTAACTCAGTACGAAAAGTTATCAAGAATTTGAACGGAATTTAATGTCGATAACATTGTTTAATAATATTTCGCAGGTTCTTCGTGGTCAGTAAAACGAAATTTAAGTTTGGCTTTCATAAGTTGTGGCTGCCAAGCGGGCCTGAGAAACATTCCGAGCGGACGGATAGAACGTGAAAAGGACTTTTCGAAAGCGAGAGAACGTTCCTTGAAAATCCTAGAATAGTAATAACACTACCTTTAACTTGGGACTATACGTATGATACTTTCAAGGACAATACTTTAACAGTACAGTGGTAGACAGGGGCGAGAATCGGATTTAAGCTTAGAGTAATACAAGTAGCTCGACTTCGAACTTCGAAGGTTGCTGATTTAGGGATTCTTAAGACTTCTAGAACTAGAATTTTCGATTCCTTAGTGTTAGCCGTTGTCTAAAGAGTAAGCGATTTCTTTCGACTACTATCTGTACTAGATTACAGTGTCCGTGCTATGAAAAGTTAAAAAATACCCTTGTAAACTCGCGTGCGCGCCTAACTTACTAAGAGACATCATCAGCGAAAATTTGGAACTTTGCGGCGATTGGAGTTCCGTTTTGTGGTCGTTTCGAGGCGATTTTCTATCGTTTCGCAGAGAGGTGCGTTAGGATGGAAGGCAGAAGCGTGGATTCGATTTTTCTTCCCTCGTCTTTCTTATTCGTCATTCTTATCGATGTACAATTTATACGAAGCATCATTTCTTACATGCATATACACACACACACATGCACGCGCGTTAAAAAAATAGCAGAGTTACAACTAATACGAGCATGAGATTGTCACGAAAATAAATAAAGTCGTTTCTTTTGTAAAATTAAGTACGAGTGGAGTTGTGAGCGATACATTTGGCCTAAGATAAGTAACGTGTAGGAGGACGTTGTGTATTTTCAAGTGTTTACGGCTTTTGTATATTTGTCTACAACCAACAGTAAGTAACACCCGGAAAATTTTTCCTAGAACACCTGTCGATGTAGTGATTAGACAAGAATTTCCAAATACACGATGTATCGATGGAATTTAGTACTTTGTAGTTTGATGAGTTGTTGAAGAAAGTGTACGTCGATGACAGTGTATACAACTATATATATAATTTCTATGAAGGAACTGACGCTCATTCGTGAGCAAGCTGTGTAACGTGGTGAGATCATCAAGACAAGACACCGTCTTTTTCGTTCTCGCCGATGGATGATACCTGAAGGCAAATGAAGTAGAACAGCAAAAATATATGGTGATCCTAAAACGTCCTCTGTGCGTTCTGCTCGTTGCGGCGTCTTCCAAACGCATCGTTACTGACACTATTGAGCATTCGATGAGTCCCCACGTTAAGTTTATACATGAAAAGAATCGTTGATAAGGAGCGTCGCCCATGCGACTTGGAAGACTGCGTCCAGGCCTAAAACTTGACGTTTCCGCAATTTCTCAGCAGTCCCTTGATTCTAGATGCTTCCTGTCGAAAATACCTTTCAACGTACACTCGGGAACCGCGTTGATAGTATTTTCTGGACGATGCGTCTTCCTACAGAGGTTCCCTTGAACATGCTTTGCTCGGGATTAAGACTAGGGCTGGTCATCAAACTCGCTGATCTCGAGTTACTTGAGCTATGTTCGTGTCTTCCTCAGAAGTGTCTCCTTCCTACTGTTCCTCCTCTATTGTGCATTATGCTCTAAGAAACGACATCGATCGTATTTCCGTCCACTCTCCTTCTGTCGTTCTTCTCGTCAAAGATGATTGCCGGTGGATCCGTAGTGGAACAACGACGAACGAAAGTTTGTCTGGATTGTCCAGTCGGATGGCTCCTTGGAGAAGACTTAACTGAATTTCCCGTTGCTGTGAGAAGGTTTCCGGGTGCCGTGGGGACCGAAGGATTCTTTCTTCTCGGGCAAAGTCCTCTCCGGGCTAGGACTAGGGGAGGAGCTGGGTGATCTCGAGCTGCTTGAGCTCGATCTCTCCCGTCTACGTTCTATGAACTGTCGACGATCGTAAAGGGGTCCCCTGATAATCTTCAGCGTCGTTTCCAGTTCGTAAGCCTGGTCCTTCAGCCTGTTGTATTGGTCAATGTCGAAAGCGGCCTTTTTCACCTTTTTATGTAGCGATTTCAAGTGTTGTCTGTTCAACACGTCTGGCAGTATGTACTCCTAGCAATGAAAAACAGAAGACCACAATTAAGCGCGTCTTGGCAGACCGGAAGTTAATAGCAACGTAGATTGAATGTGCATTACCTGTTTGGTCAGAAGGAAGTAAATGAACCAGGCGATGGTGGTACCGTAAGTGACGAAATAGGTAACCGGTTCCATAATATCCCAAGAGTATTCCCACCATGTTAACCTTGCCAGAGCTCCAAATTGTATGGACATGAATACCAAACAACCCCAGATAGCGAGGTTCGCTCTTCTGGCAGCAGTGGTCTCCAATTCTTGAAGTTTCTGTAAAAAAACACGAACTTGTAAGACAAAATCAGCGAAACGGTTTGCTCGCTACGTTTAATTCGTATGGACGATTAATTATAAAATGCACTCGACTTTCCCGAGTCTTTCAAGATAATGGCTTTAATGCATGCATTCACACGCGTCTCTCACCAATTCTAATGGCTCCAGTTCGGTCCTAACTTGCTCAAGCTGAGCGAGCACCTGTCTCTCCATATCCGCGTGATATTCTCGGACGTGTAGGGTTTCGTACAACTGTCCTACAAGTGCTTGCACGTCTGATAGTTTCTGCATTTCCTCCTGCGAAGGTCGAACAAAGGACGTTACCGTAAAATCGTGGCCAACTTTCTATCTTCGTCTTACCATGGTTTGTCTCTGTTGGGCTGGTAAGGACACAGTGTACTCATTGTCGTTAATTAACAGCTTAAAATCTTCCTCCATCAGAGTTTCTATCGTATTGCTGGCTCCCACCCGTATGCCATCTGAAAGACAAGACAGAGTCTACGCTCGACATCCATTCTATCACAATTTCTGCAGAGATAAACTTCCATTGTCCGACCTAGCCTGGTGATCACGGCCCTGTCTATGCCGCGGTCTTCCGTTTTCAGCATTTGCATGAAATCTCCAACGGTGTGCGTTATTGGTTTCAGGGTGAACACGCAATGTTCTTTCCTCGATGGTAAGGGCACAGTGATCTTCGACAAGCCCCTGTGATAGGCCACGGTAACATCTGAAACATCAAGTCGATCGATAACACCTACCTGAACAATGTATAATCGGGTAAATTTTTATTGGGTTGTAAAGGACTATGAGACCAACTGCTTGCTAGTTGTTTCGCGAAATCCTCTCGCGTGATAATCGCGCGATCGAGAGCTCGCCCGTATAACCTGGTTAGGAGCCGTTGATGCTAGTGAGGTATTAGAGTGTGGAGAACGGTATGGGACGCGAGAAGACGACCGATCTTCCGCTGTAAGCAGAACGGAACCTAGCGCTAATCCGCTCCGCGGTGCACAATACGGCATCTGGAAAAATGCAGCTGTCTAGGTTTTCAGACGATGCTGGAAAGCCTTTGAAGTCCGAGGCAAAATGCCGCAAGATAAACGTGAAGATCATGAAAAGAAAATTTCTCAAAGACGCCTCAAGCCTTAAGATCTTCCCACCGTTCTCAGAGAAGAAGTTTACTGAATTTATTTTAATAAAATAGTCGGGCCAGGAGCTCGGGAGAACGATGTGTCTGTAATTGAACCATTGGAGTTGGGTGAGACCGGTGCTTAGATGCGACAAATGCTTCCTGTCGAGGGGGATTTATTCGATTGGCTTGATACATGTACGTTCGTACATACGTGAAGTACTCGGAAATGCGAGGGTACTCGAGCGAGGCGGTAGAACGCTCGCCGGGAATCATTCGCTCTGTCACCCATCGCAACGTCCTACAAACGCATCAACATGCACCTCGATGCCCTCGCTAATCGGCCTGTCTTTTCGGCGAGATCGTCAAACACGCGTGGCGGCACAACTGGTTATGCAATGAACAATCGACGAAACGAGCGGCTGTTGCTCGATCGTCAGGGGACCATAATTCCTTCCTGTCTGTGTCGTTTCCCAATGACGTTGCACGTAACGTCGAACCAACTAGGATCATTACTCTAACACCAGATGTACCTGTTTAACGTTTACATTTTGATGCCTTTAACAAGGGCGAATGGTGAGAACCGTCCATTCGCAATTTGTTTACAGGATTGACCGATGCGCGAGTGTTTAAGGTATCGTATTAAAATAGATGAGCTGAGGACGGCTAGTGGCGAACAATGGTAGCGCGTGGGTGCAGTTTGTGTGGTCTGGAAGTGGCAAGGAAGCGACCACCACCTCTTCGACGTTCTTTCGCCGTTTCCATCGCATGGAAAGACCGCGGTGTTGGAGTTTCCGCGGGCCGCCAGTTCTCGCCGAGATCCAGTTCAATTAATAACTGACGCGCCGCGGCATTACCGGAATTTTTCACTTGGCTACCATTCGTGTTTCTTGCGTGTCTTCCCCTCGAGTTCCACCTGTCGTGATGCACGGCTGATCGCACAGAAGAGTTTCGACAGTGAGTGGCACCGCGCTGAGCCGTGCTTTCAACCCCTAACTCCTACTTTCCAACTGGATTACCGGAGAAAAGTGAATTTCTACCGCGCATTGAGTCCTTAGTCAATCAGCTCAAAGTTTATCCAATTCATTTTTCTTCGAGTAATTGAATCATACCTAGCACGACCCCATTCGTTTCAACTAGGGGTGGTGGATTTACGATTTCTTATTTACTAGCCTCTCCTGACTTTTCGTGCTTTCGCTTGGACATGACTGATCGCGAAGGGGAGAGAACCCCCGAGAATAGATGCATGGCTTTGCAGCTCTCTTGACGATGGGCGGAAAACCTCGATATCATCGCGAGACTCAATGAATAATTCATTCGAAAATCAATCATACGGCCTTGGAATTTCCTAAAAGAATAGTTGGAGTTGCCACCCACCCTTCGGAAAAGAAAAAGTTTTTTTATTCCATGAGTTTTATTCCTAAATTTTAATTATTATTTTATTCAGATTATCTAGGTCAAAACCGAACGGTTAAGACCCTTTCTGGAAAAAGTAAACGTAGGAACAACTCTTCGTTCGCACAAACGTAAGATTGTCCTGTCAGGAAGGCTTACTTATACGTTTTTCCAATTGATCTTGCCTGCGAGAAATGTGTCAACGGTTGGCGCCATCTACACAAAAATTCTACATTTTGCATGGCATGCCTTCCGGCGGGCGGGTGCGTTGAATGCATTTCTATGCACACAAAAGCGCATACACGGTGTTTTTTGCGACACGACCTCTTAAGCGAGAACGTCCTATAAGTAAAAAAAATTTAAGACTTCACCAGGTAACGAATTAAAGTGTAGTCTACGACTTAGGATGGTTCAACTTCCGCCCCTTCTCCTTTAATTAACACTAATTAATAGAGCCTTATCTGCCGTTGGCGTAACAAATTCCATTGCGTAGAAGCACGTCGAAGGATATTAAATATGAACACCGGCGATATATTACACATTCGAAATTGGACTGGCATTGCTGGGAGCTCCGTGCATTTCCATCGCACAGACGTCTGATTTATATGGAAATTTTATTAGCCGCGGGAATAAAATTATTGTGGCATCGCCGTAAATCGTGTGCCCTGCCTTCCTGCCATTCGATTCTCCACGCACTGCACTTTCTACTTGCATCGCCTGCATGCCCATCGCTTGTAAATAATTCGTAATGAACCACGAGTCGCGCGTTTGCAATTAATAAAACCGGAAAGAAGGAGAACGGTGGCGGAGCGAGAGGAATAGTTTGAAAAATTCACCATGGACTGGTGGTAGGTGTCTTCGTTTACGAGGCCTAAGATGGGCGGAGTGCAGAGTGGGGCCCATAATCTTGGGGAGGCGTTATGGGTGCACGAGAGACAACGACAACGATCTCACCGGTAAGTATCTACTTTTTCGGTCTACCCTACGTCCTAATGGACCGTCAAAAGTAATTTCTCCCGGAAGGTGTAAGCGGCGCATTAAAAATTTCTATGACCTATGCTTCTACATTTCGCCATAATTGTCCAATACCATGGCGTATGCAGCCTGAATTCTCCTGATAAAATTTGCTTAAATTTTTAATATCCGTCGCCTGCATTTCCTCGACCTACAATCGAGCAAGTTAACGGTATTACGCGTTGTGGTATAATATTTCGCGGTGCTTTTAATCCCGTTGATCGTGGGATTTTAATGCAATTCCAGCTGGTTTAAGATCTTCTGTAGGTCGTGAGACGATCCATTATGCTCGGCGTAAGACAAAACGTTGCACGCACCATCATAGGGATAATTGCGAGACATAAATACGCGTTCTCGCGAAGAATGATCCTGCCATTTGCACGAAGGCGAGCAAAAACAATAACGGGAGGGTAATAGATACAGATTAAAGTGCGAGGTGCACGACAAATGCTAAATGTCGGGAATCTGCTCGTTCTTACTACTTGGGACAATAGAAAATTTCCTTATTCCTCGGGGGTCCAATGGCTTCATTGAAGAAATATTATCGATTAATCAAGCTGCAGGAGCCGCAACGACACCTGCGGCAGTCTTATCTTCTGTTTGCCTTGGAAGTTTCCTTTCACAGCCTCGGTATTTTTAAAGTAAACCCTCGCTGAAGGCTCTGAGTATAATGCACGGTCTAGAAAAATATAACGGGATTAAACCGCACAGCCCGTGAAACTTTGAATGTCTTCCTAATACATTTTTTCCTCGCAATTTCCCATAAGTCCAGGGAATTACCAACACCGTATAAATTTGTAAATGATGTTTACTCAACTTTACGACGAAACGGTGCATCCTACCCTGATAATGATTAATACTTAATTAGGACAAGTTCTTGCTACGGTCAGGCAACGCTTATTAAAGCAGTCGTGGTCTAATTACGCGATTTCAAGACCTTACTAGTTGCGAATCCTTCTGCACAAGTTGAGCATCGAGTATTCATGTTGCTAGGCGTGAAGTTACAGCAGACAACATCAAATGGAAGAATATTAAAAACCAATAATATGCTCTAAACGGCACATCGAAGGAATGCTTACAAAGGTACCTGGGTCAAAGGCAGGTGAAAACAATATAACTGCATTCCTCAAGTTCTGAACGTTCAAAACCGCTTAACAATCGTACTAAGGAAAACGGTGGTCTAAGCGGAGGACGATTGCCACGGAAGCATAAATTCGCAGCGGTGAATTCCAGTGTCTTAATCCAATTAGTTCGCGTAGTATTATTGCCAGTCAAGTGCAGGTCGACAATTAAAACCGACCGTTTTCCGCTGAATATGCAGCTATTTTCTACTTGGTTTCGCACCCCCACGAAATACCAATCGGCATGGCGTGTATTGCTTTGTCCGAGGGTATGTGCATTCCAGATTAATTATTGACATTGTGCATTAATGAGTGCGTTTGTTTCGAGCGAGATATTAACATGCTCCACGCCGTCTGGCTTGTAATAAACGACTTTCACGAGAGCATCTAGCTTTCTACGGTTTTTAATCCATTCGAAAATCCGATTTGCCGCACTGTCAACTTTGCTATGTTAGTTATCCTGAATTCGTCGGTAACGAAGGTTAAACGTGCGGAGATTCTGGCAAAATTCGTCGAGTTCGTAGGGCGGATTGCCGACACACTTTACTCTACTGTGCAAACTTCGAAAACTGTGTTACTATATTATAGAGAGTAGCGCGTGAGTCGGCCAGCGAAACAGCCTGCACGGCAGGGAAATGCCAGGGTAGCGGAACACCGGATATCCGTTTTTACGTACAAATGTCCCCCGGTTGCCTGCCCGTTTCCCCGTCTCCGTCCAACGCATGGACGGTCACATTTCTTCGTCGTTGCGGGGACAAAGGGCCGCTCGTTGCACATCGAAAAATCCGGGGACCGCACGATCGCTCGAAACGAGGAAGAATCGTGGGGAACACGGCAGTTTACGAGGCTCTGCGAGTACGCGATAGCCGTGCGAAATGTTCTCCGTGAAAATCGTGTACTGCCAGGTGACGATGGAGTTCGTCAATTGCGACGATACGGACAACAGGTAGACACTGTTATTCCTGTCCAACTTATTCGATTAATACTTCCCTCGTTTAAAGTTCATTTACGACAGTCACGGTGTAATACCGTTGATGTACGGCGATAAGGAAGACGGGGAAATGTTTCTTTATACTTTTTCTGGGTCGTCGGTTAATACTGGGTAACGATGAAGAACGATGAAAACGGCATCGTCTTCCGCAAAGGCCAGGATCGTCATTTATATGGTTTATGGTAGTTCTAAAGCCTTGGTCGTCGAAGGTGCTCCGCAGGGTAGCGGCGAAGGTTCTTTCGAGAAGATCGACGAACCTTTTGAACCCGCTATCAAGGCATACGTGGGTCACCCGTGGGAACAGGAACGTGTCCTCTCCATTGTGCAACTTCCCGTCCCTTTTGTGGCCCCGTTTCCCGACCTCCGGGGAAGAAGTTCGCGAGAAACCATCGGCCCTACTTTCTACATCTAATTGAACAATCAAGTGCGTACGCGCGCGTCTTCGATTCCGCTATTAAAAACGGCGCAGACTCTCAAGCGCGACAGACCGAGCCTTTGCCTTATGCGGAAGTAACTTCCACGAAACGCAGAGAAGATCCGCAACGCGAGTCGTAATTAACCCACTTCCGCTCTGCACAGACGATCGACCTCATGAAAATTCTCGCTCCAATTCGACGTTCCCGTGACGTCAATACCACAGGAAACGCACACTGGCCAATTCTTTTTATTCACAGATACCATCGAGAATTATGCCGAGTTATCAAAATTCCGCGTCCCTTGTTGAGATTCGTTCGGAATAATTTTCTGACGACGATCGTTCTAGGACTTCGTTAAGCCCCTAATTTATCGTCTGCCATTGCCTAACGTGTCCATAACGATGTATTCGTGCCTGTTTCTGCTTGATTGACGTAATCACGCTAATTCCGCAGATGCATCGAATTGACATTATAACGCTAATACCCCAATGCCTTCGACTCGAATTGCCTATGTTGTCCGATGGATTTAGGAGCCAATTTGCCATCCGCGCGGAAGGAATTTTCGTTTACGTAATAATAAGATCGTTATACACGTACGGTCGCATTTTTTCTACATCTGTTTTGCACGATGAACTTGGCGTTACATAAAGGATATTCAGTCGACCTCGAAGCGTGGAAATATAAAATTGATACTCGAGACGGGGGGGCTGGGCACGATGCTTCAATCAGATTATTATCCTCCGGTGCACAAATATGTCTACATTCCCCTGTATTTCAAATTTATCCGTAAACCGGAAGAACGGAAAACCGAACGCAGGAGAAAATTGAAAAAAATCCCTTCCATTTATTTCCTTTTAATATCCAACGTTCTGTGGAAACGGGTTTCTTCGCTTCTTTTCGCAGCGGCACGTTTCATTTATTTTTCGCATCCCAGTCGTTTCGCGTTACACGCGGTGCTTCTCGGATTACTTCTCACTTTCACGTGGATTTCTCATAACCGTCAATTTCTCCGTGTATACCACGATAAAAGGCGGATCGACAACCATGCGGAATTTTTAGCGACGATTCAACCAGCTGTCTACACCCATTGACTCGCTATTAAACGTTCTTTCCTTCCGAAAATTGAGTAACATTTAAATTTTTATACATTGCCACGATGATCATGTTAAGTGGGAGTTCTGACTGTCAGTGAATCATGTTTTCAGCTGTTCAGCAGGTGAGCCTCGATGCGGGTTTGCCAGGGTAGGCAGGGGGTAATTCCTGTTGGCTCGTTTCAGACTGGTGACCAATGCACATTTTGGTTCTCACAGGGTTGACAGCGGTTTCCCCGACAACCTCGTGATTCACGCACTCGAAAGCTACGGGGGGAAGGCATTGTCTACGTTGAAGACCAAACCACCGGTCAGTCACCCGTTGCTCCTTCATTACGAGACACGATTTCAGCTTCGCGATAATTTCCTCGTAAAACTCCAGCCTTGTTCTACATTTCTTGTGAGTGGTTTTCAAATCGACAGAGATCCTCGCGTTGACATGAGACGTGAGTACGCATGCCTTCTTTCGGACGATAAAATTCGGTACAGCTGTACCGTGAACAATTCATGGCTCGTTTCTCGTTGGCAAGAAAGTCTCATTTTACGCGGCAGTTGGTCGATAAGATGGTGCGTTGTTTAGGACCGCCGTTGTCTCTGACAATTCCAGCGTCTTTCATCGACATGAAACTGATTAAGAGGAATAGGGGAAAAAACTGCGAGCACTGCATTATGTCGTGGGAGAAAGCGTGCGATGGAAATGCGAATGAATCGCCGGTAGTTTGAAGAAACGCAGAAAGAGATGTTCCCGTTACGGGTTTTGAAATTCATCGGTGAATTTCATATCCCAACTTACGGCGATAGTCGTAAGTTGATTTTCTCCCTTGGGAGTCCATGGATCATTGGAATTACGTTAGCCGTTGAACGTTCTGTCCTGTCGTTCGGGAATGGAGTTTTTCCGTTCGGAGGACGTTCGTTTGTTCATACATAGGTGTACGATTGTCAGTCGTAGGACAAAAGTGTCCCCAGAGAAATGTCGCGGGCGAAGTGAAATGCAAACTGTCGGGACGGACACGTCGATCGTAGAAAACGAGCTTTCGCTGTGTGTATCGTTTGTGAGTGTGTGAGTGACGGCAATAGGCCAACTGCCACGGTCGCTTTCCTTTTCGGTTCTTTGGCGGGACGATTCCTTCTCGTTCGTTCGGCCAGGGAATTCCAGGGGAATTACCGTGAGGCGGGGGGGATCTGCTCGATTTTCCGCGCTTCGGTTCGCCCCGAAAGCGACCGTCCCGCCGGTTAAATTACGCCGAGTTGTACGGTCAGAACGGCCGGATATTCGATTTCAAGGAATCTCTAGATTTCTCGGACGAAAGGGAAGAGAGTCGGGCGAAATTACATTCCCAATGCCGACAGGTCCGGTTGTTGGTCCCGGCAAATGTTCGGAGCTTGCGATACCTGCTGCATACGGGAGGGTAAATCCTGTCTACTGTTCCGCGATTAGGATGTTCCACTCGTTCGTTAATTATCCAAGAGCGCTGTGTCTCGACTGTCGCTGAGTATTCTCTAGCCAGGAGCGAGCTGCGCACTAATTAATGGTAATGAGCTAGGGTCAACAGAACTGCGCGCCGATGCGGAATAATTGTAGCGGAACGGTTGGTCTGTCTACTTCAAGTACTTTAAGCTCCATCCATGCGCGACTGACTGTCGCAAAATTAATAGCCGGTCCATTGATTTCTCGTTAAGACAAACATCGGAATTACTCGTACTTGTGTCGAATTAAGCATGAAGCTAGTCTGTTATTCCGAGTTGTCCTTGGCAGAAATCTCCGAGGGTAACGAATAAGTTTGAGCTTGTGTATTTTCCTTCGGATTCGGTCTTCTGGCCAATCGTGTCACGGTTGAATCGACGTGAGGCCGTCGTCGAAATGATTGGTTGACGTTTGACGTCCTATTAGCCATTACCCCCTCTCCCTCCCGAGCCGTCGAAAAATTCCCACCAATCGTGCCGCGGGCCAAATTAAGGAATCGTCGTTCTGCTCGGTGTATCGCGTCCCTGACACACTGCCGATATTTCCGAACCGCCCGCGGAAACTCGGGTCGAAGGAAAATCCTCCGAAGGCCAAAGTCGACAAAGGACGGTGTCCCCCCGCGCCCTTCGGTCCACAATTCCTCTGGCTCCGTGTCGCCGTACATTCAAGGGGATGCATAAAAGATGTGCGGAACTGCGGCCGGAAATTGGCCGCTTTCGGCGTAGCGATGCATAAGAGAATAGTCCTGCGAGCGGCAAAATCTGATAGGAAAACCCACAGGCTTTTTGTACACTTTGCACGCTTTTGTATGCTTATTCGTGACTCGGCCGTTTGTCGTCTATTCATACAAGAAATTCGCGTAATGGCAATACGACGATAACCCCGTGGTTCCTTCCAAGTTTCCTGAAAAATAATCATAATAAGGCGGTCAAGGAAGACCCTTGGCGACTTGCAAAATCCTCTCCAAAGTTCCTCAACTCCTCGTATATTCCTTCCTCTGGTATTCCGCACACGCAGCGGTCGTCTTCGCGGGAGTAGGTTTTGCGATTGGCGGTAGTCCTTGCCAGATCCTGTCGCATTTGGCACACGGCCCCGCCTGACCTTCGAGCGATCGTTCGGTTCCCTGACTTCTGGCCAGAGGCTCGTCATTGACCCGGCAAGTTGCTCGCTGTTCCGAATAGCAATGTAAACCTCACGATGCATGCTCATAATCTCCTACGATTACGGCAAGAATTTTCCTAGGAAAGGTCCTTGGTCCATGTAGACAATCCACTGTTCGATAGAATTAATTCAACGACATTGGCAGGGAGTTTACGTGGATCGGAAGGCAAGGTTCGGATAGTTGTCGGGTCGATGTGCATTAACTTTCGGATGCACTTTGCTCCTATGTCCAGTGGATGACGTCAGTGGAGGTCCACCCTACTCCCACTGACCGGGGGCAAGCGGAGGAGATGGCAGGTCGTGCCGGTCTGCCGTGTACCGGCGGGAACAGGTGCACGTTGGCGATCGGCCGAGCAGGTACAACAACAATACCTGGCCCAGTCGCTTCGCGAACGAGAAAGTGAAAAGTCGGCCGTCGCGACGCTCGCGATTCAACCGCCACTCGTCAAATAAAATCATCTACCGCGTCGGTCTTTCACGTCCCTCGAAACTGCGTAGTTCCCTGAGGATTTTCATCGAAAACTTAATTTTCGCATAATTTGAGTGAACTTCTTTTCACCGATCTACCTTCTACGTGGAATTTTTCAAGCAGCTATTCTTCAGTTCTGTTTATTCCGTTCGAGGTGAGATTTCTAGCAAGCTTACTAATTAATATTGCAAACCGTAAGTTGTGAAAAGTTATCTTCATGCTGGTGCATAACCCATTCGGGAGGGTAAAAATATCGTGTCAATCTGCGCCGATCATTCATACGAAAATACCAAGAGAGTAGTGTGGAAAAAAGTACTGGAGAGGATGATTGATCACTGGGCCATTCATTCTGGTCTTTCATCCGACGACTTTGTAATTGACAGGGGTTTTGTCTGGATATTATTAGCCTGTCGGCCTCCCCTCCTTGCATTCGACTTGTTCAGAATTGAATAATAAACCAGCTTCCGTAATAAGACCCGTCCAAGGTCGTGAATGATCAAAAATCAAGGTCAACACGCGATTTCTTCTTCAGCGAGTACAAAAAATTGTCGATCGCTCAGACGAATTGACGTTTCGCACCGTAAGCGTTGTAAGGATCGAAAAATCTGCCTGCCCAATGATAATCTCGAATGATAACGTAGTAAATCGTTCGTTGTACATTTCGTAATACGTCGAATCATCGTTCTTTCGATACGTCGTTCATCATTCTCGTCCGAATGCAGTGGGCAATTATAAGTTACGAAACCGAAGGAAAGCACGTTGAAACGACTGATCGATTGAATTTTATCGGCCTTGAAATCTCTTTCGCGCACTCTGAAAAGTCTAAAGTCCAACTACGCGAGTCATTCCTTCGGCATTGGAGATGCATAAAAGATGTTTGTTTCGTGTTGAATTGAAAGAAAAGAAAGGGAAACGTTTCTCGGAACTCCGATGGAGATAATCGAGCTGGAAATGTTTGAATTTTCTACCGGCAAGTGCGTTCGGGATGGGAGCAAGAGTCCTGGGTATTCGCAGGCATTCTAATCGACCCCGAAGTGCTTCGAGCCGCAGAGTGCCGGTCGGATGTCACCCATCGACTGCTCAGTCCGCGGAACTTCTTCCGGTCGATGTCATAGGATATTCCCTACGCGTTTGCCAACGCGCAAGGGTCGGAGCCTTTCTTGCGCATATTTATTCCCCGGCCGTGCGTCGGGTCGTTGCACGGCCGGAAATCGAAAACAATTTCAATCCTTTCCTGGCTGCCGGTCTACGGTCACACGTCCGGAAACTCAATGGCTCGGCGAGTCGGTAAACCGTACGACGAGAATCCCCTTTATTAACTGCCCCGCTAATTGGCATATCTGCTCGATCGTCTCTATCCCGTTTTCCCGGCTGTAATAAAATCTTTCTTCGCTCGACTCGCCTGTCGCAAAGCCTTTTGTTAGCCGTGCGAACGGACTGCAATGCGGTGCAAGGCTAGTTCTCGCTGCGTTTGCATGGAAACGCGGTTCCCGGATTTACGAGCGTGCTTTACGACTAATTACGGGATTTCGTGATAAGCCCGGCTGCTCATTACTGGCCGGCCCGTTGCTACGGGAGAGCGATCGATCGAGGATCGGGAGGGCAATTTACCCGTGGGATCGTTAAACGAATCCCATCGGCACAAACGGAAAGAGAATTTTGTCCTTTGATCGAGACCACGTATTACGTCCTCGGTTTCGTTTCAACCGCCACGTTCGTCGTTGGTTTGTCAATTAGATTCGCATAGCCCCGTTAAAAGGGAACGTATCGTTGGGTACCGCCACTCGAGACGCCAGGAACAAGTTCAATATTGACCAAGATCCAGGGAAAAATAAGATCCTGCGTCGTTGTGTAATGGCAAAATTAGGTAAGAACCACGTACGTAGGACTCGCCGGATATTAGAGAACCAGTTACATCGTTATTTTTCGAGGATAATGTAGGAAAGTGGTCGTATGAATTTCGCTCGGAAACGGGCCGGTAGGTCGTGTAGTTTCACTCTCCTTCGGAGCGACGTAATCGACGGCTAATTCCAGCTCGTTTTCCCCAAAAGACGTGGCCAGGCACCTCGGGTCAGCACTTACGAAGGCAAGAAACGGCCGGAGACGGTCGTAGATAAGCCGAGATAGCCTTACGTAATGATTCCGCTGTGCTCAGCCGAACACAATGTGAGGACGACACGGCGTTTGACTTCAAGGATCCGCACGGCCAACAGAGACGCTCGGAAGGACAAGCGTTGTCCGTTTCCACTGAATGCCTCCGTTCGATAAAAAAGAAAAAAACCAGCATAAACGCAGGATGATGTCAGTTGTGTCTTCGACATAAGAGGAAAAATCTGGGAGAATCCGATGGCGAAGAGAAAATAGAAATCTCCTCTTGCCTCGTCACGTGTCTGGCTAAAAATGCGAGAGTGCACTCTGCTGTGGAGAAATTTCCTGCCGGAAAATATCTCCGAGTGAGTGGATCTAGGGCCGATTTTCCCGGGCGAGCCTGAAATACTTGTGCGTTTCGACAAACACGAAACGTTCGTCCGACAAAGGTCGACTGGTGTTAATAAATCGTCTTAACGAGCCCGGGATACACTTGGGAAGGGTCGTTGCCGTTAAATTACACCGTCTTCGAGGCAATGACGACGATACCGCCCATGCCAACTCCCTCGTAAATGCTTTCCATGCGTCCCCCGTGGATTCCTATTCGACTCGCAGTCGGACTTCCACGTATCGCCAATAAAACGCACGTCTTTATACACTGCGGAGCAATCGTGAAACCTCCACGACTAGGCAGAATGGTAGTCGCTTCGTTTACCCTGCGACTGAACGACAAACCTCGAAAAACGAATGTAAAGATACGTTAATGAACAAGAATGAGACCGATATCATTGAGCTTTCCCTGCATCGTAGGGGAACGGTTCTTGGAAGAAATGTCGCTAGACTGTGAGTTTCTGGCAAAGTCTTTGTAGTCGATTGTATTCCATAGGCGTGGCGGTTGCCTGATGCATTGATAAACGCGACGGTCGCGTGACCACTTTTACGATTAAACTTCTACGGCCGGCACGAAGCTTCGAGGCTGCTATTAACACTCCTCGAACCGTAAAAACTGGCGTTCCTCACTTTAAAGAGCCGTTCGAGGAGTATTAGGGGCGGTGGATAATTTGTAACCGAAGGTGGAACCGTCGTGTCTCATGGTCGATATATATATATATATATTTTTTCTACATAGCAGGTGATTTGCATTTCAAGAACGCTGACGAGGAACGCAACGTAATTACACGCGACTTGTGCATTGAAAAATTCCGGCCGTTCGAAACACAAGTAAACCCTCATGAAATATGCATTTTCATAAGGTACTTTCAGGCTGGCAAGGAAAACGTTCTCGTCAAAATTCAATACTGAGCAAACTTTGCTGGAAATTCTCGCCGGTGCGAATCGCCGTCACGTTGGGATAATCCTTAAGATCCGTTGAAATGAGGGGCAGGTCCTTTCGTCGTAGTTCGAACGGAAACTCGTCCCTAGGGAAGGGCATTTTATCTCGCGGATATCGAGGTTAAACGCAAAGACAAATCGAAAGAGCGGAGAGCATTGGCCATTTGTCAATAATTCCCCGTCGGTTTTCCTCGACATGGAAATTACGGGCGACGAATCCCTTTCTTCACGGATTTCTTTACGCCTGCTCTTATGGTCATCGTGTCGAGGACGTTCGCCATTCGGATTACGTAAACTCTTCAACTACGGCAATCCTACTCCAACAGCAAAGCCCATACTCGAAGCGTAAACTCCTACGGAGACGCAATTGCGTCAAGGACGTGTTTTAGCGCTAGTTTCCTTATCAGATTCGAGAGACGCGAGAAGGCTTGCCAGCCGAAACATAATGACTTTAACCGACGATGAGATCAATAACAACTTGCCGGAAACTGTCATCTCCGTTGAAGTTTTCATTACGCATCCTAATTGACTGTCTCCACACTTCGCCACTAAACGCACCATTCACCTAAGTTCGGGTGAGAACGGGTAATAATTTTCACGAGGATCGTGGGGTCGGATTACGACTTAGAATTTAGGCCTTAGAACGTGTGCATGATTGCACATCGTGCTCGATAAATGGCCATTATCACTGCTGCGTTATGATCGGCGCGAGCCACATAAACGAGTATTTAATCGGGGTACCATCGATCCGTTCTATTCGCAGGCTTCGCACAGAAACGACGCTTGTTGCCGGCGTAAAGTGCATTGTCGAGTTCGCGTTATGACGTCGAAGGGTAACACCGGATGCGTAAACAAGTCGCACATTATTACACATACGCACTTGTATATAATGCGGAAGTGGATTTTACTGCTTTTAAAATCCATCAGAAACTTAGCCCTAAGTAAATTATTTTATATTTCTAATGAAACGTTTAGAAGCAATAGATCGTTAGTAATGGTTCGCATGAGAATGATGGTAGTAGTAGTGTTGATTTATTTAGCGTTAGTATTGACGGGAGAAATGCCGAGGTTTCCAGGCTGTAACGAATTAAACAGACGACGATTTTACGAGCGGAAAGGGAAGAGTAAACGGGGGAATCTGTCGAAGCATCGTAGCCTGGGGGCGTGCCGCTGGATTTGCGCGGATTTTCTCGGATTTTTGCGCAGAGATCGTTCAATGTTAAGCACGGTTTTTCCGTGGATCTCCCACGTCTCAAGACTATTACCTTCATACATTTTTACGACTTAATCTTACGACGGCAGTCAAGCGGCGAGGACTTTTCTTGTCGCCCATTGCGCCTACGTTCTATGCAGATGTGGGCAAAATCTTGGAAACGATATCGCGACGTATCAAAGGTTTAAAATTTAGAGCTGATCGTGTGTCGGCGAAACAACGGAGTGTCATTAACGAGATTGTATGCGGCCGATCGATTGGTGTTAATGAACTCGATCACGCGTCGCTAACCACAGTCGCTATAATCAACGGACCCGTTATCGCTCGGTCATTTTCCCTCCTGTCACACGTCTCGCGCGACGAGTTAGAAAATTGCGTTCTTCCCGGGGAAGTTAATAGGATTTCCAAGATAACATGGATTCATTTACGGAGAACAAAACAATATCGAACCCATCCTCTTCTCGTCCTCCTGATAATTTCCTCGCAAACACAGCATTATTATGATTATCTTCTCTGTGAGAATCGTGTTCCCCTGGGGGAATCATATTATATTCCTGAAATCATATCTCTGAAGATCTTGCTGCGCGGAGGATGGGGAGATTTTAAGATGAAAGCCGAGAAAATGGTCGGAGCTTTTTCGCTCGGGGCGCAATTTCCGTAATTTTCGTTTGCACGATTCGCAGAGAGAGCAGTCGACAGGAGGGTCCCTCGGGGCAGTCCAGTCAGGATCGCAGGAAGCTTCTGAAACGTACGAGGAGCCTCGCGGTAATATCCGAGGACGAGTATCGGCAGGAGCGCGAGAACCATCATTTCCGGCTGGGAGAATCGTCGACCTTGGAGCTGCCTAAGAGATACCAGCTGATCCCGCGAGCCAAGCTGATCGATCGGAATTCCCTCAAAGACAGGTGGGTCGTAAATCGTCATTCAATTTGGTCGATCCAACGTCTGATTCCCCATTGGCCGATGAATCTCTTTTCCTTTTCTCCGGCTGTACATCAGCTCCGAGTTCTTGCCTGGCTTTGATCGTAATTTAAAGTTCGCCAAGTAATCGCCGGCCGACCGGAGAAAGGACGTCAGAACTAATTAGTCTCGGCAAAGGATCAATTTTAATCTCGACTCTCTCCAGAGATGTATGGCAGGTGGATGGGAAGGTCGAGAACGGAAGTTCCATGCCGCGGTATTCCCTAGTGACCCGTTACAAGTAATCAACTCCTTTCGCAGTGGCAAGAAGAACTTTTAGCATTTAAGCATCCCTCCGCGAATATCCGACATCGTTTCCCGCGTCAACGATTCAGCAACCATTTCTTCTGGCAATTTCCCCGTTTTTTTCTACACTCGCTCACTCGTAAAGGGATTGTCCCTAAACTTTCCTACAATTGCTCCATTCAACCCGCTCAATGAACGGATCGAATAATTCATAATAGTGGATTCCATTTCAGATTGTCCAAGAGTCAGCAACATCTGTCAGATTCTTACGACAGATTCAACGAGACTAAATCTTGTTACTCGCGATCTACTTGCGGGCTGCACGCAATTCCACCGGGCTTTGCGCCACTTGCCGACCATTTGCCTTGTCCTCAGAGGGAACGGATTAATCCGGACCGTCTCAACATCTTAGATTGGCCCGACCCACCGAGACGATATCGCAGCTTTCACGCATTGGACACTGTGAGCGGGCTGGTCGACATCGTCGAGGACAATTGGCCAATCGAGGGCAATCGTAGCGTCGACTGTATATATACTCAGGTGCGACACTTCATTTATTTAATGTCTCGCTGATGACACGAGATTCCCCGTAGGTATTCCTCACTGACATAACTTTTAATCGTCCCAAGCAGACGCATGGCACGTCCCCCTTGCTTTTGGTTTGGCTTGTGCCCAAGAGATTTCAAGTGTAAATAGTCCGGGACTTCTCATTAATATTGAACCTAATTAACGAGGTTTACGAGGCCGTTGGCAAACTTTTTGTCCTATTGAAACCCTTGCCGAGTCGCTTTCCGCATTACACTAATTAGATTTCCAGACTGTAGAGACAAGAAAGCACGTCGGGAAATAAATTTTCGTAAGACACGATTTCAACTTGTTACACGTTTGTTAGTGGAGAAACGATACTCGTGGCGTTTTAGGTGAAGCGTAAGCGGAAAGAACACAGGAGTCTCGATAGTATTCTCTTCGAGGACGACAGCGAATTGGAATACTTCGACGTGCTGAATCTGCTGCCCCTTTCGAACGTTCGGCTGGAGCTCGACGAGGAGGACAAACGTAGCGACAATTTCGAGTACAGGAAGAGGAGGAACGAAGGTATCGCAGGCTCAAGGGCCCTGGAATATCGTGAAAGTTCCACGTCGAGGACTTCGGTCGAGGAAGTCAGCTCGACAAAGAGCAACGTTACCGACGAGGAGAAATGCAGAAGCCAGTCTTCCAAGGACGATAACGATTCCGTCGGGACGAAGGAAAGTCTCGAGTGTGCTCCGTTGGGCAAAATTTTCCCAGGGAAATTGTCGCGCGAGCGAGGGAAGAAGTGGGAGTCGTGCCAGGACAAACCGGAAGTGAGTTACGTCGTCGAGGACGACGAGGGGTCTTCGCAGGACAGTTTCAGGGCTGATGTGGCGCTGGTGAAGAACTGCGAGGAGGAGCAGGAGACTCTCCTCAAGGTCGAGGAATTGGAGGTGCACGAAGCGAAGCTCCGGAAGATCGAGGAAGCCGAGGACTACAAATCCATCTGGATTTCCGACACCGAAGAGCAGGAAGACATGTCGCGCAGGCCTCAGGTTCTCAAGGTCGTTGACAACGACGTCACTAAACGAAAACCTCGGCAATGTATTCCTGATACTGACCTTCTCGTCCCCGAAGTGCCAAGGACAGACAGGGAAGAGGATTCCACGAAGCAATTGGACGATCGTCTCGTGACTTTCAAAATGGAGTCCAAGGACGTAGTTGGAGAACGTATAATAGACGAATCCAAGGTGTGTTGATTTAATATAAATATTTACTCTTGTCTAGAATTTAATTACATTACGATCCGAAGGTTTCATTGATGTTTTTCAATTTTGATAGGTCAAAGAAATGGACGTGACGGATTCTATCGCGGTGGAGAAGGCCAGGAGTTTCTTCGAGCGTAAAAATGGTGAGAAAGAGGCCGTGAGGAATCGGCAAAATGAGGGTAGGTTCGAGAGGATCGTAAAGGAGACGTCTAACATTCTTGGCAAAGCGTGCAACGTCGTTCGTGGAAGTTTAGGCTTTGAGGCGAGGTCGGAAAGCTCGGATCTTGGGCTCGGCTCGGAGACCGGAAGTGACGGTAGAAGGAGGTCGGTGGACGACGGAATCGAGGACGATCGGTCGCCGAGATCGATGGAGAAAAATCTGACCAACGATCACGGGGAGACAAAGAAGAATCACAGTAATCTAACAAGGTCGAAGAGTTGTGTGGACTCCATCGAGTGCCAGGAAGACGGCCAGGAATTCGACCACGTGCGTTACAAGATCGTCAAGTCTAACGTCTTCAGCAAAAACATGTTCAACACGGGTAGGAAGGACGTGACTTACGAAGGTCTAATGCAGTACCTGCGGGAGTATTCGTTTCAAGAACTTCTGCTGGACAACAACGTCGTCATCATTGAACCCGTCCGCGCTGAGCCGGTTGAACGAAAATCCTCGCCGACGAACGGCAAGGGCAGAGTCTTGTCGACCTGCAAGATCGCCGGGGCAATACAGAAGAAGACCGACGTGGAAAAGAACCTGAAGAACGAGGAACGATCGGAGGAAGGTCTGGTGAAAAGTCCGAAACAGTCGTCCATCAGGAAACATTTCTTTTACCATCCGATCCGGGTGAACAGGGAACTCATAGACGAGGAACTACCGGACCCGGACACCGTGAGGAACGTCAGGGAGATGTTCGAGAATACCCTGAAGAAGAAGAGCAGCTCGAGACTGGACGTCTCGGGGGATTGGAAGACCAGGAAGAGCGTCAGTATGAAAGATTTGACGAGCATCGACGACGGCCGTTACGACGAGGACAAATCCCAGGAAGCACCTAGGTACGTTGATTTTTTCACAGAGCCTAGTTGACGAAGAAAGGCTACTAACTGATCCTCCTGTGTGCATGGATTAGATCCAGATGTTCCAGCAGGGCGAAGGACTTGACGAGGCTTTTCGAAAGCATGGAAAAGTCTGCCTCGTCGACGACGTCCGGCACGGGAGGCAAGGATGATCCGGGAAGTCCTCGCAACGAATCCAAGACGAGAATCCTCGCGCAGTCCTTTGAGGCCAGAAGCGGGCACACCTCTCCAAGTGGTTCTAGCTCGTCCAAGGGCAAAGTCAATCGTTACCATCAGCACAACTGGGACTCCGGTAGCGTGAGTTCTGGCGTATCGAGCGATTACCCCGATACTGATCCTGGGAGTGGGGTGCAGTGTACCTCCTCTGAAGAGGACGAGGAAGTCGACTGCCAGGACGACGAGGACGTGGGTCAACAAGGCCCTGGACATTTTGTGTCGCAGGACGTACTCAAGAAGATTCGTGAGTGCGGTACTTCGGTGACTTACTACGGAGGGAAGGTGGTCAACACTTACAACGGGCCATTGATATCGCCGTTAATTGGGAACCGACTGAAACGGATCGACAGGACAAAGGACTACGTCAAGTTCAAGCTCGTTAAGAGCAATTCCTGCGACAGTAGATTGGAACTCACCGGGAGACTGGTCGAAGGTCGACACCAGGTTCAGGATGAGAAGGATCTGAGGCGGTGTACCATTGACGAAGCACCTAGCACCGAAATATCATCGCTCGAGCAGCCGACCACTCAGAATGAGGAACGTAGGGGGGAGGAGAGAGTCGTTAAGAGGGAACCACCGGTCGTTATCGGCTCGGAACCGAAAAAAGACGACCACAGGGATAGCAAGGGTTTCAAGGCTGACTTCCGGCTGGGTTCCCTCGATGAATCCCGGTCCGCCTACGCCGGGAGGTTTACCGCCAGTGCGCTGAACAGATGGCAGATCAATGAATCCAACTGGAAACCGCCCGGCGAATTCGGGAAAATGGAGTTCGAGGAATTCGAGGTCCTTGAGGATAGTCTCAATGAGAACGAGCGAGCGGAAGCGTCTTAACAAGACACTCCCCCCCTGCCGACTCCATCATGTTTCTTGTAGAGACAGAAATCGGAGACCCACGTTTCACGCTAGTCATTCCTCCGCCACTGAAAGCGGCTGGAAGCAACTAGAAGACTAGCAAAAAGTCCTGCAGGATTGACATTCCGCAGGCGTTCAAATTCACGGAAAAACCATATTTTTGTATGATATTTATTTCGTTGCTACGACCGTCGTCCTTTCGAGCTTCGAATTTTAGTTCAATTCCTACGTAGACTCTGTATTTTCATAGTCGTCCATTAGGTTTCTTAGGAAGGAGTCATCGAAACTAGAGGATGACTTTACCGACAGTTTTGCGATGTAGTTTTAATCGTGTGCAATACCAAATAATTATCTCGTATTCGTACAACTAGCGTTAAGTTGTATGAAAGAAAGGCGTAATAAACGAACGAATCCACATATATTTCGTCGAACGTAGGATTTAAATTTATTTTGGAAAACCTTGTGGTGTAAGACGTACCAGCCGTTTCTGTGCCGTCAGTGGTAGAGGTCGTTTCTGTTAGACGTTTCGATGTTTTCACGCTCTTCGGTTCCCTCTGAGATTCTTTGGTGTCACTGGCCTCCCTCGTCAAGATCGGAGTTAAACTTGGCGCGAAGGAACTCACCGTCGTCGACAGACTCCTCTGAGAAATGTGCCACCATCTCCTACACCACGTTTCCTGAAAAAGGAGAGACCGAAGAAAATTGAAAAACAAGGGATAATAAACCCGTAATCCAGGCGGGAAGGAAATAACGAGGCGAGGCACTGGGCAAGCGATCTTATTTGTTCCGACGTAGAGGATTTTTTCAAACACGAAACATCGGATCTAATAAACCGGAGCTTTGTTGACTTTAACGTGGGCGTTATTGATCGGGTCATACGCCTTGCAAGTCCGGGGGAGGGGGGGGGGGCAAACGAGGGAAAATCCGGAGCGAAATACGTGATACGTCTGGTGTTTTAATAGCTCGAAGTACGAACGCCTTCGTTTGTCTTGGCCGGTTGAAATTTGAGTTTCGAAAGGTCGTTTCACCTGCTCGGCCCTTGTATCCATATTTATCAGCGAGCCGACTTTATCTTTTTCGCCGGGCCGCCGAGTGACTCGACTATTCACTGCGATCGCAGAACTGCAAATGAGCATTTCGGCGCATAAATATGCACTTGGGCCGACTTAACGACGCCATTACCGTATCCTACGGGCCGGGAAAAGCCCTACCCCAGCCAGCAGTGCCTTGACTTTCTACTTGGGTATCAACGCGAATGAATAGTTCCCCGGGAAACGACTGCTTCCAGAAGGTTCCTCCCGGAGGACTTGTCGTAACTGCGAGAACCTTAGCGCAGTTTCTTGTCTCGTCATTGGAAACGAATAATTCAGTGGCGATCGATTCTTGAACACGCTGTAGAATGAATCATTAACGGTAATTGGCCAGTGGAGAGTGCCTTGAGGAGAGGACGATTTTCCGCACAGTGACTGTCTAATCGTTCGAGTCACCCATTTATTTCTTAAACGTAGACATTGACCGGAATAAGCGAGGACTTGTCTATGTCGACTGGTGCATTGTTTCTGCTCCACTGATATTTGCCCGTAAGAATAAAGAACTGACATTTCAACAGCAGGTACTGGCTTTCGTTCACTTTGAAAAGTTTAAGCTTCGTCTTCACCCATTATTGAATCTACAAATGCTTATAAAATAACGGGAATCTTGCTCGGTTCCCTGCGCGAACCTAGCGAGAGTTTATTAAACTGTGTAACTTTAATAATAAGATATCGTTACTATAAAACTTCACTGCGGCGCTAACCCGACGATTCGGGTCTGCTGCAAAAGAAGAGGGAGAAAAAAGAAAACTCCCGACCTCCTGGGATTTTCCAATACTCAACGGCGATAAATAAATATGCCTGGCTTGTCTTCGTGAATTTTTGGACGGTCGACATTTGAAGCAAAGTCTCTAAAAAAAGTGTCAGTTAAAGTGGTCGATGTTATCATAAAACTCTGTCGTGATTCTTTAGCCCGGTATTTTCATAGCAGAAATTCGACTCTGCTCGAAGACCTCGTCATGGAATCAACAAATTCTCTTTGTACGCTGAAACTCAGTTTCATTTCGATTCTTTCGATGCAATGACAATTGGAGGTAAACGAGATGGGCGTGTTTGTCAGTAGATCTTAAAGCTCGTGTGTTTCACGTGTTGGCCTAGAATCGGGAATAAAGCATTCTCCAGGGTATTTCTCTAGAGTCAAAGCGCCCCCCCCCCGGAGTCGTGACATTCGCCCACACTTGACTCGCTGTTTGCCGATCGCCTTTGCCACCTGTTTTTTTCCCCTCTACTTTGTCAGCGACACTCGTTGTGTCCTGCGCTCGTCACGCAGAACGATGTTTCGCGAAAAACATCAAAGCGTCCCTCGCCTCGAATTTCCATACTTCAGCCAATATTTCGCGAGAAAATAATAACGTATATTGCCGGGAATGAACATTTTTCCCATCAAAGAATTTCTCATGGATTCTGCGGCTTCGGTCTGCGCCTGCCGCGAGCAGGCTTTTCTGTATATCAGGGAATTCAATTGGGTGCTCGATCGGATATCATAGGCCTGAGGCATTTACGACGGCAGCAGATGGGAATGTGACTATTCGGAGGGGCGCAAAGAACAGAGCGAAACGGTTCACGTGTGTACTGAATATACGTATGAAATACGTATGTATTGAATCGAACGGTTGCGTGCCGTGTCTGTTTGGCGATCGGTCACGTATACACAGCCCTCGAATATCCATTTAATCAACGTGGAAATGCCGGACAATAGATGGTGGGAGTGACGATGACATGCGCCTTGAATTTCCCTCTGTGTCGGATTTTCCCATAGACATTAAGCGCATTACTGATGGTACCAAAAAATTCCGCGTTTAATTCACGTTCAAGCGTGGTGAATATCACGCAGGAATCATATCCCATGGGAGTGGTTAATCAAACACCAATGGACTGTCAATTTTTCCCTCCTCTTCGTCATTATCGGAATTATGCTCGGTGAGGTAATTAGCTAAATATAGACGGGGCAAGGCGCATTGGGTTTCACGCGGGGTGGCTACGTTTGAGAGAATATTTTTTCGCAGAGAGCAAAATCGCCCTGAGAGATATGATACCGTTGACTCGAAAGGCTGCGGTTCTAATTATAGCGGGACATCAACGAATGAGGCGAACGACCACTCGTCCGCTGTCTTTTCTGGTCGTCGGCCAAGACCGCGCTTTCCGGCAAAAAGATTTTAACGATAGCATCTGTCGAGCGAGGAAATTATCGCCACCGACTGTCATGTCTTCGGTTACCCGATCGACCGACGATTCGTCATTCTAAAAGTACACTCCCCGAACTATAAAGGCAATACTACAGTCTCACTTGGTCCACAATACTGCTTGCCTTGGTATTACGTTTTGTCGAGTTCGTATGCAATGTATAACAGTGAAAATAATTTGACTAATATACAGTTGTTAAATCTCGTCTTACTGGTCTTTCATTACTTCCCAAGCATGGAACAGATTTCGTTAGATTCTCATGTTTATTTACCTTGACGTACCTCGTTACCTCGAGCTCAAATTCACTGGATTCAATTACAACGTTGACGAGGCACTTGGAGCGTCCTGTTTCATACGTATTCATCGTTTATCAACAAATATTTTCCCTTGATACATTATTTATCTCTAGCCGTACTACGTACGTGTATTTACGTAAACGTTGAAAATGTTTCTCGCGTTTGCATCGCGTTTATCGGAAATCCGATTTTGTCGTACGGTTTTATTAGTTAACCGTAGCACTGTTGCGCGTAGTTGGAAAGCTCGTTTATTCCTTGAGCGTATTCGATAAGTGTTTTTTGCACACTAAACCTCGCGCGAGTTTCCGGCGAATAATTGCAAAGCACGATAGAGGAAGGCCCGGGGGATGGCCTGATATCCGTGGAGATGGAAACTCCGTGAGCTCGACTTTTTCCCGGGCTTAATTGCCAGCGAATCATGCGGTCAATTACGAGCCGAGTAATCCTCGGACAATTTTTGCGATGGAAAAGTGAAAAAAATCGTACCGCACGAAATAAGCCGACGACACGATTTCCGAACTGGTAGAGCGAATTAGCTCGTTGGAAATTACTGCCGGATCGTTTCCGCGAAAACCCATATTTTCTTCCTTTTTAAGGTCGTTGGGGAATTGGCGGGGGTCCGACCGAGCGGTGAAATGTTAATCATAAACGTGACAGCTCGTGCCGATTCTGCGCCGAGAGGAATGTTCGAAAGCTCCTCGTCTTCTTTTTCTGCTCCGACGCGGACGCCTCGTGAATAGCAAGAAACGGAGTGTTCCGTTTGGACGTGGGCGTTTCGGCTCTGGCTCCGTGTCAGAAGTTTTTCTTCTAAAGTCGAGTCGACGAAACGCCTTGGATTCCTACGACCGGGAATGTCAAAATAATTCCGGATAAACTCGTTGTTTCGCGACGTCGAGACGTCGCCGTGTTAATCCGCTTAATCCTCGTCGTTCATCAAACCCGAAGACTCGGAGTCTGGACCCGAGAAAATCGTTGCTCGTGGGGAATTAATTTTCAAACTTTTAATTAATCGATTCCCGGGGAATTGTAATCCACGCTCAAACTTTTCATCGACGGAACATGGCGAGGGTATCGCGAAAGTGGTGGATTTCGTTTTACGGCCTGGGCAAGAAAGGGAAAAGGTAATTGGTGGCTGCCAAGGGGTTAAAGCTGGATCTTACGACGGCGATAGAACCGAAAGACAAGGCGTGACACGATGTAGCTTAGTTTCCGACGATGCCAAGAAAACAGGGAGCCACTCTGAAAAAGTTTCCTACAAAGCAGAAGTTAGCGCGTGATGGATCGTACACTCCCAACGTCTCTACTTTGAGCGTATGGAACTTTAGTTAAGCCATGTTCAACTTTAATGCGACTCCCGGAAATCGACTCCCTTGCGCTAAACGTTCAGGACTCGGGGTCATTTACGAGAGAAAATTCTGGGGGACATTGAGACGGGACTTTTCGCGCTGACGATAATGGCGTTTACGGAGGTCTTTTATTATTTCCGATGCTAACGATAACGCATCGAGGGGTGAAGTGGGGAAGAAAGAGACGAATGGATGGCTATTCGGATTGAAGTAGGAAAATACAGCAGCTGTTTCCGCGTATTTCTTCATGAAAACGTCGAGGCGGAGCTGAGCCAGTTGATAAATCACTTAGCTACATCTGTGTCGAATCGAGGTCGATTCCTTTTCCTTCCCCTTCGTTTATCACTTCGATTTCGACGATATTGTATCATTATGACTGTCGGTGACTGGCCGTTCGTCCATGACGGCTGGGATATTTTTCCTGGACCACCGTCTGCCAATTTTCGGTTCTTACGAGTCGCACTTGGGAGAAATACCTTTGGTTTACGAGTCACTCGACGGTGCATAAGACTCCCGTAACTTCCGTTCACCGCGCGTTTCCACGTCCGCCGGTACATTCAGGAGGCTCGTGAATTTTCGCGGAATAAATTCCCGAGAAGTGTATTACGGCCGAGCAGAGGCGGAATATTTCTGCATTTTCCAGCCGGCGAATTTTCCGCCACTGCCGCCCATTGCCAGGAGAAAATTAGACCTCGGAAATTGCTCTATCATTTGCTTCCATTAATATGATTTATTAGCAACCGGAGCATTACGGTTATTAAACTCGGACGATTAACGATAATTAATTGTACACCATTCGAAACAATAATCTCTACAAGTATCAATACATTTAAACGTTTGATCTGAACTTTCGGCTTACAACTTGAGCCCTGGTGAATTTCGAGATTGATTAAGATTAAAATTTTCCTGCCAGTGATAAGTTTATTAAACATTCTCGATCCGTAGTGACCCCGCGACTATCGTTGCTTTTATTCCCCACGCGCCAACTTTATTATCCTGCTAGAATCACGTCTGGGGAAATTGAATTTCGCCTGGAAAATTTTTACTACCACCATTTTCGATGCAATCACGACTTTCGGAAGTTGGAAAGAATGAATTCCTCCTAATCACACTGCACCGGCACTGCAGGAAGACAGTAATTGTGTGAGTTCTAGATTCGTACAAGAAATTGGTTCGCAGTTCGAGGAACGTAACTTATTATCTTTCGGAGTTACGATTAGTATAAAACGATTTTTCGAGTTCTCTGCTAATTAATCAGATAATAATCCTGTTGTGTAACAGTAGCCTGCTTGCTCGAAGGCTCCGACTTGATATTCTCAATATATCTTGCCAAGTGGTATTCTAAATTCCATTAGGAAATTGTGAATGAAACAGAAACGAAAGAGGTTGCGTCGAGTACAGCGAGGTTAAATGCGGGAACGAGTAACTCAGTTTAGAATCCACCTTCGCAGCAGTGGAAAATTCCACGCAGAGACGGACGGCGAAGAGGGTTCATTGCTGCTCTTGGAAAATGACCGTAAAGTGCTCCTCCAGTCGATGAACATATCAGACCTGCCGGTACTAAGAGAAGAAGCTGAGAAAAAGCCACTTAAAAAAACCGCATCGAATTTCCTCCAGCGGAAGACTAGATCCATTACGTCTATAAAATGATCAAACACTTTTCGAATTACTTCCAGCTTGCTCAACACTTTTTCCCTGTAGCTTTTTCCTTGTAAAAGCATTTTTGCGAGGCAGAAAACGTGCTGTACGAGTGAGATAAATGAAAATATTGTCAGCTCGATTTATATTTGTTTTACACTGCAGACCATTTGTCGGGGTATGTGGTTTTTGGGTTAGAAGATTACATTGTCTGCCATTAAAGTGATATTCAAACAATGCACAGTGGTTTCCGGCACAGTCGGAGATAGCGTGTGCAGTATCATCCTTTGTATTTTATCGTTTATTACGCGAATGTTGCTGGAATAACAGGACGAATAATTGGTGGAACATGGCGACCCAATTTACGTCCTGTCGGCGAATGTTTACGGAAGAACATGAGAAAAACGAAGGGCTGAAAGTGGAAAGTTCGGAGGAAAGAGTGAGCCTAGTTCCTCGGCATATATTTACTCAACAAATCAAGCACCGCGGGACGACATTATCCGAGAGGGGAATCCTTCCACTTACAATCTCGAGAATCCCTGTTTCACGTCGCCGAGAAATCCCAGGAATGACGGAAATTCAGCGCGGAGCACTGTTTCTCAGCGGATTCTACGACGTCTCTAAGATTACTGTCTTTTTCGCTCCTGCCCGTCGTATTCAGCTTTCCATTTCTGACGTAGCTTTGCCAGACTCCTGGCACAATCCACACGAACGTGGCAATCGGGCTGCAGTGAAAGCCGACAACGTCGATACGCCGGTTGGCTCGTTTTAAAAGCTTTTTGAAAGGCCGAATTTACAGCGAGTCGTTTCAGTAGCGTAGCCTAGCTGTCCGTTCATCGATCGTATCGCAAACCACCTGCACAACTCCGCATTATTTTCTCGTTCAAGGTACACACAGGGGCGGTAGCGGGGAGGGGTTGAGGGAGATCATTATTTCTCGATAGGACGGAAGGGCATGGAAGGCCGTTTTCCTCGGGATTCGCGCTGCTTTCCTGTCGCAACGCGAGAAAGTATCATCCTTACTGCGAGCTAAGGGGAGGGGAGGGGGGTTCGTCGCGGAGGGCAGGAAGCACAGATCGATGTCCATGGCGCCTGCCGCAGCCTCTGCAGTCTGGAAGCCCCGACGGATAAGATCGTCCTTGATACGACGATTTGCTTCCTATCCACGAGCCTCGAGGTCTTCCGGCCGACTTCCTCGACCCGTCCACCGCGTTCCCGCGAATCTTCATTTTCGTGCAAATTAATTATTCCCTTAATCGATCTCCCCCCGCCCTGCCCGCGCCGACCCTCGCAAGAGGCGCTTTCACGGACCGCAACCGCGATTTCCATTTCCCATAGGAGACTAATTTCGCTTTTGCTTAAATTGGAAACTGTATGAGCTTTGAAGGGAGTTAGCATGGAACAGGCGAAACTTTGCTCCGTTTGAGCTTGTGCTTAGAAATTTTTACTCGAGGGCGCAAGGCACAGAAAGTGAGTGAGCCTTAATAAGCCCTTTCGACGTACTCGCGAGCTTTCAATTAAACTTTCACGGTGAGTCCTTGAATCTTCTAGAATGTTTTCTCTCCGCCGAGAACCATTGACGATCGTTTCGTTAGCTTCGCGAGGCTGTAATTGCCGGAGGTTAATTAACACTGACGGTCGTCGGTTATTTCGTAAAAAATATTCCTTCCGTGTTATTTTTTATTGGAACAAGAAAGGCTGATTAACGCAGCGAGGCGAATGGGAAGGGCGTCTTATGACGTTTCTTTACACGCGACGTGTGCCTCGACGGCCTTGCCCATCGGAATTAAAGTTCATAGCAGCGTAAAGAGCACGACATGCGATATTTACGAGGGCAACTATGGTCTGAGGCAAAGACCAGCGCTATATCCAGCCGAGTGTACTCGGCTAATTCCTATCTAATCCCTCGGTCTACGGGGGAGGGAATATTTGCCGAACCGATTACCAACGTTATGCTAGGACGTTCAAAGTCTCGATTATGTATCAGGGACGGGAATAAATGTCGAGTCAGCGAAGTGCATCTTAAAGCTTGGCTTGTGTGGTATTTGTGGCTGGAAGGGCGAACGATATTGGCCCATGCAATAAGACCAACTTGTCATTCGAGGTATAACACATCGATCCTCCTACACCTATTTTGTAGAGACAATGTTTGTATTGCCTACGGCGGAAAGTCGTTTAACACGATGCATCGACACTTTTGAATTACAGCCTTAACTTTACCACCACATGGAATTATTACTTCGTTGTTCCTATTCTTCGGGTCGGGATGATGTAGTGCTCTCACGTGAGAAATCGTATGTTGAGTCAAGGGTTAATAAGACGACGCGCATCAAGTTCAACGGGGCTACGAGGAATTCGTATTATGTGCCCGTATGCCTAGACCCAGTTGGCAAAGTTTTTCAATAAAAGCCCTGGCAAGGAGCATCAGCGTTATCGCTCTTCAGTCTTCAACTACTTCCGCTACGTCACGTTCTATGGAACACAAGTCCGGCGGGCTGGCATAAAATTTACGGATATAGTTTCATCTAATTTCGAGTAGATTAAAGACACGCGATCCAAGCGTATTTCCCCCGCCGTGAATTCTTCCCTTTTTCATTGAAGCACTAATTAGCAACGTGAGGGTGGAAGCATGATTTATCTATCATCGCGTTTATCGCTTTAGGAAATGAGAATGCAAGCCCTTTTGCCATTCCCCCTTGAGTTTTTTGTCCCTCGAGAACGGCCTCGATCCGACCCTTGTTCCTGACTTTCTCTCGCAAAGACTCGAGTCTTTCATGCAAGGTCGACTGCATGTCTACGTCTGTATGTGTATCCAGAGGACCAGTTTGGGTCAAGAAGAAGTATGCCGGTTTATCCAGCGACCGAAACCCGTGGAGCAACTTTTATCGGTCATCTGCATGCCTAGCCTCGACCCATCGAATTTCAATAAATTCTCGCCGAACCGTATTACCGAATCTGGTAACTCTATATAATTCTCTGACGTCGAATTAGTTTGCCGACCTCGAAGGACCTTCGGGAAGCCGGTCACACGTGAGGAAAAGGATCGGCTCTGGATTCCTGCTGCGAGATTCGCGACGACATCCACAACGAATTTAGTGGCTAACACGTGGGCTAATGAGATCATCGTTGCGACGAGTCGACGACCTCGGAAAGGAAAAGCGGGGTTTTACGTGGGTCCCGTCCGGCAAATACATTAAACGCTCAAGCCACGTACGTTGAAACCGGGCCCGATAAAGCCGACGAAAATAACGCAACGGGAAGGGGGCAGTGTGTGTGTCGCTGAGAATTGCAGAGAATCGATTCTCCGGGTGGAGACGTCCAATGCATTAGGGGTCGACCGCAACCTTTTCCAGCGATAAGTGACATCATCGAGCTGACTCGGAGTCCCATGCGAATCACGTCTCCAAGGCAGAACTCGTAAGGCCCGGCAGGAATTGCACGTTTTTATGTAAATCGTGCCGCGTTGTCGACTTGCCGAATTCACATGGAAAAAATCTCGTTGGCCACAGGGTTAATCCATCTTCCTCTTTTTTTTATCCGCTTGTATCGCGGACTAACGGTTCGCGGAGAATTTTATTCGACTACGCGAATACTTGCGCGTGTGTGCGCGATGTCCCAATTTCACGGACGTTTAAACGAGTTTCACAAAATTTATTCCCCACGGCGATACGTCCCGCAGCAGAGCTCAAAATTTCGTTCTGTTTCGAGTATTTGAAAATACTGTGTAAATAATAAAAAAAATGTTCGTCAAAACATCATACGTCGAGTCTATATTTATTCTTCTCGAGTACACTTTGCCGTTCGATTGTTTCTCATTTCGACCGACCGCGTTTTCGTGTGTTCCGTAACCGTATGCTCTACCAAAGGAACCGGCTCAAACGGAAGGATAACAGAGGGCAATGCAAATAAAAGAGGAACGGAAGTCGGATGGTTAATCGAGCTTCCCGTTCTAAGGTCGTTTCGTTTTTCATTAAATTCTTCAGGGCCAAACCGTTTATTCTTTTTTTATTCGCCTTACACGTAGTCCTCTTTATCGACTTTCTCATTGTAATCTCCGGCGACGAGCGATATTGAAACTCGCGTCACTCGATGAAAGACACGGACTCACGCGTTTTAATAAAGTCCAACGTAGGTGCTTTCTCGCAACAAATTGCACCGACGGCAAAAGACGTAAATTATGAAAGGTATCGGGGAAGAATTTTACGGTGTAAATAATGCTTCGCGTTGCCGGCTTGGGTAGTTCCCAAAGTAATAACTTGGAACGTGGAAGATGAGATATAAATGTCGTGGAATGATATAAAAACAGACGTCTGTTACTACTGTTTTTATAGCTGTCTGTTGGGATGTGTTTTATCAAATTCCGACGATGGCTTTTACAAACGAATTATGGCATTTTTAGATAACGCCTTGAAACGAGATAAACGCGGAATCGAGTAAGAAATGCTGCCGATGACGGCCTTTGTGATTCACGTTAATGAGCTCCGGGATCTCAAACGTTCAATAACTTCCCGTTAATCCGCTTACGGATGGCACAGCTGTCGCGTGTTGGTTTTCACTTTAACGCACATGTGCCACAAGACGAGCGCTCTGAAAGCCTGAATCATCTTTTACGTAATTCCACGCATAGAGATAAATATTTCCCTATGAAATTACCGATCGCACAAGCAATTTTATTTCCTACATAATTTCCGCGAGTTTCGACGTAGAATTTGTAGAAATCCGAATATAGGGCATTGTACTATTAACGGCAAGTCGGCTTTAAGACCCGCGAATATTTATAAATATCTGGCTCTGCGGCGGCAGATTTATCTCGCTTGACATTTAACCAGACTCGTAACGACGTCGTTATCGACGCTCCTACATCGTCCAGTTTCGTTCCAGATTTGAGCTTCCGTTGGCTCCAAGGAAGAGAAGTCCTGGATAATCCTTTTGCATTATAAGGCGACCTCGAGAAACGCCCTAGAACATTTCCAGAGGGGGGGATGGGGGGCAAAACTAGTTCGAGGAAAATGTGGCACGGTCAGACGCATTTTGAGACTACAAAAATTCGAAACCACATAATACGCGTGTAGGTATTTACCTACGTTACATGCATATTTCGTTAAATTCCGCGATATTCATTTCTTCCTGAAAAATATACGCTTGAAAAAATCCCTTCAGCGGAATCTACGAAAAAGCGAGAAAATTCCGGCCGCTCGGAGATGTGCGTATATATTTAAAAGGATGTTTTACGCGGACGGCAGTGAGTGCTATGTTAATACTGTAACGCGGGGAACGTAATCGACGTTGTGCAGTATTGTTGATAATTTATGAATGGTCCGACGACAAAAGCCTTCGCTCAGCGATATATCGTTACACGTGCCATTCTCATCGTCCGAGAAAAGACACGATAAAATAAGGCTCCCATGGTGTTTTGACATTTCGAATCCTGCGTTGAGTGACGCCCATTTCCAAGTGGGATTTGTTGAGTTTAATTGTAAGCCGCTTAATCCCGAAGGGACAGCCTTCAATCCGCCCGTTAATTAACGACTTTTACATCGTCGTACGAATACAAGGATGTGACGTTTATCCGTTCGGAGTTGATTACCGTGTCAACTTTTCGATTGGGGTCACCGGGTAAATATCTGACGATTTCGCGAAATTTTTTTGCCACATTTATTGACACTGTTCTTGTCGCGATTATTTAATTGCCGTAGTTTCCAGGAAGAAGAAAGAAAACAGGCCGATTTTATCGGCCGAACGTATTTGCGATAAACGGCGGGACGGTCGTTGTAATGTCGGTTATCAATTCGACACCGCAATTAGCATCCGTCTGGATAATTAATGCAAGTTCCATGTAATACAGTCTCCGCTAAAATTCACAATACGAATGAACCAACGAACGGCAATTTTTTTTTTTGCCTGAAAAACGACGGATAATTTAAATTGGAGTGGCTAGCGAGTTGATAAATCGCGACACAACGAGAGACCATTTGTCTAGAGATTATTTACAGTCGGTTTAACCGATCGTTTGTAAGCCAGGGGGGTTACGATCAATCGACCTATACGCGAATGTTTTGCATGTCATTTACTTCGTCCGCCCATTCGGACGTGCAATTTGTCCAATTGAAAGCATCGTTTTCCGAAGACTGTAGTCCGGTACCAACTGTCATCGTTCTATCTCTTGTTTTGTTATCTGCTGTTTCGTCTTTAACCGAATTAACGACTTCACGGGATTCGACCCGCTCGTAAGAAGCGGCGGTGAGTCGAGAAATGTAGAAACACACGCTAAGGTCGTAAGAAGATACTACTGATACCGTAAATCAGGGGAAAGCTTACTCGGGAAGACTTTAATGTCGTCCTAAATAAAGAAAACAAAGTCCCCCTGGGCTTTGGATCCCATTTCATCGAGTTGTCGATACAGCTTCGCAAGAAAAGCAATGAAAACCTAGCGATATTTTTCGTGACTGGCACCTGTAATCCCTTGTTTCTTAGGCACGTCAGAATAAATTCCAACAATTGCCTGCTGTTTGTAATTCAGCAAACTTAATAGCCTCATTAGAATTGTACATATATAAAAAGCGAGGTTCAACCGTACTCTCCGTGATGAAATTACGAGGAAATCTGATGGTCGTCAGTGATAGTTTGTCTTCTGTTTAGCGTGATTCGTGCTATTCAAATTTCTTTCGAGGAAGCACGTTGCCTTATCAGTATGTTACGTCGGAACAATCCCTCCTGGGATACGTCAGCGCGAGTAAGAAGCACGGCTAAGCTACGAGAAAGTGAGACGATCGGTACATCGGTGCGAGTGAGACGGTGAATTGGCGTTACACGCGGGTTCAAAGAGAGGGGATAAAAACTAGCCGGGCGGCCGATCGCATCTCGAACTGCAGCACCGCAACTGCACTATTCCGCCTGATAAGAGCGCGCGCGCAAACGGAGGAAGAAGTTGTCTCGGTGAATGATCAAGAGTCATCGGAATGCTGGGGACTTCCGGGTGCATGGGAAGTTTTGTCGGAGACTCACGTTTCTGTATTTCCGCGTGGTGGCGATGCTGGAGGTGACGGTCAGCACGCGGCTGACCTCGTACCACCTCAGGACGAGGATACCGCGGCAGGAAACAGCGGCCATCCTCCTCCGGAGCGTTTCTCTCTCCTTTCTCTAGCGCTCGCGAGCAAATTACCAGTCGGCAAGAACCCGACTACCTCTGACCCCTTGTCTTTTTTTTCCCCTTCGAATTATTCACTCGCGCGCGCGTTATTCCTTCGAGGCGTGTTTCACTTTCCCTCGCGATTCAGCGGCACGGGGGGACCAACGGCCGCCTTCGAGCGACTACCTGCGCCGACGACGGACGGCATCGCTCGCCGGCTCGTCCCTGCGAAAAAGCCGACGAACCCCGACCGCTCCGAAGGCGAACCAATCGCGGGACATGCGCGCCGAGTGCCTACGCTTCTACCATTGCCTTCTACGACCTCCTCCAATCGTCAGGGACCGCTAAACACCGCGCGCTTCGGTTCAAATATTTGAATATTCGCGTTCAACGGCTCGCCGCTTGCCTCTTGGAAGGTCGTAGGAACTCACTGGCAAGGTTGTCTAAGCTACAAATTGTAAATTTCTTACCGAAGATAAGAATGGCATCGATACCAATAAAATTCCTTGTCAATTAAGATCTACTGGTTTCATTCTCCTACCGACAGATTAATTTAGAGTCGACCCTCCATTGTCTTGGGCAGATCTCATTGAATTTAACCTTCTCGAAGAACGTCATACGTGTACACTTTGTACGAACCTTGCTGAAGATCCCTCGGACACGATATTCCTTCTTTCGTTGTTCAAAGAAAGCCATCAAGCTGACTACTGAATTGTGTTTCACTTCGCCTCACGAGGATAGAATCTTGGGCTTCGACGACACGACTCCCTACACCGACAGCTACTACGATGACCTCCTCAAAGCTCAGCATCAGACCAGTCAGAACGAAAGCAGCAACAACGTGCACCAAGTGGACTCAGCTGCCTGGGGTAGCTTAAGCCGAGGGATCCTCGTCATCTTCTTGCGGATCGGATTCATCCTCATGCAGGTGAGCAGGCACTGCTTCAGAGACCAATTCAGAATCCCTTGAGGTCCTAGGACACATTAAAACCAGTTGGACATTAGCCAGATTCGTCAAGGTTGTTGACTTTTCAAGGTTGGCAGTGTGCCAGTGAACAACGTAAACCTCATCCTTCTGCAGAACGTTGTGGACATCTGTACAGTTACCGCGACTTACCTGTTGGTCGGTCATGTAGTGGCCTACACGGGTGACTATGCCGGTCTCGTGGCTGAGGGTTACTGGATCGGTGACCCTTTGGTTGACAAGAACGAAGCTGTGATCGGCTGGCAAGCTGCCATCGTCACGTCAGCCATTTGTACCGGAGGAATAGTCGGACGAACGCATACGGTGGGCTACGTCCTGGTAGCCATGCTTCTCTCCGGAGGAATCCAACCTTTGCTCATCCACTGGGCTTGGACGTCGAGGGGATGGATGACCGAGAACAGTTTGGCTGGTAACAAGGTCCACTTCCGCGACTACGGTGGCTCTGGTCTAGTGCACGTTGTCGGTGCTCTCTCAGGGTTCATTGGATGCTTGACTTTGGGCCGGAGACTTCTCAGGTTGAGGGAAATCGACGAAGCTAGCATTGGCAATGACTCCTCTGGAGTAGCTTTCGCTGGACACCTGTTGGTCTTCATTGGTCTCCTGGTAAATTGAAATTCGGCCTCGTACAAAGTTCCGAATTTTTAATCACTTATCCGACACAGGGTCTGTGCTTACCGAGCTTCGAGCAAGAACACTCCAAGGTGATAGGCAAACAGCTTCCACATGTCCTCATTAACGGACTGTTGGCTGCTTCTACTTGCTCGTTGGTCGTCGTGTTGATGCATTTTGTACTGACTGGCGAGATATTCAATCACTGGACGGTGATGAGATGTGTCCAAGGGACGGTTTCCGGCTTGGTCACAATTTCTGCCGGTATTCAAGATTACTCTCACCCCGTTGCCGCTGGTTTGGGTTGTTTCGCCGGTGGTGTCTTCTTCCTGGTATCCAGGACGATCTTCCGCAGTGCCTTGGAGGACTACTGCAACATCGTTGCCGCTCACCTCGTCTGCGGGTTTCTGGGTTGCCTGCTCGTTCCCCTCAGCGACCTGGAATCGAAATTAAGTGTCATACCATTCCTGCTGAACGTCGCTTGGCAGCTCATTGGCTTGGTCGTGATTTCGGGGCTGGTGACGATTGTCCTGGCTCCTACCTTCTTAGTCCTTGACTGCTGTGGGCTTCTGAGGAACAGGTGGGAGTTTCTGAACCACGAGCGAGCCAGGGCAGCTCTTCAAAGAGGTCCTCCGAGGCGACCGTTGCGCAGGATTTTCTCTTCCGACGCTGATACTCTATATTTGCAACCTGGTTCAACGACTGGCACTGGCCGCAGAGCTTCGGTCAGTCCACGATTCAGAAGATACGAGCAAGAACTCGCCGAGGCGGGGAGAAACCCTGACGAATCGGAAGAAACAAATGTACAAACAATCCCTGAACCAGTGAGCGAGGACACAATAATCCAAGCTGCAACTGACCTTGACAGTGAATAATCCTATCTCCTTTATCGATGCATTGCCTTACGATATCTTATCCAATTTTTTCTCAGATGAAATTCCTGCGTTTACTTTAGCTGGCGAAAAGATAAAGAAGATGAGACAGGTGCACACGTTACCAGCGAATATTTTTGTTTCCGAAGAGGACTCGACTGACGGTCACGTAGGCGAGGCAAGAGATAAGAAAGTTACACAGAAACTAGAGACTACATTTCACTCGAGATCCTCGCCGGAAGTACTCGGCACGAAACTGCTGGGATATCAGTTCCTGTCGAGGAACAGTGACTCTGAAGATGGAACGAGAAAGTCATATTTTCTGTCTGACATATCATCAGCCCGAGGGGATTGCATGAATTTTCGCGGGGAGCCTGTGACTTTAATTGACGAGGAAAGTTACAGTCTGCGGAGGACGACCAAGAGGATGAATTTGCACAAAGAGTTGGATTTAGAAAAGCACGCAAGTTACAAGATCGATTCGCAGGACATAAGAGTTTTGGTGGAACCGAAAATTGACGAAGATTCTTCCGCCAGTGAATCTCAGGATGATGAATGTGCTTTTAAGAAAATTAAAGAGATAGATAACAATCGTAAAAGATAACAATCGTCACGTGAAGGATGTTGTAATTGAAGGACACAATGGCCATCAACGATGACATTTTATCGAATTTGTATATCTTCAGTAACCTTGCGAAGTACATGTATTTTTCACACACGTCCAACCTTTTTATTCATGAATTCCGTCTTTTTGTTTTAAAGTAAAAAATTAAAAAGGTACTTTACACGCGTCGGTGACTTAAGAATCCTGCCAGGACGTACGGTTTTAAGTAATTCTTTTATTAGAACTTACGTGCTATTCGTACAGTTATTACAATATTTTACAGTAGCCATAAGTTAAATAAGTAAGGTCCTATTGGAGTGTCGCGCACACACACGCATACACCTCGCATGCCTTTCAATTTCATTTACCCGCAAAAAAATCACGAGCATTTGTCCTTCGCATTTCGAGAAATTCCGGGCAATTCTCAGACGTGGATTTCATTTTTCGCTCGTTTCTACGCTCTTCGACTTTTCGGTTCGTCGTCACTTGTTATTGCCAGTCGACGAAAAGTCAGGCGAATTCGCCTGCCGAAAGCTTCGTTAATATTGACTCTAAAGAATTCCACTCGCTCGATACGATACTAATTATGTACAACACTGGCGAAATGGCACGATTCGACGAAGCAGACGGACCCCATTGACACTCACCGGCTTAATTAACATTACCGCGATCGCTACAGTAATCCTATTAACAATGAACTTTGTACACGATTCGTTAAATGTCACGCGGCATGGTTTAACGGCTGTATAAAAATGAAAACAAATCGTACAAACGTAACAAAACGACGATAGGGGATTAGGTACGACTCGTGAATGTTGTATACTGTTCGATTGATTAACTACGATAAGCTGAGGTTTGATTAATAAATAAACGACATGATGGGTAAGCGGTGGAAACTGAAAATTTCTTCATATCTCGAGATTCCTCTGCACATTCTGGACGAAAATCCGACCAATGACAGAAACCGCACGGCATCGAAAAAAAAATCGTTTCGACATGATCGCACGACGGTTTCCAAGATTATTATATACATATTGCATTGCTTGGCTAATATACAACAAATGGAATATAAATATAGATATGTACAATGTACAAAATGAAACATCGGTTCCCTCATAAATATTCTAAGCAACTTCCCGCTCGACGATTCGAGGAAAGTGATACTAATAGGGTGTTGTTGATAGAATCTCATACCGCTCGAAAACGAGCAATATTTCGATGCCTGTAAAGGTCATAAATAAAATAAAAGAGTAAGTAAAATCTCGATAAATGGCTGCATGTCGACTCGACACGACATACCTAGGTAAATGATAGAAATACTGAAGCCAATAGGGGCAGTGCATAACGTGCGATATGCGTTCAAAGGGTAACGAGGGATCCTGCCTTTGGAATTTGAAAAGATCGAAGGACGGGACATTCTTCTCTCGCGTGAAATTATACAGATGTCGTGGCGTACCCCGAGTTACGGACAAATTATAAAATTACATCTTATGTACAATATTCCTTAGCCGATTTATAAAGGTATCTTATATACGAGACATGACGCCGGGTTGCCGTTTGATCCTCCGACTGCCGCGCTTAATTGCAAGTGCAATTATGACGTACAGTCCAATCCGACGCAGGAGTGCAGGAAAAGGGCTGCACAGGGGCGTGAAGTGATATGTAAGAATTTGGTGGAAGGGCGGTCGGAGGATCAGTTCGTCCCGACGGGGAAAATTTTCTATCCTTTCAAAAGCCGATTTTCGTCCAAGTAGGACACTCGGTCGTTAATTAACACTGATTATTGCGAGACGAATGCGCGTTTCGTCGGCTCAGAGATCGACGATTTGGAATGACACTCGTCACGAGGTGAAACGCCATCTAAAACGGGACTTTACTTCCCGGCTTAAATCCTCGGTTGCTTTTTTACGGGACATTAAACGCTGACACCAAAATAGCGCGTCGCTACATCGACACGCCCCTCATTCGTCGGTACCAAGAATAAGTATTGTCAAAATATACATAGAATTACCATTATTACCGATTTCCTTTGACAACGAGAATCAACGTACACTGTGTCTCCGATTTAATGTGGACGCGGGGAAAAGCGTCGCACATGGACGATCCTGCGGGTGTTGCCGTAACAGTAGTCAACCGACGACTGTGTCGTTTCAAGAATTTCAAAATATTTAGACCCCTCATCGAAGATTCAATGTCTTGAAAAATTGTATTTACGTTCGATGAGCCCAAAGTCATGCTATCCTGATTCTCGGACTAAAAGTAAGCTTTGTAAAACGTTTAATCGTATGAAATTACTGGGCTAGGTTTTAAAAGTGACATTGATCAGTTGACCGTTTGTCACGGCAGATAAAACTCTAAACGGCACAACGCGATTTGGACAGATCTCGCCTCGAAAGATTTACAGGCTTCTACCCTCTGTTGACCCATGGGAATTACTAAAATGGGTCAAGCTAATTTTGCTGGTGAAAATATGATCTCTCTTGTTACCCATCGATCTCCGCCCACTCGATCTCAATCCGCGTCTCTTGCCTTGATACCGAGGCTCATTCGAACGTCCTACTGCCGTCCAATAAAAATTCCCATTCTCTTACATATATCCTCGCGAGAAAGGCCTGACGACTCGCGGGAGATTCCCTGAGAAAAATAGCGAGAGAAAGCGGGAGACTCGATTGAGATCACGCGGGATTAAATCAGGTCTTCAAAACCGAATTCACCTTAATATCCTTTTCACGTCGAACATTAAAGTGTCATTCCGTTTTGAATTCCTGGATTAAGCGTTACTTTCTTCGTTCACATTCTTTTTCATCGGGGAATAAATACGAAAAAGGTCCGATCGAGAGACGGACAATGGCACCTGCGATCGATAATCTCCGCACCGGGAAAATCGCATTGTAGTGTGGTGACGAAAGATAATTTGCAGCGTTAATTACCACAAATTCGAGAAATCTCCGCTAACCGCCTGCGGTAACACGACCCACAATCCTGGTATTTGTTAGCTCGAAACTGGCCTAGTATTCCATTGGAATCCGGGCAGCAGCGATTGATCATTCCTTCATGCATTCCCGACGAATCGCGGCCACTATCGACGCAACAACGATAATAATATAACGTTAATAATAGCGCTATTTAGCTTAACAACAACAGTCACGGTCCGGTGACGCCGTGGAACCGTTTAGTGACTAGCTTTTCGGGTTTTCCTGCAGTTTTAGGCCAGCATTCCCCCCGAGTAGGCCTACGGCGCGCACAGAGAACCAGCTCGCTCGCATCGACGCGAACAACCGTCTTCAAGAACGATGAGATCACATCTTTTCACGATTCTGTAGTCCCTGTTAGAAAATCGTGTTGGCCCGACAGTTGTTCAGCTGCGACGAGTCGTCGTCCGCGTGGTTCTGTTGACGAGGAGAGTCTATCGTCGAATGTACAGTAAATTAGAGGTCCTCGGCCAACGGTCTTCGAACGTCGTATGCTTTGGAAGCTGGGATTATCATCCTCAGCCGAGACATGACAGTGTTTCACGCGGTCGGCGTTTGCTAGGTCATCACCGTGTCGGTCAGATCTTCCTTCAGCCACTGCGGAATTGTACGGAACCCCAGGCGTTTCAAAAGCTTCAACAACGCTGTATTGTGGGACAAGTAGTACCTCTGTAACGAAGTAGGAGAAGACTTTGAAAACAGGGATTCATCGGCGAATTAAGATTAATAATATTTTTCCTGGAGGGGCTAGCAACCTGTAAGAGTTTGTAGGATTTGTCCTCCATGGGTGGATACTGCCGGCCTTTGCTTTTCCCGAGACACTTGGTCCGATCCTCATTGGTCACTTGGCAGAAGAAACCCTTCTTAGGATCGTACCTCAAGTGCGAGGAATAATTAAACGCTGGCGTGATCTTGAGGAACCTCTGAAGCTCGTGCAAAGTTTCCACCGGGTTTTGCCTCAGCTGTTCCCCGTCGATGATGTGTAGCTGTTGGGGCGGGTAATACGACAACCACCTCTCCAAGTGTTGCGCGTATTTCCCCGGGTTCAGGCACCTGTAATATTTCAACTTAAAACCTGCCATATTTTGCGTATAATATTCTCAGAAACCCCGTAATTGTAATTCAAATTCTTCTGTGATTTGATTCGTGAAAGCACACGTGATCCACTGTTATTATTCCATTTAAAATATTCAAGTAGCTCCCACGGTTTATTATGTCAGCCGCTCGGGCTCGTTGATGTTTGTTTACATTGCAACCGCGTGGTCACTGGTTAACCGAGACTGAATAGCTAATTTGACAAACTACGTCTTGATGAATATTCCGATAATGACTTTACGACGTGCTTTACGCGATCTTCAGTGCCATTCCCGTTCACAAGACTTGAAGTTTATTTTATTTCAACATTTCCAGACGAATAGTTGACTCATTCAACTGGCACTCCCCCACTGGTAATAACTACGTACCTATTTCGCAAATCTCTAAGTGGTTTCGGCGCCGTATCGCTCGCTGTAATAACCGAATGAAAGGAATAATTGTTGGCTATGGGGTCGCCATGGATTCTCGTGTGCTGATACCAGGAGTAAGCTCTTCTGGCTGGCGACAGGAGAATCGTGATTAATTTGGCTCTCGGTAGAAGTGCGTGTGCCCTGCGAGGCACGAGATCCCCGTCGAAGTACGTCGCTGATTTTTCGAACAGGTATCGCGAGCTTTCGTTCTTCGATGCCGGGAAGAAGCTCATGTACCTGAAATTGTACAAAAACCTCAGCAAAACGAACATCCAATCACAATGGTTCAGTTTCTTCTGTGTCGTCTTTACCAGTCTAATCCCTTGTAGTAATTCTTCCCGTTGAAGAACTGAATCTCCTCGAAGGTGTCTGGACTGGGTAGGTTGCTACTGATGGCCGGGTGAATCGAGAGGAAAGTGTACAATGCCGTGGTGCCCGTTTTCTGAGGGCCGATAACCAGGAACCGAGGAAGCTGGTCGCATGTTTTATTCCTCGACCAGATTTTCTGGTGTCTCTGATCGTCGCAAGGATTCTAGTAAATGGAACAAGTGTTCATTACCTTCAGCCCTCCTTACTATATTATTCTTAGGAAATGATATAATTTGTCTACTCACTCCCCACACAGGATCCGCCTCTTCCGGGTAAAGTTGGAAATAACGTTCGCCGAGTTGAAGGGGCGGTGCGCTAGATAGTCTCAAGTTCGTCCAGCATTGGATAAATTTTATGACCGATTCGAAGGTGTACAGTGCTAGCCGATCGTTTCCGTAGTTCGACATGTGGGTCATGAAGATATTGATCTGCAAAGACCATTCGTTTTAGTGTCAAACCCCAGCAGTAACTTACCAGAAGAGTCCTCATACTTACAGGATTATATACTATCGTCTGGAATAATTCCCCGCCCTGTATCGACTCGTCTAGTTTGTCCCGCCCACCGGGGTATCTCTCGATGAAAATTGTGTGAGTGAAGAGACCACAGGTCTGCCGGGGTAGGACCTAAGAATGATAGAAAAAAAAGACTTTAGAATATCTCAATTTCCTTCTACAATTTATTTATATTTTCATTCTTCATCCCGCCCTACCATAATGTTACGATGAATGAATCCCCGTCTAAGTCGAGCTGGTCTGAGGTGTGGATATTCCTCGGTGCTGGTGACCTTGATATTCCAGACCCTCTTCCATGCCTCGTAGAGGCCTTCGTGGACCGGATAGACGCCGGAATGGTGGGGGCTGACGCTGTAACCGCTTCCGGTCGGTATACCGTGGTCCTTGGCGAACTGCTTGTTCATCGCCATGTCCAACTGTAGATGTGTCACATTCTCGTAGAGATGCGGCTGTTGATGGTTCCACATGTGAGAAAACCACGTGAATCTGCAACAGCGTACCGAGTCGTGTGTATGTTTCTTGTCGTTCTAATTAGCACGCGGAATGTGAACTCGACGATCTTCGTTGTGACTGTGCGAGGCCAATCGCCGGGAGTTTGCACAAATGACTCACGCGTCGTTATAATTTATAGCGTCTGTAACGCACGATTTCTCGACCGTCCCGCTTAAGACTATTTAACGACGAGAAATTCGAGGTATTTGAGAAGGCCTAAGCAAATGTTTGCTTCGACACGTGCGATCATCGTTATACGGCAGGAAGTTCTACAAAATGTAATAATAAATCGAGTTATATAATGGGTACCTGTCGACGTTCTCCAGGAGCATATCGTCCCCCAAATTCTCCTCGGATGTCCCATGATGGAAGTACTTGCCGGAAAACCCCAAGTTGAATTTGAACCCCGGCACGAGTGCCTGAATCCTCTGTTGCGTGGCCAGCAGGGCCATCACGTCGTCCTTCTTGAGCCTAGTGCCCTTTTCGCCGACGAATATATCGTCGACGTCCACGAGAATCATGCGATTCAGACTGAGACTGAGCTGTCCGTGGGACAGGTAGGACAGTGAGTCGAGTAGGAGTAACTTGTGCAGCCAGAATCGTAATCCTCCGCCGAAGAGGACCCTCTGAATGCCGTCGTACCTTCCATGATCCTGCGGAGGCCGGAGTATTACAAGTGACGTGAGGCTTATGTCAAAGTTTCCGGGGGAGGGGGACGATGACGGTGAGGAGGGTCTGAGTGAAGGGTGACGATGACGTTAAAGTCGAGGGCATAAATCACGGGCCGATTGGATTCGTCCTGATTGTAAGACCGCAGGGGCGTAGGCGGGCACCTTGATCAACAGTTTCGACGTAATCGGCCGTGCAGAACCCGCTAATTACGTTCTCCTACCCCACGAAACGACAGCTTCCGGGTACGAACTGAGCTTGTTAGCAGTAAACAACAATAATAATCTCGCTGATAACCCCATTAGCGAGGGGACGGTGTATTTACCGTAAAGGTGGGGGTATCCGAGGCAGCCAAGTAATTAAATCAGTAGCCAATCAGCCGTTGGTTCACTCGATTAATGAGCAACGGCGCGTACCGCTTCATTTGCTGCTACTGGGACCGCCAATTTATTTCGTTTCGCTAGCTTTCAGGCTACTTCTGAAGCCGGTAATTGTAATGCATACCGGGCAAACATCCCCGGAAAAACAAAAGGACATCGAGCCGGCCGCGTTGAATGGCCCTCGTGAATGCTTTTACTGTCTATGACGGATAATCCATTCTGCCGCGATAATACAAACAGGATGCCAGCCTTTCCTCGGCGAACCACGTACCAGCCATATTTTCGAACACCCGTGTATTTTAAGCACGTGGTGGGATCATTTAAAACACTGCGAGTGTATAATGTTCCAAGACGCTTAGCCCCGCTTATCTCATCGTTTGTAATTAAGTCGTCTGATATACACGTTCGTCATCGTTCGGAATAACCGAGCGGACGACGACATCGTTAGAGCACGAAAGGCTCTCTGTATTCCCTTTCGATTTGCCCGAGAAAAATTCTCTAAGGCTTCCGCATTACGCGGGACGTTCGTTCGCTTAGCCGAGGATGTTCTTTGTATTTTTCTTCGGTAAGCGTCCGCTCTGGAATCTCGCAATCGCGAATTCCTCTCGGAATGTAGAGGCCGAGCGAAACAACTTTACGATCCGCCCTTGATAGAACGGCGGGGGGACTCGCTCGCTCCGTTCTCGTTTGGCTTTCTTCTTTAATTAAGCGCGCTATTCGAAGCCGCAGGAATTCGCCGCGAATTACGGAGTAAGGTCCTTTCACCCCAAGTGGGCTACGGCTTTAAAAATAGCGATCGCAGGATCGTCTAGCCGAAGACCCTCGTCTGCGTAACGCTAAGAATTTTAAGTAGGACGAAAAAATTGCGATGCCCAAATTCGTCACGCGGTAACACGGGTAACATGCGATAGCGGTTGGAAATGATTTATGCAAAAAAATCAATCAATTCCTGTCGGTGGGCTAATCGTAAATCAAGGGAAGCTCGTAGCTTATTGGGAAACAACGGCAGGCCGTCAGGGAAATTAAAATAAATCAATGTTGACGCTTGTACGCGCCGTGCTGGCATTAATTTTATACGCTCCCGAGTGAAAGGTAGACGAGGGGTGGGGGGAGTGGGGAAGAGGTGGGAAGGGTGGGCGTGAGAAGACTGCCCGGAAAAAGGGAACGTGAGGTGAAATCCAATAAGTATCGTCTCACCTGAATGACAGTGGCGAGGGGGCTCTTGTTGCTCGGGTAGTCGAGACTGTCTCTGTGAGCCCAGGCGAGGGGTTCGTAGGTGCTATGATTCGCCTGGAAGATGGTCCAGTCGCCGCCCGGAAGGGGACCCCAGGCCGTTTCCCCGGATCTCGTTAATCGTAGGATCGGCGAAGCGGCATTCAATTGTGCGTCCTGAAAACAATCGGGCACGTTCAAATGCCTTCCCATGAAATTCCGTCTCTTCCCCTCGAACAATCCTTTTTTTCCTCCATTGCCCTTCTGATTCCGCTAATTACCCACGTTCGGAGGAGAGGAAAATTCCAGTGGGGATTTTTAACCGATCGTTCCGCCCACTGTCGGCTGACTTTCAGCCTCGATTCGAGGGACGGCAGATCGATTCCGGTAAAGCGCCGGCAACGATTCCCCATCACGCGAATTGCCCTGCAACGTCGGCACGATCGTCCCTCGCGCGCAGCTTGCCCTCGCCTTGTTTCTTTTTTTATCTGCCCGTTTTACGAGCCGACCCGGGCCGGCGCGTCCCGCAGCAAGTTTTCTGCGAAATAAACTCGGCAGTTCCGTCACGAGGAGGCGAGATTGCCACTCCAAGTTTCGCCGCGGATGGAACTAGTCCGGCGCAGGACAATCTTCCTTCGAGGCGCTCTATTGGCTGACAAAATATACACAGCCCGCCCTGTTTGCCTCGCCGGAGAAAACGAAAGTTGCACCGCGATATTGTGTACCCCTTCGAACGATCCAAGCAAATAAATGAAAATCGAGGCTCGAATAATGGACATTCGCGAAGCAATAAAAATTCGTAAATAAAGATTCACTTGGTACGTGTTTCTTCATTTCTTTTCCCTACCTTCAACCTAAGGTTCGTGTGTATGAAGAGCGGGAAACCCTTTAGCTGTGCTCCGACGAGACTCTCCTCTCCCGGAGGTGCGAAACCGACGATACCGACGGAATATTCTCTGCAGTATTTGTCCAGCAGTTCCCGGTTCCATTTGTCCATCTGCAGGTACTTGTTTAGGTTCTCGAAGATCAGTACCCCGTAGCGACCTTTATCCAAATTCGTCAGCACCGGCAGCGACTTGCCGGCCACCTCTACTTTATACCTGAAATTATTGAAAGGACACGACATGAAGAAAACAAGGCACTACAGTTCCATTTTGTAATTGCATTAACAATTCCGCGCAAGGCATTTCTTCGTTGATGAATTAAAAACGAAGGATCGTTAGTGCCTTCCGCGTTGCGCGGTTTACGTAGTATTTTCACGGCAGGAAACGTCCGAAGTTAACGTATTCCACGGCGAGATAAATTTTTCCAACGGCAGACGCCGGTATTTTTCATTGTGCTTCATGGCGCGTTTAGCATCGCTTCCGACGCCGTCAGCATAAACGTTTCCCTGTAAATATTTGGCCGTGGATGCGGCGCGGCAGAAATGAACTTAATCCCCGTTCGTCGATGTCTGCTTCGACGACTTCAATCCGATAACGTATCGGATGTTCCAAGAGTGAGGGCAGGAGGGGGAAGGGAGGGCCGAGCCGCGGGCGGGGCACGATAAATAGACGGAAAATAGAATATCGATGAAGAAAACGATAGCCGATATCAGCTCGTATCCCGTATTCAATGCCTCCCTAATATCTTTTGCCAATCTCCATTGAGACGTGAACGTTAAAATCCGGACATTGCTAACGATTCCGCAGAAACTCATGGCACGGGGATTATTCGCCGAGTCGATCACTCGTCGTGCGATCCGCGGTAAATCATTTGGCTTCGTTAAGCTCTCGTCCGGCTTTCATTAGCCGGCGACAGTTTCGTTCGATCACCCGCTGAATTATGGGTCCTAAAGGTTCACTCACGAGCCAATCATTCATTTTTGCCCCCTCGTCAATTTATCGCCGGTGTAAATCATCGGGTCGGGGAATACTTGTTTCGGTCGAATTCTTTCGTAGGTGCGAAAAATCGATAAGTCCTATTCTCGTACCTCGACCCAGTTCTGTCAGTGGTGGACATTTTTCTGGACGATCGATCATTGAAATCTTGTTAAGCACGGACGCCTGGAAAAATTATCTCTCTCGACTAATTATCCCCCTGACGGAATACCGCAGACCGGTAGCAGGCAATTAAGAAAATGTTTCCATCGCGATAGCCCACGCTTTTGTGGAGTTCTCGACTTTCCTCAGACAGGGGTCAGCCGGTGGCCGGAGGGAAGTAATTTACTGGCAGCACGGTGTTTCTCAAAGAATTCCCGTTACCTTTGTTAATTTGTCGGCTATTGATTTTGTAGTGAGTCAGAAAAGTAATGAGTCGCGAGGAGCTTCCTCTCGTTGTTTTAGGGCTCATTAGCATCTCGTAACGAATTTATGCATCCAATTTCAAACCACGAGACCAGTAATATTCGACAGTTATAATACCTCGCGGGGGCGCTTATATTCCCTGACGTTTTTTTTACATTTATTTGCCCGGGCTTTTGCGGGCTGAAATAAAATCCATCGTATTGTCGGTTTTATATCAATCATTTTGGAGGCACAATCGCGCGGGGCTGCGGTATATCGCGGTTTCATCCCGTTATCCCCTTTCTGGGTCTTGAAAGCTCCGAGGAGCATTATCGAGCAGTAGTGGGACGAGGGGGGAAGGGGGCAGGGCGAAGAGGATTCAACGGGGGTCGGTGCCCGCGGGGAAATAATTTACTCCTGGCGCGGGGCGTGTTCCAAAGAAGTCGTACTCGCCTCGTAAATTCCGCGAACGATGCGACTGCCAGCCCCGTTTAGTCGATTCTCAGAGTGGAGAAGTTGGGAGGGAGGAAGAGGGGGGGTTGGACCTCGTCGCGCCCGGAACGTGAATCCCGGGGAAAACAACTTCATAATTTTCGAAGACCTTTCGGAAAATTCGTAACTCACGAACACGACGAAAAAGGGGGCAATGGACTTGATTCTCTCCTCTCCTTCTTTCTCCCCCGTCCAACAAGCCCTTCCCGGGAGGATAGTTTCATTACGTCCAGGTGCGCGCCAACTCGAATCCTCCGCTGTACGTTACGAGACCGAACTTTTCCGAAGTCATCTCGGTCGTTGCACTCGACAAGATGATCGTTTCTGTACACGCGGTAGAATTAATGGGCCAACTTTCGGCGAGCTCTGATAATTATTGCTAGAATATCCAGCGGCGCGGAAATGTATGGAGTGGAGGGTAAATATCGCTGCATTTTATCTCCATTAGCCGATTAAACCGGCGGAACGAGGTGGACAAGGCAGCTTCGGAAAATCGCATTAATAACGAGGCGGAAAAATATTTCCGTAGATTAACGGGAAGGAGAGAAAGGAATGGACGATCGGCCTGGAATATTCGCTAACTCCGCTTTGCTAATCCCTGGTAAATTCGTCCACTGCCTAGCGAACGCTTCTTGCCATCGTTTCCCCCCTCCCTACTCTAGAGCCCTGGCTTTGCTGGCTAAAAAATCTGGCGTGTTACTCTCCGGCTGTTGGCACAGAAAATATTGGATCAGGTCGAGCGCATAACCTACCGGGGGATTCTCCGAATGCGTTCGATTGGAGTTTGTTTGTTTTACTGGCTACCGGTTTCCCGGCTTTTCCGGGATTCGAAGGGCGACAGGACAGCGCTTAGGTCCCGTCGACTTTTTCCCCGCCTTGGCGCCTCTCTTTCGCGCGAAAAACGGGAGAACGGCGATTGAAATAAACGAGCGGACGTGTAAGCCATTAAGCGAGAGACCCCCGGGGAAACGGAGGGAGGGAAAAAATAAATAAGGTAAACGCCGAGACGCAGGTGCAGCGCCGAGGCGGGGACTAAACCGCCGAGTCGTTTGTTACCCATTATAAATCGCCTCCTTAACGACGAGATAACTCCTCGGGACGTGTCTAATTGCTGGCACAAATTCATTAAGAAACCCACGTGGTCGGCACGCTCAACCGCCCGTCGAACTTTAGCAAATGGAAAACTCGTCTCTACCATTTCCTCCTTCGTGCTTTCGCATTCTTCTTAATAAAGCCCAGCTACGATTCTCTCAGTTAATTCTCGTCTGATTAATAAGACAGAGGGCTATCTTGCCGCTATTCCCGATCGTTTCCAGCTGTGTCCTGCGTGAAAATACCGGGCTTACGAATTTCCGAGGGAAAAAGTAAGCCATCCGAGTAAACCACGCCGGTAAACTCGAATTTCACGGTCGACTGAGCGGCGATAGAAGCCTTACTGAGTGTTCCAGTGTGTATGCGTGCGTACGTGTGCGGATAAATAGCTTTCGCGGTGGCGCGCGTGCAAGTGCATCGGAGCTTCCGATATCGCCGACTTCCGGCGCTTTAATATCGCACGATCGACTTATTCCGCATCTCGCTACATTTAGCAGGAGCCCGCCACTTGGCCGATAACGCCCAACGACCGCCCCGCAATGGACTCACCCTGGCATATCTCACGGTTACTTTCCGATACTCCAGCAATACCGTGGAACTCTTTGCGCAGACAATTTCGAGGCGAGGAAACCGTAACGTCATTGGATCATTGCTCGAGAGAGTGTCGGGGGAAGTGGGCGTAGAAAGAAATAGCTCCGAGTGCGAGGATCTGTGGGATGGGGTATTTTGAAAGGGGGATGTAGACGGGAAGAATTCCACGAGAAATGGACGAAACGCGCTTTTCTCCGGGGCACTCGGAAAATAGACTTATCGGCCAGACTCGGCATAGGGATGGGGCGGTGGGAGAAGGGGGGCAGTCTTGTCGGTGAGTTCCGGCGGAAGGATGACGGGGTAAATGCGGATTCGGGGAAACAAGGTCGATTCCGCGCGGGATGCAATAGAGAAGGGAACCTTACGTCAAAGCCACGGCCGACGCATTGAGATTCGCCCGGGGGACGAGCCAGAGCAATGGAATTTAATTCGAAAGGAGACCCGGCAGAGTCCTGCCCATTGTACGTCGGCCTCGAGGATTCGAGCAGATGGAAGCCTTCGGGCTGGCTGGTCGACGGGTTCTCTCTAGAGATCGAGAAGGACCAACGGTGCGAAGTACTCGTGTGTCAGCCATATTTTCCATCCTTCCATTCCACCGTTTGCGTTCTAACTGGCTGAATCGCATTTGCTCGCTGGAAGTCTTTTCAAAGCGGCCCACTCTCGTTGCCTCTAATACCGTTCGGGAAAACAAAGGTCCCGGAGTTTACGTTTCTTCGTGGCAACGGGTCCTAAGCTCGTGTAATCTTCGTTTGGCTTTACGTAATCGCTAACAACAACCAACATCCCGTGCCAAGGTGCCCGATGTCAACGTTTGGCTTTCTCACGAGAAGAACCGTTGTGTACGCTGCCGTCAGGATTCGTCAAACCGGAAGACGATATTACGTGTATCAATTAGCGGGTCCCCCAATTGAGTCGGCTTACCCGATCTCGCGGTTAAAAGGACGTTCGCCCGTTTTATCGTAAGTCAATTTGCGCGCGCGAGGCATGACAGGCCGAGGACGTGCTTTGCCTGGCGCCTCAACGAAATGGAAAGTTGCAGGATGTGCGCTACGTGGGAGGAGCAGGGAAACGAGAAGAAAGGGGAGGGGGGGAGGGGCCCTTAAAGATCATTTGCACCGGCGTGGAAGGCCTCGAGGGAAGCGCGGGGAGAACGTCGGCCGAATTTCGACGAGAGGGAAAAAGAGTGAAGGGGGCGAGAAGGGTGGAATGGATGATCGACACGCGCGGCTTCCGCCGTGCGTTATACCTGCAGACAGGCTTGCCTTATTCTTCGCTCTCCGTGGATTTCTAAAACGACTCGCCGTGCCGTTCTTGAAACGAACGCACGGTGGGACATCGGGAATTATTCATGAAGGAAAATTCAGCTCTCACCGGATTCCCTTTTTCCCTCCCCTCCGACGGGTCCCTGCCTATCTCTCGCCTTTATTCCCTTATTTCTGCTTTTATTTCAAATGCGGCTCCCCGCGTCCCGACCGTCCTGCCACACCGTATACTTACGTATATACCCGAAGGCACATAACGCGGGGTATATAGAACTATGAAGTATAGCGGTCGCGTCGAATTTTCAAAGAATACGAGCGCGCGGAAACCGAGAAGAGGAAGAGAACGTTCCTGAGTTCGAGACAGTCGCCGCTGGGCAATGGGACAGGAGGAAAAGGATCGTCCATGTTCCTCTGTAACGTTGCTTCTCAGTCTTCCTTCAAAAGACAGAGACTCGCGCAGGCGACAGCAGAGGAACCGAAAAACGAACGGAAAATCCCGGGAGACAGGGACTTGTTCCTACGAATAAGTCGATCGTTAAAAAAATCTTCCATGGACCTTCGTACGAACGGTGAAGGCAGAGTGGCGGAGTAATGAAGCGAAATTCCGAGGGAATCGGTGCGTCCGCAGCGATTAAGAGACGTCGAACTTCGGGAAAACGCCGTTGAAGTGGGTCCCGGATTCTCGAGGAGTCTCGTCGTTAGTGCGACGAGAGCAATTCACTCCTCGGCGGTCAGCAGACCCCGACGACGCCTTACACGAGCTACTTCGTCGGACAAGCGAGCCAGGAGGGAGGTAGGCAGGGAGGGAGAGATGGAGAGGGGAAGGCGGGGAAGTCTGGCGAAAAGCCCTCTTGGCGAGGCGATACACGTAGAGACTCGACGACCCTCTTCGAACTCCCCGCGGCAACTTTAACTCGGATAAGACGAACCCTCGGCCGAGGGTCATCCGATTTTCCCCGGAGTCCAAGCCTCACTACCCTCCCCTCACCCCACCCCTTCGTCCAAAAGCAGATACCGATTTTTTATTCCCTCTGCCGTTGGCAGTCTTCGTGGGCGAGGGTTAAGAACGAGAAGTCCGTCCAAGGGCGACGAAGTCTCGCCAGCAAGAGAAATCGCCGGATAATCGATAACTTGTCAAGGGGTGAGGGACGGAATGCGAGGAGGGATTGGAAGGCAGGGACGTGGAAAGCTGGAAACGGATGTACAGAAATACCTGATTACCCTCTGTACAGGGCAATTTTAACTCGGGTAACCCCCGGATCCTTCCCTGCGGCAAATCTCAAGGCGGTTTCCGGGACTCTGGAGATTCACCAAAGTTCTCCCCTCCTCTAGCCTTGTGCTTCTCGTTGCCTCGGAGTCGAGTGTCCAGCTGCGCTCCAGCCGGTACTTCCCTTCTCCTGCCGATTGGCACTTTTCCCTCTAACTTTGTTTCCCGATCGCCTTGTCAGGGCGTCTGTCGCTGGACTCTACGTGTATGAACCTTTCGAAGCCACGGCGAACCGCGAAACTTGTACCGCCGGCTGACACGTACGGAAACTTGGCCTTCGTCGTCCTCCAACCGTCCCGAGCCACCCCTTAACGTCCAGATAAAGTCGGCGAAAAATTAGTACGGCCAAGAAAAATCCCTTTTCCGGATTTTCCGTGAGTTCTCACGGCGGTACCCTTTAGAATCTATCCTCTGCGTTTCCTCGATGGCTATTAATTTGTCGGGGAAGGAGGACGGGCTTCTCGGAAGCTCATTGGGTTCACTTTTGCCATGCTGGGGGCTTTAGCCGTGCGCTTAAACTCGCACGAGGAAGGACTGGGCAAAGAGCCTGGGCGTTTAAGTAAGGCGAAAAGAGGATAAACGCGTGAGCCGCCGGATAATTAGAGCGCCGGAGGAAGAGTACGAGGGGGGATGAAGGGCTTTGCGATCTCGGCATGACGCGAGGAGGGGTTCAAACTACCCTCCCCCCTCTCTTGCCCCTCTCCTTCGTCGAGGAGGCGAATACGATCGCGGGCGGACGGTATTATCCCGTTCCCGCCCGCGGGTTCTACCCGGCGGCGAGGCGCGTGAAAGGGACGCGCGGGGGGGGGGGGGAGGCCCTGAATTCATTCCCAATTGAATGGCGGACTCTCGGCGCTCACGGTTCAACGGGGATCGCTGGGAACGATTGAGCGTCGGAGACGCGCCTCAATGGAGGCCGCTTTGTGCGCGAGACGTAAGTTGCGATTTACCCGACTCCGCTAAGAAGAACCCCCTGACTTTGAGTAATAGGATCGGAGATAGCCGGGCGATCGCCAGAACGATCCCTCGACTCTCGATCGGATAATTAATTCCGATGCTACTGCCCGAGGTGAGGACCATTGATGCCTCGTTTCGACGCCCCCTCGGGTCATAGGTCATCCGTCATTCTCGCGAGAAGAAGGCTCCGAGGAACTCGTCGTTTCCCGCAAACTTAGCGAAGAGATATTGCCAACTGGTCGTCTTATTAAGGCAAGTTCGGATCCTTTGGAACAGAACCCTCGGATTACTGACTCCCCCTCGACGTCGACCTATCGGCCCGCATTTTCGAGTTCCATATCTTCCCCCCTCGTGTTCGAGGTCGAGGGCTGGACGTTCTCGCGGGCAGCAGTTGTAGCTGGGATAACTCGACAGACACGGGCCATGAAAAGCTGTAATACCGTGGCAAAAGCTTCTGGCCATTAGGTTCTCGCGGCAAGGTTATTCCGTGCGGAATAAACGCGTGGATGGGTATAAAATATATACAGAGAGACGGGGGGTGGTATAGACGGAGGGACGGAAAAAAAGGTAAAGAAGACTGGGAGGTTGGCGCGCGACTTACGACTCTCAGCGCAGCTGAAGAGGGAAATTACGTATTCCAGAGAAAGAGGAGGAGGGCGGGGGGGTCTTTTGGAGCGGGCGAGGTCGGACGGCTCTACTTCTGCCATCCGCCTCGAGCCATTCGAGATCTTGATGGACAGTCGTAAACCCTTTCCACCTTCCGGAAATAATGACAGTCGACTTCTCTCGGCGTTCTCCTTATTGTTCCGACGTTGCGGTGCTCGTGCAGCTCGGTCCGCTCATTCATTGGCCTCTTCCCTTCCGCATAAATGCCCCACCGCGGGTATTAACAGCGTCTACGAAGAATTACGGCCGACTGAAAAAGTCTTTCCCCCGCGGGGACAATTAGCGCTGACGATTTCGTATTTATGGAATGTCAATGTCATCGCGCCGACCGAATGAATGAAACAGGAAAGGAGAGTGGGGGAGGGGAGTCTCTTGAACCGTTTCCAGCCAGTCATTGGTCGTCCGGTAACGAACTTCCCTGGTCAAATATTCTCCCTCTGTCGTTTTCCTCATATACCACGACGTGCCTTAAGAACCGGCTTTATGAATTTCTCGTGCTCCTCTTCGGGGCCGATGCTCATTACAAGCTCGTTCCCCTTTCTCGTTTCCTTTCGATATCCGTCGTCCGGCACGGTAGAATCGATCGGCTGGCGAAGAGAACGTTAAAGCCGGCGCAGGCTGGTTAGCCGGAATTCTGGCGGTCGCGGTGATTATTCTTCAAAGGGAGTTAAAGAGCAATCCTCTCGGGCGATCGGCTTCCGGCGATTAAACGGACTCCGCCGGGGCTCGCCTTCTTATCCGGCCGAGATGAGAATCATTCGGCCGTTGCGGAGGAGCAAATGCGAGGACGGAAACTTCGGGATCCTCGATTGCTGTTTCCACGATCGATCGCCGTTCTTATTGAATTTCATCGCATCAGGGCCTCCTTCTCCCGAGAAGACCAGTAATCCTTTCCGTAGCCCCATTTTCTTCGGTCCCATTGTTCGCCGTATTTGCATACCTTATCCCAATCCCCAGGAATATGATGGTTCGTTGGCATTAAAAAAAAAAAAAAGAAAGAAACTGTTTCACCCCTCTGCCGGTTTCTCTGTAAGTTCGTTAGGCGGAATCAGTGAAATGTGGCCCCTTGCGGGTTCGCGAATCTCGCACGTTCTTGCCAGTTAGGGGCGCAGACGGGAGGCGTCGTCTCGGGACAATGCGCCGTTTCCTCGACGTATTAATTACACGATTTCGCGTGCGGCGGGGAAGGCGGTCGCGCGGAAATTTCACGAGACGGCGAGACAATTAAGCCGGATCCCGACACTCGCTTGCCAACGCGATACCGGCGAGTCCCACCTGCCGCTTGAGAAACTCTCCCCCCCTTCTCTCTCTCTCTCTTTCTCTCTCTCTCTCTGTTGCTTAGTCTCGTCCCGTCCGTGCAAAAACACGGCGCGAAAAGGCCAACCCTATTACCGTCGGCAAATCGTGGGCTTTAACCACGCTCCAAACTGTGCAATTATACTTGTCAACGCGACGGTTATCTTCAACTATTAAGTAAGTAATATAAGTTCGCTGAGAAAGTCCCGATTTCCGCTGAAACAACGACGCGAATATTGACGAGAATTTTCCAGTTATTTCTCACGCATGTATGTTGATCGATTTTTCCATTTATTCTTCACCGGTTCAGCGTGGGTGAGTAACGAAACGATCCGACGTTCCGGTTAGGAAGATCGACGGAAAATGGTAAGCCTGGCCAGAGGGCGGAACAAATGAAGAATTTTACGAGTGGCTGGTACGCCCGGGAACCGATGTAATTGAGCATGGCGATAATTATTACAGTGCTCGTGCCGGGACAAGTGGTCACCATCAATCCCGCCACATTCCTCGGGTCACGAAGACCGATCAATTTTCCCGATCTCCTTCCGCGTTTACGCAGACGTTCTGCATAAATAAATCGTTGCCCACGAGTGCAGAAGAAGGGCTGAACGGTAGGGAGGAGGGGGGGTTAAGGTAGGACAATTAATCAAAACATTTTCTCCAATTCCTCGGGATAAATTACTCGAGCGTCGCGGCCGAGGAACGATTCAAGCAGAGCTATTGTTTCGCCCCGGTTTCCTGCTTTCTAGCGATATTTCTTCCGCATTACATGCAGACGTAGGCGGCCGTTGCGCAGCGGGCTTGGCAAAGTAGGACATTTGCCGTACTTCGCAGTGCTCATTTTTTTTCCTTTCCGCCCGGTCCGCGGGGGTCGTAAAAAGAACAGCGACAGGCCGAGCACGAGAGGGGGGGGGGGTCGTCAAACGGGAGACAAGCAGCCTGGGAGGGAGATGGGGGGGGGGTGAAGCCTGGATACATATTTATATCGAACGGAAATCCGCGAATTTCCAGCGTCCCCGGCGCTCGTATGTCATCCACTCTGGACGAGAACGTACGCGGCGGGGGAGGGGGGGGGGGGGGTGGCTCTGTCGTGGCGCCGGGGCGGACAATACACGTGTGAACCGCTGACAAAAGAGCCCGGAGAAAAATAAATCGAGAGGGCCATAGAGGGAGGGCGGAGACAAGATTCTCATTAATACCCGGCGAGAGAGACAAAACGCGGACAAAGGGAGACGAAGACTCGGCGTATTGCGGGTCGCGGGGCCGAATAATTGAAATCTCCCGGCACAGAGCCGCCGGGGGGAATAGAAGCCATTAAATCCGTACTATCTGCTAACTGCAAGGGAAATCACTGCTGTTACGGCTAACGTCCGAAGGTGCGGTCATTTTTTGGTGGGAAATTTCTTCGCCGAGATTGTCGGACGATCGAATGGACGTTATGAAATTACGGGCACGGGTTACGAGGGAAAGGATGAACCGCCGGCTGGCTGGCTGTCTCGTTTCCATCGGCATGTAGACAGCGGGGAAATCCAGTGGAAGTGCAGCGGGGAAAACGGCAAGAACGAGCGCTACATTTCCCGCGCCCGGAGCGTCGTCGGACACTCTGGATCACTCTGACGTTCGTCGTTTATTTTTCCCCGGGCCGCAGGGAACGCAGAGCCCATCAGACACGGAGAAACGCGCGACAGACCGACGGAAACTAGAATTCGAGAGACCGGAATGAAGGAAGACCACGAGAGACGGGGAAACGCTCTTGTCAAATTGCGAAATTCTTTACTTTCCTACGTTTTGTTTCAGCTCCGACGGTCAGCGAAAAAACTCCACAAAAATAGACGATATTTTTCGACCGTTATTCGCGTAGATGGAATATACTTTCTCGTCTGGGATTATCCTCCGATGATTGCACAGTCTCGCGTGTATTCCAGTCTTTATTATTTGATTATCCTCGTAGGAACAACGGAAGACGTTGACTTCCGTTCCCCGAAACTCTGGCAAACCGAAGGCAGATCCGGCTTAATAGCATAGTTCCGCGTTGAGACGTTAGCTGAATTCTTCAAGCTTCTTCCCCCCCTTCCCCCCTTGCCTTGCCCGTGCTTTCTCAATCAATACACTCAGTTGGGATTGATTCTGATTTTCTTCGTTATTTGCTATCTTCACGGACCTTCTTTACCTTCCTTTCCCCTGTTAAAAAAACTGTTTTGTTCTCTCCATTGCCACAAGAAGAATCCCCAAGCAATGACCCGAGTATTCTACGATCTCGACGTTTAATACCCAAAGTATCGTATATTCGGCGTTGCTCTTTACTTTCAACTGCGAGCCGTTGTACGGTGATTTTCTTGTCTCGCGTGTCAAGAACCGAGGCAACCATGGCTGCCTATAATCGCGTAGGCGCCTGCTGCGGGCGTTTCGTCGCATTATATTGCCGTTATGGGCCGACACTGCGGCCAAAAGGAGATCAACGACGGCAATCTGAAATTTATGCAGGCCTGCAGGCCGCTGTCATTACGCCGTGGATCGCTGTACATTCATTTTCTTACATTTTCGCAACCTCTCCCCCTCCCCCTCCGCCCGTCTTTCGCAGCTGTTTGTCCGAGGAAAAATAACGTAAATTTCCTAACGATCGTGTACGGTCTTTCGAGGCAGGAGGAACGAGACTGGCGCTATTAGACGACGGACCTGCGGAAAACCCAGCCGCTTTTTGGCCGACGCGTAACGAGCACGTCCGCTGCAGTCTTTTCCACCGTAGACCCTTTGTCTGCTCGTTTCTGGTCATTCCGACTGCTACGTAGACATGCGAACGCGCCATTAAAACGTCGCCGAAAAAATTCCCCTTACCCGTGGAGAGAGAGAGAGAGAGAGGGGGGGGGTGGAATTCGTAGAAAGTCCGATGATGGCGCAATGTCACAGGTAAAACTGTTGGCGTTATCGACGGCCGACATCTCCGCCGGTGAATCGGACGATAACGATTATCGTCTGCATTTCCTCGCCACGGTAACGGTGGGGAAAAAAACGTGGGGATGGGGGAAAAGAGTGGGGTGGGGCCGAGGGGGAATGTCGATCGCTTTCCGAGGCGTGCCGTGACGCGCGGTAATCATCGAGCAATCGGTTTATCTCTGCCCGTCGATTCCTCCTTTTTCGCCCTGTCTTTAATGGCCCGTCGCGTCGTTCCCGTTATACGCGGCCCACTAGCTTCGATCGTCCCTGACGAACGACAGACGCGATTGTTCGGCGTTGCATGACTGCGAGGAAATGCAATTTCTGCCCAACAACTGCCGACGAAATTCCCTGTCCCCCGAATCCGCCGAGAAAACTCTTCGACGGATGAACTTGGACGAGCGTTTCGGCAAGTTTAATTTAAAAGGTTTAATTTAAGCATAGACGTAAGACCGTACGGCTATCTATGAAATTCTATTGATAGACGGTCTATTTTTTTCTCTTTGTAGCTCGGCGACGTGAGGCCGTCTGCGAACGACCGTTCCCCTTTTAGCAGCCCTTACGGCGGTGTTCTGGTTAGTAGTAAAGGAGCATGATCCGCCGGGCACTCACTTTATCCGATTATAGACGAGCAGTTCGGATATGTCCCTTCCGAGCCTCGAGTAGAGGGTCTCCACGAAGACCAGGACCTTCGGGTCGATCCTCAGACGAGCTTCGCTCCGATGATCCGGCGCGGCGGGCAACCTCGTCGCCCCCCGCAACGTCGAACATCTTATCGACGGTTCGGGCCTCGTGTCTCGATGAATCAAGCTGTAACAGACAAACAACGTACCCTTAGTACAAGGACAAAGGTCAAGGATGGTCGATCCTCGTTCGAAAAACCAATCGCAATCGTCCTCTTTGCTCCCAATTACCTGACGATAAGAATCGTGTCCTTGAACCACTCGTCAGTGAATTCGTGCAGGTAAAATCTGCTGGATGGCGAAGGGATGTGAATGCGGGGGAAGTTTTCGGGGCGATGACAAGGGCTTATCGCGTGGAACGCCGTTGGAAGACTTCCGATAGAGATCGGCGCGAATTCAAGGACTTTTCGCGAAACGTTATGGGCGGGCGATCGATACGCCGCTGGCAGATAATCTCTTTGTACGGTTCGCGAGGTACGAGCCTGAAAGCACGGAACCCGCGATCCCCGGCGCACGCCATTAAGCTTTACAACCCGATGCGAGATAAATAACAACGTGGAAAACGCGAGCGTCAGCCTGCACGGCAGCAAGTGGCTGTTTACCCGTTCGAATAAATAGCCTGCGGAGCGAGGAACGAAGACTGAAGAGTCGAAACTACGATTAAACCTCGCGAAAGCGGGATCCTAGACCGGGACAATGGACGAAAGAATATCCGTTGGAAACTCTCGCAGGATTTACGCGTTGTCGGTTAATGTCGATAATTTCATTTACCGCGGGAATGCGTGGGAGAGAGTCCCGTGATGGCCGAATGTCGATATTTGGGAATGAGGACGGAAATGTCCGCTGCTTCTGCGTGGATTAGTGAAACGGTTGATACGTGTGCGTCGGTGTACAGGTAGATATGCGCACGGTGCATTAAGCAGGGCCGTCGAATTATCGCGTCACCGGTGCCCGGCGCCTCTGGCCTGATAAACCTCGGAAAATCGGTCCTTCAGTGGCGCCATGGCGCCACGATTGCCCGATAACCCCGTTTCAATGCTCGAAACTCGTGGCCCGACAATCTTATCCTTTCCACCCCTTCCCCCCCCCCCCCACTACCCGTCATTTACTCCTTCTGCGAACGGGCGATAGCCTTGTCTCTCGCGTGATTTCACCGGGGCGGCTGCGTGGCGATTGGATCGCGGCAGCTTGCGAATTCCATGGAATTTCCGCCGGCTGCTAAGGGAAATAATGGTCCGTCTGACTCCCCTTTGGATATTGGAAAATGCCAGGGAATCTGCGAACTCTCGACAATCGCAAACTCCGCCGGGGAAGAATAGGAAACAAGCCGCTCGCCGAGGATTTTCTATCGGTTGCAACGGCAATGCCTCCGTTTGAACTTTAGCCGCGATCGTACGTTCCCGGACAAAGGAAAACTTTTAAGCCAGTCAAAACCGTGCTCGCTCCCCCCGCCGTGCTGTTGGCAAATGAACGACAGGAAATCGCGTTACGCGCGTACAAGTTGCTAACAATTCCTCGACTATTTCCTCAGCTGGTTGTTGCATCGTTCGTTTTTACGGATAAACGCGTCAAGGCGATTTTCACCGTTTCACCGTTAATCTGTATAAAGCGGGAAGGGGAAAGTAGGTGCTGAAAGCACGTAGAGGGGAACCGACGTAATTTACCGGGAACGTCAAAGACCTGGGTTTCCCTACGGCGGTTCTTCGACTCGTCCATTCCCCGTAATACATATGTACGAGCGATCGGCTGATTCGCTGTCAGGGCCAGGCAATCCCGGGGAAAAGCAAAAACGTCCGAACCCGAGGGACGTCGCGGACGTAACTCGATTATCCCAAGGAAAATCACCGTCGCTCGAGAGCCCGTTAATTTCTCTACTTTCCCGTTCCCCCTCTTCGCTCCGTTCGAAAATCATTCGTGAATATTCGACGGCCGAAATTAGCCGGGCGAGGCGACTCGATGATAAGGACTTAATAATCGCGAATGGCCGACAATTTCCATGGTAAACTTTGAAGCCCCTGGGGCTGAGTTTGAATCCCTCTTTCGAGGGGCGGCTTGTTTTGGCGAATGAAAGGGCTAAGGTAGAAGGCACGGCGACGATACCGTAAATTCACGTTAAGGGCGCGTAGCTGGCCAATGGGGAGAGGGTATTCGGGTCAGATGGCATCCTCTAATAAGCCTGCCGGGCTAATAGGCTTTGCCCGGCGCTCTCTGATGCACGGCGGCGCCTCTGATGCACGTTGCTGCATCTCGCCGGCCAGATTAACGTGTATCCGCCGGCTCGAGAGCTTAACGCGATGTACGCGGGGTGTTTCCGCCTGGCGCCACCGTCAACGCCGATACCTCACTCGCTTTTCTCGTTTGCCAGTCGCTTTTCTCGTTTGCCGAGCGAACAACTCCGCCGTAAAGTCAGGGAACCGAAGGAAGAAGGAGGGGTTGAATCCCGTGTACAAAGTCGTGCTTGAAATTCTAACGACAGGTTAATCTTCACCGGTTTATGAAATGTTTGTTACCGTAAACCGCTGGAAGACGAGAAGTCAGTCAGTGAGGTCGAATTCGTTGGGGCTGACGGTTCCCGGGGATTTATATCCAGATCCGACAGATCCACGATTAGCATCGAGCTTTCGCTCGGCCGCGCCAATGAAATTCCCCTGTCCGGATCGTGAGTAAGGTTCAATTTAAATTTCATACCGGCCAATCGCGAGCGCGGAATCGCCAATGAGGCGCCGTGCCGTTCGGGAGCGGAGTTTCGAATAAACTTTGCAAATTTCCAGCCCCCAGGAAGAAGAAGAAGAAGAAGAAGAAGAAGAGACGACATGGTAGGATTTCGCGAGCGGCCTTGCCATCGTGATTCTTCCTACCCAAGTCCAGAGGGGGGGTATAGATGCGCTTTGAGTGTCTGTATTGGTGGAATCGGCCGTGGGGCCGATGGGAAACGACCGAGACGCACGCAAAGTGCCTCGATAACGTCGCGATAATTCAGCCGGCGAGACAGGGACGATCTCGCGGGAAGATCTCTCCTTGTTTTCATCTACACGCGTCCCGTCGCGATGTTCGCTCTCCTTCCGTGCTTAATTTCTCCGCCACGTCGTCGCTCTCGTAACACCTTGTCCTCGGGGCTTCAAACGATAAGGCAAATTCAAGGGCATCTACTGGCCGAACGAATCTTCAGTAGCGTCGCCCGGGGGCTCAATTCGAAAGTGCTCCATTTAACGAATTTTTTCATTCAAAGAACATCCTGGGAATTCGTAAGGTCCTTGTCGGAGTTAATGAAACGAATTGCAGAGCGTAAAGAACTTGACGAGGTTAGTCGCGTGTGTGGAAAACGCAGACAGGCAGAGAGACGAACGTCGAGAGTCATGGCAAGCGCTGACGTGGAGGAAAAATGTTAAATGTACTTGGGAAACGCGATACGCGGTATTCCTATCCGAGCGCGTTCTTTCTCGTTAAAAGTTGACGCTCTGCGCTGCGTTCGCTAATGAATCCTAATCACTGCTTCCCGCGCGGAACGCTTTAAGCCGGCGAAACCCGAGAGCGACGACGGCGAATAAATGCGAAGCCCTCGCAGACGGGCAAGTCTCGTTACGTCCGCGTCAATTGTATCGGTCAAGAACGAATGGTCTTGCCGTTCGTTCAACCAGGGACCTCCGCTCTGTCAATTTCCACGTGCGGATGAAAATTGAAGAAATTGCCGGCTGGTTCGTCGACTTCAGCCGACGTCTGTTGGTTCCTTGAAATCTACACTGACCAATTGACATCGTCACTGCCGTGTCAATTGATTGAGCACGAAAGCCGAGACCAGAGTAATTAGCCAGGCGATTGAAATATCTTATTTAAAGGTCCGTCGTTTGTTGCAACAAAGAACTGTAGCATTGAACACGGTGAATCTGTAGAACCGTGTTCTCCCTTTTCTACTTTTTTCGCCGTCCATTTTGAAGCGGGCTTCTCCAGCGACCTACACGTGTACGGTTCTCTCGTTTTCAGCTGCGTACTTTCCATTGCACTCTACGTTTATAGCTGTTCGACAGGAGAACGCGGGTATATGTGTCGTGGCGGACAGAGGAGAGAGAGGTAGAAAATATTGCCTGAGCACGCGAGTCCTCGACGGTGTAGGGTGTAATAAAAACTCCCTCGAGTGTCAATGCGCACGCGAGTGAGAACGACAGGGAGGGATGGGATCGACGAAGACGGTCGAGGAGACAGATAGGCTCGAGGGATACCGAGGACCTGAGGGGGGAGAAGGGTTGAGGGAAACGAACACACGCGTATCTACCGTGAGTTGCGTCTAGACGGCTTAAACGTCGGCTCGGCAATGCGTGACGACTGTTTCTCGAGCCGTGGAATCGGCGAAAGCGCGTGTGAGTGTCGGCCGAGTTCTGTAATAGAGTTATATAGCACGTGAGATAACGAGGTGATACAGCTAGCGCTCGGAGCGCAAGTTTCGGACGTGCCCACACCGCCCTGACGTTCATGTACACCGTTGCCATTTGTCTCCGGCATTATTGCCGGCGGTCTTTGGCCTCGCCAGTCTACCAACTTCCACGGAATAACGTATTCGACGATCCCTAGCGATTCGTCTTCCCTCCCTCCCCCCGGTAGCCTCGTTGGACGAAACAGTTTGGCCTACGCGGAAAATTACGAATAGCTCGTCGACGATGACGGTCTTTCGCGTTCAATTTCCACGGAGCAGTTGTGGCGCGAGGGAGGCAGGGGGGGGGGGGATGGCGTGCACCCGATTTACGTGGCAGGACGTAACGTAGGAAGGCAAGTTCGCCGGGGAAAGAAACACGTCGTCTCGCAGGGGCGTGACCCGACTGCGCCGGGGCGCAGAGGGTGCAGTGGCAACACTGCTGCGCGCCAGTAAATTGCTTTGGCGGTTTTTCGCCGGGATACACAGGACGCCGGAGGGGGGTGGAGAGATCGGAGGAACAGGGTTCGATGGGGGGGTGGGATCGAACTTCGTTTCAGCAACTGGCGTCACGAGGGGCAGGCTTGAAAATCGACGGAGGGAAACCGTGAGTGTTGGGGGGGGGGAGGAGAGGGCCGACATCGCGGTCTCCTGACAACGGGGGAAAAAAGGAAACGTCGAGGAAGAAACTCCGGGCGGAAGTCAGCTCTCTTCGGAACGATCTCGGGATGCACGTACAGCACCCCCACCCCCCGCCGGTTGATCGCGGGGGGGGGAGAGGCGTCCGTCGACTTCCGGGCTGTTCGAGAGAAGCTTCCGGCAATTTACGGACGTCCGTCGCGAAACTGATTTCCAGGCGACACAAATTACTTCGTCCAAGAAGGGAAACTCGCTTTCTTCTACCTATGATTTCTCCGCCTTCCGTGGCTATTCTTCGATTCTCCCCTCTGTTTCTCCGCTTTCCTCGTCACTTAACATTTCGCCCCTCGACAAAACCTACAGCGTCCATTGAACGTGCTGTTATCATTAGCGGCGAGGTAAATCATCGATATCTTCGCTGATAATCTTCCCCCCTCCCCTCATTAGAGACCGCCCGGTCCTCTCCATTTGGCCGTGCCTGCGTGAAATTCCTACTTCTTGAAATTTATTCGCGTCGAGTATATCCGTAGTTGGCGGCGCGTGTAAGGATGTAAGGACGATCAAATGACTGGGTTAAGGACAAAAGATTGCGGCCATTTCTTTCCCTTAAGTGCTCGTAATGCTGATATATGGACGGCAGTAAACAAGCACCGGGCTACTCGGTCTTTCGGAACGTCGCGGACTTTCCCGAGGATCGAAGGAAACGATCCTTGGATCCAGGATTTATATATATATATACACCTAAACACCCGACATCCTTCCCTCGAGAGACGCTCGCTACATCTGCAATTATTGGAAGTCCACGTTATCAACGTCCGTCAATGACGCGTCGTAAATTTTACGATAATTCCTTCGTGTCGAAGAATCACGGGCTAATACGTCAATGACACGTTTCCTGCCGAATGGAGGAAGCCGAGGGGTTGGTGTACCAGTTGGGAAAATGCTGTTAGAGAGACGTACCAAAGTCGAATGCAATTAATACATCGTCAAAGGGAACCGCGGAATGGAATGCCCGCAATCCCGCGTGTTTCTAAGGCGTTGACTGACACTCCGTGGGAGAGGGGGCGGGGGGGGGAGGGTGGTAAAGGAACGACGCAGACGGAGAGTCTGCTTGGAGTAAGGGAGGGGTGAAAAGGAAGAAGATCGGGGGATAGTACCCGGCGAATGCTCGACGCTCGAACAATTAGGCAGAAACGCCTCTAATGACATGCCAGGTGCTCGAATTTGCCTGCGGGAAATTCGTTGAATGCCTTCTGTACATGCCGCGCCGTTGCCGGCAGCGGCCTCTTTGACGTAATTATTTGCCTACGTCATCCGTGAGCGTTATGAATACCGATTCATCGGTGCTCGAAAAAGGGCGCGACTGCGGGGGGAATTCCAGTTTGCCGTCTAACTGCGCTAACGAAACAACCGACATTGATATCCGACCTATGAATCGCGATATTCTATCTTTTCCCATTCTCGTTCATTGAGTATCCGGCTATTGTTACGTTTTGTACGGTTCACGGGGTGGCGGGGGGGGGGGGGGGATGTATAGAGCGGGCGGTATGGGTTTAATTAAATTTCTTTTCTGACGGGCAGACATGGCGGTCGATTGCGGTGCGAGGAGTAAGTGGAAAGTACATGCTAGTAGAAGGCTTCGGCAAGCTGATCATCCACGTAATGCCGCTCGACGTTAATCCGCTGACCGGCGACCGGAAGCGAAGCTTATGCCGATATCTCGCGCATTGAGAATGTCCCTCCCGGCTCGAACGTCGGATTACAAGGGCCTCGGTGCAATCGATAACGCTCGGCCCTGGCTTTATTATTTCCATTAGGACCCTGACAAACGGTTGATTCATCATTCATGAACTTCCGTGCAACCGCGAAATGTCGATGACTTTTGTAAATTCTCGTCTGTTTGAGCTCTGTGTTAATTGATAACCAAGATTACCGATCGACCGGGCACGTGCGACGCTGAAATTGGGATTCGCGCGAGTCTAGCCGATAAGCCGTGAACGATAGTGCGAAATCGTACTTGAAAATACCAAAGAGATAGAGGACAGCTTATCTTTGGAAAGCCCCTACGTTCATATCTGCAGTATTTACATCGATAACATCGGATCGTCTTGTACACGGGAAAAAAAGTCGACAACGTTCCCGAAAGTCGTGGAAAATCTGTTTGCCCTTTCGTGCATGCGAACACGAGAGGGATCATTTGCCACGCTAATAATCCCCCCCCCCCCCGATGCGTCGAAAGCACTCGGAACTTGTTCGCCGACAAACCGAGGCCGAGGGAAAATGGTCCCGCGGTTTCCATTCCCGTGGTAAACATATCTCGAATATTCGCCGGATGTCGACGACGATGGGAAATGCGGCAAAAGGGACAAGGGGGAAGGGCGGGAATGAGGGGCGTGAGCGCGCGAAAATGGGGAAGAACGGGGAGAGCGAGAAGCAAGGGGCAAGGGGGGGAAGACGAGAGGGTCTGAACTGGATTGTGCGACTCCGCCGACGCTCGATTTGCACGTTCAAACGGGACAAAGCGTCTGCGGAGAGCGGGGGGGGGGGGAAGGAGTATCCGCAGCGGGAGAAAATAAAAATAGGCAATTCCGTGGGCCAATAATTGGATTCCTAATCAATAGAACGCGATCGGCCGGTCACGACGGGGGTCGAGAGGTGGGGGGGAAAATGTTGCTTACGAACGCAGATGTCTCTGGGCGATTCCTGTCTTCCGCAGAAACCGCCGGTATAAATCCGCACGTTCATACCTGGCTTATCCTTTCATTGAGATCGCCGCATTACCCCCCTCCCCTCCGGCCACTTCTGTTAATACGAATTCATTTGGATCAGGGGGAAGATATCGCTTGCAGCGGCCAGTAAAGAGGATTCTCCGCGTAAAAACGGAGCACTTGGACACCGAGTACTCCTACCCGGGGTTTTCTCTTTTATCCTCGGGGTTAGCGGGGGCATCTGTCGGTCCGGTGGGTTTCCCTTGGCGCGTGCATTCATCGGTGCATCGTCGGGGTAGAGTATCTTGCCTCTTAGAGGCGCGAGAATGTGTGGCCGATACACAGCTTGCCCTTCTCGATTCTTCGCGCGTAAGACCGTTTTTACGATGACCCACGGAATCCCCTGGTCGACGACGATCCATCATCGCGGCCGGGTTCTCGACAAAAAGCCACTTGGACCTCAAAGAGGTCTGCGGACGTATCCCGTGGTTAACGCTCGCAGGACGGACCTTCCCTTCCCTTTTTGTGCCGCTCTAAAACCCTCACGATCGAGAAATCGTATTTCCCAGCCCCGCACCCCACCCGTCATATCCTTCACAAAGGCCACGACGGCGGCACGTTTATACCAGGAACATACTTCCCAGGAGGCGAGGTAAATTCCAGCCACGGGAGATAGCTTTTACCATTGCGATTGGGCGTAAGAAAAATATCCATACGGCGGGGCGCGAGGGTGGCCCGGTCCATGAGGATCCTTTTGTGCTCTTTTTCGCAAAGACAGATTTCCACCGTTCGGGTTACTGGGAGAGCTCGGGAATATGCTCGGCGTTTGGAGGCTGTGCAAACAAACGATCGTCCGTTCGCTGCGATTTCTTCTGATCCGTGCGACAACGCAGGGGGAGTCGCATTAAGCTTAACGAGGAACGGCAAAAACGTTTTCCTCGTTAGGAGCGATTCTTCCGAGCCCGAGGACACTCTTTTTTTTCACCGGCCGAGGGAATCGCGGGGGTTGGACAGCGCGTGGCTCGTCGTTCCCCTCGGGCGGTTGCTCGTAGGAGCAGGGAGATTCGGGGCTCGGGCAATCGGCTCGTTATCGCGTTTGCCCTCTTTGAGGCGTTTCTCGGCACCGTCCCGGGGGTTAATTTAGAGCCGTGGCGTGATTAAACACGTGATTAGAGCCGAGCCGCCCGCAGCAAGGCGGTTGACACGCGCCACCCACACGCACTAGGGCCAACCACCGACACGTAGACAGTCTGTTCTACGTGCTCAGACACCTGCGTGCACTGTCGCTTCGTGCAGGATATATCGGCACATATGCACGCCAGGGTTACTAGTCAGCGTCGTCATCGGGCCGACGGATACGTCGTACGTCAACTACCGATGCCGGACAATTCTCCCTCTGAGAATTTCACCGACGAATAAAGCGTCCACACTGTTCCTCCCCATACGACACATAAATGTTAAACAAACCGACGGAAACTTGGCTCGATGCCTTTCCACTTTACGCGCTCTTTCATTCGCGGAAACTTCAGTCGTAACGAAAAACGGTTGACGGCTAATTCGGCCGGTTAGTATAACGAGTGGAGGGAATTGGTCTGGGACCAATGGTCCCTGGGAATTGGAAAAAAATCACGGTGGAAATAAACGATTTAACGATGTTTGTCCGATCTATGTCTGTAATTCTGCTGATGAGGAAATCGAGACTGGCATGTGCGAGCTGTCAAACCTTTCGTGTAAACGCGAGTATCGGAGGTTTACGCGGCTTTTGTATCCACTCTCTGTCTACGCAAATAGGAACAGTGGGGTATTGATGCGGCGCCAGTGGATACCTTTGTGCTTATGTATCGTGGCTAATTCATCCAAGTCCAGCGAAACCGGCCTTTCCTTCCGGTACACGCTGTGTCCTAGGTATTATACGCTTATGTAGCGTCGGCAGGATCAAAGGCTCACAGATTTGGCCATCAGCCTGCCATTCAATCACGGTGATTGCCGTCCGCGCCTGCTGGACGGTCAAACGTCGAGTACTATTCTCCCAATTCCAATTTCCGTATCTTCTTATGGTCCTCCCTCCCCCTCTGATCGTCAAAACTCAACGAGTCCAGTATCTAGCGAAACAATGCGCGTGGCTAAAGGGGGTGAGCTTTCTACGTTAAACTGGCATGTATGGCGCGTCGAGGTGATTGGTCGTTGTAAAAAATTTCGTTGGTAATGGTCGACCTGAATGTCCGAGCATCATCGTGTGTATAATTTGCCGGCACGGTCGTTCCTCCCTGCCGCGTTGTTCACTTGCCGAGGGGGAGGGGAAGGGACGGCGTTAATGCACCTGCGTGCTATCTGTCCTGATATACGTTCGCGCGGCGGTGCTATTAATTCTTCGGCATAGGCTTATCGGGGGGCCTCGGTCTGTGGTATTCCGTGCACCGAAAGTGCGGGGCCGACAATACGCACGTGACCATCGTCATCAGCTTCCCCGTCGTCCTCCTCATCCTCATCACCATCACCATCATCATCATCATCATCATCATCATCATCATCGTCGACCCCCTTTCGAGCGGCACGAGTCCCTCGTTTCTCGACGATTCGTGCGGACACGCGCCGCGCTGTATATCTGCCGGCGTAACGGAAATCCGCTGGGGCCGTGCATACACACGGCCCGCGGTATATTTACTCCCGGAATCGATGAGAGTTACGAGCCAACGTCGGAGTCAAGCCCCCTCCCTCCTCCCCGCAGCCACGCTCCTCCGTGACGCTGTCTAGCCACTCTGGAGCAACAGGAAGACGTAGCGATTGTTACGCATCACTCGTTTTGTTCGTTCCCTTCAATCGAGGTGGGGACTTTGGAAGTTTCTTCTGTCGAGGCGATATTTCCTCGGGCCTGGCTGGTCGATTCATCGAACTACTTTCAGCCTGGTATTTGTCCCCGGTGTGAATCCCGCTTTCGCGAGTACCCAGTCATTCAGGGGAACGAACGTTCTGTCCTTTAACGAGGACAAACATGCTTTCTCCGCTGGAATCGCGGCCTCTTGCTGGTGTCTCGTCGAGTGGGTGTGCGCGTACGCATTCAGGACCGTCGATCAAAGCCCCGCACAAGAGCCATATTCCGCCTCTGAGATGGCTGAATCGTTCTCGCGCCTGTTTCTTTTTTCACCGGGTTGTTGCCATTGCTAATGAGCCCGCGAATGCCTCTTTTCCCCGTCTTCTCCCGCACCGGCGGCCAATGAAAACCCGCGTCCGCCAGCCAGAAATTAAGCCTTCGCGTAAGGGGAGTGTTATTAATTGCGCGACGATGCCGGAAGTGCCGCGATATCACCCGGAACAAAGCTCCCTGCGATTCTTTTTACGGGAAATAAAGGATCCACCCGCTTTCCCGGCATTCGTCCCAAGAAAACTCGCAATTGCACTTATTCTCCCCCCCCCCCCCTGCTCTTTTTTCGCTTCAGACAGAGACGAAGGAAAGGATTTTCAAGAGCGATGTATCTACCACTGATTTCGCAAACAATTTCAACGGTCCATACTTTTTTTCTATTGGCACTTTATCCCCGGAATTCATTCATCTTGTCATAACTTATTTCGATCGCTCACTGACCATTCTTTCGAAAGAAACGTAATTGCCTCGGAGCTCGGGGATTGGAAGAATGTAATTTGAATGAAATTTAGCGTTCATCCCTTTTCTTTCATTTTTGCCACGAAGCTTCATCGAACATATCGAGCCGAGCTGTCGCTCCGAACCGTATTTAATATCGGAGACATCCGTTCATTCTGGAACGTACGAAACCGTTTGATCGATTAATTAAAAGCACGAAATCCTATCTCGCTGATTTAATCGCAGCTACTGTCGACCGGCAGTGGTGGGGGGGGGGGGGGGGTTGGGGTGGGGATTATTCGAGGAGCTCTCCGACGACTCTGCAAATTTCCGCTCGGGGAAACGCCGGGTCCATTCAAAGTAATCGATTGCATTGGTCGTATTAATTAAAAATTCTCGTCGTTTCTGCGCCATTCCGGGATATAACGTGCCGGTCGATGTTGAGATTGGAACCACGTATCGCAGCGAGCCCGCTAATACAGTCTCGTCGCAAATGAAAAACCGATCGCCGGAATGAAACGTCGCGCCGTAGGAAACTCAGCCGAGTTTCGATTTTTCTGAGCAGATTGGCCGAAGTTTCAAGTGGACGCTGCGATTTCGAGGTTGAAATTTCCACTATGGGTGAAAGGGGAAGGACTCGATTCGTGAGAATTTTTCCTAACTCCATGTACCGTGATAAGCCGATTGTGAAAAATAACCGAGAGCTGACGAGTCGCGAAGGGATCCGATGAATAATGCAGCGAATTAGCGGGAATCTGGGGACTATATCGCCGGCATTGACATTTCCACGAGGACTCTGCGGACGTTCGCTTGATTAATTAGCTAATTCGGCCACCGGGGCCGAGCGTTTTTAATTAGCCACCCTGCGAACATGCAGATTCCATGAGAATCATAGACAAAAGGACCGCGATTCATCGATGAGCGCAAATCACCGGAAACGGGGTAAATTTTTGCCAAATTCCGGGGAATATTTATGCCTCGTCGTTGATAGGGAAATTAGTCTATTGCCAGGGAAGTGCCTACTTGGATGAATGTTCCCGCGCGACGTGTCATCGTGGAACAAGACGCGACCCGTTGACTCAGGACTTAGCTGACAATTTCGCGAGTTGGAGCGCGCTCGGAGCAGTTAGCGGAGTATGCAAAATAGGCCCGAGGCCCTTAATGAAGCGAAGGGACGCGTTCGCGGATATTTAGCAGTAAGCCGGTACGAGCTCGAGGAGTTTGAATTGGCGCTGATTGAGCGGGCGGCAAACATCCGGCTGCCATTCGAGTCCCACGACGAGGGAATGCGTTTCTACGGGGAGCTTTGGGCCTGCGTCAGTCTTCGAGACGTAAAGCGAAACACAGCCTGATTTTCCTCGTGTCCTCGATCTTCCTTCCCTCGACTCCGGCTCCCACCCTTTCTTTGCGAGACTCGTTACACCTCCCGACGGGACTGACGATCCGTTGCAGTAGTCGTCCTCGAGGCGCATTCGGGAGATACCGGCCTGAATTACATCCGGGATATCGCGATCTGAGCATCCATTCTGAGCGCCCGGGATTAAGGAGGCTCGTGCCGCGAATCCGGAACGTCGACGCATCAATTACCCTCGTGCCTCTCTACGCCCTTCGTCTCCAATTGATGGCATACCAACAACATTCGTGTAGAAACGAAAACAATAAAGAAATACATCTACCCAACACCTTTTAAACGACCTACACTGCCCTTTGCCATAGAAAATCCTATTTTGTAGGAAAATGGCTACCGTCCCATACTTTGGACGATCGTAGGAATAGTCTCCGGTGTGTAGCAGAGTCCGTATATTTGGCGGACGGTGGGGAAATGGGCGACCCTCCCTCCCCCCCCCTGCTGATTATCCGTACGTCGAGATTGGCTCCATATCGAGCGGAGACGGCAAACGACCTGGACCGTGAGATTATTCGTCTTCTCTAATTAACCGGTGGACCTGGCTGCCTCCCGGCGGCAGTTACACGCGAATGAACATGAGTGAGGAGAAGGGGGAGGGGGAGGGTGGGGCGAAGATCGCGGAAAATTGGAATTGGTCCGGGTACATTACGATCGTATATAACTGTCATACGCCTACGTGCCTAGCCAGGGCCACGCGCAATGTAAAATATGTTTCAAACTGGATTCACCTTCCAAAGGCCCTTTTTTCCCTCCTCCTACGTACGTTATACCATGAAGGGGAAATATTTTCAGCGGTGGGTAATTTCCTTGGAAATTCAGGGCCACTCTTTTTATGCCCCTAATGAGGGGAATGAAGGATCGCTTAGGAATTTAACGACCTTGCATTTTACGTGCACCGTTCCCGATCGTTATCGCTCCGTGTGCCGGAGCTAATTTTGCACGAAGGTGCGTAATTTCGTTGGTAAAGACATCGCACTTTGCGGCTGGGGGTAGAAGGCACGCGAGCGCGACAGTCTCCAAAGTTACAAACTGGTCATCGGTCAGCTAACTAGCGGCTTCAATTAACTCGTCGGTGCGCGGTTGGACGTGTAGTAATTAAAACTTATTGCTAGGACGCTTAGCCGAGCCCCTATCGCCCGGCTCGGCAGATCGATGCTTGGGGAAACTCTATTCCTAGGGTGTAAGCATTTCGCTTAAGCCTTATGAGGGTTTATGGAGGACAATTAAGCAATTCCTTCGTTCCTGCGTGCTCGTCTAATGGAACAATCCCGGGGGACAATTGTTCTTTCAATTCTCCGTTCACCTTGATGGAAAGAATCGTGAAATACTCGGACGCAGGTACTGCGCGGGCTTGGTTTTTCGACTTGACTCACCTGGACAAGGGGCTGCTGATGACGTAATGGGTGTAGTAGAATATCGTGAGGACGGAGACCAGCAGGAGGGCGGCTACGCATCGTTTCACCGTCGCCTGTTTGACGACGCAACGCGGACCGATGGCGCCCAGGAAGGGGACGCCAATCTCGACCGCGGGGATTTTCACGACCATCCTCTCATCCGTCGAGGAACGTCGATCCTTCTGGCTGCCCCTTCCCTCGTGTCTCCACTGCTACCCCGGGGACGTGCGGAGCGGGTCAGTCGACCGATCGCTCTCCGTTTCGTCCGGCGATCAACGGGAAGACTCTCCAAGGATCCTCGGCGAGTGTCTCTTTTCCGGCTGGACGGTCCAGTCCGTAGGTCGCCATGGACCGGTGCTGTGAGGTTCGACGAGTCGGTACCGTCCTCAGAGTTTCGGCTCATTCGACGAGGATCTTCCAATTTCAACCGCTTCACTCGTTCAATCGTTCTCGGATGGAGGACCTGTCGTTCGATCGCCAACCACCGGGGGATTCGCTGCGAGGATAATCAGCGAAATTTACGCATTTCCAAACATTTCCCAGGACTCTTGGATTCGACGAATGAGGAACGCCATTCTGCCCACGGCACATAATCGCGCTGTCTCTGACAATTCTAATTTACTTTTTTACCCCATTTGTCTAGGCTGTCGCTATTTTTGCCCCTCTTCGTGCGCTCAGCTTAGACGTCTTTGCGCTCCGTTCATCCTTTCCTGATCGACCTGTGTTCATCAAAAAAATCGCTCGTCATTTCGCGATGAACCTTTTGCTTGGGCTTCTCGAAGACCTCTTGGCCTGGACGACCTGGCCCGAAAGTGTTGATGATTATCGGCAGAAAGTTGAGCTCGCGTAGATCCTTGTCGGTCAACGAATGTTCGAGTCCTTCTCCGGTCCGGTTGTATCCTTACTTCCGGTGACGTAGGACGGTAAGCTGGTTCCACTAGCGGACCATTTGTTACGGTACACCAGTAGAAGCCTCTGGAAAGCGCCTTGGTGGAAGCGTCTTGGCTGACTCGTAAATTTCAATGTCGGCCCTTCTCCGTTCCTCCTTCTGCACCTTTTCCGCCTTTCGGCCCGTCTCCCTATTCCCCTTCCCTTGCCTGTGGCCGCTCGCTGACTTTCCAGGCTTTTTGTCTCTTCCCCCCGTCTCGTGCACGAAGGTTTCTCCTTCGCTCCGGCCTCGGTTCTTCTCTTTCCCCCTGTCAATTAGGGACGATGTAGAGCCCCGTCGTTTCCAGGGCGAAGCGATTTCGGGGCCTTATCCCGAAGGCTGGAAGGAGAGCACACGCGGCTTCTATCGATCCCCCCTCCCGTCGTTGTCCTCTCCTCGGCGAATCTGCAACAGCAAAAATGGCGATACGCCGTTAGAGCGGCGTGGCTGGCGGTGCGCGTGACAAATGACTTCCCTAACAGGCCGATTCAACGTGCAAGCCGCGTTCGTTCGGCGAAGAGCCATTTAAGCCGCTTGTTACACGGCTTGCGCGTTTCCTCGGGGTACCGGCCTGAAAACCTGACTTCCAACAAACGCGCTGCTTTAGCGACTAATAAATAATGCCCGGCAAGAAAGGGTGCTCTTGTTGTTATCCAAGCGTAGATAGTTTATCCGTGTCGCTGCTTAGGTTTCTTCAAGGCACCCGGAGCATGGTTAATGACACAGGATGTAGATTAATTGTTTCCCGGTACCGTTATGCCTGGCTCGGTATTTAAGGGCCGCGCGCCTTCGGGGCACGGAAATATTAAAAAAAGCGTGATAAGCCGCGGACCGAGTAATCCGTTGATAATCGTCGACGATTAACCAACAAGAGGATTAATCGAAGCAGCCTCGGGGGATGATCGTCGGCGACGCTATATATCCTCCAGCGACGGTACCACCCCCGTGCAATTTTTCCCGACGGCGGGACATCGGGCCGAGGCAAGAAGCCCATTAATCACGACCAGCGGGCAACCTCGCCGTGACGCTTGCATGCGTTTATTCGCCAACCTATGGCTACGAGCGTCTCCGACGGGCGAGCCTTCGCAGCCGGCGGAGAAATCTAAAAACCGGGTCACGATGGCCGTGGTAATCGACAGAGAACTCGTGGCCGGCCGAAGGGTTCGAGGAAAAATTCACGTCGGGAGGAAGAGAATAATTTCGACTACGTTTCGTCCTCGTCCCACGAGGGCTGACCTGACATTTTTCAGCGCCGGGATATCGATACCTCCGGAAGCTCCGGCTCGTCTTTCCTCCGCCCCTCTATCCCCCTCCCTCTTGCCCGGAAGACGTTCGTAGAAAGTCAGGGGGCCTGGAGAAGATGTAGCGCCGGGCCAAAGAGAGGTGGACGAGGAAGGTCTAAACGCGATCCAATTTCATTCTGTGCGCAGAATCCAGCTGCGTATTTGCAAGTGGCGCGATCCAACGGCTTTTTAATCTGGCAAATGCATTGGCGAGGGTCCTCCTCGTTCCCGTCATCGTACGATCGGTCCACCTTTTCCCCACCCTTGCCTTTGACCCCTGTACACTTAGGAATTTTCCGCAAGTTCGTTCCATTCATCTCGACATAGGTTTTCGACTGATTAAGTCGGTTTAAAGTCCGGCAAGAAACGAATGGACACTTTCGAGGGGATGAAAAATCGCGACTAATATAATGTATGTAGGTAAGATCATGAGGACCTGAGATTCCGTCTCTTCGGGTGATGTGCTGTTTTCCCTTCGGAAAAAAGGGGAGTATATTGGATTCGCACGTGTGCTTCGTTTCCATGAGAATCCGTGATTTCGAGGATTCCCGGTGCCTCGGTTTATTTTCAGCTACGAAACAACGGTTCGCCAGGGCGAGTCGGACTTTCCTCGGGGGAGCGTTTCGCGCTGGGAAAGCCGAATTTCCCACGCGAGAAATATTTTTCAGGGATGAGAAACTCCCTGACGGCAGGCACGGCTATTCTCCGGCAGGCAAAAAAAAAGGATAACGGACCGTCGGATCCGGCCTGGATCAAATTTGCACCCGTTTAATGATTTGTTACCATTAGCATTTCAAACTAATTTTCTTCGGTACGATTACAGGATGTTTCGTGCGTCTTTTCGAACGACCTTTCTCTTTAGAATTCAGCCTACGTTCGGCGGGTCGAGAAAATCGTCGAAAATACGACATTTTTAGAGCACTCTCCGCGCGAATGAAATACAAACAGCCGGGGCGAAAAACGGCCTTTCTGTTTTTTTATATCGCCATGTACCGAGGTGAAATTCGTTGAACATTTTTTGCCTCTCTTGACGGGGCTCCATCGTTCCCTTGGCATTTGTCAAGCTCAGGGCCCTGGAGCGCGACTTCTACACATTTTTTTTCTTTACAGTCCTCGGGCCAACAGCCGGGAGAAAAGCGACATGGAGCTCTTAGAAGTATTTCGTTAACCGGCGAAAGGTACGCGCGAAGTGCGTTGAAACGGGCTACCACGGGGTTCTTCAGGAAATTCCGCCGATCCGCGGCAACGCATTGTGACGTAATGAGGGACTTGTAAAATTATTTCTCGAGGGTATACGTAGGCCGTGGCTGGCTGGCTCGGCTGCGGCGCGTAATGTACCGACGATTATATAGCCGGGACGTAGTTAAACCTGCGAACGTAGCATATACCCGCACTGGAGGAATATACGACGAGGCAACTGCGCTTCTCCCGCTGGCGCGATAGACGCATGAAACGAAATCCGAGGAACGCCAGACGAGAAGGCCCCTCTGCGCGCGCTTTTACGCCCCTCTGCGTCTGCACTCGCGGCGAATTCGCATGCGACGATATCCCGCCGGCGTATTATACCGGACTCTGAATACAGGCGGATCGGTTTACCCGCGGGTACCGGAGGTATACATCCACAGGACAAACATTCGTCCCCCGAATTAAGCTTGCTTTGTCCACCGGTGTTTCGTGGAATTTTCGCGCCTCGTCTTCCTTACGAATTTATCGACATTCGTCTCGTATTAACGACAGGTCTGTTATCGGGTCTGTTCTGTGCTGGTAATTGTCGTTGTAAAATAAGCCGATTGCGGAAGGTCATTCTGTGCAGGTGATTGTCGTCTACGAGGGCAGGAACAAAGGCGAGGACGAGTGCAAACGCTCGAGCGGAATAACAGCGGAAAGTAATGGAAACGACGGTGGTTAAGACGAAACTCAGCCGAGCGTTTACGGGTGGTCGGTGAAGAGAACGAGGTGCAACAACCGCATATTAGCTCGACTTAAAAAGCAATTAACCCCGTCGGCTCGACCTTCGTCCGAGGAAATGAAGTCCCTCCGTTTATCCTGTTTACCGGCGTTCCTCGCATTCATCGACGCCCCGTAATTCTCGCTTTTCGCCGACTTTCTCCGCCGGCTTCAAGAAAAATGCGAGCGTTGCCCTTCCTGCGGGCTTTCTCCAACGATTAAAATTCATTAAGATCGCCGTCGACTGGCGCGATTTTTCGTCGCCGGCGGATAAGATTAAAATTAATCCACGTCATTAAGCGGCATGAAGCGTTTAGCTTAACAATCGGCTCGCGTGACGTTGCCCGTTATTTTTCATGAAAATCAGCGACACGCCATTACAGTGGGCCGCGTTCATTCGTCGCCGCTTTTTTCCGCCGGCAGTGCTTCCTGCCGCGCACAAAATCCCCTGAATAAATCATGTACGGTCTAAAGTGGCTCGTCGGAAATACGAGAACGCAAGATCCTCGTGTTGATCTAATTATTTAGCCGTTCAGAGAGGAGGGTGTTCCGGTATTGGCCCCTTTTGGAAAATGGCCTGTCTATTAAAGTGGCTTCTTCGGTGAAGATCCTCGTCAAAGTTCTCCTTTAGCGTTTACGTTTGTCTCGGAGAAGTAGAACGGAGTCACGTGCCGTCCTTTATGGAACAATGCCGTCTCTTTGCTGACCTAATTTCAGGTGTACCTGACGTGCGGGCCTGCAACGGTCTCGTCGGAGCAAAGCCCAACAACAAACCCAATAGGAACGGAGAAACGCAACGAAACAATGAGACGTGCCGGTGCACGTTCTATTTTTCAAGACGAAACCCCGATCCAATTACAATAATTGGAAAATTTAATTACCTTAATTATATAACAACGCGATAACCGGGGCCCGCCGTTCTAATTATACTTGATAATTAGAAAATTAACATTTTTGCGCGGCTTGCATCAGTCGCGTTGATAATTAAACGGGCTATCAATTCTCGTTTGTAATTCATGTAAACATCGCATTAACATCCTCGCTGTTACGATATTAATATCGCGATCGATATCACAGGCTTGCGTATTGCGCTGAATTATGGTATGGGCTTGTTAAGCGCGGGGCGTAGTCGAATTTTAATAATCATCCAATCGCCGTGGCGGTCAGCGTCGATCATATTTTTGGCCCGCTTCACGGTAGGGGCTATTTTCCGCTGTGCTGTTGGAACGACGAAAAAACCGCCGACAATTGAGCGCGCTCGCGAATAAAATGCCAACCCGTAAATCCCTGATACACCTACAAAATACACAATACGGATATGCGCGGGCGTTTGCGAGTTCTCTTCTCCTCTTTTGCCCTCGTTATCTCCCTCCCCTTTGCCTCTCTCTCTCTCTCTCTCTCTCTGTTTCTCTCTCGAGTCGTTGGCCGTCCCCTGGGCCGCTTGGTTCCTCGCAAAGCTCGTTTATTACGGCGCTCGTGGGTGCGCGAAGTCGATGAACCTGCTTCCCTGGCAGTTTCCTTCTCTTTCTCGCCGACGCCGGAGCATTCCGGGAGAACCCGGAGGACCACGGCCCGACGTGTCTATACAGCCGTGTATAATCGCCGGGGCACGAGTGATCGATCCTCGTCGAAGGCGACCCGCCGGTCGTCGACTTAGCGGAAAAAACGACTCCTTCTTGCCGAAACGCCTTGGAAAAAAAAGAAACGCTTGCCGGATCCGTTCGATCGTCCCCTTCCGTCCGGTCTCTGGGACGAAATAAAAAATTGACAAAAATCCGGGGACGAGTCGGGCTTGTCCGGGAAAATCGTGCGCCGTTGTCGAGAGTGGTTCGAGTTAAACGAGCCGTAATGGACCACGCGATAACGTATGCGCGTACACACGATTATGATATAAACACACTGGCGGCGTGTACCAGCGGCCGTTGCTTTTCGTTTTGCAGCTGTGCAATCGATAACGAACTCTGACAAAGTTTCGGCCTGCAATCGGCCGAGCGCCCTGGAAAAAGGCCGATCGAAGCGAATCAACGGCACTGGGAATGCCCGCCAAATGGAATATTTATTTAGTTAAACAAGTATTTATACAGTTTAAACGGGGGACATTGCTCGCAATTACGACATATTTGGCCCTGATGAAAATAGAGCGGAGGAAATTGATCATTTGGAAGTAACTCGCAGACGTGACTGAAATTCCTTGCAAAACTTTGTCCATTGATTCTTCCGCGCATCGAATGTAAATTGTTCGTACATATTGATCGTTGTATCTCATTTGGCTCGTTACTTGGGCGGTAAAGGGGTACGTATGAATAGAAACTTTTGCATAAATGAATATAACGTGTTTATCGGCTCCCAGGCGGTAGCAGTAATGGCTCTCTCGGCCGTCGTCCATAAAACCGCATAAAAATATTTACGGCGAGATTAGATGTACGTTCGTTGCATAAGTTATACCGCACGGAAGTGGTTTCTATAATAGGGCCGATCGTGAGTCTTTATCTGCGATTCCACGAACACCGAAGGGGCGTTTCGTTACGCGGAATACGACTCGGCAGCCGTGGTCATAATTCCTCTAAACTAAATATAGGAGATAAGTCAATAAGCGCAAAGCCCTGGACAATGACGGCGAAACTGCTGAACTCGGAGTTTGTGCTTTCTGCGCGTAAATGCGCGTGCACGTGCGAAGGTTGTTCGCTGAAGACAAGCCTGCCGAAAATTCCCGGGTAGAGTTCCGAACTCTGTCTGTTATTTCCCAAGATTTCCGATCGATCGCAAAGTTGGACCAATCCCACGGAGACGGTCCTACGCAATTTTCCCCCCTCAGAATCGTCCAAGTTTCACGGTTTAACCGTCACTTACAACTGTCTCCTGGCAAAAATCTTGCGATGGTGGTTCGTGTAGACGCGGTAGAAGCAATTTCCCCGATTTCGAACGATTGCTCATCGTCGGGTCCATTCATCAGAGGACCGGAAATGTTTCTTACGTCGTCGGTCGGCGAACAAAGTCTTCCGAGACGATTCTACGAGGGCAGATAACGGAACAAAAGGAGCAGAGAGCGGCGAGTGTCCTCGTGACACTATCGACGACCGACGATAAATCTTCGAGGTGCAAAGGACGAAAACGGACCGTACATGGCTTTATCGGGGATATTTTGTAAGTGGCTGCCATTGCAGAGTGTACAGGCGTTATTGATGAACGGAAAAAGGGAATTTACTATCATAATTGATAGCTCGTATAGCAGTGCATGTAGAACCACGCGACAGGCTCGTTTATCTTGTCCGCCTATTTTTCACTTTTTTCCCCAATGTCAATTATTCCCGCACGAATGTCCAACATCCCCAGCACGCCCTTTGGATTTCGTTAGGAGAAAGTAAATTTCCAAATGGACGAATCCCCGTCCTTTTGCTGCTAACCCAAGCCGTTCTGATTGAGTTTGACAATGGTCGGGTTCCCTTTGACCGGCGATTTCCGGTTAATTCGAATTCCATGCGGCGATCACCGTGAGAATGCAATAGTCATTCGCGAATAATCATGGAAATTCGGGGCGCCGTTGCGCGTGCGCATAGTCGTGGGACTTTTAAACCGATTACGCGTCGGCAATGGACCTTCGATGGCCGCGATTGCAATTTTCAGCTTGGCCGATTAACAGGTTCACGGAAGTGCAAGCAAATTATGAAATTCCATTCCATTGGGTCCGTTCCGGATGGCGCGTAATACGCGTCGATGGCATCGTAACGTTTACGCGAAAGAAGCCATTAATTTCACCCGCCGCGACCGAGTTTAACGAATCCCCGAGGAGAATGCGCCACTCTTTTACGCCCTCTTCGGAAATTGGCACCTTTTTTTTTATATCGCCCCTTGCTACGTCGACGCGGACATTTATTCCGCTCGTTCGCGATGCAGTTGCATTTGATGTCGCGTAAACGTGTCGTCGAGCCACGACCAATTCTGCATGTATTTCCAGGGCCATCGATAAACATTCTCCTGCGGAAATGCTTCGACAGAGATTTTCGTTTCAATAAAATACGAGTGCCAGTGGACGGGATGAGGTTTGTCGACCGGCTACTTATGTTAACGAGATATTGTTCGATGGATTATTCCGCTTGTATTCGTCGGGTAATAACGCGACGTGAGGGAATCGGTGATGAGTGAGAATGAACGACAATACGACAGAGAACGGTTGACACGTGAACGTGAGCGATGGGAATGTTTCATTTATGAAAATGTCCGCTCGAAAAGTAGCTGACCTATCGATCCCTGAATCGCTGTGAATGCTAATCTCACGATCGACTTTACCCTCGACCAGCAACCTTGACACGTTGCTTTCCTTCCGCCTGCTTATCTGGGTCCCTCCTCCTCCGATTCCCCCCGGCCCGCTCTCGCCATTGGCGCTGATCCGAATGGTAATTCATGTCGACAAAACCCCCCTGACGAATGGCCATGCCCCGACGATAATCTCCGACGATTTCCATGAATTGATTTCTCGAAACTTCTGCCACCGAGTGATCTCGGTTCTTCCCGTTGGATAGGATGGAAGGTCCATTGCGAAACGAGGAGCCCAGGGTCGGCGTTGAGAGGGGGGAAGGAACCGGGGAATGCGGAAAAATGACGGGGGAAATCGGGCGGGGCGTATGGGTCAAGTCGATCGCGATAACTCGGCTAGGAGAGACGATAAACGCCGAGCGAAGAAACCGCCCAAGAGTAGGCCGATAAATCGCCGACGTTATTGAGTGATAGCCAACGATGCACACGTGCACCGGACTTTTCGGTGGTGCTGATAAGTCCCGCCCGAGGTTCTGAAAAGGATCTTCGTTCTTGAACCCACCACCTCCGGGACAGATATATACCGAGGACAAAACGAATGTACAAAGCTGGCGGCGATGTTACAAGCGCGACACTTCCCCGGGCCGGGAGGTATTTAAAATTTACTTTCAATTCCGTGCAAATAATGCCGGTAGTGAGAAAGGGTGAATAGGGGAGAGCGACAGAGGGAAACAGCTGAGCGTGTCCGGAGTGCACTTGCAAAGTTAAACATCATCTGCAAGGGTAATGCGAGGCTGTCTAGTGCGAATGACATTGCCAGGGCCGAATAATGCAGCGGAGAGCGTTGGTCGTCGTTTCTGATACGACATGCACCGTCGTCTCGTTCTTTAGCGCGTCTGTCTTCACCTGCCGAGCTTCTTATCCTCGCCACTCTAACCTACTGTAACTCGCTCGGTCATGGGAATTAATGGTTTTCATGAATCTTAAGACAGTTACATAACTCAGAGAGATTCGCTAGCTTTTCTTTATTTCATTTTTCTCCCTTCGTCCTGTAAATTATTTCTTAACCTTGCTCCACGTTCCTTTGATCTCTTGTTCAAAATCTAAAATTAATTTCCCCTCTCTCTCCGCGTTGTAAGCTTCTTATCCTGGTCCTCTCTGTCCTTTCACATTGCCCCCCACTCTTTCTGTCTCTCTGAGGACGCGTGGCGGGTAATCAAACGTTTTCATTAGTCTCAATTTGGCGGCGCGTTGAAAGGCCGATATTAATAACGACACGGGGGTAACGCGGGTCGTAAGTGCATATCGATGCACCGCTCTCTGCTGGGTTTTAACGCGCGGCGCTGTCCGCTGTCGTTTTAATTGCGCGTTTAACAGCTGTCGAGGCCGTTGCCGTCGAGACGCGTTAACAGGACTGCTGCGTGTCCACTTGAGCGGTGCTTCTGTGCGTGTCCAGTGGCGCGTTAGCGAGCGGGAATGCGTTCCGCCGAGCTGTTTCAGCAGCGCGTTTAATTCGCGTGCTCCCCGAGCCATCGGGCCGACGAGTATGTCAAAGTCCTCGGAAACATGTGTCTGTAATGTCTCGCGAAAACGGGGTCGTTGAAATACGCCGCGAAATAAACTCCGGCCAGGCCGGAAGGTTCTGACACATCCTCTCTATTCCTGGCTGACGTTCAACGCTCACTGATAAAACGAAGAAACGTAAACTCGTCCTCCGGTCGACGTTCAATTTGCCCGCATGTGTTTCTCCCTGCGCAAGATTTTTTCGACGATTATCTTAAACACGCGGACGGTTGCGCTGAAGCAGGCGTGACGATGAATCGCTCGACGTAACGTCCGTAAATAGCGAGGAAAATTGCGCGAGATGAACGTTGTCTTGAAGTACAGGCGGGGTTTGTACTGCGTTTGGACTGGGTTGTCGGCTATTGCGGGGGAACAGAGCGACACGACACGCGCGAATTACGATATATTTCAGTGGCGAACCCGGGCGCCATGCACGTTTCGCGGGACGTGCTTTATGCGACCGTCGCGGAGTCTATATTTCTCGACGCGCAGGTCTCGACACTGCGCGCCAACGAACACAAGTTTCTTACGTCCCGGGAAAAACTTTGCGACTCATTTGCCTCGAGCGGAATCGTCCCTGAGTACCACGATTACCGAGACGGAAGCAGGAATTGTCGGAATGCCTTCTTAACGGATATCTCGTTTCGCCGAGGCAGTTACTTATTCGTTTGTCCTCAGGAAAATTCCTCCCAAAGTACGGACGATTAAGGTAAACTGACGGCCAAACAATTATTCTGCTGAGGGGAGACACTTTATTCACTTCGTGACATTTCTTCACTTCGTGACGTCACTGTATCGTTGAATCTTGATCAGTTGTGTGGCGCGTGTCGATCGACTTGCCGGACATCAATTACGAGGGGTTTCTGTCTATCGATCCGCCCAAGGGGGCCGGTAAGTCGCACGGAGCGACAATGGAGTCGAGCAGGTGGACCGTAGCTCATCCTGGGAAGCAATGAATTTCGGGAACGTTACCGAGCTGACGCGTCGATACCGTTGAACGTCAGAGCGTTAAGTTTAATCCGATGGTGGTCGATGGAGTCGGGCCGTGCGGCGTGAATCACGGCTCGACCGTGGATCCTCGTGTATGTACGTTCACGCAGGACCCATGACTTACGCGTTAATCGGCCTGGACCGTTGCCAGGACTGGCAAGGGGCTTACGAGGAGGAAGGCGGATCGAACTCCTCGCCGAAAGGAATTTACCTGCATTTGGCAAGGTATCTAGGGAAGGGCGGGGGGGATACGGGGACCGAGGGGAATGCCTTGGCAACGACCCCGAATATTCGTACTCGCGTGCAGGCTAAGAACCGAAAAGACGAATTCCTTGGGCCCCAGGAGGTTAAATCTTGGGAAATTTCATTGAACACTGACACGAGCGATCACCGGCTTCGGAGTCTCTTCTCCCTTTCTTCTCCGCTTAATCGACGAGTTAAGGGACCTTAGGACGCGGGGACAAGGCGGAGATGACGTCGTTTCGGAGCACAATGGAGCTGGGTTGACGTCTTTGGACGACAGGACGCGTCGCTGCTTCCGACAACTTCAAACACCATCAAGACCCTTCGTCAAAGGGTCAAAGGATCGGCCGTTCGTGGAACTTGCACGGAATTATGAAGCTCCCGACACGGCCGACGATAGTTTACCAAGTCGACGACGGCAGTGTTTGCATTTGGGTCCATGTAAATGCTCGTCCGTCCCGAGCAACTACCAAACTTTCCTACGGCATTTCCTCTCACCACCGATGCGGCGTTATGTGTTTCTCTGCCGGCGTTAGATACCCGCCGCATCCTCGTTATCATAATTAATACTTCGAACACCCACCGACGTCATCCCCTTTTTGGCCCACGAGCGAGAAGCCTGAAACTGTTTGGGGTTGAGCTGTTTCACAAATTTCACTTCCTGTTACCGCTCTTAAGAATTCCACGAATTCATCGAACAGTCAATTATGAATGCTACAGGGGAGGAGGAATTCAATGTCGAGCCAATTCCACCGTTCTTTCTCGAGCACGTGCCCCCTTTTTTCCTTTCACGCGAAACGAGTCGGTCGAACGCATAAGAGAGAATCGTAATAAAATGGTAAATGCCGTTTATTACCTCGGGTCGAATAATAGCGAGCCGGTTGTTGTACGGGCAGAGCGTGATAAACCGGATGATTCATCGGGGTCCAGTTTATCCGGAGGTTCCTGGCAGCTCGTTTTGCTTATATCCCCGGCGTTAAACGGTCGAGCGGGCAAAATATATGTTAGGTCGGCTGACGCGTGTGGAAAAGTTCGAACGACGAGCGTTTACCGGCTGGAATTTACGGTCGGCATTGGGATAACTGGCGCTCGCCTTCCCGCGTCGCTAGTAAATAATCCAGCTCGGGCTAACTGTCCTCCCGCCCACCGTTTTACCTGTTAAGGCGGATTTTTCCATTGGTACCTTGCGTCGTGGTCCACCGTTCCCGGCGAGACACCGACGTCTCGGATTTACGGCCTGGTAATTCGCCGTTTCCTTTTCCTTCTCGTGCCGAGCGGCCGGTAAGGGTTGTTCTCGCTTCTGCGATCTGTCGGCGCAGAGTTCGAGGCTTCGTTTCACCGTACTTTCAGGTCAATAATTTCCTTCGCTCGGCGGAGGGTCGAAAAGATTGTGGAAAGGAGACTAACGTCCTCTGGGGACGGTCGGCTCGGGTTCTGCCAAAGGGGCGGAGGGGGGTGGAGTGGGCTGGGGTGGGGAGATGAAAGGCCGGGTAAAACCCGGCAACATTGCGTCTATGTGCGTGCGGACAGACGTGGGCGCGTCGACAGCGCGGTAATTGAAGCCCCTCGGCTTTTGTAACACTTCCGCGTTGATTGGAGTGAATGGAGGGTCCGAGAGCTCGCCGCCGCAGAAAGCTCCCTATCAATGACATAATTCGCCGATGCGCGCGGAAAAATTGCCCGGCCGTCCCGTGCCAATTGGACGAGAGATCCATGTCGATCCGTCGTTACACGAAAAATCCCCGCCGAAGAAAGCGATACCCTCGTCAATTTCCTTCCGCGGTTTGCCCCTTCTTCTGCGCTATGTTCCCCTTTCTTCCTCGTCCCCCCGACTCCGGCCGATCAGTGTTCGCGTTTCTCCTCCGTTCGCTCTTTCTCGCCGGGGGGGTGGGAGGGGGGTGAAAGAGGCTGAATCGGCTGGTTGCATCACCGCTTACTTAACCATAGACGACGACCAGCGACAGAAATTCGCATCGTCGATGCTCGACTGACCCGACCCGCGGTCCGTTTTTCTTGCTCCCTCGCCACGTTCACATTTTCCTCTTATTCCGCGAAAAACAACGGGTCGGGCCAGTAACTCACGACCCGGTTTACGTAATTTTCTGCGTAAGATGAGCCGTGTGTAACGGCAATCCCCTTGATGGAACTCCGGTCGTTTCTTCGGGTGAAAAAAGTTCCCGTGGGATCCCCTTTGCCGCCTTTGGCAAAATAATTCGTCACTGTTGGTACAGGGAGATGAGTTACACGCAGACACGCTATTTCCGTAGCTTTCTCCGTGAGAGGAATAATCCCGGGGTACGATATCACCGGGAAAAAATAACTAACGGCCGCGCGCTTTTTCAGCTTCGGAGAAATAGGCACGGAAAGGTCGGACGATCTGCAGTGCGGATTCGCACGCGAGAGTAACTTTCGGATTAATTCCCGTTGCCTGCAGGTGTATGCGTAAGGGCGAAATGTCGGCCCGGCAACATCTTTCTTCCAGTCTTTCGTTGCTTTAATGAGTTTCACGGCGAGATAGGGGAGGTATACAGAAACTCGGGGTGGAGACGAGGGGCGGAGTGAAGGTGGTAGAAAAGGGGCTAGCTTCTCACCGGTCGAAATATATATTCTCAGTGCTCGTGCGGTGTTCGTAATTAGGAGCGTCACCCCGTACATAACGCTCTGTGGCTTAACCGAAACGTATGTAGAGCCGGTGAATATTATACCGGCTAACCAGGATCCAAGGGACGGGCTTGATTACCCAGCAAACGTTAGAACCTGTTCCATACAGGAGCTATCTCGGAACGTCTAACGTCGCCGTATGACCTATAAACAGCGACACGCTGCTACTTTGTCACACATTCACGAAACCCTAGTCTGCCCATAGACAGCCCAACATGAAAGGCTCGTCCATCTCGGGCAAAGTAAACCGCAAGATCACCCGGCGAAGTAACCGTCGTAACATTTTTGCAGAAATTCAAAATTTCTAGAAATAGGAATATGTGCAGTGTCCGTGTGACGTTTGCGCGAGCGTGTGTGTCGTCGGGGCAAATAAATGGAGTGGCAAATAATTCTGCGGGTCATAACGTCGGCCGATTTATCTACGTCAATTTGAATTCCCGGCGTACTCATTAGTGGTGAGTCTGCGTAGGACCGGATCCGTTGGACGGTTTCGCGAGGTATCGTTCCTCGAGCGTTGAGTTCTCAGCGCGGTCGGTGTTCGTGGGAAGGAGAGCCAATTGGAAAATCGAAGTTAAGACGATTACACGGACGGCCTATTAACTACGGCTAATCGGCGGAGAGCGATTTACGTGGGCAGAAAACGAGAAAGAGAGCGGTTGAACGGCGAGCGCTCGATAGATTTTGGCGACGGGCCAATCAACCGGTCGTCGATCTTCCGGACACGATAATTTTGAGGGACAAATACCGCTGCGCGGTCGGAAAGTGTTGGTTCCTCCCCGCTAATCAACGGGCTTTCCCGGAAAACGGCCTATTGATCGACACGTGTTTGCGTGGCATATAGCGGAACTTCGATTTGAGTTTGCTTTTCCGTCGCACTGATTGCCCCGCCAAAAATTCCACCAATCAATACGGCTAAACCGGGCAAATTTGACCCAGATCTTCTCATAACATTTACCGTAAATTACACGTTCGCCGCGCTATGACCTTTATTTAGTTGGCAGAAATGGATTGCCGATTGAACAGGGCAAAGTCTCTTTGTCTGACGTTAACGCGCGATTCGACGTCAGTGGGGCTTTGATTTCGGGGAATTTCGCGAGTATAGCCAAACGTGCGGGCAATGATCGGTTCATAACTTATACGTCCTTTGTGCGCTATGCGAGCGGATTTCACGGGAGGCAAGCCAGAGGTGCGCGTGGGTGAACGAGAAAATTGAGGGAGGTCAGGGAGAACGAGATCGACTGGAAAAGCCGGCCCAAGAGTTTTATTACACCGTTCCTACCCCTGCCCCCTTTTCTCTGAACCTTTTCCTATCGATGTCTATGCCTGACTTCACGCAACGCGCATCTATTATCTGTTACGTTAAATGGGACGTTACTGGGCGATATGCAAATCATCAGGAATTCGATAAATCGCTCCGGCGATGAAATTATAATTGTTCCGGCGTTAATCACCTAATTGAAATCCACGTAAAGTTATTGTAATACCGCTGGCCGCAGAGGGGAATACAATTGCGCGCGCAGTAAACTATTTTCCTGTCGGACAGATAAACTTCAGGATAGAATGCTAAATGAATTATAATGGAGTAGAGGCTTTGGAATTCCGGTGACGCGGGCCACGCGTCGGTAATCTTTGCTGCCGCCAAATGCATGCACCATAAACAAAAGTTAATCTCGCGTCGATTATGCCGATTACGCTTGATACAGTCAACAACGGCGGTGTAACCTGACAAACTGGGATTATGGCGATCACAGTGCCGACCGCAACAGGCGATTAGGTTTGCAAATTATAGACGGCCGGGCGGAATCGATTTCGTCCAGCGATTTACCGTAAGCGTAATTAAATAACACAATGCCGATGATTTATAACTCCGCCGGGGCCCTTCCTGATATCCGGATCCGGAAAGTCGCGGGGCGCTCCTGGCGGATCGGTGAAATAAATAAATAAAATATCGATGGGACGCGCCGGCGGGACAAACAAAACGCGGAAGCATCGAAACGCAGGGGAATGGCTGAACATGCGCGATCGCGCTCGTTCAATTTCGTTATTGCCCACGAGCCTACGTTAATTTTTCCATCTCGGACATTAATTATGCCATTTGATACGCGCTTATCGCGACTTTTTTCTCTTTCGACAGTTTCCTTCTTATGCAATGCTCGCTCGTCGGCAGTAAACGTTTGGGCGTTAGAAGGCCAGTGGAAAATTTCGGAACGACAAGGGTGTGTACGTCTGTGTGTGTGTGTGTCGAGAGTGGTTCGTACAGGATCTTCCTACGATGACCTGGCCCTTCTTGTGGGCCATCGACCCACGGATTCCGGAGCCACGCGAACACGAACGACGGATTTCAACGGCTACACGACCCGTGGCAATCGAGTTAACCGAGCAGGTAGCCAATGCACGCCAGGTATCTTTGCAACCGTTGAATTTTCTCTGCCAGGTCCTTCGCATTTTCCTTCTCCGAGAACCGTCTTCGATTCCCCCAATCCACAATTTCTTGATCAATGTCGATTTTCCGATCGATACTGCTCGATGCATCGCCCGTACCTTCGCCCTTTTCCCGAATTACAACAGTGGCGAGGGGGGGGGGGTGGAGGGCAATCGGAACGTAATCCCGGGTATCGCCGGGGATGGAATACCGTTTTGTAAAATGTTTTGCTAGTCGATTTGGCCGCGCTGTCTGCCGCGATGTTTCATCCTCCATTCGTGTTTTTCAATGAGTCAATGTAGACCCAGTTGGATCGTCGGACAGGTGGGCGACGCAGCTATCTCTTTATGCAAAAACCTTTCTCCGGCGCGTCGAGTCGATGTCGCCTGGTCGATGAAAGGTCGACGAGTCGGGATATTACGTTACAACGGCCCGTCACGGGCATTATTGGGTGTCGGCCAGGCACCGTTTTTACGTGAAACGCATTGGGAAGCGCTTGATTATCATGCAGGAGGCCGTGCGAGAGATAAACCGGCGGCCGGCGTGATAGCGCGTGCTACGTCGGCGATCGATGATCGAGCGATTCGTAGCCGTGTAAATCGCCGAGCCACTGGCCAATTAGCCAGCCGTGAGACGCGTTAATCACCCACGCGCGATCGGCCATCGTGTCTCCTTTTCCTCGCTCAGCCGGACATTTTTCGTCGCGAGAAATCGACCGTGTCTGCCGGCCCGTGCTCGAGCGTAATCGCTCCACGGAAAACCGGGACGAGTCGTCGTTAGTGGAAAAAATACGAGCCTCGTTATCGGCTTAATGGAAACTTCTGCGGCACGCTTTAACGGACCTTTCGCCGGCCAGACTATTTCCAGATCCGCCTGTGTGCATGCTCTCCGATATTTTCGGCACGCACGTCCATCGACTTTACAACGATTTACCATCGACCAGCAGTGGTGAATTACGCAAGGCGCGAGTGGACCTCGAGAAATGGTTTGCCAATTCTCGTTGAAACCGACAGCCGTAGGACACAGTCTGGTAAATCAAACGAAACGGCCATCTGGTCGACGAATCATCGACAAGAAACTGTACGAGCTCGGCGCGTATGTTTCATTAATGCACGCGATTCGTTTACACGTTTGAATAACTCGTTTCCGACGACGTACATAACCGAAGACAACTTTGTTATAATTCATTCCGATCCGGTTTTTGTAATGACTTCGCGTCGAATGCACAGATACGAAAATGAAATGGAGTTCCCTAGGATTCACGAAGGGTAGACGAAGCGGAGAAGTGGGAGGATGAGAGTCGGGGAAAAAATTTGCACAGCGCAATGGCCTCACGACCCTTTCAGGCGATACTCGAGACGGTATGTTCGCGTTTTCCCGTTAAACGCGTCGACCCGTGAGTGTCGATCGCGAGTGCGACAGAAAATCGACGTTTCTGGAATTTTGAGGAAGCCTTCGAGAAAAGCAGGAGAATCGTGAGTCCCTTGGCTTTGTACACAGGAATAATTTTCCTCTAAAGCCAACGGCGCGGCGCACGGCTTGTCACCGCGTCGATAACGAAATTCGTCGCAAGTTTCGCGATAATGCCCCGATAATTCGCCGGCCAGGGGAACGTTTAACTACGGAGTAACGTCGTTATTAAAGTTCGCGATGATGCCGAGCCGATCGTTCGATCCCCCAGGTCGCTATCGACGTAAGCACGAATAATTAGTGTCTTTTTGCGCGTCCACGGGTGGGTCGTCGTTATTTTACGAAGGATTCGCGGTAGTTTGAAGTCTCGAAGGGCTTAAGAAAACGATGCTTGGAATCGCGGGAGTTCCCGTACGCGGAGAAAGAGCACGGGGGCGGCTCTGTGTAACTGGAAAACAATAATACGGTGAATGGCGATATTCCAGAAGGAGGAAAAATAGGGAAGCCGACAATAAAGGCAGTGCCGTCGGATTCACATTTTTCCCGGCTAAAAGCGCCGTCTTAAGGTCTCTTTCCGTGTCTTCCTTTTCTTCGTTGCTCTACTCGTCTTGCCTGCAGCCTATTCAGCTCGTCTATCCTGTCCTTTACCGCCTCTTGGCCAGCAGCCTTATTCCCCGTCTCTCTTTCTCCGGCTTGTCTGCCGGTTCTTCCTTCTCTTCCCGTTGTCTCCCTTCGGAGCGCACCGCAGATGTGGAATTTTTACTGTATCCCCGCAGCGTTGGTCCTGACGAGGGTTCGGTATACGCCGTTGCATTAAAGCCGATCCGTATTTAAAGCCGAACTAACCAGAGGGAAATGTGCTTTTCCCTTCGCCCAATATTATAATTATTGTAGCGTAACGAGCTCGATGTCCTACTTAAATCGATGTTCCCCGCACGAGCAATTTCATAATAATGTCCTACTCCGAGCACGAGGTTCCCCTATACACGCCTATTTAACACCTTTCCTGCTCATCCACGTTCGGCCTTGGACGACGACTGTAACGCCGTTGCTTTGCACGGCGATTCCTAAACGCATTCCGCTCCTGTCGGACGCGAAGCAAAAAAAGAACGGACGATCGCGCGGCAATCGAAGGACCGCATTATAATTAGAAACTACTCAATTGCTTTACGTATTCTCATTATGCGTATGCATGAGGAATACCGTTGCTCATCATCGCGGAAATGTAATGCGTGAACGAGCGGTGACTAAGGTCGGATTATTCGTACTGTAAAAAAGGTGACTTGGGTGCGGAGCGAAAGAGTGGCAGGAGTTGCGTGCGAAACGCTCGCCTGACTTAATCAAAAGCAATGAAAAACTTGAAGGCGCACGTCTCGTCCCGACGGCGCGCTTGCATAATGAAGAATTTAATTACCGAGTCATGGGTCGCGAGATTCTCGCGACAAGGGCGATCATTTACGACCATGTAGGAGGATAAAGTCACGGTTTATCATGAAACGTTGTCAGCCAGTTCCACGGCGACACGAGCCCAAACATGTGAAGGTTCATTCTTTTTCCATCGCAGTGTAATCTCCAGGTGCAAAAGGGGGGATACTGGTAAGGTGATTACGCGAGGATTCAGGGCACTTCACCTGTTCATTGCGTCGCATTAAAACTCAGTTGTCATCGGGAAGTAGAAAAAGAGGAATTCAACTGGGCAATCGTGAGTGGACGCTTTTCCGAAGCAATTATCTGCCTTGGTTACTGCGCAAAGAACGTCAGGGAAATATTATTGCCGGTGGATTGGGCAAATAAAGTGATAGACGGTGAATGAATTACTGAAGGCTCGTCCCACGGAATCTTTCGCTCGAGAGTTGGAGAAACGAGTTATGGAGCTCTTTAAAATCCGCCGAGCACAGGATCGTGCAGTTCCTTTGGCGATAACTCGGCGAGGAAAGCCGACAGACGTTCGTCAAGTAATGCATCGGTTGCCTTCTACGTTCTGAACGACGGCGCGTGACATCATAAAATTAACATCGAACATCTACGAACAGTGGTCCCCGTCGTTACTCAGCCGACAGGAAGAAATTCCGAACCAACAAGTGTTACGACTTTAAACGCGCCGACACGCATCGAATGTAAATTCTGATGATATGTGGCTTAGTTGTGCATGCATATTCCACGTGTACACGTGTGCCTCGGCTTCGTTAATATTAAAAAGCATGCAACGATAGAACGCATCGTTCGTAGATAGACGATCGTGGTCGTTGGATGAATACTTAGCTTTTACATCCTGAGGATCGAACTTTTGGCAAAGCATGCATTACGTGCACTCGGAATAAAATTCACTCCTCTACGTTCGACAACAGCGGAGAGAAATTACAGTTTTCATGGAGTCAGCAAGACGTGCTTCTGTTTATATCCAGCCGGGCGCAGACGGTATTTATTCCGAGTCCTTTTGCAGGAGCGAACTTCTCGGCAGACACGTTTCGGAGTCATCATTGAATTTAGTCGAACGTGTTGTCGACTCACGCGAAAAGGAGGCAAGAACAGAGAAGAAATACTTGCTGTATTTACGTACCGCTCACGCACGGTTATTGTTCTACAAGAAATGCAAAAATACTCCGGCAACTCTGTAACGTCAAAAGCTATCGACGGTCGTCACTGTTTCGTTGAATATTTTTAGAAACGTTCCAACACAATGACCACATTGTCATGGCCATTTTCACGGAACTATTGTGCAACGGTACACACATGAAAAGAAATTGTTTTCGAACCGTAATATACACAGCGGAGCAGTGACTATTTCTGCTCCTTCTTCGTCGTTTCCTTTTGGGACAATCGAGTGAAAGGACCGAGCCTACCTGAGGTAAAAATTGAAGGAATCCTCGTAGCGCCTCGTGCTTGCCAAGCACTTGGACGGTGACTCCTCGTTTGGGAGAAGTCCTTCGGCTGGTTCCTGTTACGGCGCGACTTCACTGTCCGGCCATTGAGAAAGTCGAGGCACGACGGATTCACGGTCTTTTCCGCGTAGTACGCTTTCCTTCAATCACACTCGATCTCATTCACGAGATCTCACTGCGCCCCCTCGTCCTCCTCCTCCCCTTATATCGGACACGACGGGACCGCATAGGGTCATCTCTCCTACCGAATCTACGTATCACGTCGCGCGGTATCGGCGGTCCCCCTCTTGTCCCTTGGCGCGGATCGCCTTTCCCCCACTCTGCGGCAGTACGTCCGTCTCTGTCGGGCCGTAGGTCCAGGGGCACGCAGCAGGCAGGCACGCACGGACCGTCACGCACAGGCACGCACACACACGTTTCGCTCGTCTCCCAGCGCGTTTGGCCAATCACGAAAGAAAGAGAGGACACGCACCGCCGGCCGTCGCGCCGCCGAGATTTCGCGAGGAGCGCGTAAAACAGTGACCGAACGTCGTTTCACGATGACCGCCGATAGTTGGAAATCGACTGTCCGTGGGTTACGTCGGCTCTGCGCTCATCTCTTTGTCTTTGGAGGTTATGTTGGCGCATCTGGCGTCGCGAGGGCTCGTCGGTGAGGTTCGACGGATGATTCGGATGTCAGGCTCGCTCGTGTAGGCCGTGAGTTTGTGCCGAGACGAAGCGACGGGGCTGTCGGTAGGCCGTTCTGAAGAACGACGGGAGCACGAGAACCTCACGACGACAGGAAGTCCGGCGAAAAACTGCGAGTAAATCCAGCCATGCTGGCTGCGCGACCGGCGGCGTCAGACTGCCGCTAGAACGGAGCGGGGATAACTGAGTCGAGTGGCATCGCCCGGCGCCAGAGGGGCACCCCTCCCTTCCACTCCCCTCTCATCACTAGTCGTCCTTTCTCCGCGCCCCACCATCACTGCCACCTACACTCACTGACCTCTTCCCCTCTGTCCCTTCTCGCTACTCCCCTACATGTCAGTGTTTTTCTTTTATTAATATTTATTATGAATGACAGGTCGGACCGAATTAAAATTCGAGCCGATGTCATGTCCAAAAGGCATCTCGGAATAATTTTCAAATTTATTATAACCCCTGGTTCCTTTTACAGGACCGCATACCATGTGCCTTAGTCGTGCAGAATTATGAAACCAGTTTGGAGCAACGTAGGGGGATACTGCGGTTGCTTATGAACTTACATGCTCGATTTATCGGCTTTTCCTGAAATTGTATGGCTTTCCTTGTCTTGTTCGCTTGATCGATTTAGCTTATTCCCTCGGTCTGTGCGTGCTCTCTTACTATTTTATTCCCTTCTTCTCGCCCTTTCACCCGCTTCAAGCACGGCAGGGTTCCCCTCCGGTCGAGATCCCCCACCTGGTCGTCCGTCTGCTTCTCCTCCCACTGCACTGCCCCCTCCACGTTTCATGTAGCATCTCACCTCTTCTCGTCGCGTTCGATGCGTGTATTCATCCCCGTGTTAGGTGCAGCTGCACCGAAGCGAACGAGAGCGACGAGGATGCATTGCAACTGCACGTCAAAACAAAGTCGAACACAGGCCGTGTACCTTCTTCCTTTCGATGGGTGTTTTAATTCTCGGCAAAATTCGATGGTTATGGCATTAAGTTTTACGAGGGATTTTCCGGGCGGCTGGTGCAAGTGAAATCCACTTCCGAAGGTTCCCGGTTTCTATTTAAGGATGGAATGCGAATACCTCGGCGTACCGCGGCGAATACTTTGCCCGTGCAATTCCGCGATGCTCTCACGAAGAAAGGAGCAATGCGCTCTTGAAAACGCGTCGGGTTGGGGCGCTCGTGTATAGCCGGGCGAACTAATGAATTCCAGTGCGGTTATACAGCGAGTCGGGCCAGGGTCGTCGTCTGCATTTCGAGGTCTTATCGTTCGCTGGAAATCAGCCTGCTTGGCAGATGTTGGCCGAAACCTCTCGCTCTCGTTAACCCTCCCCGACGACCCTTACCACCCCTGTGGGCCGGCTGGTACACGTGAGATGCTAAGTGGAAGCTCAGGAGGAAACCTCGAGGTCCTTTCCACCGTCGACGTTTCGCGTGCCATTGTGGGAAAGGAGCTGGACGGGTCAGAAAGCAATCCTTACGAGGAGGAGGCCATTCTCCGGGGCTTCCTTCTGCCTCGGAGATGGCAAAGATTTTCATCGCGCTATCCCGATAATCCTGGACTTGCGCGAGCGGGGAAGTCCCCGCTGGTGAAACGAGCAGCAGTTTTCAGGGACATCGTCCTCGGCGGAATGCATTCGCGGGCTTTCCGCGGGGATAAAAATGTCTGAGCCGACGAGTCGGCACGACACACGTTGCGTTTCGGCCGGACGTTTATTCGCGTGGAATTTTCATAGGAACTCAGCGGCGTTTACCAATTTCCCCGTCATCCCGGCGCTTGGCGTATTTATTTAAAGCGCGGTTGGTCGTTGACGTTGAAATTCTCCTGTCTTTTTGCTCCTGGTCGAAGGCGAAGGCAAAGACGAGGGCTGAGAAAAGCTCAGCGCGGCTTTACGAGGGAAATTAAACGAACGCCCAGGCCGGTATTTATCACGTTTCTGTTTCCTCGCGTCGAGGAACTGCGTGTTCCGGTGCATTCGCGGGTCGTGATAAATACAAAGCCGCCTGCAATTTACGACTAACCATCGACCGTTTTATTAAACGCCCTTCGGCAACACAAAGCACAATTGGCCCATTTTTCCGTACGCGACGAAAGCATTCACTGAATATCCCTATGTTATTAATATCGTCGTTGAGTGTCCTTTTGTTCGAGAATTTCATCGGCAAACGTGAACCTTTCGTTTCCTCGGCAATCTCAACTTCCAATCTTCGTAGGAGGGAACTTGCAGCAAACACTTTCATTAAAATACCTCTCGTTTTTCTCGATTGAAGGCCACGAAAGATCTGTCGCTCTGTCGTATTCAAAACAGCTCCTTGACTGTCGTTCTTTCAGTGCCGTCATTCAAAGGCCGTCATCTAAGTCAGGATCAAGATAACTCTGGCTTTTGAAACCCGGAATGAAAGATGGCATTCTCCTGAAAGCATGTGAACCGTGTTTGTGTCTATTTTACAAGGCAGCAGCGAGAGATCGCTCGAGATACCAATGTGCGTGTATTTACTCGACACACGACTACATCATTTTTTAAGCCCTGTGATGAAGCCCTTACATGGAAAGGAATATCTTCGTCTTTACCTTCGCCAATTGAATTACGTACAAGATAACGTAATATTTTCTCAAGATCGTCGTGTGCCCTTTAGAGGTAGTTTTTCGTCGGCGTATGTCCCTGTTCGTCGTGCATGTGCAATTTCCGGGAATTCGAGAACGTGAAGGGACTATTACCGAGCCCATCGAATCGCGTGCATTGTTCGCGCGAGTTCCCGGCATCCTTTTGTCAAGCCTCGAGTCGCACTTCATCCCACTTTGTTTGCCTCTTTTCTTCGGCAGGACCGACGCCCCGCGGGCCTCGGGAGAGCGAAGAGCGTCCGCTCGGAGCGGAAACCGAAGGACAACAACACGCGAAAGCGTCGCTACGACGCCGCCATTTGCTCTCCTCAGTCCTCGTCTACCCCCTCTGTCTTTTTCCCCGCTGGAAGCCGTCCAGTGGAAATTCCTGGCTGAGCGGGGAAAAAAGGGCCATGCGGTGGTCGTGCCAACGACGACGGCGCATAAAGGAATCCCCCGATGAAACCGCTGAAATGCTAATTTCTCGGGAATATCAGCGCCGTGAGGATCTCGCTGCGCATGAGCCACGTAATGAAGAGGACCGTGCGTTCGTGTTCTCACGATTGCGTTGTACCGCGAATTTCCAAGACTTCCTGCGCCCGTATTAATTATCGGCCGGTTTGGTCCGACGAGGTAACGGAAAACCGCGGGTTGCGTTAATTATCGAGCACGCGGGTCAGACGGCGCGCGTGACGTTGCGCGTCGAAAGTCCGCTCGTAAATTCTAATTGGACACTCGATATCTATCGCTTTTGCGCACGGACCGAGGGTTGTTGAAGATTCCGCTTTCCGAGGTAGGAAGCCGCCGGTGGTGATGGTGTCGAGGGGGGAGAGGGGGGAGAGGGGTGAGAGGGGTGAGAGGGGGAGGGGTATCGCCGAGCCATAGACGCCTCGAAGAGGTGCTAATTAAATGGCCTCTTTAAAGAGCCGACAGAACCGAAGCGAGCGGACGGCTCTCGGCAGACGGACGACACTTTCCCGGTGTCGATCGATACCCGTGGCTCCTTTGACTCTCGCCGAGGAACGGCAGGTGGGTGCGAAAATCCAACGCCCTACGCGCACCAGTACCGATCCGATCGAGGCCTGCGAGCAAGTAATTTTCCCTGTTATGCATGGAAATAAAGAAATCAACGTCGATCCGGGGAGCAAGGCCATTCGCCCTCTAGCCAACTATCCGATAATCCGATAAAAGCTGCGGTTGGCAGATGCGCTGGCAATTATAGCGAGTATTTCCTTTTTTCGCAAAACTTTTCGCAGATACGTGTGCTCGAGTGGATCGATTAAGCGGGTTTAGCGGTGATTTCAGGAAGCTGTCTGGGTTATCGGATCTGTCGATGGAACCGTCGATGTGGCGATCGCTCGGCTAATTTACATTTCCCTTCAGCCGCGGTTTTGGTCGGCGTGCCAGCCAGCTGCGCTCAGTTCGGAGTGTTTGGCCCTGCGGAAAGCGAGCCATTCAAGTTCACAGGGAAGACGGATAAGCCGTGATTCTGGCCGCTGGGAACTGAAGACGAATTATGCCAGTCGGGCAGGGACTTAATTAGGACCCTCTGACGTGGTTACCTTCAATCGGCGCTCTCTCAACCGACGATAGTCCCAATCGATCGGCCAACTTCTCCACCACGAAAAATCACGCTCCCACGAGACCTGTACTTGGCACCCTGAATTTCCAAATAATAAAGCTTGCGGTCTTTTAATTTGTTCCTCGCTTCTATCTCCGTATCTGCGTAACCTTCGGCGAAATCGCTGGCGATATCGGTGCTGCTGGAGCGTAAATCAAAATGCAAAAGGGTCGGCGATAGTGGGGTACCGGGAGGGATGGCGGAGGGTTGCAGCAACGAAGGCTCCAAACAAAATCCATAAATATCCGCCTCGTCGCGCCCGTGGTGGTTTCCGTCAGAAGTTCCCCAAGTTCCGAAAGTAGTATTTCTGCGCGCCGACCGACCGCCTCTAGCCGGGCATAAATAATGCGAAGGGGTGCGATGGGGGAAGTCGGGGGGAAGGTCGTAGGTTGCCGCCAAGGCCGTGAATGACGGTGGAGAAAAAGCCTGGCCCTCGTAAACAGAACGAGCCGAAAGTCCTCGACGTTTTCGGCCTGACTTTACAATGGGATTTCCAAGGTCCATTAATAATCGCGCCCTGGGTGAGCGGGAACGGCCGCGAAATATGTCAATACCGTAGGAAGGTTTCGCGTTAATACGGTTCTTCGAGAATACCCGAAATTCCGACAACGATGACCAACAGACACACGGACGGTTCGTCGTTGATTTTTATCGCTATAAAATATTCCCGACCTCGGGTGCCACGGTAGTAACGTCCCTGACTCTTAGGCGACACCCAGGAGAGGCGCGAAAAAGGGAGAACGAACGCTCGGAGGGGGAGATATATATATATTATCGGTATCGCGGAACGCATCCTCCGGGCGGTCCCTTCTCGCGAAATTTGTACGGTATCGTGTCGGCCCGACAGGGGATAATCGAACGGGCGTACCCCATTGAAAACGATATTACCGTTCGCCGGATGATATAGAAGCGTACGTCGGAGGAGGAGCCAGAAGCGCTCGTTTTCCAGCGCCGTGGGAAATTAGGTCGACGGGGCTTTCCCCGTCATCGCCCGGAACGAAGACGACGGATATCGTCGACGTACGAACGGAAGGTTAGACGGCTCGCAGGACCTCCTCTCGGCGATTCCTTCCACGATTTCGAGGAATCGGGGCTGCGGAACCCCGTGGAAATTGGAATCGCACGGATCACGACGCGGTGATCCTGATGGTCTCTGATATCCAGTGGTCTCCATGCAAATAGAGAACGTATCGCAGTCAGGACTTGGAGTTCGTCGCATTCTTCGTCCATTTTGCGAGACACATTTATTTGTTCTCGCTGGATGCACCAAAGGAAATGCCATAAAAATCTGACTGATCGGTAAAACACGAAACTCGCGTAGGAAGTTGGAGTCGTTGGTTCTGTGAAATTTTTGCGGCTTTATCGGCGTACGTGGGTTTTCCGGGAACTCCGTCAAAGCGGATATTTGTCCTTACCGTGGAGGAAGCTGGCGTTAAATTCCGTTCATTTGACTGCGCACTCTTTCCTCCGTTTCCCAGTCGTGTACCTCATTCAGGGGATTTTCCTTCTCCCATTCAGTACCAGCCTCCCTATCCTCTTTCTCTCTCTCTCTCGCCAGTCGTAATGAGTTCCGCGCTTTGTGACTTTGACGCGGAGTCTTTTGTTCCGCGTAATAAAGGGACCGCCGCACTGTCGGCTTCAATTAGGTTCGGGCGAAAATCGCGAGCGAAAGCGTCGACCTCCCCCTTCCCCCGTTCCTTGTCGAAAACCCCATCGCCGGTCAGCACACGAATAGAAGTTTATCTTTGGCTTCACGCCCGAAGAACAAACCCCCGGGAAACTCGTAGTACGGAGGGATTAAGTTTGCCTCGTACAATGGGCGCTCACGGCGGATAGAGCGGAGAGAACCGGAAGTCTTGCGTACAATTCCAAGGTCCTGCCTTACAGCTCGAATTAAAAATAAACTCGCGGAAGCGATGATTGAGGAAATCAAATGGCTTTCCTCTTGTTCTTCAAATGAAGTTCATCGCTAACTTGGGCACGCTGTAATCCTGGATACATAAACTTTCATGCTCCTGATAATCCTTGTATCTCGAAACGGTGGGTAGTTGGGGTTAGAGGTACGTTTTACGGGACTTTCCTGACGAAGACAGATTCGTTGTCTCTGCAGTGGGTATAGTACATATACGTAATTCATCAGCGTAATTGAGCTCGCTCTGGTGGTAGGAGAGAGGAAAAGGGAAATGGTCGGTGGCTCTTAAGAGCTCGCGTCTCACGAGGCGCTCGCCATTTCGTAATGGCCCGTTAATTTCTGCTGGTAATTCGCCGGGCATGTCGCGAGCCACGAATCACTCTGTTTGTTAAAGCAAACCGCCGGGGACGGTCCTTCCGTTTTCTTCCAGGAGAATCAGCGGACGGAACGACTGATAATTACAACTGGCAAACGAATCCTAGGTAATCATTTATCCAGTGAAGTTAAGCTGACGTTTCTCTGACATTGCTGGGCCTAATTTCCTTAATTTACCAGCCGGCCCTGTACACAATTTCCTTGGACCGTTTATTTCGTCTTCCTTAACTCCGCTAGCTCTGTAATGGACTTTTCTTGTCGGGTTTCTTTCTTCCCTGTCTGGCGGTTCTTTCGCGGCGCGTTTCTTCCTCGCGGCCGACGACAGAACTTCATTCTTCCTGGCAACGACAACGGCCACACTGTCCGTCGACCGACAATGGGATCCACTGTGTTTCTCCCTTCCCGCCATTCAGCTCCGCGTTAAAGCGCACAATTTTTCAGTCCTTTCGCTATCTCTGCGATAAACAAAATCCTAGCTCAAAAGGTCCTCAACGGATTTTCTCTCAGCTTCGAGAAGTCAATACTTTGGCTACCTCGATCTACAAAGTGGACTCGTCGAAAATTCCTCGTTGTTGAAATTTCGGGCACTGGTCGTAAGACTTTGTGGTCCATTTGGAAAATGAACAGTGGCTAATTCGTGTGTGGCGAAACAACTGGGCTCGGTGCCCCGAGAGAAACGAGTTTCGGGCAAGTTAACCGGCCTGCCGGCGATGCAGCTGCGCTTCGACGTTCAGCCAGGTCGGATATCGGGGATTCCGTCGAGCCGTCGGACACTCGCGGATCCGACTGTCCGTTTTCACGGTGAGTAACGCTCTCCATTCCGAACACCCGTGGTTTACTTGGAACTGCCGGTGCGACTGTAATGCAGCCCCCGGGCCCCCCGGGCAAAGATAAACCTGCCTCGATGTTTCATCTCCTGCATCGGCCATCCCTCAGTCTATTTCTATAGACACTGCTAGGCGAGCCCCTGTTTGCTTTGCGTCGTTCACCGATGAGGCAACTTTCTAATCGTGCCGTTTAACCGGCCAATACCCAAGGCTTTATCCCAAAACAGTTTGGATTTGGGGAACCGTTCTGAGCACGTGTCTGACAACAGAGGATCCGTTTCTACTGAAAACCCCAAACCCCTGGTCGACGGTGTAAAGTCACTAAATTACCGAAACCCTGTCACGATCCTGACTAATTACATTGCTAATATTCCTCGGCTGTCTGTCGAGGAAAAAAACATTTTCGACGAGTCATAGACGCGGGTGGAAAAGTACGTTTTTCTGGGTTCACAGAAAATTTGTTGTGGACGTTATACGTGAGCCGGTGAAATGATTTTTCCAATGGCTGGAGCTTGCGATTGCCCGCTCGGATGGAAATTCATTTTTATAAACGCGCGTGTTGCGACGTCGGCTTTTATTTGTCTCTCGCGCTCGAAGTTTCCAGCGGGATCGGCGCTTCAGTCTAAATATCTAAATACCTGTCATATCCGGCAAACGTGGGACGTGCGTGTGTGCAGGCGGCCATGCAGATCGTTGCAATTTCGCTTGCGATCGAGCGATAAATCGTGCAGTCGCGTTACACCGACACAACGATCGCCGTTCAGCCTCGGTCGTTTTTTTTTTCTTTCCATTAACCAGGGTTCGTCGATGTCGATTGAGCGAACGCAAATACCCGTGCAAACACGCGAGTTCATTAAATTAATCCAATCGTCGAGCTAAATAATCCTATCCGTATATGCAGAGCGAAACTAACGCTGCTTTTAGCCGTTACTTTTTAGACGCCGTAAAAGGATCGTATGAAAAGCTGTTCATGTTATTTTTCGTCCACGGACATCCCCTTCTGTTTAACGAACCTTTAATCAACCAAACGAAATTCCTGGAATGCTGTGACGAATAGCCAAAGGGTTTGACAATTCGGTATCTCGATTAGAGCGATCGTGTCCAGTGGTTTACACAAAGTTCTGTAATATCTGGGAAAACGCTCGGTTCTTCCCTTTGAGAGTTTTCAGAGCAAACACTGCGAGTATACCCTGAACAAAGAAGGAACGAAGGAACCGAGGATTTTCCGTTTGGAATTTATGCACGGCCGAAGGATCGTTGTCAGATCCGTCTAAAATCAACGACCGTGCCGACCTTTAAAGGAAATTTCATATAAGGAGCGTGACGAGGCGTCTTCTATGTGCTCCGCGAACGATCGACTCGTCTCGAGATTTCGAAAGGCTCTCCAGTACACTTCCGGGGCAACGAACTCGAGGACCCTCCTGCGCTCCTCGACGGGGGAAATCGATACCTCGATAGATTCGACGATCTTTCCAAGGAAGAGAATCGCATCGGCCGACAGGGACGGAAAGATCCCGACGAACGGTTCGTCCAAGAATTCTCGAGCGAGCAAAAGGGCTGGGAAGGGGAGCGAAGGAAAAGGTAGGGCCGCGGAGCAACGAAGGAAAAGATGTGACCGGTAGGATTCGTCCCTGGAGAAAGAGAGAAGGGGCGGAGGGGGGGGGGAGGGGGGGTGAAGAATTTTCGTCAGGCACGTTCGACGACGAAGCTGCGAGACGAAGGATTGACTTCCGCGGCAGGTCTTCGGGGTTTGCGTCAATACGAAGCAAAAGAAGAATCAACGGGGATAGAGAGGAATAAGCTTGACGCAGGTAAAACCCTGAGAAACATAAATTGACGCATTCCCTGACACTTCTACGGTGGATAGTTCGATGCTGCGTGCGTCAGACGAGGGATGATCGATCGGCAGGAAGTTCCTCGTGCGTCTATACCCGTGTCCTTGATCCGTCAGGATAGGAAGTTGTACTACGGATTGATCTAAGGGCCGAGGTGGGCCACGGGGGAGGGGGGGGGGGGTGGGTGGCATGCAACTGCAACGGCCAATTCACTCTCAGCTCGTGGGTCAAAGAAGCCCCTCATGATGCGTTATATCCGCCGATTGCCCCGCTTTCCGACCGGAAGTTCACGTCAGAGACTATCAAACGCGGGTATAATCTATTTCGACCGAGGCCCAATTCTCACGAGAGCTAGAATCGATGAAAAATAAAACATGTTATTAATTCGAACCTATCACCGGTAAATTCTCGTGAAATACTGGAAGGTGAGAAGAGAAGAATTTTCGGAAGAATAATCGTTCGGCTTTGGTTACGACAGGAGGAAGGACAGAGTAGCGGAGGGGGGGGGGAGGGGAGGAAGTGCGTCAGGGAGCTGAAAGCATCGACAGATGTGTCGACGGAAAAGCGCGAAAGACAGGGACGAAGGGGAGGGTAGATGCAGCGCCTCAATGCATGTATCGCGCTTTTCCATAAACAAGCACGTGGGCGACATCGATACGTGCTTAGCCACTGAACGACGGATGTGAGAGAAGTAGTCGCGAAGGCTTGGGGGAGGGGAGGAGGTGAAGAGGGGCCGACGTAGGCGGCTAGGAGCCGATTGAAAAGAACGGCGTTTTGCCGATATGAAAGTGGTCGAAGGGACCGATTGAAGCTCTAGCCGACGTTGTGTCTATGTTTAACAGTTTCGCTCAGCCGTACGGTTGCCAGCAATGACGGCGACGTCGTCTCGGTGCATCTGGGAAGTCTTAGGAATGACGACAACCGATCGGCTTAGTAAAGTCGCCCTTAACCACTGGAACAACGGGAAATCCGACGAGACTGCTCGATGGTCAGTGAAACCCCAGAAAGTGTGGGATCATGGAAATTGTTGCGGGCAATGCTTGAAAAATATTACAATGCACTGTGGCGTTGGGGCTTGGAATGCGGACAGAAAGCCACGATTTAGGGGTTGCGATGCTAAAAAATAACGATATGGTTCGTGACCTGTGTAACACCTTAACGAAGGTGTAACGAACGACAGGAGTGTACCACGCGAATGGCGATCGTCGACACCTGCTAACCCGATCGTCCGTTCCCGTTCTCCAGCCGGAAGCATTTTTGCCCGTCCGACAAAGAGAACACGTGAAATTTCCATCTCTCGCCGGCGGTGTTAGCCTCCTCTACTTTCCACGCAGGTGTAAAAATCGTCGGAGCGTTATTTCCCAAGGACGGAAAAAGCGAGTTACTCTTTTTTTTTTTCCCCTGCCTCCCCTACCCTCGACAAATCCCATGGCCGTCGCGTCAACAACTGCGAAATTATTCTTGCCGATGCGTAAGCCCCTGCCTTTCGTTTCATTGCTTTTCCATTCGTCCGATTGGCGAGCGCGCGCTTTGAGAGATATTTCGATAAGACACGGGGGGCTTTCCCCGATTTCTAAGGAAGCTCGTTTATCGCCCGACGAATCCTTGTTTATCGAGTCTCATTCCGCCGGTAGTCGGAGTCGGCCGATCGCCATAAAACGGCGGCGGCTTCGACGGTTCTCCGGCAAATAAACAACGTTTCACGGGGTGGAGTTTCGCGTATTTCCTGCGCCGACCCCCTCCCCACGTGCTTTGCCCTACCCGCTAAATATATTCTTTGAAACGTACAATCCAATCGTGTTTAGCACGGCCCGCCCACGTAACACTGTAGAATAGTATCGTAAGTATAATCTTCTTTTGTAAAACTGATCTGCAGGTATTTGAAACCGACACCATTGAAGGAAAGATCGCAGGCCTTTCGGTGGTTAGTGTTGTGCAAAGCGGGGCAGTTTTATCGTCCTGCGGAAGCCAGCGGAAGACAGGATATACTGCTCTCCCCGCGGGACGGACAGCCAAACGCGTTTCCCCTGGTGAAACCAAGAGGCGGTTGTGTGTCGCGCTATCAGAAATACATGCGAGTTACCGGGGAGGGGTGGAGGAGGGGACGGAGAAAGGGTGGTTCGACGAGAAGAAGAGACGGGTAAGCCGAGGTCGGTGGGATTCTGTTTGTACGCCGAGGACGAAATGGTACTCTGAAATCGATGAAAGTGACGCGAACTGCTCGTACGTGCCCGGGAGAACATCCCTTATAAAGTGGGATTTATCTTCCCTCCGGAAGTCTCTTTATGATGGATTCACGTGACTTTGATTCCGAACGGTAGCCACGGCAAACAGAATTTGCCAGGACTGTTTGTCCTTCCATCGTTTCAACGGATAAAGTGCTGTCGTTTGTGCTTAACCGATCGTTTCGAAGTAACTCGCGTAACCCCTGGAAAAACGAACCACGCAACGATGAAAACACAAAAGCAATGTATTGTAATTACTTTCTATGAGGATTCTGCGAAATCCTATGTCGCTAAATTCCTGCTCTTCGAAACGAAGCTCAAGTTTTTCGCGATGCACTGAGCTTCATGTTTTTTAACAAAATGTCCCACTCTTTGTATCTGGGTTGTTTAAATTCGCGGAACGGAGTTTCCTCGCGCGAAGGCAGAGAGGAACGATCGGTCCCGTCCATTTGCCTGCTGGCCTATGTCTTCCGGCCGTTCTCCTCGCGAAAGACGCTCTCTTCCGGCGGAGGGGCGGAGCGGGGTGGTGCGGGGGTAGCATCGAGACAAAAGTGCGAAAACGTTTCCAACGGCGACGAATGCATTCGGCCGGCTTTCCACGGCGCGGTCCCGCAGGGCTCCAACTTTTGTGGCGTATCGCGAGCGAGCCGATAAAGAGGAATGGAATAGACGTCGCGACGTGGCCCAATGCAACGCCGGAGGGACGGGGGGGCGAGGAGGAGGAGTCGGCCGTCTGAAAACTCTATTTTATGGTAAATAGAACTTGCCCCCCTTCCCCCCTGTCTCGTCCTTCCCGTCTGGCGCCTCTTGAGCCGCCTAGCGGGTTTTCGAGGGATTGAAATACGAGCGAGGAAGAAGCGAATTCGACGGGCCTCCGGTGAAAGGCCGGAAAAAGGACGGCAAAAAGCAGGAAATCAAGGCGCGCCGGTGAAATACTGCCGAGAACTTGGCAAAAAGGAAGGACGAATAGATTTTTACTTTTCTCCTCGCACGATAGACCTGGATCTGGGGCGTTAATAATTCCGTATTTTTCGCCGGAATCGAGCGTATCATCGTCGGTCCTTACGTATTACGACTGTTGGTGTTTGTACAAGTGTTAACGGCCGGGAACGGATGGAAAATTCGCGGACGCGGGAAAACTTGGCGACGTTAATTATTGCCGGTGCGCTCCGCAGTTCCCCGTTTCAGCTTTATTCGAGCGAGTGTTGCAGCTCAGCGATCAACTCGGCTTTCATGGGAATAGTTTTAAGTAATGAAGTTGTCGCTGCTAACGTCCAGCTTGGACTTTTTTTCCCTGCGGCCACCGCAGTTACTGCCTTATTATCGCGAATGCCCATTCACCACTGTTAAAGCTGCTTGGAACGAAGTAATTAATTCGCGAAAAAGGTTTCGCCACGACGTTCCGGTGCTTTTGGGAATGCATCGACATTTTTTGCAAATGGTTGTCGAAATGACCGGGGACAAATGCGCGACGGAAGCGTCGCTCATCGCTAATAACTTTGCCGTGGGAAGCGATTGGACGGCACGTCAGCTGTACTACACTGATGGAGGAGGAGCGGCGAAAAAATGGCGGGAAATTGCCAGAACAAAATTCGCTTACAGTAAAGGTCCAATTACGTCGGGGAATAACGATAACGATTATGATGGTAACGGTGCCTTCTGGCAGTTATGGAAGTTACGGCAAGTCGAGGTCGTCGACAACCCTTGCACGGCGCGAACGCACCCCCCTCCCCCTGCCCCCTTCGAGGCGGGGAATTTCGCGAGGGTAAATCCCCGTGCCGTCTGGCGAATTAATTCCCCTTGCCGTTGGCCAAGGACGTGTCGACCGCGGGGAAATGGGAAGTCAACGGCACGCGGCAATTCTCCCCGTCGGATTGACAAGCCATCGGTACCTCTCGCCCAATATTCCGCCATTGAATCGTGCCACTGCTGGATAGGAAATTTCCCTGTACCTGGAAGGGTGGTAGAAATTCCTTGTCCTCGTCCTCGTCGTCGACTCTTAACGATCCCCTTTCCCCCTCCCCTTCTTTCCCGCGCGTGCTTGCCGGATACGTTAACTGGCATTACCGTCGCGCTGACGAGCGTCGTGCCGCATTTAAGGATTAAAGTCTGGCCTTACGAGCGGCACTCTCCGAGTCGTCGACGACGTAACTCCCACGCGTCTCTCCGAGGGTCTGCAGCGCGTGCAGTTCCGAGAGCAGATGTTCGTAATTGCCGACGTACCGTCGTCTCCGCTCGTCTATTTTCACCAGCGACAGGTCTTCTGGATTCTTTCGGCAAGAATCTACTTTATCTACGCTTTCCTCGGGAGAACTTGATCGCTCAACAATTTTTCTACGATTGAACGGGACGTTTTTGTAATTCTATATTCCTTGGTTCTCAGCAGAGGAGGGAAGGGGAGTACCTTTAAGGGGAAGAACCCGGACCGGACGTCGGGTAAAGCGCCAGGAGAAACGCCGTTAATTTCTAAGTCGGCCGAGGCAGACGCGGAGATTTACGTTACTTTTCCCGGCGAGGCTTTTAGCGTCACGGTTCTCTCGGCTCTTCCCCTTCGTCTTCCAAGACCCATCCCCCTCCCCGCCAGCCACTCGACATCCTCGGCAACCCTTTCCGCGCCCCTCGGACCAACTGTTTCCACCCCCTCATCCCCGCAGTACCCTGTCCCGCGAATTATAAATGTTTATACGACCGGCGAGGTTATAACCTGCAGCCGGTAACCGGATAACGAGGAAATTATGCGTCGCTACGGCTTTTCGAGATTTCCCTACAACTCGAAAAATACGGTGCTCCTTACGCACGTCGTTCGAGGGATACGTGAAAATTTTTTAAAAAAACTTCGGCACAAGATCCGATGGGTTGTACGGATCCTTAGAAAAATTGACACGAGTCTTAAGAGAAGGAAATTTGCGGAGAACAGGTCGGGAGACGACGGGGCAGTTGGAGGGAAAGATTCTAGAGAGGCAGGGGGAAACGGGGGGGGGGGAACGTCTTCTCGACACGAGATAGACGCACAGAGAAGTCGGTCCTAAAATTTACTCGCGCTTCTGTCGGAGTTTACACAGGATCCGGCGCGGAGTGAGCTCCCGCAACCTCGAAGACGTCCCAGGGATGAGAGCCTTCGCTGGGAGATCGAAGGAGAAAGTAGGAGAAGGAGGGGAGGGGTGGAGAAAGGGGAAGAGCAAAAGACGACGAGGGAAGTAGCTTTGACTAAGAACGACCGGGAGAAAAGTCCTATCAGCCCGGTCTCATACTTTTTAAGCCATCTCCCTTTCTAATTCGCTCTGCCTGTCGGGCTCCTCGAACTTTTCGGTGTACGCTCAAAAATTCCATTTACTTGATAACGAGAGCCCGCTGAGCGATCCCTCGTTACAATATTTTACGGAATTCTAAAGTTGCTTCTACGGCGATACGTTTGTGTTGCAGGTAAGCATACGGAATCGCTAACTGGACTTCCGGAGAATTATTAACGACGAAATGCTCGCGGCGGCCGAATTTCTGATAGAGATTACCTCGGCCGTACGCGCGACACATAATTATTAATAGACTCGCGTGCGCGGGAAACTTTTTAAGCGAGAAACTTGCGTTTCGGACGAGCACCCCGACGATTCGGAATGGCTGATTGCACGCGCACCACGGGACGAGTCTGCTGGCGTTTTTGCGCATCCAACTTTCATTGTGCTCGCCCTACATCCGGTCTGATGTATAGCCTTGATAGTGACCGCTGATAACGTGCTCGAACGTCGCGCAGTTCAGTCGAGTTCGGACTTTTTTCACTGCGCAAAATCCAATCGTCAAAGCGACGTTCTCCTCTCTGCTAAGTTCGTAAATACTCCGCAGGATATATAGAGTCGTCTGACCAGTGTGGAATTTCCCGAGGATTCGGTCAGGAGAAACTTACCGAAATCGGGTCTTGAATTATTATTTAATTTTCCCCTTGCTGTCGGCGATTATTCTTCATAGCCCCGTTCGCTGTGTGTTGCGCAAGTCCTGTTATTAATGAGATTTCATTGGGCCCTATTAAGCCTGCTGTAAAATGAACTCAAGACAAACGGGTTGCTGCTTAGCGCCACGCTCCACGGCAAGGTCATTAATTAAACTGTTTCCGGCGCGAAGTGTGTAATCGACTGGTTTTAATAGGTTGACAAAACCGTCGGATTAAATGTCTACCACGCTTACTGGCTTCGTCGTGCTCCAATTACCCATTATCCTTCCCCTTCCTTGAAACGAACACATGTTCTTCTATCAATTTCCCACCACCTTTTTCCATTAATTCGACGCCTGGTTCGCCGCAAGGCGATATCGAACTCCCCGTTTTTTTACCCAAATCAAGAATCGGTCCGGTGATTTATGCCCTTCACATTTCCACGTCAACATTTCCATAAGACTCCCCCTCGATTCTGCATACTCGTGAAAGAAAGTAATGCACCGACATTACGTCAGGTGCAGGCCGACGAGAACCGGAGGATGACAGCGGAGGGAATGTTCGATAGAGAGGGGGAGGGGGTGGATCGGAAGGTCGGACCTCCTTGTAAGGGGAAAGCGAGGGACGGGGGAATAAGAAAGCCACAAGCTTGGAAAGTGCGGGGCTCTTGACCTCAAAGAACTTCGACGAATGAATATTTATCTGCAGGCTTGCGGTGAACTAGGGGTGACGAATTAACATGAAGAACGACATGTGCAGGGGTGAACCTCCCTTTTCTCCCTTCCCCATGTGTTTCCGCGTGTCTTTTGCCGAAGGGGGGAACGGGGAGATTAGTGTTAGCGCGCCTAAAATTGTTCGTTACTGTCCGCGCGGGACCGAGGGTCGGGCACTAACGAACAATTTTAATTACAATATTTCAAGAGGGTCGACGCGCCGCTGTCGCAGGGGTGGTGAGGCGAGGGGGACGAAGAAACGCGACCTCGAAACTTGAACCATTACCAGCGGCACTGGCTGGAGGGTCGGTTGGCTAGGTACGCCGCTCGTACGGTCCAACCCCCCCCTTACCACCCCTCAGCGTTCTCCCTAACTGCCCTACAATCTCTCTCTCTCTCCCTCTCTCTCTCTCTGACTGTCCGGCCGGCGAAAGTTTTCCGCCAAGTTGCGGGAGCGCGTCTCGGCGGACGTGATTCGCGTGGCAACGTCCTGGAAAGCAGATCTTGGCGATTCTCTTCCGGTCTTGCCGGTGCAGAATCCAGCACAGGAAACGGCAAAACTGCCGGCTTGCTTTGGAGTCGCCAGAAAGTTGCCGGATCGTCGCTGAAATCGACGAGCACCACCCTCTCCTCTCCTTCGCCGAGCTAAAGAACAATTTGCATTAACAACCATACGCGCGGCGAAACTTGCCAGAAGTAGAATGAGCCAACGAAAATCCTCCGCGGACAATGATCGTTCGAGAGCGAGGCACGGCAACGGGAGAGGTGGGGGGGGGGGGAGGATTGAGAACAGAAGGGAAGCGGAATGTGTTTCATTGTCGTTCCCCGGGAAGGGCGGTTACCTGCGGGAAGCGGGAACCACGGTAAAGCGAAATTTCCTGGCGCTGTGGGCCAACGGATGGACGAGCATCCAGGAAAATCGCTCTCACGCGTTTACGTTTGAGAATTCGCGGAAGCCACGAAGGGAAGCGACAACGAGAAGCAGTCGAGGCCAAACCGGAAGGCCAAAACCGCGAGAATCTCCGCGATTTTACGCATCTCTACCGATACACCTCCCTTCCACCGGGTCGGAGGTCTATTACACATGCATAGTTGCTTAAATTTGCCGCTGATAAACATCGTTTCGTCCTTGGGACAGATTGCATTCCCCGGTTGCGTGGGCGACCGGCGAGGTAGCTTTTAATATCCCAGTCGAGAGGGTCGACATGGATTTTCCTAGGCCGCGAAAACCGTGTGGGCATAGTTAAGGCTCCCTGCCGATCGCATAGTTAACGATCCGACGGCATACGTCGTGAACCTTAGCCCGCGGCTGTCCTATCTTGGGCGCGGTATGCGCGGGGAGGAGGGGGGGGGGGATTGTCGCCAGTCGCGAGGCTCGGTATTCCTCGTTAATCCAACGCCCGAGCGCGCGGGACCTAGCCTCGGATTTTCCACATTTCCCGGGTAGCGCTGTTCATTTTCCCGGGGGGCGTTTACGGGCAGAGGGACGGTAGAAGAAGATTGCCGTGCATGTTGATTTACTCCGTGAATACCGGAGGGGGAGGGGAGGGTTGGTGGTTCTCGGTTTTAATTTCTTCTGTGATCACCCTTCACCACTGTTTTTCATGGTCTTCCTTTAAAGCCGGGACGAGGAGATATTTCCAGCGACAATCTCGTCCGTCGACCGACCAAGGTCCTCCAGTTTTCTGCTCCGTTCTTTGCCGGAGTGCGCGCGCGAGCGGAGGGGTGGGGGGAGGGACTCTTGGCAAGTTTTCTAATTAGTATGGTGCCCGGAGGTAAGCGAAGTCGAGTCCTGTCGCCCCTCCCCCGATGGTTTAAAGGGGAGAAGCAGGGCTTTTGAGTCGGGGCTAAAACTTTCCTGTCCTACCTCCTCGTCCCCCGTGTTCGCCTTTCGACTCTTCTTCCCCCCTCCTTCGACCTTTTCCTCACACCCGCAAAGTCGTCCATCGGTTCCCCCGTCCTCACCCTCGTCCCATGTTCCCTTTGTTATTCGTTCTCGCGAGAATTCGACGCCGTGTCAGACGTTCCCCGCGTTGCCGAAATTCGTGCTCAGTGGATTATTCGAGGGTGGCGTGGGGTTCGTGCATGCAATCAAAGTCAACAGGTCTTCCCTCGACTCTAGGCGCGAAATAAATGGAACGTGCCTGGCCGACCTAACGCTCAAGAAATCAGGGGGGAGTGGTGAAACTGACGTCAATTCACCACGAATGTCTTATTTCGTCCCCGCAATCGAACCTTAAACTCCATCTATTCCCATCCCCCACTCCTTTCCACTTTTCAAAAGATATTTCCACTTTGGGATCATACAGAAGGCATTACACTTTCAGATGGACCCTCAAAAGGTGGCCGTTTTTTTCCCGTGGGAAAGGGACTTGTGAGTCGCGGGAAAAGTGTGCAAATGAGAGCGTCGAGAGCAAACGGGCAGTTCTCTTTGACGGTCTTCCACTCGGTAGGTTTGTATAACGAGGCCAAGCCGAACGGACGATGACTGAACGCAGGGGTGGCGGCAAAGAGGTGGCCCAACGAACAGGTCGTTCGAGGCGGACCGATTCGATCGTAAATCGATTATCGTCCAACGTTCCATCAATTTCTAATTGACGCGGTCATAAATTTTACTTGCCCGACCCACCGACTTCTCTTCGCTACACATACACCGACCTATGTATGTCTCTGTATAGCGTCGACTGTGTTCCACGTCGGAGCATGGCAGGTCTCCCAGAATTTTCCTACCCCCATTAAACCGTCGTTTGGCCGCTTTGTCGTTCGCTTTATTATTGGCGCAGGAATTAATACCGGGTATTGACTTGAACCGATTACTTTCGGGAGGTGGAAATGGAGGTCCAATGAGGAAAATAGGAGGAACAGTTTGTCCCTTTTCCGGAGAATTTTCGCCTTGCTCAGTGATTTCGCAACATTCTTCGAGCACCTGTAATACGCACGCGAAATACGTTCGTATTATTATGGCAGTTGCACCTCCCGGAAGCCCATTGTGTATTCCGCGCGCACCGTGTGCGATCCGGAAATAATATCTATCGAGCGAGCATTACAGGAGGGACAGCCAGAGAACACAGCGGAGAGAGAGAAAGATAAACTCGCTGGACGAACACCAGGGGAGTGACGAAGAAGAAGAAGAAGAAGAAGAGGGAGAGAGTGCAGTGGACTCCATAGGTGTGTGCAAATGAGTAGAAGATAAAAGGAAAGGAGGAGAATAGGCAATGGTAGTTTACGTGCGAGTGTGATATAGTGATGGTAAGCAAAAAGGTGAAGGAGAAAGACAGACGTGAGTAGCGGTAATGCACAGTAAAAGTGCATCGTCGGTGCATATCGCGTGAGAACGGCTCTGCCATGGATCCGATCGAACGTCGATCGCGCCGCGACGCTCACGTTTATCCGACTGATTCGATATTTCGCGCTAGGGCGAATCCAGGGTGATGCACAGCCACAGAAGATATAAGGATCGCGGGAACGTACAGTTCATAGCCGCGTGTGTGTGTCACGAGGGAAAGCAAAATGGAAGAGTACGACCCGTAGTCTACGGGATCCCGCACTGTCATTATTTACTCGTGGAAATATGAAACAGCTAGGCCGGGTGGTTTATTCGAAATTTTATTGCCCCACTCGTAATTTTAATGCGGTTAATTACGAAGCTAAACGCCCGAGTGAATTACCCACGAGGGCTTTTCTTTGCGGTCGAAGAAACCGACTTATTTCCCGGAGTTTCTCTTTATTGCGTCGAGCGAATTCGTTTTATAATTCAGAGCGCTGAAAGTGAGTTAGGGCGGGCCGGCTGAATGTGTTCGTCAAATCGAAAATCGTCGGAGGAACGGGCCTGCGATTTATCGCGTCAACCGGAAACGCGGAAATCGAGGCGAGCCACCCCCATCGCGCGGGCCGACGTTATCGCGCGGGCTTTCATTCCCGCAGCGACGAAATTGTTTTATTCGCCATTCTACGGCTTTTCCTGGCCGCTTTGAAAACTCTCGGCGATCGTGAAAATACGATCCTCGTTCGGAGGCTCCCCAATAATATGGATATTGCTACTGGGGGTCGCTTTGTTTGTCACGAGTAATCTGTCAAATTGAAGCCCGCATTTCGCCTCGATGGGCGGTCTCACCGCACGGGGAAGGGGTAGGGTGGACCGTAACGAGATATTCCTCGTGAATCGCGGGGAGCAAAAGGATTGGAATTCCAGGACGGGTTATTCCTTCGTTGCCGGACTTGTTCGCGTCGATGAAACGACTTTTAACATTGCCGGGGATCGATATTTCGTATCCCCGGGTCCACGGGAGTGTAGAAATCTCTTTGAAGCTGTCGGCCCACTGTCTACCCGACTTGGGAATTCCGCGGAGAAGAGCGACGAACCGCCACTCGGTCTTACAGTTATTCCTTTTTTTTTCCCTTCGCCCCCGAACCGGTGAACTTTCCTCTTAGCGGATCGGCCGCAAGATGAAAGTCTTCCCGGGAAGTCGCTTCCCCATCGTGTAGAAACGAAGAAAGCCAACGGGGTGGGGCGAACGAGGGGGACAGCATGGGGGGAGGAGGTAGAGAAAGGGGGGAAAGAGTCGAAAGTTCGAGACGGGAGTAAATGGCGCTTCGCGTCGACTTCTACTCTTCATTTAGCCCGTACATAAATCTTCCATTTACATTCCGGCCCGGGGATCCGTATTTGTTCGCATCTCCCGGGCACCTCGCTTTTAATTGCCTTCAAAGGCACCCGATGGAAATGATTTTTTCAACGATTTACGCTCCTCCCGGCAACGTTCTGCCAATTTCAATTAAAACGTCCATCGATTCGCCGAAGGACCGTTGTAAAATACGATGGCCGCTGTTACGAAGAAACATCCCTTTCCGCGTTCTGCGCCGGGCGCGTTCCATAAATTGCCCGTTTTTTCTCCCATGGGTTTGGCGAGACGTCGAAGCTTTTCTCCGGGTCTGCGCTTTTCTTTATGTTCTACAAAGCCACAGTAGCAATCCAGGGAAGAAGGTCGGCCCGTTTCCAAGGAAATTGCAATAACTTGCCGAGGGTTTCGGGGAACCGCGACGCAGCCGCCGACGGTCCATTTGAAAGTCAAACAAAAGCTTCAGAGCCGAAAAAAAGCACGGAAGACGGGGAAATACGTAGAAAGGAGAAAACCAGGCCAGGAGTGCCGTTCGGACATGTTTTCTCTCGGCCCTTGCTCGACTTCTTTCCCTCTTGCCTCTTCCCAATGTTCTACGACTAGCAACCTCTTAGCCCCCCCTCTCCTCCATTCTCCCCCTCCTTCACCCAGCCAGACGGAGATTCAACAACGGCAGGTTGATGAATTCCCCGACTCTCCTTTCGTCGTTTACCATTCCAGATGTGGGGATACATCGAGCCGTGTTTTCCGCTACTTTTCCCTTTCCGGAGGAAATCAGAGCTTACAGGGACAACCGATGTTCTCCGCGGAACGTTAGGAAAATTCAGTGAAATACTATTAAGTACGTACGATGCGGGACATGTAAATAAATGGAAATGAAGATCTGCATAGTCGTCGTAGAAAATCGGATTCCCTCACGGTCCGTACTTTTCTCTGGAACTTATTTCTTGTCGCGGTAGTTCGGGGCAAGTTTAATGACCGGAATTTCGATCCCCGTCGGTTCGTTACATTAATACCCGGGGCTCGCCGGTTCGTTATAGAAGTTGGCATTTGAGTCGCGTTAAAGCCCTGCAGAAGACGATCGACGGACGAGGGAAATCCCCGACGGTTTCCCCATTAATCGCGGCGTCGTTAATTCAGCATGGCTCATGTGATATCGCCTTCCCCGTTGACTTTCTAGGACTTCCCTCGTACGTTCGCGGTGATATCGCGTGTACCAAAGGTCGTCCGGGGGAAACGCGATACTTTCGAAAGCACCGAACAACGGAACCCCAGCTATGCGATTTCCCGGTCGACGAGCTGGCTCGCTAATGCCTTGAGGCTTGCGGGAGGGACTCCGCACCGACTGCCTATATATTCTTCCTGCCGTCGGTCACGTTTCGGAAATGGCTCCGACGTGTGGCATTTGTATTGCGCTATTTCAGCGCGAACAGCGCTCGTCGAATAATTGACACTGACAAGTGCGCAGGTGGGACGTGCTCGGAAATCCATTGATCATACTTATCAGGATTCGTAGATTGCAAATCGGTCTGGAGTTTACTCATCCTCGGGCCGGTAATCGCGATACGCCGCTATCGGGGAATCCTGTCAGCGACTTAGAGCCGTGAGTTTATAACACGAAATTCTCCTCTCCATTTGGCAACGATTGGCAGCTCGAGGGCGGAACTGGCTAAAGCCCTGCGCTTGCGGCCGAAAACGCGAGAAACGCAGACATCGCACGGAATCGAGCGGAGATGGCGAGTTCGGGATTATCACGGCGGTTAACCGAAAGAATTTAGCCACGAGCGGACCGCCGGCACTCGGATTCGAGCCGCGTCGCTTGGCACCCTCGGCGAATCGCTTCCATTTCCGGGGAGCCAATGTTCGAGGGCAATAGCCATTTCCCCTACGTTCCTCGCAATATCAAAAATCCCGACCCTACAATTTTTTACACGGCTCCCCGACGACCGGATCAATTTCCGCCGGTTTTCCATACAACAATTCCGTCATCCGCTATCCTTTGATTTATTCGTTATTAACAAAACAACGATCAGAGCCACCAATTTAATGAGACTTCGAGTAATATTTTTAATCGCACGTAAATTACGATCTTTCCTCCAACTTTTCCTGTCCTGCCGATAGCAAATTCGCTTTGATCTATCGCGCTATTTTCGGTCCGTTCGTCTCTAGTCGCTGGTAAAAAACATGCCGGGGGATGGGAGTAGCCCGTCTCTGCTGGAGAATGCTGGGAAATTCGCGAGAGAAAGGCGTACACGTCGGCAGGGTTCTCTCCTTTCCGCGCACGTACGGATCCACTCGGTTCCGCGTCGTCGGTGCGATATATCGCCTCGATTCGACGTCGACGTCGGTGACCCGGAATTTACATTTCCCGGGAAAACGCTGGAGGAAGTTCCGCCGACTGGCTCGACGATTCGCACGGAGGAATAGGCGTCGATTTATTAATTCGCCGCCTCGTAATGGCGCGGTCAAGTTGTACGCCGTGGGATTCGACCGAAAAGCTATGCCCGCGGCGAACGCGGGAAACCGCTAAAACGTGCGTTGGCTCGTAGCCGAAAATGCCTATCCATTATAATCTTTTTTATTTCGTAATTAAATTTCACTCGGCGGTTTGCGGCGTGCAACATCGGCCGATACGCTAATTACTTGGCCGCCGAACGTGTTGTTCTTTTCCACCTACGGACAAGCTCCCCGACGGCCATAGTCGGACACTAATTTATACGCCAGTATCGTATTTTACCAATATAAATTATCTGAGCGCGGAGCATCGAATATTTTAACGGGAATGTAGCGCGAAATGAACGGCGATTGTCCGTATGAAAAATAAATCCGATTAATGCACATACGTTCCAGTGTAAAATATGGACGATTGGCTCGCGTACGAATTACGTTTTCTATATGCTCGATATTTTAGAGCTCGTGCCCCTTCCCTTCGATCCTAGCAGATCTAATCTCCGAGAAAGGGGATTAACCATTTTATCGACCGTTATTCCCGTCTGGCCACGCATAAACTTCCCCGTCTCTTCCGCATGCTCCCTTTTACCCTTCTTTTATTCCATTCCAAGTTTCTCTTTATGGACCGTCCCGCTCCCGGCCCTCGCAGCAATCTGCGCGCCAAGATCTTCCTCGAATCCGGCCTTCCGAGTAATCCGATTTTCCTCATCCTGAGTTTTTCGCTGATCGACATTTTCGTAAATAAACTTCTTCCCCCTGGACCGTCTCGTGTGCATTCGTTTGACCGGTGGGAACTTCCTTCCGGCGCGTAGATTAAATCAAACTTCCTCAGTATTTCACGGAATCTATTCTCGGAGAGTTGTACAAAGCGTTGAGAAATACGAGAGGAAGGCCCGGTTGTGTGGGCGAAAGGTAGAAGCCGCGGATGGTAGGCCTAAACGGTCTCCTCTAAATGCAAATCCCCCGGAGATTACCGGCTGGTCTTGTCTCCGTCATATCGTCGTCTTATCAGCCAGAGTTTGCGGAGCAAGGATAGAAGGGGTGTGGCCGGCTTTAACCAAATTGTTTTGGCCCATGGTCCTTCCGCGTACTTGGCGTAGGGGGGGGGGGGGGGAATCAGGTCGTCGTTTCTCGTTTCTCATCCGCGAAATTCGTTCTCGTAATTCCGTCCTCTCTCGTGGGGGCCGGCCGTAATAAAACGCGCGAGCCGACGTTTCGCGGGCCGCCCGTGTAAAACCGGGAAGAGGGACAACGCGAGGGGCGGGGACGGGGGCGGCATTCGGGGGGGGTAAAAACAAAAGTACGGGAAATTCGGCGAGAAGCCGGGGAGGTTTTCATTGCCGCCGCTAATTTACCTTCCTGAAAGTTTCGCCAATTTCCGCCGCGCGACCGCTTTACTGTCTCCCCCCTCCCCACCCCCGCCCCCTCCTTACCCCTTTCAGGTTTTTCCTATCGCCCACGTCCGTTCTCCTTCGTATTTTTCCTCCGCCCCGCGGATCTAACCCTCCGTCACTCATCCTCCTCCCTTGGCGCGTAACTATCGTCGAACTCGTACAATTTAATCCCGAAGCGATCTCCATCCTCGCCGTCTTTTTCACCGACGTCGGTTTGCGAGCTTTCAATTGAAGCCGGGGGGGAGGGGTAGGGGAGATCGTGAAATCTCGCGTGGAACGAGGCTCCATTGTCTTCGTCGCTAAATGAAATCGCCGATCGCCCGTATTTTCCGGCAACATATCGTCCCCCTCCCCCCCAACCCCCCACAAACCCTTTTGAACCGTCATCGTGCCGATAATGGATAAAGATTGCGTTACGTTAATTGCGCTTCGCTTCGTTAACGCGCGCAGCTTATGAGGACCGACTCTTAAACTGCAAATATATCGCTAAGACCGCGTCCGTGAGTGTTGCACGGCCCCGGGTTTCCTAGAGATTGGCGTGGAATTTTTCTGGGCGTGGGTTGTCTCGTTAGAGACTCGTTGGGAGGTGTTATCGGGCGGGACACAAGTGGGCCATTCGGCAGGCGAGCTGACATTACCGCGCCAAGAATCCCCGCCGACGTAGCTGTACGTTATATTACGGTAATACCATTTACGTCATTCCCCGTGCATTTGCGTGGGTTGGCAGGGGCCTGTCGGGAAAGCTACGATCTGTGCGGATTATTCGATTTGCCGCCGCATAATCGACGCGCCGATCGATACGTGTGCTGCCTGCCTTTTCGCTATTGCTTCTGTTTCTCTGGCATTCCCACCCTCCCTTCCTTTCTTTCCCTAACGGAGTACGTGAGAACCGAGCGTCGTCTCGTGTAAACTCTGCATACAGAGGAGGTCAGAGTTCAACGTACCGTTAAACAATTCCGTTTCCACCGATCGGGATACACGTCTGTCGGTCTTCCGCCACTTTTCTGCGCCATTTCCTCGTCGGCCATTTTCCCGGCATTTCCACGCGACATTCTCCAAAGGACGAAACGCCGGCAAAGTTAAGCTTTTGCCCGCTGTCTTCGCGTCACAGGTCCACGAATACATAGAGACCGATCTCCGGGGGGGACGGGAGGTCGGACACACGCTCGCCGGCCGGTTAGTTCGTATTTTATTAAACAAGCCGTGGCTTCACGCGGAAGCCGCAAATCGATAAAGCCATTCAACGAGGGTGTTTTACAACCGGTGCACTGGCCTTTGTTCTCTGACGCGCCATCCCGTGTTACCGGCCGACGCAATACATTTTTCGGGACCTCGTGGAATTGCGAAAAATCGTGTCGCCGCAGGAGCAAGGAAAAAAAAGAGTACGTCGTTGACCGCCAAAGAATATGATGAAAAGCATTTGTTTTCGGCCCCTTTGGAATTTCCGGCGAATCACGTGCCTCGTTTCGACGCTCGGCTGTCCCCTCGTTCGGCATTTTTTTCGCCGGATTTCGACAGTTTCCCTGAGAGACAGGGGCCATTTTTCCCTGCCCCTCGGAGCTCGTTCGTCTTCGGCAAAGCCACCGACATTCTTCTCGGCTATGCCGACGTTTCCGCGATATCAAACGCTCGCCGGCAGTTGCCATGTAAATTCTACGACGTTATGAAAGCAGACATTCGCCGTCGTGTCCTCCTTAAACGAAATACCCTGGGATCCCCGGGAAGAATGCACGGGGAACCGCACTTTCCGGCCGGAAACGGCCAGACCGCGGTTCTTCCCGCCGAAATTTACCGCGTATACGGGCCAAAACTGAGGGTGGCTCGAAGAGGGAATAAACAACGGACATGCTGATTACCGCGCCAAGCAAAGAAATGTAGGGAAATTTGCGTCTCATGGAAAAATACGCCAATTGTTTTGAATCGATTCGAGGGACGTGTGGGGACAACGGGGGGCGATTATTGGTTCCGCGAGACGGAAAGCGGGGGATTGGACGATCGGATTGTTTCTCCTGGGGGCTGACCTGAGGCGGGACTATTCCCTTTCGAAGGGTGGTCCGCCGAGCGGAACTAATCAGATGAAAACCGACATTTCATTATAATCTCTTTGTTCCCACTGTGCGTGTCTCTGCGCGACGACAAAAGGCTTCTCGCGGGGGCCTGGGCAAAGGGGCAAAGGGGGGGGGGGGAGTTGCTCGTGAAAGGTACACGCGAGGACCGGGAAAACACTGTGAGCGAGTCTCGCTATTAAATCACGGGAATATTGAATTAATTTCGATGTCCGGATGAGCGCAACGGTTAATACGTCTATTGAAAAACCGACTGGTTCGATCCATTGTGCGATACGAAATGAGCTATCGCGAGATCATCCCTCTGCCACGCATCCTAGAGCTTCCTGCCGAGGCAAACTGTGCAAGCTTCCACTTCGAGTTTCCCGGAATGCTCATTAAACGCCTGAGAAAATAGCTGCGCTTGCGTCTGCGACGATCGTCTTCGGATTATCGGGGAGCACGTAAACCGTATCGGGTAGAGTTCGGTCGGGTGCAGTGCTGATGTCGACGTGACGTCACGTCGATCGGCTGAAACCTGGCAGGAAGATGGTGAAAAAGAAGATTCGCGGGAAGCGCGGTAATTCGATGACCGGCGCCCTCGATCGAACCCCCTCTCCCCCCATCCGGTGCGAACCCAAGGAAAGGGATTAAAGGCTATCGAGGACTTCAAAGTCCGCCGCTAGAGCCGATTGCGTTCGACCATTTCCACTTTAACGGCGACGCAATTATGCGCTCAAGTGGCTCCGACGGCAAGGAAATCGCGTACACGTAAGGACATTACGTTCTCGTTCAATTGGTCCTTCGCCATTTGTCCGCCTCCACGGCCTCGCCGAAAGCCTGTTATTTCGTTGCGATGTGCCCTTCTCCTTGGAACACAGGACCTAATATGGAAGTCGCTAATATCCAGGCCCTGGGAAGGGGGTCGATTACAGTGGAAACTTTGTTTATCCACTAGCCAACTGTTTTGTACGTTCTACGTGCGGTGTGTATATATATTTGGCGACCGTGTTACCCTTAACGACTCGTATATGACGCTCGAGGGAAGTGCGAAGTTAATTTTGCCATCACCTGTACCTGGAGCATAGCCCGAAGGCTTGCACATCCAAGGATGCCGTATCGTCCTGGCACGTCGTCGCGGTAGTTTCTCCCAACGATTCCCCTCTCGTTGGTTCGACGAAAATTATCGGGCGCAACGTCGAGCCGAAAGCCCTGGCAAAAGAACGATTTCAAAAGGAAATTAGCAGCTAACTTTTCGCCTCGCTATTAACGTCCATTTTCTTTGCTCATTTACGCTGGGGTAGAGACTGCGAAATATCGTGGTAGGTTTTCAACGGTTATCTCGAGGGTGCTGAGGAGACATTACCGTTTATCTATCATCTTCGCTGGAGAATGTAGCGCGCTCAGGTAGGTTGGTACGATCGATCGCGAGTTGCCGTTGTCGTCGGCTCTTCCGGTACGGTTTCGAGTACGCAACGAAGAGGATCCGCCCTCTCGAAAGCCCTTACGAGTCACGGCGTTCAATGGGAACTCCGAGGGGGTTGGAATTCTCATGTGAGAAGGTCGTTTCTAACTTTGCAACAGCTATTCGCCGAAATCTTGCCGTACATTCAGCTGTGTCAGCTAACGATTTAACTATAGCCCCTAAGTGAGTCCTATAAACCTTAATTGCTGTTCCCCTTGAATGGTAGAAAACATTGCCGAACGTGTGCGAAATAATCTCCACTGTATCGCGGGACTCTGAGAAGCTCTGCTCCTCATTAGCGCATAATTAATCTCCCTGGCAAGACCGCCGAGGAGAAAAGTACGGGCCAATCAGCGGACAAAACTACTGTGAGTGACTTATCGACTGGCAAATTAACGAGACGCGCCGAGCCACGCTCGAGTCCTAATGAGAACTGCCAATGGCTCGGGTATTCCGCATGGAGAAGAAGTCGCTTTTCTCACGATCGACGAGCAGCCAATAAACCGCATTGTCGCCCCGCTGCCCGGGGTCTGCGGCGCGTAAAGAATTCCGTAATCTGACGCGACAAGTACTTAATATCGGTCGGGGAAGGAAAGAGAAAAACAAGGCAATAAAGTCATTCCGGAGAAAAGAATGTACGGAAGGTACGACAGTTGTGCGACACTGTGGTTGTGCGTTGAGAAGAATTCCCCGGGGAACTGGGGGAGAGGGGGGATCATTTGAACTCGGACGAAAAGCTGACCCAACGTTTTAACCGACTTGTTTTTCGGGGACAACGGCTGATAGTTGGCCAGCATCGTTTTCAGAATCGTTGCGAAGGCGACTCTGCTCGAGTCTTCCGGTGCATCCGGGGTCTAGGAGGAGGGGGGGCGATAGGTGGGAAATGAGAGTCATCTGCATCCGCTGGCATTGTTTCCGGCGACCCGCCATTCAGCGGGAAAACTCGGCGTTGTCGGCGACGACCCGGCGGACTAGGAACGGTCGATTTCCACGGCAGGTGAGTGGGTAGCAGAGGGAGAGAGATGGAGGGAGGGAGAGTGGGGGAAGGGAGCAGGGGCGGGACGTTTACCGGAGGAAATGAAGCTAGAGCCCGACGTTGGGGAAGCCGCGGAAACCGTTCCCGATAATTGGCCCCGGGGCGTAGCTGGAAATTTCTTACGATTCGATCGTCCTCCCGGCAGAGGAGCATTAACCGTGATTACCATGACGTCGAGAAATGTTACGCGGTTCCTCCGGGCAAAGGTCGGAATTTACGACACCGGGACGATGAAATTCCCATGGCTGGACTATGCCCAGGAGCCGCGCATCTCGTACATAGCGTGTAATTCATTAATATCAGGCGCAATCACTGTCGCTCTCACTTCCCTCGTATATCACGGTACGCGATAAAAGAATCGAGAAAGCAGAGAACCAAGGAAGGTGGAAAGGTTGACGAACCTCGCGGAGGTTTATAGATCGAGCGAATCGCTCGATAGGCTTCGCGAGAACAAGGAGACTGGGTAAAAAGACACGCAATTCCGGAAGGTTGGCTGATTGAAAATCGGAATGAAAGATCGATGACCCTGAGGAGGTGAAGGCTTCGATCCTGTAGCCTATCGAAGGGGAACCTAATCAACGACCTCGGTCCTCGAATACTAAAGCGCCCTACAAAAAGGGGAGCTGTTCAATCACCTCCAACGTCCTTTTCCAATTTTAGCGGAAGATATATATCCAAAATAAAATATATCTCCCCTCCGGTCGGACTTGTTCCTCTTGACCCTGGGTTAGCTCTATTTTCGAGCACTTGTTTAAAACAGAATTTACAGGAATCGCGGGCGAGGGCGGGAAAAAGGCGGAGAAAACAGCGCAAAGGGGATAGACATGTTCACCTTCTATCTCCGTCCTGCCCCTTCCGTTCCCTTGCCTCGTGAATCTTTCGGATTAATCGCGAGGCGTCTCGAATGCCTTTCTTACCCTGCCCCCCGTCCGCGCTTTCCCGGGGGAAGACTGCCACCCCCCGTCGAGCCGTTACAAATGGCACGGTTTTTAAAGCGGCTGCCTCGCGGACGCTTAACAAATGTTCGAGGATCGTCGAGGTCCTTTAAGAAGGCACGTAGTCCTGTCTCAGGATTCTCAGCGCCCTTGGCAGTCCTTTTATGGTCGTCCCATTAATCCATCCCCTCCCCCCCTGCTGGGCGGTTATTAATCGATCCCTGCGAGCGGCACTTTCGATAACGAAATCAAAATAAAAAAGAAAGATCCCCGGGACATTTATTCCGAATAATACCTTTACACTTTTCACGTCCCCATTTTACATGGTTCAAAGAATCCCGCTCTTTCGATAATTCTCATTTCTCCGCCCTCCGCGACCGCTCGGAACAGTCGTTTTTTTTTTCCCCCATTTCCCTTTTATGTCCGTACGTTGCGCTTCCTTCAACGACGTTTCTCTCGCTCGCGCCTACGGTTTTTGCATGGCTCGTCCGCAGGCGTCAGTCTACTATCGTAAATATTGGATATCCATTATGAAATATTGGCTGGTATCGGACATTCGACGATGGCCGATACAGGTCGACCAATATGTACCCCCCGGCGGCCTAACACTCGGACGCCGGTTAGGATTACACGTTCCGCACCGGCGCTCTGACGACGTACAAAAGTTATTAATGGAGATAGAGGAATTGTAATTCCGTCGGACATTCCTGGCTTTTCCGCGCTTTCGCCGCTGATGCGGGCCGTCGGTTGAACTTTCTCGCACAAATTATGCTCTTCTCTGGGAATTATCGTGGGGTCGCTGCAGCAGTGGTCTCTTTCCGAAAGGACGACGACCGGTTGATGAGGTAATCAAACTTACCATATTTTTGACCACTCGTGTGTCCCCCGTCCACTCCCCTTCTACTCCCCGTCTCAGCAGAGTCGTCTGGTTTCTTTTTTTTCGCCGGCAGCGAAATCCCGCCTTTCCATTCGGCTTAATGTAATTTCCCGTCTCTCCCGGCGGCTTTCCAGGAGAGCTTTGAAAATTTCCCTAGGCCCTGGGAATGCAGTTTCCTCGGAGCGAATAGAAATACGGATACGAGGCAAATAAATGACGCACCGGGCGAGGTACGAGCCGGCACACAAAGGTATTTACATGAGCCCCAGCCATGAGAAGAGGAGGGGGACAGAGCGAAGGGAGAAGTAGAAAGGAGTGAGAGGGTCGCGTACAATCTGGCTTGGTGCCGTACCAACGAGATGGGGGAGGGGGAGAGTTGTGTACACGCGTAATCGGATCGGAGAGGCGTGCGTGTGCGTAGGGGATGAAGAGAATCGCGAGAGCCAGAGAAAGAGAGAGAGGGATAGAGGATGGTAAAGACACAATGCGTTCGAACCGATGCTACAGAGGATCGAGAGTCGAACTGCAACTGCAACGTTCCGCCGATGGGCAACAATGCTTTGCGGCAGCGGTGCGCAAACAAATGATACCGTTGTACCAACCGTAATTACTCCTAGCACATTCCATCCTACCCCGTTGCCCCCCTCCCCAGTTTCCCCGTAGCTTCTCTTTCGGGCTTTCAGCTTCTTGCCTGCTGTTACGTTTCATTCGTCTCTTGTGTCCTGGCTTCGTTCAAAGACCATCTACTTCGTACGGTTCAAGTTGAAACGGTTTGATTACCCCCTCCCCCGGCCCCTGGGCATGCGCCAATGAGAAATACCTGACATTTCCCAGTGTACCGAGGATTTGCCTTGGACGGAAAGCGGACTCGTTAAGCTGCCAAGAGAATCTTTGCCGGGGAGAGTCGTTAAAGGGTTAATCGCCGTGCGACAGACAGCGGCCAGTGTCGAGGCTTTGCACGAGCAAGCAAAGAGCCGGTGGGTGGAGAGAGAGAGGGGGGGGGGGGGTGGAGGGAAGGAGCCACAGCAGCTTACCGTCACTATAACCGGTAAGAGATGGCTTAATAACGTTGCGATGCAGTTGCAGCGAGGCGCACGTGCGCTCTCTACGAGGTAGATTCGAGCACACACGAGCGGAAACGAACGGCCCGGCCGAACAGAGACGGCGCGTCGGTCCCCTTCGAACCGTAAGGGCGAAAGGAGGAAAGAGGGGCGCTGGGTCGGCGAGTAGGCGAAGCGGAAACGTAGACGTAACGACGACGTCTGACATCGGTGGCAATATCGAAGCAATAATCCTGCTTCCTTCCGCCCTCTCCGACAGGTAGTGCGCCGTTCTACACCAAGATATTAAACTCACGTGTCCTTCGTGCATACACCGCTGCTACACGATAACTTTTACGCGCCGGTGTGTGTAAACCTCGGGAAATTCGTGCACCGAACCTATCTGTTCCCCGTGTTCCTGGAGTTCCCACTCCTGCGTTCGTTGCCGGCGAATTAACGCACCGATGAATTCTACGGGGGTGGGAGGGGGCAGGAGGGAAACGAGTGCTAAATCCATCCCAGCGAATAATTCTTGTGGTTTCTGTTAATTATGGAACGGTGTACAGAGGCGAAACTTGGCACGGATCGGGTGATTATCGCTAAGATTTCGCCAGGGCCGTGTACCATGGGTTCGGGGGTGAATTTTCGTGCATGTAGGGGCTTATGTACGGGTTTACATAAATATTCACATAGACTCACCACCCCCCGCTGGCGTCTCGGTGCAGCGATGTGCCCGGGATGTTGTTGCTAAATGGCCCCCGGGGAGAATGCCCTCGTCCCCGTCCTCGTCGTTGCTATGCCTCTGGAATCGATGAATAATAAAATCATATTCCGCTGGAAACTACCTCTTCCGGGGCTCAGGGCGACGGAGAGAGAAGGGGGTGGGGGCAGCGCAGAGGACCCGGGGAGCGGAACTTCTGCAGGGAATTTGTTTACGGCCCACCCTTACATTTTTCTCGTCCATCCTGCCCTTCCCCTTCCCCGCGCGTGACTCTTAGGCTCGACGATATCCGGCAATAAAGAGGAACTCGACCTCCCCCCTTGGCCTCTCTCCTTCCCCGGGCGTTTATCGCGCATATTTTTCCATCCGGCTCAACGACCGTGCACGCGTATTAAACGAAAAGTCGTGCAATTTGTAAGCGGTTCTCCTGCCCCCTCAACCCCCGCGGCGAGCTTCTACAAGATTCGTGGACCGAGTAACCTGCGCCTACGTGTATCCCGGAATTCTTATGCTCCCTGACGAATTCCATCTCGTGGTTCCTTGGCTGGGAGCTTCAGATTTTACTGTGAGATAAATCTACAGGCACGAAAGCTGGAGTTGGTGTTGATGGTCGCGGTAGGAAAATTCCCTCGTGAATGGCGAATGAGGGGCAAAAGAGCATGGCATACGGGAGAAACTATTGTGCTAAATCATCGTGCGGGAGGCCAAGAATCGTGCGGCCGACAGGAATGGACGCGGAGTAGCCGAGATGGAGGTCCTAGGGAAGAAAATGGCGGACGTGAGTGCCGGTTATCGTATGCATGGGGCCCGGTAAGACGGTAACGCTGGCGGGATACACAGCCGGCGACTTTATGCGGCCCTAAATTCCCAGGCCGTTTGGCTCCGGGCTATCTCCCAGTGTGGATTCCCGTGGCAGAGCCTCCTCCGAATTCCCACCACGTTCAACGCGCGAATCTGCATGGAAATGCAAATCCTTCGTCTACCGGCAAACACCTAATCCCGCTGTAATACGACGGCAGCCAGTGCTCTGAGCACCGCTGGCACCGTCCCTTTCTTCCTGTTCCTCAGCCGGAGAAAAAAGTCCACGCCGAGGTGGGGGGGGATCGACGTTAATCGGGCGGAATGAAGCGTGAAAGTTCTTACGAGTGTGCCGCTAACTATTGAGGGAACTTCAGCGGGATTCGTCGGCCCGTGAAATTTGTCGCCGCACGTGTCGGCGATACGGTGAAATTTGCCAGTCGTCGAAATCGATCGAACTGCGTTCTCTAAACTGTTGTTCATTTGCCTTTCTCTTCGTGGACCCTTGAAAAATGGTATTTCTTCGCGATGTATGCGGGTCATTCGATCTACTTGAGCGGCTCACACTTGGGGTAACTGTCGACCGGGCCAAAAATCCCGGGAACCCGGGAGCGTTCTGGCCCGGATATCGCGCGTAAAGTAGCGTTCCAGGGATTCCTCAGCGATCGGGCCCGCCAGAAGGATATATATGGAAATGGCTCGCGTGATTTCCCACGTGTCGTCGAGCGGAGCAAAGGCCGCCGCCTTAGGTTCCCCGTCCGAGGGAATTTCGTGTACCGTGGCGGGATCGATCCTGGCCGTACACGCCGGAAATGCATATCTCGCCGATGGGCGTGCGGCCTCGTCCGACGAGCCGAAGACGAGACGAGAGGCAAAGAAAGATTCGTCGTCGGCAGTCGCATCGGGATTTCGGCGGAAATTCTTCCGGTATTCCCGGCAGGACCTGGGGTAACGGAATCCTCCGCGGAAACCCGAGAGCATCGAGGTCCCACTGGTAATCCACTCGCATACGACCCAGTGGAAAGCCAAGCGGGCCGAATGAGACGAAGAATGACATGGTAATGCGACAAAGTAAGGCAGGGAAGCAGGCTAGAAGGGGGAGGAGGGGTTAGAGCTCGAGCCGGAGGGAAAGGAGGGGAAGCCGAGATGAGATATACGACGCGAGAGAGCGCGACGTAAAGCTGGGAGGGGGGCACGAGAAGGAAAGATGGTGGGAAATAGGGCGCGGGGAATGAGAGGGAGAACAGCGCTACCGCGACGTAACTACACAATATAATTCAAAATCTCATTAGACCGCCGCCATGAAGTGCAATTTTTTGCCCATTACACTGGGTTACCGGGGACGTAAGAGGAGTGGCATTTCGTTCTGAAAAACGGTCGCTTCCGGACCGCTTCCGCCCCTCCCCCCCTCCTCTATGTTCACTCGGCGGTTCTACGTTCACCCGCAGCGGCGACCTTTCCGGTTGTTCCAATGCACCAGCGAGCCAAAGATTATATCGGATTACTCGGCCCTCCAACCGCGTCGATTGTGTTTTACCGATCGACGTAAAATCGGATTAAACTACACTAAACTCCCTGAATTACGGTTCCTGATAGGACGATGAATATGTCCCTGTCGCGTCGACGTACGTCACTCGTTTCCCTTCATTAACGAAAGGACGATCCCGTGAAGAAAATGATCGACAAAATCGTGCAAGTTCCTCCGGATCGTAGGACCTTGATTTTCGCGTGTCTGGAGTTAGGCGAGGGAGTGGGGGTAATTGCTCGGTGAGACGTATTATTCAGGTTTTGCATGGTGTTTTGCGGGACGGTGTCAAGTGCAGCAGTTCGCCAAGACGTGGCGAACGTGGAATTGCCTGGGATTTCTTTGGGCCCTTCGAGTGGGCAGACTCCACACTCGAGCCGTGTCTTTCGACCCCGCGGAGGGTCGAAACAAGCATCAAGGGGACGTCACAGCCGGTCGTAACTCGCCAATAGCGCGAAACTCTCCGGCACAAGTCCTACGCGAGGGTCGAGGGCGTTAAGGACGAGGGGATGAAAGGGGCGGGGGGTGAAGAAAGAACAAGCTCGACACGGGAGGAAAAAGAGGGGCAAGAGAAATTCGGTATGGACTTGTAAGTCAGGTAGTTTTTCCACCTCGTCTGACCTATGTCTTCCTGTTTGCACTTTCTCACCGCGGAAGTAATCCTTGTGCCAGCAAAATACCACTATAAAGCGCTCGTTTAGTCGGCGACGGGGGATGAACCTAAGGAGAGTTTAGTACCACGAAAAAAAACATTCTACTATATGCCCTTCGTTGAGACGGAGCGTCTGACACTGAAGATTCACGTTTCCACGCGAAAACATGTACATTCGTTTGTCGACCGCTTCACGAGGAAGGTTGTGCTCGATTGTCATGCATTGCAGGGGGAGAATAGATTGCTGGTAACCGACGCCGTCACATAATAGGTTCGCCGAGAAGAGGGAAGGGCTCGGAATCAGCGACGTCGAGGGCGTCGGCAAGTTACGAACTTCTGAAGAGTTTGCCGAGGAACAAAAGACACGAAGGGGAAGTGCGCGGGGAGGCAAAGAGAGGAGGATGAGGAGGGGGCGGGGGGGGTGGTACGCGTCGGTTGGGAAACGAAAAGCGCTATCCGATGACGATAAGGCCTCGCGAGTGATTTATCGGGCAACTCAGGCGCGCGCGCACCTTTAAGCCGGTTTACGGAAAGTTCGGCGTTCGATGCGCGCGGCATCCCCGCCGTTATCTTCCGCATCGACGATTCTCTTGGCCCCCCTCCCCCCTGAGTTCCCCCCAGCTCCCGACTATGCCGAGAAAACGGGGAATCTACGTAGCGTAGAATTTTAGGAAGACAGCCAATCGATGCCGCCCTGTGAATCCCCAATGGAGCAAACGATAATCAAATCAATCCCGTCCTTATCTACCTTCCTTGCCGTCAGATCACGCTCGTTCGCGATCCCTTCGTCACCGGGCGAACCTCCACGGCGCGGGGGTTGACGAACCGTTGAAAGAATCGTCAAGGGTTGGGAGTCTCGGCTCAGCACGTTTACTCTAAGCTCAATCTTATTCCCGCCTGGGTAGGAAAAAAAAAGGAAGAGAATCCACAAGACGGTGGGCGCGCATGACGGGTTTGCCAGCCGTGTGAATCGTAGGTTCTTTAGACTTTTAAGTCCTCGTCGGCGGTTGGTCGGGGCTTTTCTTCCGCCGTTTCATTCAGACTGGAACGACGAGGAGGTCTCTTCGTCGGTTTTCACGGGACAATGCGAGGCAGTGGCCGTGCGAAAGAAGAAGACGTCGTTCGCGGCTCGTTACACGCGTGGATTGCCGGCTGAGCGTAAAATGGGGGAAGGGACGGGAAGGGGGAGGGGGACAGGGAGTTCTTAAGGGCGACGTCGACGTCGTGGGTATCAACAGCCGGGAAGATAACACCTTCTTGCCGTAGCAAAGCTTGTCGAACATCTCCCCCTCCCTAATTCCAGCTACTCAAACTTTCTAATCTACCAAACAAATTTACACAAAAACGTTTGTCCCTTCGACGTCTTTTCTTGACGAATCCTTGAATCCCCGGAACCCCGATGAGGCTTTATTCAGGAATTAGAAAGCCGATTAATCTCGAAGGTCAGTGCATTATTCATTGGCTCTCATTGGGCGTTCGAAATTGCTGCACTGACGTTAACAAAAGCGTCTACCCGGGTCTGCGGTTTCGCGGAACCGTCGACTTTTCTGCAGGGCGCTCCGTCGGTTAATTACGGGATCAGGGGACTCCCCCTGTGATTGATAACGGAGCTTTGTCAGAAGTAAATAACGGCTAACTGATAGCAATTAAAAGGAACGGCATTACTCAGTGGGAACGATGCCATCGCCCTGGCAAATCGAGATCATTTTTCACCAGTAAGTATCCGCAGGAATTTTATCTAACGACAACTATTTTGCCTCTCAAGTTATTTCATTAGGCAGGTGTGATTTTTTTTTATTATTCGCGACGTGACTCGTTGCTTTCTCATCTTTTTCGACTCTTTAGGGTCTCACGAAAGGTCGGGACCCTTCATTAATTCTTCCATCTGTCTTCCGTCAGGCTCACCGTTAAAATTCAATATTGCTTCTAGCCCCTCTGGTTGCTTAATCGCGATTTTGTGATTCCTAACGAAAGCTGTCGCTGAGCTTGAGCATCGTCTTCCTTGTTTCTGGCTAAAATGTTTTTCAAATAGGCTCGGAGGGAATTCTTTTTCTTTGTCGAAGAGACCACTTGGGGGGCAAACAGACGGTGAGGAGCTGCGGGGGAGGGGGAGAAAAAGAGACACGAAGAAGAGGGACGCTGACGTGAAGCCTCTGAGAGGGGAAGCACATTTCGCATTCAGTGGTTTTACGTTTTATTACGTAGCCGGGGAAAGTAGTTGGACGACGACGACGACTACGACTTTTCCTCGCGCAGCTGGCAACGGCTCGGAGTAAATTAACTGGGATAAAATTCTACAATGGCGAATCCGAGGGTAGAGTGGAGAGAGCGAAGACGGGGGAGTGCGAGGGGGGAGGGGTTCGGTCGAGGATATATCTAACTGGCGTCGCTTGTTTGGCACGGCCAGCCGGATTCCGCGGCGAAACGAGGATCCTAATTCTCCTGGCACGTCTATGACGGAATACGAATGAAACTCTGACCTGCCTTGCCTCGTTAAAGCGGACCAAGTATTACGATTTACGACGCTACCGTTCACAGACAGTTTACGCCCCCCCCCCCCCTCCTACCAACGCTCTCCTGCATTTTTCTCGCCTACTCCATTTACCGGCCGTGGAATTTCCAAATATCTCCCGTTATCCCGCCGTTGCTTCTCCATTGGCAAACAATTTCCTTGGAAATCGAAGCCATCCGATATTGGAGGGAGTTGATAATGCAATTCCCTTGGGGAACCATGGGCAGATTAGTTGGAAAATACATCGCCTTTCGACGGATTACTATGCATATCTAGGGGCGCGATAACGCCCCTGGAAACGAACGTAATTAAACTTCACCACTGCAAGTAATTTCAATGTTGCGAAGGACAGGACGTATATCTCGGTGCCCAGAAGATACGTGGGGGAAGGGCAACGATACGGGACACGGGAAATTGGGTGTAAACTTTGAATAAAAGCTGCGAGACCTTGCAGTTGGACCTCATCTTTACTTCTATTTTCTGGGCCGAGTTTAATTCTCTTGCCAGTAATTCGCGAAGGCTTTTAAAATTTTAAGATCCCACTCAGCCTTCGGATTCGTCCGTCGCCGCCCCCTCGTCGCTGTTGGCCATTTATCCGAGTATTTTTGCCACCCGACTTCGTCGTAACGAAAGCTTGCTTTTAATTAGTATCAATTAAAGACCGTCAACGTCGTCTTTAACAGTCATTTTTTCCTATCACCTTCGGCCTGGAAAGTGTGCCTCGTCAGCTCAGTTTGAAGAATGATCCTTAGGCATTACTGGCCCGTCGGAATATCGATCGTACTAATTGAAAGTGACGGCGGACGAGTATTAAAATCGCGCCCGGCGAATTTTCCCGTAATGCCAACGAGCTGCTCTTGGCCGGCGCCGAAATTCCGGCGGCTCGGGGGCTTGAAAAAAATGGTCTCTCGTAATTACGAAACGGTCGGGGAAGGGGGCGGTTGGGTCGCGTATCATCCGTTAATTGCAAATAACGAGGACGTTGGCGGCGACGGTTCAACTACGGCGGCGAGCGTGAGAGCGCGTATTTTTAATGGGCGCCCGAACAATTTTCCAGTCGGAATGGCACCTTCGCTCACGACTTAATAATGAGCGCGATAAATAATGACTCGGAGGCCCGGGTGCAGCCGGCTAATTGCGCGCGAGCAATTAGAGGAGGATGCATTCGGCCCGCGAGATCTGTTAACCGCCTCGTTTCGCCTCTCCGCGGCTCAAGAGGGCCAAGGGGAATGGGATGACACGGGGGAGGAGGGGGAGGGGGGTGTCGGATAAGGAGCGATGCCGGCGCCAATGGCGGGAGAAAGTTTGCCGGGTCGAACGTGCTCGGACGGCTGCTCGAGTTTCACTCAACTGCGGAAAGCGAGATCCGTGATGGCCCTGCATTGTTAAACACGAAAGCACAATAAAAGAAAAACCCTCAGAGTGGTTAAGGTATAATGGGAAAACTGTATCTCTCCGTTCGCGTCTGACATTTCAGGCATTTCTCAGTTCTCAGTTCTGCCGTATCACCGGTACAAGTGGTAGAGCTCCGAGTGCGGTCAGACGTCGTGGGGGTCAATGACGTGTATTTCTACTGATTTCTAACGATGCGGTCTATCGTTACGTTCGAAGGTTTCATTAATGACGTAACTCCGATCCCGCTGGCTGGGAACGTGCGGATGCATTGATCGATAGCGGGTAATAAAACGAGCCTCGGCGGGCTTTCTCAATGAAACGCAATTTTTCACTGATATTACCGTCGTAAATTCGTGCGGACGGCTGCTTAACCTGGATTCCTAGTTCCCGGCGCGCCGGCCGAGTCTATGGATGTGAAAGGTAATTCGAAAGCTCATTGGTTTATTCAGCGACGCGGAAATAAATGACGCAAAAGTGGACGGTGAAACTTTGCGAGAAATTGCTCGGCGGTTTCGTGGATTCCTCGGTACGCGGATGAAGCCTTGCCCATTTACTTTATCGCCCAAGTTTCGATGTTTCTCCGATCCTCCCCTCGAGGCTTCAGTTATGCGCAAGAAAATTAAGATCCTGCGTGTCTTCGCTATCGGCGTGAAATGACGAACAATTTTTTCTCGACCCGAGTTCGCTCGACGGATTCCGCGCAAGGACGAAAGTCACGGGTTGTTCCTGAAACGCAGCCTGGCGAGGTACGTGCGCGAGCGAGACGGAGAGTCATTATGCATATTCAGGGCGGCGTTTCGCGTCGTTTCCTTCCGCGAGCGATACGCAGAAACGAGCGGGTAGACAAAAAAAAAAGGCAGCGAAGAATCGCCGGGGTCACTGTACCCGAAAGAAACTGCGAGGGGCGGGGGTCAAAGAAACCCGGGGAAATATGCACACGATGCCAAGGAAAACATGGACGAACGCGCGGATAAAGCGCGCCGATTTTCCCCGGTAGATTAAGAGCAAAGTGAGTACCGTTGAAGAATACCGTGGAAAATGTCGACCGAAGAATCTCGGCAAAGTACAATACTTTTTCTAGCGACACGAGGAAAACGAAGGATGCAAAGAATCTTTAATCGTCGTGAAAATCCTTTCGATTGTCCTCCGCAAGGTATCCGTGACATTCTCGGCAAAGTCGGACATATTTCCTCAGGTTTCGAGAGTGCGTGAATTCGTGGCGGAAGGAGTGGACCCAGCGGGCAAACGATAGGGCGATGAAGTATCCCGGAAGGATAGCTGCGGACAAAGGTAAGGATAACAATAACGGGGACAAAGGGGGCGGACAGGCATGCGCTGCTCCTATGCCGGGCTGCAGGGGTGGGGGGAAACAATAAGTGTAAAAGCAGGCCGGGAAGACGGCCAAAAGGCAAAAATGTCGGTGCACGGGACAGTCGCAGGGTTTGTCGTATTTCCCGTTTGCCGGCGGTACGCGTCGTCTGTTTCGTTAACGTTGCTCGATGCCGCTCCTTCCGGCCGCAACTCGACTTTTTCCGGAAACCACGGGACGCCGGAATGACCACTCGACGAGCACGGATTTTCAGCTCGACGAGCTTCCCATGCATCGTTGCCCTCGTCCCCCCCTTCCTCCCTGCTCTTCGGATAATTCTTTGCACAAACTACGACTGTCCGCGACATTTGCTTTGCCAACACCTCGGTCCACAAATTATCAAATTGTCCCGCGTTCTCGATAGTCCGTCGATTTGTCTGACGAAGTTTCCACGGTGCCTGACTAAAAGGCAAACTCGTACCACTTCCGTGGACTTTGACAAACGTCGGGGCGAGTTGTTGGACGATTTTCATTCGATAAAAGCATCTCTAATAGCATTACACGTGTGTCATGTCGACGTCAGTGTGGTTCATCGACGATATTAACCGAGGTAAAATATCTGTCGCGCGATTAAGTTCATTTGAGGAAGATAATGGGACAATATCTTCGTCCCAATATCTCAATATCCGTGGAATCCTTGAGGTTTTCCCTGAAAAACCTTGATGAAACGACGCGTGGGTAATGGTAGACGGTGATTGCAATTAAGCCGAGGATATGGCGGGCGTAGTGGTTTGTAATCGATCGGAAATGCCGGATGAAGCCGGTCAGCCGTTGTGGCGGACGTCTCCGCTCATTAGACGAAGTGCCGACGGGGCGGAGAAGACACGGAGTCCGCGGGGAGGGGTGTAGGGGAGGGTCGGAGAGACGGGGGGAACATTTCGACGCGGAGGGACACGTCGCCGGCGAACGGAACGCCCGGACTGGATAACTGCAATTCGTTCCGCGACGCGTTAATATATTGAAATGCATGTACGTTTCTGTGGACCAGAGAGTGGGGGGGGGAGGATTTCGCCGGCGCCGGCTGTTACCGGAGGGTGGGGGGGAGGAGAGGAAAAGAGGAAACCGGTGCCTCCTACACTCCCGGGAATTATTCATTCCGGCGCCGCTGCTTTTGAATATTTTTCATAAATATTCCGCACTTTCGCGATTGCCGCGCGCCTCTCGGGCCCCACGCACAGAGACGCACACGCGCAAACGTCCGCCGGATGTCCTCGTTTTAATGTGTTCCGGGACGGGGCGAACGTCATCGGAACATACTCGTCTTGGCAAAAATAAGGAAAAAGCTCGAAAAATCGACCCACGACGTCAAACGCCGTACACGACTGTCCTTTAAAAATCCGAACAAAACTCTTTTCTACCCTTTGGTTTCTTGAGTTTGTAAGCGGATGTTAAGCTCCCCTGTCGACGGAGGAAACCGCGACATCGCGTGCCGTGGTTGAACTTGTTGGCCGAAAAAGAAATACCGTCGGGGAGGGACTTGCAGGTCGATCCCATTATGCCGAGGGTGTGTATCGATCGCGAGGAGTTGGGAGTCTTCGTTGCCGTCGTAAGTCATGCACGTGAGGATGCGTCTGATTGGCGGTGCGACGGGCGACGTCGCCGTCCTGATAAAACTCACTGGAAGAACGTAAGACGCCGAGCAGTTATTGGCCCTGAGCCTCGTAAAAGCAATACGAAGGAGACTTTTACGATTGCCAACGACGTCCCGAGCGTGTCGACCTGAATTTCTCTGCCTGTGTGCACGTGATGCACGAGCGATGACGAAAGCGTCTATTCCTGGCGAAGCTCAGGACCGTGAGACGATTTTCCACGGGAACATTGGATCCTCGCGTCATCATCGTACCTTCTCTACACGAGTTCCTGCGTAAACGTTGAACGCAATGTCAAGGGTGCCTGTAAAAATGTGAACGTGTGTTGGTGACAAAGGACCGTGGAAAAAGTTGTTGTACTTTTCTTGTTGTTCAACTTGTTGCAAGGGCGTCGAGGGATCCCGTCTAGGGGGTTGCAGCGGTATGCACTTACTTGTGCAGTGTTTGCGCTGCAGGCAGGAAGTAACACTTTCGCAGTGGAAGTTCTTCTGGCGGGGCCCGTCCGAATGATAAGTTTCGTAGATTTAATGTCGGCAGACGGCTCCGGGCGATGCACTCCACGGAGTCGAGCAAGTTCTTTGCGAGGTAATGAATAAAACTCGAGGCCCGGAAGTGTAGGAATGCCGAGGGGATTTCCGTGCGACCGAGTAAGGGGCGGGGAGGGCAGTCCGGTCGAGGGGCGGGGGGAATCTGATTTCGGACTCGGCCCGTCCAAGTTTGCGGAGTCATTGACGAGATTAAGACGAAGCGCAATGCCGCGGAATGTCTGGCTCGTCGAGGGACCAGCCGACGCGAGAAATCGAGGAAAAAAGTTCCCTTTTTCCGGCCTGCAAACCGGCTGAGTTAATTCGCGTCGCAACGCGATTGTCCCTCGATTCCTTCCGTCTCTCCATTATTCCCCTAGGACAGCTGTCCCCCGTCTCTGCCCCCTCGGCGACCCTTTGCCGTCAGAATTCCGGACGAGCCAGCGGCGAGCGAATAAAATATGCGTTTTAATTTGCAATTTAATTGGAAAGTTCTGGCCCGAAAGACAGGAGACCAAGCAAGTGCCTGGCTTTCCTTTCCGTTCCTCCCTGGTCGACCTTTTTTCCAGGACCTACCAGACGTATCGAGTCGTCCTCGGGGTATAATGAGCGTCCTCATAACCCAGCACTCCCCTTCCCTTCGATCGTTCCCTCGCCACTGGCTTCTGCTTCCGATCTCATCGAGACCAACGAGCCACACGCGGATTTGCCTCGTAAGTTTCTACTTCCCTCGACGCGCGGTAATCTTCCCCACCAATCCCTTCGCAAAAATACCACGAGATACGAGAACGTAAGATATTCCTTCAGGGCTCATAAAATATTGCAATAAAAGCTCGATCAACTGTCCAAGAGAATTACCCAAACACGACAGTCGCCTGGAAAGTATGTTTACTCGTTCGACTTTTCTGGCCAAGAGTTTTTCATGGTCTCGCTACGAGGCCGTTCGCGGGGCGTAGTTTATATCCCCGTTGTCCGGGGAGTCCCTTTTATGCTCGACTCGCGACGTGAGGGGCATTTCCGGTGGGAAACGGTCCGAGCATCGTCCGGGCCGTCGGGCTTGGCCGGCGCAATTCCGATTCCCAGCGGAAGATTGACAGTTTGGCAAGAGTCCCCGATAGTTGGCGAAATAAGAGGGACCCGTCGGAAACTTGGGCAACTGGCAACCCAGACAAGACACGTGAATAGCGCGAAAAATGCCACAACTAAGATTCGGAGTATCCTAAAAAAAGATGCCTTCCTTATCGACGATCAAAAATTGCATTTCCTCGTCTATCTAAACCCTCGCGTCCATTGTGAGTAATCACCTGGTGTTCTGTCAATGCGGGATCAATGCGACGGTCGACCGCAGGTCTGCGGAGCCAGAATCCAAGGATAGATTAGGGGAATTTCGTCAGGGTCACGAATGTCCTGTCCGTGTGCGCGTCGACATTCCACGGGATAGGCAGGACTATATGGAGCCGTGTGATGGCCTCGTAATGCAGGGAACGGATGCAAACATAGCACCGCGCGAGCGTAACGTCTCTGGCATAACCGTAACGTGGTTTAATCGTATGGCCACCTGTTTGGCTGAGCTAGAAATGGCCTGACCGTAAGCCGACCATTAGCCACTGCATTCACGGCTGCCCGTTTGACGGCCCTCATGTCTGAGGAACCGCCACGCAGATCACAATAGCACAGCTGTCAAGTTCATTCGAAATAACGCGGAGAATGCTGGGCAGGATCTGTATATGTTAACTTTATTGTCGGACGTTTGAAAAATCAGATCGACGGTTTCGGGAGGGGGGGAGGGGGGATCGTATGCCACGACGACGACGATGGGAATGGAGACCGTTCGTTCCAGGTGCGCAACGCGAGCAACGAGCCGAACGATCCGCCTGCAAACAGAGCAATTAGTACACCACCCCCCCCTCCCGCAATTTATTTTAATTACCGACAAAGTAATTACCAGCGCCTGCTGGCAATGTCAGCCTTTATCCTTTTTTTTTCGGGAATTCAGCTTCCTCCAAGGTCTTAGCAATGGCTAATTATTTTTTAATCTTGCGATATTTAGTAATCGACTAAGCCATTCGACGTTCAGCCATTTCCATCTAGTTTTCCATTTGTTTCGAGGAGTTAGGGGAGTTTAACTGTCATGAATCATTCCCTTTTGCGGCCCGTCGAACGAACGACGTCGACGGTAATTAATGCCATGTACCCCCCTCCCCCCGTCTCACGAAAACCGGCACGCACTTGGGTGTTTTCTCATAAAACAAGGATGAGCGAAGGATATTAGAAATTCCAGGCTTGGTATTTCCTCTGCAAACACGTTCTTTATTCACCGCTCGTGCGATATTACGACTAATCGCAAGAAGTACTCGCGTTATTGCTTTCTACTCCGTAAGTGATTACCGATACGGCGTGTGAATTTATCCCGATGTCAAACACGCCAACATTACCATGTAAATTCAATGAATTTCAGTTTCAACGAGAGCTACATTAGGCGGTATGAAAATGGTTGCGTTGGTTGGTTTAATTCTGACATTTTTGCGACATGTTTGTGGATCGAGAGGGCTTGAAAGAAAGCTCTGCTGCAAGTGCATCGGTGCACGTGCCGTGCGAAGAGCCGAAGATATATCCGAGAGCAAAGAAACGGGAAACGTGTGTTCGGGCGACAAACAGGAAAAAGATGGGGTGGGGGAGGGAGGGGAGAGGACGGCTGTTTGATTAACGGAGAACCTCACGGCGTTTCTTTGTGAATTAGACGGCACATCGTGAAAGAAACGAGAGAAGGTCGACGAGAAGAGAAATCGAGAGCCACGGGAATCGGGCATTTCGAGCGCCAAGACCGGAAGGAACGGAGATGCGCGCTGCTTTCCGATGAGATTCCCTCTTTGTTCGAAGCGGAAGTATTTGCCCGTTGCTCCTTGGCCCGTGGCTCTCGTGTAATCCGCAAAGAAGAAGGTCTCGTCGGTCCTTCCGAGCGCTGCAAACGCTTCGCCAACTACACTTCCGGTTCTGAGCAAAACTCCACGAGACGAAGCAGCGGGACGAGATTCGATCAAAGTCCCCTTAACTGGCCGTCAATGTTTCAAGGCAATAAGGACTTTAAATATTCCGGCTCTATTAAAGTCATAAATATTCACAATGTCGAGACTGTCCGTTCCGAATGAACAGGACCAGTTGGCTATTTTTATAAGTTTTATTCGCACCGGACGATTTCAACGTTCGTTCGGCGCGGAGAGTTTTTATCGTCGAGTCGGTCCTTCGAGCGGAAGAACGGGCAGGGAAAGGGCCCAGAGACACGGCCGAGGAAATTGAATCGCGACCGTCGCAATGGCAGAGAAGCTTCCGAAACTGTAGCTCAGCGAGCCGGACCATCGTCGACTTTATTCCGCCATTTTGCGGCGTTATTTTATTTAACGGACGTACGACTCACGTACGATTGAATTATTCAAATTCCGTTGGCACGTCGCTCCGTTTTATTCGCTACATCTGTCCTTTCTGTTCCCCACTCTACCCTTCCCCCCTCTTCGTCAGGTCCTCCTGCCATTCTTTCAATGTCCAATCCTCGCTACCACTTTTGTTTTATATTTTTTCTTATACATTTTCCACTTGTGCTAGTTCTAAGCATGGAACACGATTGGCTAAGGTGGGCAATTGCGACGTACTTGCATGTGCGAATGACGACTGCAGAAGCGGACTTCCTTCAATGGAAACCCGAAGGACAATACGTTGCCAGTCGAATCGGGAAACACCTATTTCCAGCAATCAGCAGTGGCGCTTTTGAAAGTGCTTAGAAAGTATAAACATAACTCCGACATCCGTTTACGTGAGAAGCAATTTTCCGAGCTGTATAAACTTTCGATAAATAAAACCGGGCGACGTAACTCTCGACAGCGAAACTGGATGACCATTATGCCGCTCCATTATCCGTGAGGACAATTACGTTGTCTCTGTCGAGGGGAACTTTCGTAATCAACAGTGCATTCGCGATATAGGCCGATTCATTGGCGCATGAATGAATGGCCCAGCGTACGATTATGTTTGCGCGCAATGCAAACAGGGAAAACAGGGGGGGATGCGGGGCGCCGATGACGGCGGGCTATTATGTTGCGTTGCCAGGATGGAAAGTTCAGGCTGGAACTCGATATCACCGGGTGCATGTAAATCGCGATGCTTTTTGCAATCAGTTATTCCTTTCCGCGAGCGTACAATCGGAATTATTACGGCCCTCTCTTCCGTGACCAAGGGCCATCGTACCGTTCCGCGATTGCCATCGATTCTGAGCAAAGTGTACGTGGAAAAAGACTCCATTTCCGTGCACGTAATAAGAGATTCCACAGCTACGAATATTCCAGTTGACGTTCACGTTTGACCATATTTTCTCACTTCTTTTCGGATCGTTCGGGCAGGTGCGGCCGTCGATACCCATCAGCCTGGCCTGTTTGACGATTGCGTAAAAAAAGAATTTCACCAGAGGGGTCCACCGCTGCGGGGTTTTCGCGTTAGCGATAACGGTCCGGCGACCTGTCCTTGCGTCACGGCAGCGAACCATTGAAACGGGCTTCGGGAAACCGGGACGGTACGTCGTAAAAAATTGCACATTTATCCGGGATTCGGCAAACGTATCGTCCATCATGACCGACCGCCGTGTCGCATCAAACTGCTCGTCCAATCCACGCGCGTATACGTGTCTTCGTGTTTTGTACGTGAAAAAAGTTTGGTCGACCATGCAACGACAATTAACGTCGCAGGCCAAGGAAATTGTTCAATAGATGCGAGTATGAGGGGACAGATTTTTTCCTCGATGACTCGAAGGATTGATATACGTGCGCGGTGGAAATTCTTTTATGTGGAAAAATTGATCCACGTGTAGGCCGGAAACTAAGCGTGAGAATGCCAAGCGACGTTGGCGTTGCATGCAGATGCATTTGTTTGTACGCGCGACTCGAACGCACAGTAAACATCGAGGCCAATTTGAATGGGAGTGCACGAAGAGTGGGGGGAGAGGGGCTTACACACCATCGTTATTTTCGTTGTACGGCCGTTCGGGATTCGTCGGTAAAAGCCCCGCTGCGCTGGGCATTATCATGAAAATTAGCCGCGCCCCTCGGCGGGACATCAATTTTTCATAATTCAGCCGGCTTTAATCGGCCCCGAATAATTCTCTCGCCCCGCCGGTGTTTGGACGCGCGCGCTCGGTAAATAAGGTATCGCCGTTGCAAATTGAAATCCCAGGCAGGTGCGACCCGTGGGCGTTTATAATACCGTGAAAAAGCATTTCGATTCGGTTAAACATCCCAACGTTTTCATCGTCCCCCTCGGCCCTCTCACCATGTGAAACGGGGAGAGGGAATTAAAAGGGGGGGGGGATGAAAAATCGCCCGAAGGAAGTATCTGTCGCGGGGATAATTAACGAACCGGTTTTGTCGGCGAAGCGTTTGTGAGCTGTGCGCCGGCGATTTCTGCAGGTCTGTTGCACCCGTCGCCGTAATATCCGCGAGGGAGGAACGAGCGGCCTGGAAAGCTACAACGACAGCCGTGAGATAACGTCTGCAATAAAATCCGCAGTGAATCCCTCGCGCATCTCTGGACGGTCCGAGGAGCCCGGGCCGCCGGCGTTGGCTTTGAAATCCAAGTGGCAGCGCGGACTAACGTCGCGTGTATACGCACAACATCCGTGTCTGCCGGAGCACGGGCGCAACAATAACGGGAATTTGCGATTCAAATGCCCCGAGGAAGCCGAGGGACGGGGGATGACCCGTGTGTGTCACTCCCGGTGCAACCCTCCGCGAAAGACCAACGAGCCATCCCTGACGGCCGCAAAACCGCTCGAACCGCCAAGAATTCGCCCCTAAATTCACCGTCGACGCGCCTGTCCCCGTACCGTCGAGTGCTTACACAGGGGAGGAGGCAAAAAAAAAGATCGACGGACAAACAATGGTCCTCGGAGATGGAGTTTACGAAATTACTTCCCGACGGTTTACCTTGTGGACGATTAAAAAAAAGGGATGGTGAGGGGAGGTTTCAACGTTACGTTCCGAGGATTATCGTAATTATTAGCCGGGAGGGGGTTGTTGCATTTTGCTTTGGTAGCAGTGGCGCGATAGTCGTGACAATGCATCGCTATGGAACGTGCGGGGTCCGTGGAAAAAAAAAGGAGGGAAAAAAGGGGGAGGGGGTTGGGGGGAAACAGAGGCATGTAGCGAGACAAAGCGTATCTCGTGGGAGTCAGCGCGTCAGCAAACGTGCTCTCCGCAGGTTCGTGCACGCGAGGACGAAGCTTTGCGGTCGAGCTGACGCGAAATTCTGTCCCCCCCCCCCGCCCCTCCCTCTGCCCCTGGCTCTTGCCGTACTCCCACCATGTGGACCATCCTGCCTCGTTGCCCCCCGCCCCTGGTCTGGCGGTGATGCAGCGGGTCACAATGCGCCCGCGGTCGGTGCAACGTCGCGGCAAACGTCCGCTGGAAACGTCCGAGCTTTCCGTCTGACAAGCCTCTGTCACGAGGCCGGCCGAGACCCGCGGGACAGGATCGCTCGGCCGTGTAAATCCCGTCGCGATTCGTTGCCCCGATAATGCCCGGGAGGCTCGTGAAAAAAAAAAACCGGGGGAAAAAAAGGAAAACGGACATCGACCACCGATGCGCGGTACAGGGTTTATTTCCTTAGTCCAATTCACGCCGTTCTCGCTCGTCCTTTCACTTTCGCTTCCGCGAACCAACGTTCGGCAGGAACTAAACACGGATTTGCCGGGGTCAGAGACGTTTCACAGGGGCGCGCGGAAATTTCATTAAAAACGCATTAACACGGGGTACACGGGGGACTAATTAAAAACGAGACGAATTAAGCGGTGCTTTCGAGCGATTAGCGATTTTCGCGAATCCTTTTCTTTCGGAGGGACACGCGAAACCGGGGGGAATTTCGCCGGATTTCGCGATACTGTACGGGCGTACGTATTTACACGAGCACGCAGCACCGAAGCGCGGATATTATCTCTACCGGTGCTTTATATTAATTAAACGAAAGTTAAATGAGAAATCTCGAATTCCGGGATTCCTCGTGGACCGACGGTGCGTCGGTCTGTCCGGGGGAGGGGGAAGTACGGACAGGAAGGAAGGAAGGAAGGAGAGGGAAGGAAAGTGGGAGAGAAACGGTCGCATCGAGCGGAACTAGTTTCGAACCTGTCACGCGGCTCGCCGACGCGAGAGACTCGATCCTTCTACTTTCGAGCCTCGGCAAGCAGCTCATGCGGATAATGCGAAATTAATTTTCCAGTTCCACCGAGAGTTCCCGGCAAGCTCCCTTTGCTTGCTCTGCCGATGCTCGAAAATGGACAGACCGAATGGCGTTCTCGGCATTTCACTACATCGGCCGACCATTTAAATAACCGTTTCCCAGCAACATTTTGGTAGTTACCTCTGAGTTGAAAATTTTCCCCAACCACGAGTGATGACATAAATATCAAGTATACACGAGGACGCGACCGAAAATTCACTTTTCACGCGTAACAGTTGCTGTTGTACTTGTTGCTACTGTTGCTCGACTTTCCAAATGGTTGGCAGAGTTTCAAATTAACATTCGACAGCGAAACTTACCGGCGATCCGACTGGGTTGAAAGTGCACATCGTTTGTCCTTCGCCCCCTGCCCCCTCTTGGCCGCCACCGAGAGGTCCTGCAATGTCTGCCAAATATAAGATAATTTTCCTCATTAAATCTTCCGCGCGGCGGGTCACGTATTCATCGGCGTAACATTATCTTATAGTTTCAGCGAAATTACCGGAGATATGAGGGAGGAAGGGGGTAAAACGTTGGAAAGAGCTGCGGAACGAGGAGTAATAAAAATATCTCAGCGAATGGGACGGGTGACCGTCGAAAGGGTCTGCGAGTGGAATAAAAGTCGCTCGTTGGTCCGTCTAATTTCGGACTGACTCGAGGAACTCCGTGCGCGATAACGTACTGTTCCGAGCAGCGGCGCTAATGAAAAGAAAAGTCGTGAAAAAGGAGATGACGAAACGACGTGGGGCCATTGGACGTTATTAATGGACACGTCGTTAGGTCGAAAATCTTCCGGCTGAGCGACTGCTTCTCTCTACACACCGCGAGATTCTCATTAACCCACGTGCTTCGCGAGACGCCATTTTTTTCCACCACTTCTGATCCTCGTCTTTCGGAGGATTCCAATATTGTCGCCAACTTCGTAGTCTGCGGCCAGGTACCCATCCTCCTGGGCACTGTCGATTTTCAGCGGAGACTCGCGATGAAAAGGACGGGTATTCGAGGGGTTTTTAAACGCGTCGCGCGTATCGAACGTTCGCCCCGCGAATCCCAAGTGCCTCGACGTGCGTCGTTAACGCGCGTTTGTCCGATGCGCGGCGAATGTCGTTTGTTACCGAGCCTGGAGAATGTGGGGGGAACGAGGGGGGAGGGGAGAAAAAAGCAGTCACCGCATCGTCCATTGGCGTTTCGAGGGGAAGGCTTGCGGCGCTTCGTCAAGTGTTTTCGATCGCATTTACCTCGGTGCTTTTAAGCCCCGCCGTAAAATAAACTTTCCACCGACGGTTCTCTTCCATACGTCAAGAACAGCTTCGTGCAGATTTATTATTCACGTCTGGCCATTCGTCCGGGACCAATGCACAGCGATAAAACCGAACTGCTGCGGACTTCCTTAAAAAATCTTCGAGTAACAGAGACGATTCTTCGCGGAAAAAATTCCGGCTTTTAGAGGGTGGTTTTGTCGGCGATTGAGAAACACTGCCGTCGAATAATCAGCGGCTCGAGCGTTTCTGAAATTTCTCCGTCGAAATTGCCAGAGCGTTCGGTCACGAATTCGATGACATTATTATTCCAATGCGCGTAATCCCGTCGTCCTGCAGCGCCGGGGTGACGAATATTTGACACAGCCGGCGCATGATTCGATTGCATTCAAAGTACCTAATTCAATCGTTCGCGAGAGATCGGAAAAATGGTAAATACCAAAGGGATGGAGAAAATACTGGAAAAAGTGGCAGGATTGTGTGCCGCGCGCTCGGATGTAACGCAAAATACAAACACGTCTTGATTAATATAAAACCAATGACTCGTCAGAGAGTTTCGTTCGCTGATATTCACTTACGATTGGTAGATGATTTGATTACTCTGTCATGGGACGTTTGAGCGGTTAGCGAGGGGAAATTATGGCTCCATAAGAAGCTGGTCGTCAGGTAAAAAATTCAGCTGCACTTTCAAGTGGATTAAACGCGAATCGAGTTAAGCGCAAATTTATTAATTAGTAGCTCCAGTGTGGCAATAGGAAATTACAGTTTTACGTTTGTTTCTGAAATCCATTTTGAGAGTACCTTGCGAACCGTGAAAAAGCGAGAAGGAGCGGGTTTCCGGGCGGAGATGGGTGAAAGAGGAATCTGACGGGAAGGGCCAGAGGGGCGGGTGAAGGGAGAGAGGGGGAGGAGTTCGAAACCCGACAGTGCGGAAATAAAACACCTCTGCGGGTCTCTGTGCCCGGCACTTCGTAATTACCGTCCAATTAACTGGGCGACAATGAGAACACGCTTCGACGGACAAATTCGGGGCTCGGCAATGCCGGCGAAAAGGGGCACTACGGGAGGGGGATGGGGCAGGGACGAGACGAACGGGCGTTTAAATTTCCATTTCCATTTCCATGAAACTAGCTGGCGCTCGTGATCGACCTGCCAACGCGTCCGTTCGCTCTTGAATTTTTCCCCGACGTTCCACGTCAGCGTCAAAACTTCTATGACCCCCCCCCCTTCTCCCCGCTGTTCGTGATTAACGACCAGTCTCCCTCCCCGCGAGCTATTCGACACGCGCGGCAGTTTATGTTAATTAAAGTGAAATCAAGCGACCGTGCGGACTGTGATCGAAAAATTTTCCCAGAGTTCCTAATGCCCCGAGGAACGGAGGATCGTCGGCAGAGTTTTTTGCCGGCTTTAATTAACAGCTTTTTCACTGACAGCAGGAGCTTGGTAATGCGATTCGCGGGGAGTGCAGTTGATCCTCGGTTCCGACATTGCTCCCTCTAAGCCGGTGCAACGGCCACAGTTTCGGAAATCGCTGGCCGAAGCCGGCCATTTACGGGCATTCTTTATTTCACGGCAATTCGTCGGATCTTTAGTGCTCGTTTCGCGCCCGTTAAGGTTTGATGGTTCAGTGAGGACATCGGAAACGGATCGGACGCTGAATCGCACCAGCTGCAGTCGGCCGAGATGTTATTTTATAGCGCCTTAAAACTTTAGTCTTTGTAGACGGTCGCAGCAATTTCAATCCGTTCCACGTGCCTCGGGAAATTGGATAGCCTGTTTTTTTCCAGGGAACAATTGTCCCGTGCTTTCTCAAGAGGAAAAAAAACTTCAAAGCAATGCCATAGGTGCTACTTCTATCTAAAGACATTTAAACGCTAGTAATACGAACGACTTCAAAACTACGATCGACCATTAACTACTGTATGACCATGGTCGACCTTTACTACTGGCTGACCGTGGTCGACCCTTACTACTCTCTGCTTTACAGTCCTTCAAATCCCAATTTCTCTCGACTGAAACCCTCGCTTTCACATCACCCTTATCTTTCGTGTACCACAGAACTCTGAACCCAAGCGATTCGTTGCCGTTCGCGTTAGTCCGTGCTGAGCTGAACGTAATTATCGCGATAGATCCAACTTCGAAATTCATAAATGCGCTACACCGGGCGTAAAAGCGCGCGCGCTCCCGCGCCCGTAGTTGGAGAATAACTGCGGGATATAACGCGAAATTGCATGTGAGGATTAATAATGCTATTACACGGGCGGCGCGCATCGGCTGCATGGGATTATCTTGAACCTTGCCACGCGGACTTAAAGCACTTTTTACGGCAATTCGGAGCGTCGAAAGGAGCAATAATTCCGGCCACGACGGGAACATTAATAAATCGTGTAAGGTTGATAGGACACTTATCGTCATTCGCCACGCATGTGTACCGTCTTGATAGAGTTTCGAGTTTGTCCGTAAAGCTCGACTATTGGCTGTGGGCTATGAAATGGTGTGCCGGTAAGACGTTCGTCTGCACCTGTTACGCGCGGCGGTTTCCTTATTAGACGTTGCGTCGAAGTCGACAGGGGCTCAGTGCCGTATGTGTAGGGCGCGTGACACGTGTTTACGCCAGGCGCCGCATACCGAAATGCTATTTACTCGTAGTAAACCGCCGGGCACCGCCTCGGATTCAAATTAATAGCGCGAGGGGCGGTTCGGCCCTGCGTTCGTGCGCTCGTGTACGTCCGTAATTTCCTGTGTACGTACACGTGTGAACCGCTGACGGCCCGTGTACGTACCTCTAATCGCACGTCTGTGCCCTTCTCTCCTCTCCCCCCTCGCCCCTCAGGAGGTCCTTGCTATTTGTGTAGCCGCACCGCCCTAATCCGAGCTGCTGGCGACGGTGTTTAGCGGATGCACACGGGGGAACCTTTGCGTATGACTCGCGCCAAGTACCTCTACCGTTTCCCTTCGTTCCCTTGCCTTCCCCGGCTACCTTGACTCCTGCTTGTCATTCGTCGGACGTCGAAAGCACTCTCATTGCACGAATAATCTCCGTGGATTAGTAGGGAAATTCGAGGGGAGAGAGATCCCGCGGAGAATCCCCCGCGAGCGAGCCTTCATTTCGCCCGGGCAAAGTACAAGGCGGTACGGTGAAACGAAGCCTCGGAATTTTACCTAGGGTAATCGCTGATCCTTGGTCCTTAAACCTCGCTATTATTTCCGGCGCGTTTCTTCTCCTTGCTCGCTGGAAAAATCTGCCGCGTGCCTTTAACCGGCGACGTAAGCGCGTGATTTAACGACCTGATGTTACTGTAGTTGACTCAGCGCCGAGATTTACCGGGTTAATTAAAATGAAGAAGGAGTAATTGCTCTGTTCATTCGTCGCGGGAAATCGTCCGTTGGAAAAGTCTGTTGCGCGTTGGTCCCGGTTAATCTGCCGGCTCTGCTCGTAGGTCTCGTCAAGGCGATTAACATCGATCGCGGGGGAAGGGAAATGAAGGGACAGTGGAGGACGGGCTGGTTCGATTGTAATCGCGCAAACTAACGATACTCGATGCGCAGATTGATACACGCGAATCGGCTGGTAACGACGTGGCCCGCCAGGAGATCGCGGTTCGACGTGTTTAACGGCGGTCCGCATGATTTACGGGGATGAAATGGCGCCGTCGACGTCCACGTAATGCCGTGCGTTGCGAGGCTCGATGATCCGCATTAGGCAATAATACGGCAGGGCGCGTACGCTTAACGAGCCCCTGTAAAACGGACAAATCGCCCGTGCCACGCCTGCTGCGCCGTCCCGACGCCGCCGAAAACTACCCCCCCAACTCCTCTTCCCACCCCCTGCTTTTGCCGTGACCCCGCGCTCTGCCGGGTTCAATTACGTCCAGGCCCGTGGCGGTTTAATCGGATGGACGCGACGTTCTCGACGGACAGCCGGAAATGCGAATCATCGATCGTCCCTCGCGGGGATCGGCGCGTTTGCGCCAGAAAGCGAGGAAAAAATCAAACGAATCCTGAGTACGGCAATGCCGCGTCGCCGGGTCGGGCACCTTTTATATTTCAAGGGGGTTTATCGCGGCGGGCGATGGGCGCGCATTTGCGAGTATCTGCCGACGCCGGGCGTCTACAAAACGCTTCGGCGGAAACGGAAGGGGCCCGCTCACTCGGTAGAGGAGGACGAGAGGGAGGACGAGAGGGAGGAGGAGGAGGAGGAGGAGGAGGAAACGACGGGACGGGGTGGGCTAGATAACCGGCGGGGACAAGATGGGAAAGCCGGGCCGGAAGGAGGCGGGGCGAAGAAACGCAAAAAGGGAGGAAATGAAAAAAGGGGCCAAGGTGGAATTTTCTGTAGAGCAGCGCGGAACGTATCGCGGGCCAGTAAATTCAGCCAGCGGCGGCACTCGTCCCGGGGAAATTATAATTTTCCCTCTCGTAAAGAGCGACTCCGGTGACGCTAATGCGAGTGTGCATTAGGCGAGAAAAATAGCTCGGCAGTCGGCGGCGAGGGGGAAGTGCAGGGTGAATTTGCAGGAAAAGGGGGGCCACTGGCAGCGCGGTGAGGGAGGGAAGGGAGGGGGGAGGGAGAGCTCGCGAGGCCACCGACTGCCGGCGGGTTAATCGCCGGGAAAATGACGACAACGGCAACTCGGGGAAAATTAAGAATCGCCCAATGCAGCCCCGGCGATGCACTCCAGACGTGTGCAAAACGAGGAAATCCGTAAAAATCCGGCCAAGCGTAATCCGCAGCGCTACTTAGAGCCGTCGCGAAATTATGAATTGTTCGGCAAGCCGTAAACGAATCTGCCGGGAAACGAGCGGCGAAAATTATAAAGCTCACGATAATTAATTGTCCCCACCAGCGGTACTATTCGGTTTCGCAATTATTCACGGTGATTATCCTTTCTTCCGGACGACAGGATTTTTGTCTCGTTATTGCGCTTGAGTGTTCATTCAGAATTATTCGTCTTCGATTCGGTTCTCATTTGCGATGAAACGCGTGAAAGAATTATACTGTTGCTGTGAAGAGTCGAGGAGCTACGCACGTCATTCTGGGGCAAGGGGTTAAATCAGCGAAGTTATTGGTCGATCGTCAGAATGGTAAATGCCACGGGGGCATTTCACACGGACGTACACATTGGTGCATTTATGGACGCAGCCTGGGAGATATTTTCATCGACCGACCGAAGGTATTTGCGGTGCAATTTTCGTTTCGTCCGCGGACAATGATCTGCTTTGGCAAATATTTCCGTAGCGCGGTGAAAATAAACCGATGAATTTTTCCTCCTCTCTGTCGTCGGATCTCTGCGTTTTGTTAGCCGCAAAATTGCGCATTAATGGCCCGCTGCGGTAAAAATATCATTAAAGTATAGAGGGAAAGAAAGGAGAGACGAGTGGATGGTCGATAGACATGAACGTCCCCAGCGGAAATCCAGCTAAACGATCGTTCGAGTATGCCCACACTCACACACACACACACACACACACACACACACACACTCACATACTCAGTGACTTGCCCAGAGCAGACATACATCGTGGCCCCTCACTCTTTCTATATATCCGTGCAATTTGACTTGTTGATTTGGCCCGTGAAATAAAATTCCGCGATTTCCACGGCGGAAAATGCAGTTAGGCTCGTGCAACCGATATTGCATCGGACCGCTTGAAATTTAAACGGTCCGGTGCGTCGAAATTCTCCACGGCCCTTCATGTAAAATGTATATCGCTTCGCCGTGGCTCGACTCTAATAAAACGATGGAATTTGCGATGGTTTAAAGCACGGTCATACGGGCGAATTTTCTCGCGTGTTCGATGAACTCTCCAAAGTCCGTGAATGCCGTGCATTCGATAAATAAAGTAGATAAATCATCGCTAAGCAAATTGGCGTGGCGGTAATACTTTTACGACTTCGTCAAATTTATAACTCGAGGAGCTCGCAAGCGAGATACTTTTTCCCGGCTTTGACAATCGCTTTTCTGTCCTGTGTTTTAGAGCACATAGAACACCGGTCGTCGTTTATTCTTTTTATATTAGCGATAAATGCGGAGTTTCGATAGAGACCGATTCGATACAAGTCCAGATTGCAGCGGGGCAGTTCCTTTCCGGTGACCGGAGCCTTGTTTTACTCGGGGAGGGTGGCCGGTGCGTTCGATTCTATTTACGACGGCCAGTAAACGAGAGCGCAGCGACAATAAAATTCCTGGCCACCCGATTACGGCGCACCGGTGCAGCCCGTTTCCCTTATTTTTCTTTCGTTTCCGCCTCTCTGACCTGCCTGCTGGCCTTCACCCTTCGCTAATATTTCACGCAAATGCCCCACGACGTTACTGCCACGGGCGATTTGCACCTTCTAACCCTGTCAGACGTGTCGACAGACTACAGACATTGATGGAACTCGTCTTTTGCATAAATAAAACTTTCCAGGAAAGACTGTTTTCCTTTCCAGTTCTTCGAATATTCGTCAAATTCGAGATCCGTCATACATTAAATCCAGTCTAAGTAAATCCCTTTCCCTCTTTCGTTGGGTTGTTGGCCAACTTGTTGGGCGGACGGGGCTTCGACGTCCTCGTTCATCCTGTTCGCTTAAACGGGCCGCAGTTTCGCCGAGTAGTTAATTACTTGGCGACGGTCGGACCGCCATGGCGCTCGACAAAGGGACGAGCTGAACGCAGGGACATGCGAACGGCTATTTCGCAGCTTCAGAAAGTGAACGGCCGCTCAAACTATCCGGCTTCGAGAAGTAGTTACCGCGTCAGAGGAATAACACGCAGTGCGAGCTCGTTTGAGAAAATGAAATCCATTTGAGTAAATTCTCGAGGGTGGGGAATTGTCCTGCGAGTATCCCTTCTTCGCCCTTGGCACATTATGTATTCCGTCCTTTCCACTCGAAGTCATTGCCAGAAGAACCTTTTAACGTTAATAATTGGTAAAGTTTTTAGTTTTCTTGATTGTCCGTTCCTTTCGCTCTGTTAGCTTCGGTTTTATCGTTGTCCTTCAGCTAGGGGGGGCACGTTTCGTTTTCCCTGGAATTTCGCGTAGCAGGTGGAAAGCACCCGCAGCGCTTTATGCTCCCCTTGTTTGACTTGTGCTCTAACTACCCGCTCGAAACCGACCTTATATTTTACTTCGAGGACGAACGCTGCATCCCCGCTTACGCAGCTTTCAACTACGAGAAAAGTAGTATTCCTCCCGCCCCTGCGGCACCGTTCGTCCCTGTCATTCTTTCCTCTTGGAAGTGGCTCCCTTGTCTGTCCGAGCCGGGAATCTTTGCTATCGGGGAACTTTCGAGCCGCCCACGGTGATTCGAGGGAGTTCTTCAACGCAGTTCCTCTGTTGACACGACGGCAAGAAATTCGAGAATAATCGTCGGCGCGTTCTATCGGGGAGTCGTTGCTCGGGGGGTTTTGCTCGACGCACCAACGAGTTCCTACGAATCGAGTGAAGTGAGATTGTGTCTTTCGGCGAGACCCGATCTTCCCGCGCGAACAAACTTCGCCTATCAGCTCTCGGCGATTCCCTTTTAATCGGCTCGGATCCCCGAGGTTTATGCTTCGCGTAACACGGAGACCCGATATTTCCTCGGAGGGAGGGGAGGGTAAAGACGACGAAAGAGGGAATTTTCCGAGGAATTATCTCGGTGGGAGCCACGGTGCCCTTCGACCCGAAGTCTTGTCATTCCAAAGCGACGATTTCTACGTCAAACTTGCCGCGAACCCGCGAACCTCTTCTTCTCCTCGCTTTCGGAGTTTCCGATGTGAAACCGTCTCGTCATCCTTCCCCTTTCCCTCCCTCTCTCTCTTTCTCCCTGCGTTTCTATTCAACTCCGAGCATCTGCATTCCCTCTGTTTGTGTCCCGAGCCCGTCGTTTCTCCGTTCGTGCGTCCGTGCCTCGCTTGATCCGCTTTTCTTCCAGCCGCCTCAACTTCGCTCCCCGAGGCGGTTCGGGGAAGGGGGTGGTTGCTCCGCGGAGGGACTGGGAAAGGGGTAAAATAGCGTCGGATGAGGGCTGAGAACTCGAGGGACGCGCTGAATCGATTAAACGGCATTCCGAGTGAGGAAACTTTTCCCCTTGGCCAAGTTCTTTCGGGATTCATGGCTCTGCGTCGGCCTTCCACTCGGCTTCTGTCCGAAGGATTCTACCCGCGGTCTTCCTTGCCCCGTTGCTCGCAGATTCCCGCTCTTATTAGTCCCCTCTCACCTCCCTCCACAACTTCTCTTTGCACCGCGGGTTACTGGACTGACTCAAAACACCGGGCGGTCCGGGCGAAAATTTTCCGCAGGATTAATGGAATAGGGTCATTAGGTGTATTCAAGCCCCGCGACCTCGTCGTAATAATTACTACCCTTGGCTAAGTCTTGAACGGACGAATGCGGGTGGCAAGGCATTCATATTTCCAGAAGAGGAGCTTAATTAAAGACGGCAAACGGGCCGACCATTGGCGGACCTTCATTTCCTGGGAAAATTTCTTGCAGCTCTCATCATCCTGTTATTTGGAGCTCCTCTCCCCGAGGAGTGTACCGATTCTCCCGACTAACGGAAATTCCCTGAGACGGGATTCGCCGGGAGGAAAGTTTCTGACCTACGCCGATGTTGATAGATTTCTGATGTGCTCACGGGATTGATGTTTTTTCCGGCAACTCTATCGACCTTCTTCCACCCTTGCCCCTCTTCCCACTCGTTTGGGAATCGCCCGGCCGGAAGAGATAAGGAGTCGATGTAGTGGCGAAACGCGCGCGTGAAATACCAAATGTACTTCTCGAATCGAATAGACCTTGATCGTCGATTAAAAATTACAAAAACGTCACGCGATATTCGTCGGTCCCTGTCTGCCGTCCATTTTAATCAATTTTCTCTCCATCCAAAGACGAATTTTCGTCAGCGGGAAAAAGGGGGAAAGAAATATCAGGAGCTACGAGGGCTGATCGTTTTTACTCGACTGTCAGAAGAGAGTGGATCGCGTGTCTTCCAAGCTGACGCGACCTTGGCCAGACCCGTGACGATTTTTCATACGACAGGCAGGCAGGCAGGCAAAGACGCGGGAAGTGAGGCGGAGGATCGTGCGGAGCTGCCATGTGATTCGATTAATGGTCCCTGGCGATGGTGGCACGATAAACCGCAGTTCTTACCCTCGTCGCGGTTAATCTTCGTCGTGGTCCTTACAAAGGGTCAGCCCGTCGAAAGAAGCCGAAGGCGCGAAATGAGATCCACGTGGACGCTGTGTTTTGCAGGCTGGTCCAATGAATTGGCTTAAAAGTTGCCGTGCTTGGCGGATCGACGCTGCCTCGAGTGACCCCAACGACTGGGAAAATAGAGGATCATGCCTCCAACAGCGGAAGGTCGTTTCCAGTGATCCCATATACGAGAGGCTTAAGGCTCGAGTGGATCGTGTGTGTGCATAAAGCACGTACTTACTTTGCCGAGCAAATTGGCTTAACTCCTCGGTTCCCGCGGATCGTCGAACCGAAACAGAAAGGCACAGAGAGACCGAGAGACGTATTTTCGGAAGCAAGCTTTGCAAAGAGATTTCCTTTTCTCCGCATGCGCTGCTAAACAATGTCAAGAAAATCTTTCCTACGTTCTTTGAATAACGATGCACAGAGTTCACAAGACGATCCACCGTTGGTCCTTATCAGGAGACTCCTGTGCTGTCGTTGGAAAAGCGTGTATCGTGTTAAAGACTTTGAAAATTTTTGTCGGCGACGATACGTCGAGCGTCGATGAATCACCGGTGCTTGAGGAGGGTACGAGGACGGCAGAGGGGAGTTTTCAGACGCTTTATGCGCGAGACAGGGCGCTATCAAAGACTAGGACCCTCATCCGTACACGTGCGGTGGCGTTCTGAAAGGAAGTAGGAGTGTTGAATGGCAAGGCACGGCCGAGGTCCCTCGAAATTGGCGAATAGGGGGGGGGATGGTCTGTCGCGTCTGATATTCCCGTAGATGACGTCACCGCTCGTAATCAACGGGGCGCGGTTTTAAGAGCGCCCGTTAAATTTTTATCATGCGGAGGAGGGGGGATAAACCGCCGAGGGTAGGAATTAGTACGGCCGAAGACGTTCTCCCCGCGGTCGACGAGCCATTGGCACGCGAGAAACTTTGACGAGATTCTTCGCGCCACCATAAACTTCCAAGGAGCACCTTTTACACGGCCATTAGCGATGTTCTTCGCCGGCACATTCCTGTCTGCGTGGTCTCCGGGGAATCTCGACACGCGAATCAGGCCCGATAGGACCTAAGAGCAACCTGGAAAAAGCCCGCGGAGAGGGGGAAGGGAAATGGAAGGGCAGTTCTTGGGGTGGGGTCCGTGATGCTCGGCTTGGCAGTTGTTGCGCGAGGAGTTGTTGCCAAGGTTTTAATACCGCGGTTAACCGTCCGCGAAGCCATTCGGCCAACGACTCGACGGCAGTTCTCCTACAAGACCGACGCCATTATCGCATGATTCACCGAGGTCCGCTCGCGAATAAATGAACCCGCGCGGCTCGCGGGAGCACGTGTTGCCAAGTTTTGGCGTTTCATCGATCTACCAGCAGCGCGGGGAGGAGGGGGGTGGGGATCTGTGCGCCGTCTAGCAGATGGGTGAACGTACCCCCCGATAAAGTGGGCAATCTCAGCGTGAACTTCTTGTCCCGTCTCGGTGCACTAAATCTCGGCCAATGTGCTGGATGTAAAATTCCGCGGAAAAGGTGGGCCAAGTCCTTCTCCGGGGCTCGACAAGAGTCGATCGATTGGTCGATGAAGATCTTTTCGTTTCAAGGTTCATCGGCACAGGTGGCCGGAATATCTTGGCCGGGGTGAGACGTGCCGGTCTTGATAAGCGGCGAATTAGCGAAGCCACGTCGTAGCCGGGTAATTAGTCGGCCCCGAGACATGGACGTGCCAAAAAGCCCGGTAAACTACGCCGCCGGGACGAGGGAAACTTGCCTCGCGTAAATCAGCGTGTATCGTCGGCTCAGTTTCGCGCATACACGCCAAGACATGGCCCGTTATCGTGGAGGAAATTTCTCGCGAATTAATATCCTTATCTCCAACTTTGCGGGTCACTTGGCCAATTGAGACACGTAATGCAACATCGATATTTTTCGTGCTCTCGTGGCGACCAGACTTTCCTTCGGGGGAAACGAAAAGAACAAAATGGCGAGAATATACGTTTCTCCGGGATTTTATAGAAACTGCTACTTGAGTTTGCAGTTTCGACTCCCCGTCCGCGATGCTTTGTTCTCCTGTTGGTAATATCGTTACTGCGTCGGCAACACGCCTCCGATTTATGGCTCTGTATATGTTATTTCGACAGTTTCCGTAGCGAGCATCCTCTTGTCTGCCGCTGCTCCCATCCGTTCTCTTTCCACCTCGACTCGCCGGTTCCCACTGCTGCTCTGTAAATCGATAATCACGGCGCGGGGGTGGGGGAACCGTTTAATCGGTCGCGTGCAATTCACAGTGCAATTAATGTTCCGCAGGAGCTTCGGAGAAACGTGGGTCCACCGGGCAGAGCCAGCGAATCGACGAAAAAACAAACTCCGTACGGCAGATGTAACGTTAATTACTCGGCAAACCGTTCAACGGGAACCTACAGTTAGCAAAATAGTCCACCGAGTCAATTCAGGCCAAAGTAATGGCCAATTCTTACGATTCACATTTTCATGAATTTTCATGACATTCGTTACGGGATAATTAACGGACACACTGGTACATCGAGATTCCACGACGCTTATTTTTCGTGGCTAATAATTAACCGGGGACGAAAAAGCAGGGGGTAAATGCGCGCCCGAATTTAGCGCAGTGGGAAGACAGCTACTGTGAAAGCCGTAACTGAAGTTAATCCATCTAATTCCACGTTACACCGCGACTCTGTGTTCCTCTCTCGTCTCTGGCTGCCTTCAGCCGTTCGTCGCAATAAGCCACAAATTATCCCCTCTGATTCTCTTTTCACGTGGATTACCGGTAAACTCCGGCAACAAACAGATAGTCGTCCGACGTTTCAGAGCCCCCTGTTTCCCCGACCTTCTTTCCCTTTGCCCTTGCCAACAACAAGTGCCCCTCCATTTTGCAGGTTTCCTCTCGACGGTCCTTCAACTAATGCGGTATTCGGGGCGGGGCATTGATACCGCGAATTCGGAAAGTCCGGGATTTCGAGGGTGACGGTCGTCGCTTGGCTGCCAACACCGGCTGAGTTTCGTCGGTCGAGCATTTTCGCTCGCTCCTATGACCGGCTAGCATGACAAAGTGGTTTTAGGATGCTGCGATCGACAGCTCGACGGACAGTCCCGCCGCAATTCCATCCCAAGGACATTCATTAACGTCGTAATTAATTTGAAAAAGCCAAGAGAACATTTCCTAGCGAGAATATCAACGATCCCTGTGCTTTAAGGGTGCAGCGTTTAACGGTTGATCCACACGGTGGTTAAGTAGTAAAGATAAGCGACGGCTCAGACAGTTTCGCGGCGGAAACATGAGGCTGTCTGCGAAGGGTGAATGGAGGCGGGGATGTAAACGGTTCCTATTCAGCCTGTCAACCTTCATATGAAGACGGCTCGAGGATATTCGTTGGCTGTCGGGTCCGTTAAAACAACACTCTCGAGTGGCTGACACTCGTGCGGAGAGCCTACTGATACCGGTATACCGAACCTGCCAGCTCCGATAATATATGTTGACATTGAAAGCCGCCAAGGGAAAAGTGCTGCGTCGGCCAACTGCTTTTGTTGACCCTGCGCACTTGGACCACCCTTGAAAAAACCTTCGACCCTCGACGGGGGAAAAGAAACGCGTTTCTCCGACTTACGGTCTTTTTCGGTCGACACTGTTCGCGGTGGAATTGAAAATACCGGAGTATGAAGTACGCCGAGGAAAGAGCTCGTTGGAAAGTATACGTGGATGCATTGCATTGTTCGCGTGCAGCGGAGACGATCACTTAATTTCCCGGGAAAAAGTAGGCCAAGAGGGCCCTTCTGCAAAGTATCGGTGGGTATCCATGGCGACACGTTGACGATGTCAAAGAGCTCGTCGAGTGCTGCTGTCCAAGTCGACAGAAATCTGAGCTCGCTTCAAAGTGAACGAGATAAAGGAATCCCCTCGGGTAAAAGGCACGAGGGTCGGGAAATATTAGCGATCGTTGCACAAAGTCCAAAAGGGGGGAAAAAATCTGGCGAATTAATTGCGAATTAACGTGACGAGGACGGACCAATCGACGATAGAGTGATCCACCGGTTGGCATAAATCGTCGGCGAATTTCAATTTCGGGGGATGGACAATGGAAAAGATGAGGGCGGGGAGGGAGGGGCAGGCGACGAAGACGCAGTAGGTGGTAAGCCTTGAGCTATTGATCAACGAGGAGCCACCGACAACACGCCCTCTTAATTAAACCTGCCTGGAAATTCGAATCGACCGTCTTTATCCGCGGCTCAAGACGAACGTTCCGGAAGTCCCGTGGGACGTCCATTCATTGAGATTAAAGACGACCACTTCACGTGGTCCACTGTTCATTGTCCTACGACCAATGAAAAAAATCATACGTGCAACCATCCTTTTCCCTGGTCGTCGTAGCTTATAAAAAAATTCCTCAGTGACTTTTATACAAGTCTCGTAATATTCCGAGATTCTTGGAATTTGTTCTCAGATTCCATTGACGCCCGTGGAGCAATGGAAACGTCGTCGAGAGTGAAAGAAGGGAAGTTTCTCAGCTGGCAGGCTGTATTCTTATTTACATGTTTCCCCGCGCGGCAAATTCCTGTAATATTTACACGAGTCCACTTCCTTCTGTGCTATCGCCCGGCGCTCTCGAAACTCCCGGGCTTCCGTCGACGCAACTTCCGGCCCGAAAATTACGGGGATCTCTTCTTTCACGGCGGCTGAATTTAATATTAACGAGCACGCCGTCCTAAATTAGGGGTACCCATACTGGCTCCCTCAACGTACCCTTAATTATTTGACTTTAACGTCTCTTCTCGTACTCTCTAATTCTATTTCCTCCATCCTCCACGGCTCCCGACCGCATTACGCCGGCAAACTTCTGCCTCGGAGTCCTTTTCCACCGCGCTAAGGCAGACTCACCACGAATTTCAACTGTTTTACTAATGTAAACCTCCAAGCCCGAAAGTCGGTCGTCACGGATAAAACGCGCCAACGAACGATACGGTAGGAATTGAGAAATCTCCCAGTGGATTCGTGGAAAAATTCTGGTAAATACGAGAGGACGAACGATCGACGGTCAAAGACTTTTTCGGAAGACACCTCTGGCGGTGGGTATTTAACCGTGTCGGAGAGTAGATAGGGTCTTGCAATTTGAGACCGGGGTCCAGGGGAGGGTCGGTGGAACGGTTCGTTCGTCGAGTAATTAGCGACGAAGTCGGAGAGAACGGTTTATTAGCGTCGAAAGCGCACGACGCCACTACGGGTAAATATTCTCACGACGACGACGAAACTGGTGGTAAGTTCCTGCCAAGTATCCAACACCTTCAACCCTCTGTCTGTTCTCATTCTCTGCCCTGCCTCAAACCCCCTCCCCCTGTCGCCTTCTACGCTCCACCTCGACCCTCGTCTCTTCCTGCTCGGTCGGTGTTTTCTCCCTCGCCCTTCCCGTCTGTTTCGGATCTCGTCCTGTCGCCGGGTCCTTCTTCGACTCTTCCACCCGGAGCTCTGTAATAATGGAAGATGCACGGGGGTGGATTGTAATAACGGCACGGCGAATCCAGCACCACGTCAGGCAGTTCGCACTGCGCTGGGAAGGTTAATTACTCGTAACCCCCGGCGCAACGGGAAAGACACGAAAAGTTTGCCCCGTGCGAGGCAAAACAATTGCGCGGCGTTCATAAACGACCCTGACACGTCGTACCCCGAGAGAAACTCTTCTTCTCCGCCTTTAACTCATCTTCCCAAACATTCCAACTCCAAACTGCCATTTATTTGGCATTTTTCTTGCAATTTTTTCGAGGCACTGGTAGTCCTGTACTTACGTTTCGTGTGGACCATCAGATTTGCTTGCACGTTGACGTTTGCCCGTGTATAAACGGCAGGGCAGAGGAGTAGCGTTGGTGAGACAAAGCTTTCGCCATAAATCCTTAACCGGCTATATCGGAGGACGTAAAAATACGCCGTGCAGCAGAGTATGTCGTAATACTTTCCCCCTGGAGTCTCTCTAATCAGCGTGTCACGCTGTATTACCGTGTATTTCGTCGGCGAGGAAATCCCGGTGCACTGATGCTCCGCTGGCGATTACGTCGAAAACACGTATTTTTCGTAACGTACGTTTTCCTGGATTCGTGAAAAAAAAGCTGGCAGGTACTTTTTCGAGCTTAAAGCGAACATGTCTCCTCCGTGAAAGAGGATCACGCGGAGTAAAATGGAACGTCGCTGTAAAAAAAACAAGCAAGGGTGGAAGTTGATGTTAACCTCGTGGAAGGATTCACGGGAATCGATTGCTGAAAATCCAATGATACGCACGCCAGAGTAATTGGTTGGTGAAACACAGAGGAGGGAGGGGGTGAAGGGGATGAGACTCTCGAGTCTTTGTTGCCATAACTTTGGAGAATGAAGGGGGGCCAGATGCTCGTGTAGTCTGAAGAGTTCTGTAAACAACGTGACTGATGGGAACGAAAGTGTCCATCGTCGAGGGGACTCGACGATTACGGAATTATTGCAACAGGAGGGAATAAAAACAGACTTCTGAGAGGACGATTGAGCCTTTCCCGCTCGGAATTCGTATTCGAAAAATGACTGAGATGATAAAAATTCGTTAAAAACTCACCTTTTTCAGCCCATCGTGTCGCGTTGGTTCTGGTCCTATGAGAATGAAATCACTCACGTCGCCGGACCTGTGGACAGAAATGAAAGATACCCCATGAACAACGATGATTCGGTTAGGATTGGCCCAGGAGGAATAAGGCAATGATAAATGTACCATAAAATAATCGAGATGAATGTGAACGGGGATACGCGGGGCATAAAGGCGTTTAACCTGCTTCTGAAGAGCACGTCTCGAGTTCCATGGCGAAAGGGTAAATTCCATGAAATTTCGCTCTGCGCTGAGGCCCCGATGAATATTACATGAATCCGTTTCGCCGGTTGCCTCGCGGGGGGGAAAGTTAATAGCGGCAAAAAGAAGTTGCTCGGTCGACCGGTTCGTTAAAAGAAAAGTGCGCTTATTTCGAAATAAAGTTAGAGCCTCTCCAGACCCTCCTGTCTGTCTTCTTCACTTCGACAACCCCCCCTTCACCCTTTACCTTATTATTTCCTTTGCCACCTATCATTTCTGTCACTGGGTATCCAGAAAAAAATCGCTCCACGGTGGGGACGGTTTAGTCTCGTCACGAAGGAGGAAAATAAAAGAAATTTCCTGTTCCGTCCATCTGCCGTCAGACTTCCATCATTTTTCCTACGATATTGACAAGACACGCACGGAGAATGCTGATATTCGGACAACCAGGCACGTCCAATACTATATTACGACCGTCGGAAAAAGACGCGATACTCTGTTCCTCAAGCTATCCTATTCCGTAACTCCTGCATGTCAGGATATGCTAATGCACTGTGCCCAGTTAATTTTGCCGGTGCTGAGAAAAATATGAAGTCGCTCGTAACTTGGCAAGATAGATAGGAGCAAGGGAGGGGAAGTAGGCAGAAGACGAGGGACTTTGGCAATGGCGAATGCAAAAGCTTAACGTCGAAACTTGCTGAGATCCTCCGAG